>JAENJI010000012.1:15615902-15660245 GCA_018901935.1 Pugionium cornutum | reverse complement strand
CCTTTGTAGATGTCTTTCTAGGAGAGTCTATGGGTCATTCTCTTCCTCCTTCTGTGGATACCTCACGATCCCACCAGATGAGGCATTGTCCTGGGTTGTGCTACTGCCATTGAGACTCTCCTAGGCCCTGGTTGGTTGTAATGATCGAAGATATGATCCATTCTTCTCTCCCAATCTAGGTAAGCCTCGGGGTCTACTTTTTCTGCAAAACTTGGAGGAGTTAGCTTAACATCAGGATGAGTTACCCGGTTATAGGCGTGTTCATCTCCATCCTCATGATGTCTAGGAGGCATTCTTGGTCTCTGGTGAAGACCATATGGCTCAAAGCCATCATCTTCTGCCTCTGGTTGCCATGGAGGTCCTCTTGGCCTATGGTGATAGTTATGAGGTTGTGTGTCCTCATCTCCATCTGGCTGGGGTTCCTCCTGTTTGTGCCGTGTCCTAAGGTGCTCAGGACCCTCAGGACGGTCTTGCTCAGCTCTCACGTGCCTTATGGCCTGGAATCTCACCGGTCTTTCTACGCGCTCCAACCTCTCGCCTATGGATGCGAGTTGTGTTTGGAGTGTGGTGAACATGGCCATCATGGCTTCGGTGGCTTCTCTATTCTCTTCTGCCATTGTGCTACAAAGAAAGAAGACAAGTTATTATACTCCTAAATTATTAGGAGGGTTTTCTTTTATAAGGGGGGGATTCTAAAATGCAAAAAGGAAAAAATCTGAATTGGAAATTCAAAAATATGAAGATTTGAAAAAAAGGAAACTTTCTTGACAACTATTGCTAGCTGTCCAAATCGAATCCCTTAGGTATTTTTCCTATTTTCTTTTTATTTTCTATTTAATTAGACTTAAAAATAATGGAAATATGATTCTAACAAAAAGGAAAACGTGAATGGCAATGCAAAAGTGAATATAAACCCTAGTGATACACGTAGAAGGCTAGATGCACTCGGTTTGGAGTTTGATGTTATTTTTTTGATTTTTCTTGAATGCGACTTAAACTAATGCAAGAACTCAAAACAAAACAAGCAAAAGGATAGAAACAACCTGGTTTAGGAGCTTTAAGCTCTGATACCAAAATGATACAAGCCTTGATTCAAGGATGTATGCGCGTGGGCTGTTTGGAGAAGTTTAGGTGAGAAACTCGACCTTAGACTTCTTGGATAGGGTTTTTCGGTTGGTATTCGATGGAAAGGTGAAGTGAACCACACGAGGGGTGATGAACCTCGTGATAAATCACAAACTTAGAGCTAGGAGGGCTGGTCTCAACTAGATTCTAAGCGCACAAGATTCTTGAGAGAAAACTTGTTGAGGAAAAAGTTCTATCTTTATTAATATCAAAAGGTTGTCGAACTACAATGCTGGAAGGAGCCTTATTAATATGCTCGACAGCTTGACCTTCTAGGGTCGACTCAAACAAATAAAAGGAAAGTTTACAAAAGTGCACAAAAGGAAAGATACAAAAGTGCATAACCGAAAAAGGACCTATTCCTAAAATGTTTTTGACTCAAAAATGTAAAGCAACTAGATCCTACCCTGCAAAACAGAAAGAGGCATATATTCAAATGTAAACTTACCTTAACTCACCTCACGGCCAAGAAATGGAAGGTGGGCGTCCTTGTGGCATGCACGCGCCTTGCTCCTAGTCTTCGACTTGGAGTAGGGTTAGGAATCTTTGAGCCCTGACCTCTCTTGCCACTAAAGCCCAAGTCTCTGAAGTCCCTTGCATTGTTGAGAAGCCTTTGGACTCTTCTTTGCACTTCTGGCCCATTGTCCTTGGTCGATCTTCCTTTAGGAGCTTGTCGACCCATAAGCTGAACTTGTGGAAGAGTGCTCTTGATCTGCTTCTTTTCATTGCTCCTGGGAGGTACTGGTGTAGATACTTCCTCTAAGTGCATGTCCTGGAGCTGGTAGCTCATTTGGTCCGAGTCCTCTTGTGTAGAAGTGGAAGTGTGTACTCGGCTGGATGGCTGTACCGGCTGGATTGTGCGCTGGCGGAATGCTCAGGACCGGCCAAGTTGATCCCAGTCGGCGTGTCATCAGGGACGGCGGTGTCATTCACGTCCCACCAAGTGTGCGGAAGCTTGGGCCTCTCCGGGCATGTTGACGGTCTGGTCCTATGGTCGAGGTCGGTACTGTCTGTCCGGCGTGCCAGATGGTCCTGCTGTCTCGGCAAGCTTCCTGGTCGGCCAGTCTGGTCTCCTGGCTGGATGTACGACCTGATGTCCTCATCATTCCTCCCTCTTCAGTAGGTTTTGTCCTCAAAACTGGATCATCTGCATGGAAAGGGGCCAAGTCAGTAACATTGAACGTATTGGACACATTAAACTCACCTGGCAGCTCGATCCGGTAGGCGTTGTTGTTGATCCTCTCCAGTACTCTGAATGGTCCATCTCCTCTTGGGGACAGCTTGGAACTCCTTAGGTTAGGGAACCTCTCTTGCCATAGGTGTAGCCACACCCAATCGCCTGGTTGAAAAATTATGTCTCTCCTACCCTTGTTGGCATGAGTCACGTCCTGTCCGGTCCTCTTCTCCAAGTTCTCTACTACCTTCTGGTGTATCTTTTTTATGAAATCTGTCTTAGATGCTCCATTGAGGTTGGTCATCTCTGCTGGTGGTAGTGGTGTTTGCTCAAAGGTGTTTGAGGGTTGAAGCCGTAAACCACTTCAAAAGGGGTCTTTTTTGTGGGTGAATGCACTGCTCGGTTGATGCAAACTATATGAATGGCAGGCACTCTACCCATGTCTTGAGGTTCTTCCCTAGTGTGGTCCTGAGAAGAGTCAACAATGTCAGGTTGACTACTTCAGTTTGGCCATCGGTTTGAGGATGGCAGGTGGTAGAGAAGAGCAGCTTCGTGCCTAGCTTCCTCCAGAGGGTCCTGCAGAAGTGGCTGAGAAATTTCGTGTCTTTGTCTGACACGATGATCATTGGCACTCCATGAATCTGTACTATCTCCCTGAAGAACAGCTTGGCTGTTTGCGTGGCATCATTAACATTGGTACATGGGATGAAATATGCCATCTTGGAGAATCGGTCCACCACTACAAAGATGGCATTTTTGTGGTTGATCTTGCGCAGACCTGGAACGAAATCCATGGAAATGTCCACCCATGTGTGAGTAGGTATGGGCAGAGGGAGATACAACCCGTGAGGGTGCACTCGGGACTTGGCCTTCTTGCAAGTGATGCACCTTGCACAATGGGCTTCTACTGACCTCTTGATGTGTGGCCAGTAGAAGTGCTCCTTGACCACTGCTAGTGTTTTGTCAACACCAAAGTGGCCCATAAGACCTCCTCCATGAGCTTCTCGGGTGATAAGCTCGTGTAAAGATCCTTGTGGTATGCATAACCTTCTTTCTCGGAACAAGAACCCATCATGGATGTAGAATTTTCCATGAATCCCTGTGCCACACTCCTTGTAGCTCTCAGCAAAGTTAGGATCATCCTTATACAGGTCCTTGATGTGCTCGAATCCTAAGAGCTTTGCTTCCATGGTAGATATCAAAGCAAACCATCTTGATAGTGCATCGGCTACAACATTATCCTTGCCCTTCTTGTACTTGATGACGTAAGGGAAGGTTACTATAAACTCCATTCCCATGTCATGTCTCCTCTTGAGATTTGTTTGCCCTCTGAGGTGTTTGAGAGTCTCGTGATCAGTGTGATTCACAAACTCCTTGGACAACAAGTAATGCTGCCAAGTCTCCAAGGCTCGGACAAGGGCATAGAGCTCCTTGTCGTAGGTGGGGTAATTCAGTGAGGCCCCACCTAACTTCTCACTGAAGTATGCAACTGGCCTTCCTCCTTGGTTTAGTACTGCTCCTATGCCTATTCCAGAGACATCACACTCCACTTAACACGTCCTGTTGAAGTCGGGCAAGACTAGCACTAGTGCATGCGTGAGGCTATCCTTCAAGGCCTGGAATGCCATCTCTTGAGCTTCTCCCCAGCTAAGCCCCACGTTCTTCTTCACTACTGTTGTCAGTGGTGAGGAAATGCTGCTGAAGTTGGGCACGAATCTTCTGTAGAAGCTGGCTAGATCGTGGAAGCTCCTCACTTGGCTGATGTTGCTCGGTGTTGGCCACTCTTGTATGGCTCGAATTTTTTCTTCATCAACCTATAAGTCTTGTGAACTTACAACAAAGCCTATGAAAACAAGCTTGTCAGTACAAAAGGTGCACTTCTTGAGATTGGCATAAAGCTCTTGTTGTCGAAGGGTTTTAAGTACCATCTCAAGATGTGTGATGTGCTCCCGTAGGCACTTACTGTAAACTAGTATATCATCAAAATAAAACACTACTAACTTACTGATGTACGCCCTAAGAACTTGGTTCATAAGGCGCATGAAGGTGCTTGGGGCATTGGTCAGACCAAATGGCATGACTGTCCACTCGTAGAGGCCTTGCTTTGTCTTGAAAGCAGTCTTCCACTCATCACCATCTTTCATTCTGACCCGGTGGTATCCACTCTTGAGGTCTATCTTGGAGAAGACCGTGGCTCCACTCAGTTCATCCAGCATGTCGTCCAGCCATGGTTTAGGATGCCGGTACTTGAGTGTGATGTTGTTGATTGCTCGGCAATCCACACACATTCGCCAATTCCCATCTTTCTTAGGGACTAGCAGCACTGGTACGGCACATGGACTGAGGCTTTTTCGAACATAGCCTTTCTCCAGGAGCTCCTTAACCTGCTTCTCAAGCTCCTTGGACTCCTCTGGACTCATCCGGTAGGCTGGTCGATTGGGTAAGGTTGATCTTGGCAAGAGATCGATCTGGTGCTCTATGCCGCGTAAGGGAGGCAAGCCTGCTGGTATCTCCTCAGGGAATACATCCTGGAACTTGTTGAGGAGCGCTGCTAATTCAGGAGGCAGCTCTACCTGTTCTTTCTCTACACTCAAAACTTCTTTGAACACCATTAGTAACATTAAATCCTTTGAGGCTAAGGCTCTCCGGACATGACTAGGTTGAATGAGAAAGTTAGATTTAATGAGTTTCTTTTCCTTACTGATTTGCTGTTGAAGCTCATGTACCTGGGCAGGTGTCAGAGGAGCTACGCTGACCTTTCTCTTGTGGTGCACAAATGTGTAGAGATTGGTTGGCCATCATGCCTTGTCTCCTTGTCAAACTGCCATGGCCTTCCTAGCAGAAGATGGCCAGCTTGCATAGGTACTACATCGCAGACTACCTGGTCCTGGTATCTGCCCCCACTGAATGGCACGGTTACTTGCTCATGGATCTTGAGCTCCACCTTGTCATCAAGACATCTCAGCCTATATGGTCGGGGGTGCCTTGTCTTCTCTACACCTAGTGATGAGGACATCAGGTCGTATGTCCAGCCAGGAGACCAGACTGGCCGACCAGGAAGCTTGCCCGAGACAGCCGGGCCATTTGGCACGTCTGCCGGCCCAAGCGGTACCGCCGGACCCTCGACCAATAGGACCAGACCGATCAGCATTGCCGGCGGAGAGGCCCAAGCTTCCGGCACACCTGGTGGCGACGTGGATGACACCGCCGGTCCCCTTGGTGATGCCGCCGACTCCGGGATCAACTTGGCCGGTCCTGAAGGCATTCCAGCCAGTACCTCGCACAGTCCAGCTGGTACAGCCGATCCAGCCGAGTACACGAGCATTTCAACTTCTACACAAGGAAACTCAGACCAGATAAGCTACCAGCTTCAGGACATGCATCTAGAGGAAGTCTCCACACCAGTAGTGCCACCAGGAGCAATGACAAGGAGCAGATCAAGAGCACTCTTGCACAAGTTCAGCTTATGGGTCAACAAGCTCCTAGAGGAAGATCGACTAAGGACAATGGGCCAGAAGTGCAAAGAAGAGTCCAAAGGCTTCTCAACAATGCAAGGGACTTCAGAGACTTGGGCTTTAGTGGCAAGAGAGGTCAGGGCCCAAAGATTCCTAACCCTTCTCCAAGTCAAAGACTAGGAGCAAGGCGTGTGCATGCCACAAGGACGGCCACCTTCCATTTCTTGGCCGTGAGGTAAGTAAGGTAAGTTTTCAATTTGAATATTTGCCTCTTTCTGTTGTGCAGGGTAGGATCTAGAATATTTACATTTCTTGAGTCAAAGACATTTTAGGAATATGTCCTTTTTTCGGTTATGCACTTTTGTACATTTTCCATTTGTGCACTTTTGTAATCTTTCCTTTTCTTTCTTTGAGTCAACCCTAGAAGGTCAAGCTGTCGAGCATATTAACAAGGCTCCTTCCAGCATTGTAGTTCGACAACCTTTTTGATATTAATAAAGTGCAAATTTTCTCTTTACAAGTTTTTCTCTCAAAGAAGCTTGTGCGCTTAGAACCTAGTTGAGACCAGCCCTCCTAGCTCTAAGTTTGTGATTTATCACGAGGTTCATCACCCCTCGTGTGGTTCACTTCACCCTTCCATCGAATACCAACCCAAAAACCCCTATCCAAGAAGTCTAAGGTCGAGTTTCTCACCTAACCTTCTCCAAACAGCCCACGCGCATATAAGCCTTGAATCGAGGCTTGTATCACCTAGCTTATCAACCATATACGCACTAGCCACATTAGTGCAAGAACCACCATCTATGATGAGCTTACATACCTTGCCCTTGATGGTGCACCGGCTGTGGAATATGTTCTCCCTTTGAATGGTCTCGGAGGGGTCTACCATTGCACTGAGGATACGTCTAGTGACCAGCACTTCCCCCACATCAAGGTACTCAATGTCACCGTATTCTCCTTCTGGTTCAAAGTCCTCTTCATCTTGAGACTCATACTCTCCAGCTTCCATGATCAGCATGACCCGGTGTTTTGGGCACTCGCTTGAGATGTGACCGCGACCCCTACACTTAAAAAAAATGATGTCACGTGATCTCTGAAGGTTAGAAGACTTACTAGGTTCTCTCTGGTCACGAGTTTGCTCAGGAGGCTTGCTCTTGAACCGTGATTCGATTTCCACACTCTTGCCCTTGTCTACGGGCTTGGTGCCAATCCTTGGTCCCCAAGGTGTCTTAGGCTTGCTGCGTAGGTCTTGGCTCTTACGCCTGATGTGCTGCTCAGCCTGGACAGAGAGGTGGAACAAGTCTTTGAAATCATTGTAGATTTGTCTCTCCACTTTTTGGCTGATCCTCTCTTGCAATCCATCCAGGAATTGAGCCATCAATGCCTCCTCATCATCATTGAGCTCCAGCATGTTCCTTAGCCTTTCAATCTCCTCGTAGTACTCTTCTACTGATCTTGTGCCCTGTTTAAGAGTACGAAAACGTCGTTGCAAATCCCTATAGAAATAAGGTGGGACAAACCTTTGTCTCATGAGGTCCTTCATGTCGACCCAAGAGTCTACGGGCCTCAATCTTCTTCTCCTATGGTCAGAAGCCTCACGATCCCACCAGATGAGGGCATTATCCGTGAGTTGTGCTACTTCCATGGAGACTCTCCTAGGGTCTGGCTGGTTGTAATGGTCGAAGATGTGATCCATCCTCCTCTCCTACTTTAGATAGGCCTCGGGGTCTACTTTTCCTGCCAAACTAGGAGGTGTTAGCTGAACATCATGACTGTTTACCCGATTGTAGGCGTAGTCATCTCCATCCTCATGATATCTAGGGGGCATCCTTGGTCTCTAGTGATGACCATAGGGCTCATAGCCATTGCCCTCTGCTTCTGGTTGCTGTGGTGGTCCTCTTGGTCTAGAGTGATAGCCGTGAGGCTGTACGCCCTCACCTCCATCCGGCTGGGGCTCCTCCTGTTCTGGCCGTGTCCTAGGGTGATCAGGACCTTCAGCAGGGTCTTGGTCAGCCCTCACGTGCCTTATGGCCTGGAATCTCACTGGCCTTTCCACATGCTCCAACCTCTCGCCGATTGATGCGAGTTGTGTTTGGAGGGTGGTGAACATGGCCATCATGCCCTCGGTTGCATCTTGATTTCCTTCAGCCATTGTGTGCTACAAGAAGAAAAACAAGTTAATTTGCTCCTAAGAATCGATTAGGGGAGTTTCTTTTATAGTAGAAGATGCAAAAGAAAAAGGGAAAATTTGGAAAAAGGAAAGAGTAGAAAAAAGTAAACTTCTACTAATTAATGTGCAAATATCCTAGATGCTTTTGATCGATTTTCTTGGTAGTTTTCTATTATCTTTTTTTGCTTTTGATTTAACTTAATGAAAAAATGGAAATTATGCTTTAAACAAAAAGGAAAAACCGAAGTTGCAATGCAAAGAATGAATCTAAACACTAGTGATGCATGTAGAAGCTAGATGTACTCGGTTTGAATCTAGATTTTATTTTTTTGATTTTTTTTAATGAAACTTAAACTAATGCACGAATTGGAATTAAGACTAAAGTAAAGGATAGAAACAACCTGGTTTTAGGTGCTTAAGCTCTGATACCAAAATGATACAAGCCTTGAATCAAGGCCATAATACGCATGATCTGCTTGGAGAAGATTAGGTGAGAAACTCGACCATAGGCTTCTGGATAGGGGTTTTCTGGTGGGTATTGGATGGAGAGGTGAAGTGAACCACACGAGGGGTGATGAACCTCGTGATAAATCACAACTTAGAAGCTAGGAGGGCTGGTCTCGACTAGGGTTCTAAGCGCACAAGTTTTTAGAGAAAACTTAGAAGCTAGGAGGGCTGGTCTCGACTAGGGTTCTAAGCGCACAAGTTTTTAGAGAAAACTCGTAGGAAGAAAGTTCTATCTTTATTAATATCAAAAAGTTGTCGAACTAAAATGCTGAAGGAGCCTTATTAATATGCTCGGCAGCCTTGACCATCTAGGGTCGACTCAAAAGAAAAATGGAAAAGTTACAAAAGTGCACAAGGAAAATTACAAAAAGGAAATAACCGAAAAATGACTACTACCTAAATTTTTCTTGACTCAAAAATGTAAAACTTCTAATTCCTATCCTGCAAAACAGAAAAGGCAAGTATATAAATAAAAGCTTACCATTCTTACCTTTCGGCCAAGAAATGGAAGGTGGCTGACCTTGTGGCATGCACGCGCCTAGCTCCTAGTGTTCGACTTGGAGTAGGGTTATGAATTGTTGGGCCCTGACCTCTTTTGCCACGAAAGCCCAAGTCTCTGGAGTCCTTTGCAATGTTGAGAAGCCTTTGGACTCTTCCTTGTACTCTTGGCCCAATGCACCTTGTCGATGATCTTCTAGAAGCTTGTCTACCCACAAACTGAACTTGTGGAAGAGTTCCCTTGTTCTGCTCCTTGTCATGGCTCCTCGTGGCACCACTTGTGTAGAGAATTCATCCAGGTTCATGCCTTGAAGCTGGTAGCTTAGCTGATCCGAGTCCCCTTGTGTAGATGTGGAAATGGTGGTGCAATCGGCTGGATCGGCTGGACTGTGCGAGGAGCTGGCCGAGTTGTCATCGGAGCTGGCCAAATTGATTACTGAACTGGCAGCATCACTAGTTGGGCTGGCGGTGTCATTCACGTTGCCGCCAGTTGGGCCAGAGGTTTGGGCCTCTACGCCGGAAATGTTGATCGGCCCGGTCCGGATGGTCATAGGGCCGGTGGTACCGTGTGGGCCGGCAGACGCGCCAAATTTCCCGGCTATCTCGAGCAAGCATTCTGGTTGGCCATTCTGATCTTCTGGCCAGCCAGACGATCTGATGCCCTCATCACCAATATATCCGTCGACCTTGCTATTAATCTCGGGCCTTTTCTTGTTCATTTGAGTTGCTCCTTTTCCTTGCCTTCCAAAGGTTTTTACAATAACGCCTCCATGTCATCATCTTGAGCCGGTTTTAGTGCAGGGGGATATGAAGTAGACGGGGTTGCTGATGTTGGTTATATGCCTTTTTAGATTAAAACCCCTGAGGCTAAAATTAGCTCTCTCCACATATCCTTTCTGAAAGCCTTGAGCTTGAGGCTTGTAGGTCTGAAAGCCTTGGTTTTGAGGTTTGTAGGGCTGGTTACTTAGATCTTTTGGGTTCTCCACATTGGTGCTCTGGTAAAAGAGGTTGGGGTGGTTGTGGAAGTTTTGATTGAACCCCTTTTGGTAACCGGATTACACCCCCCCCCCCCCCTCCCCGAATATAATTCATTTCTTCATGACCTTCTTGAACCTCATTTCCTTCCTCTTGATACCCATGGTACCCTTCAAACTCTCCAATAAATTTAAGTCCTCATTGAGAGACTTGTAGTACCCTATCAGATTTCTCTTTCAGAGCTTTCATTTCCCTTCTTTACTCATCGTCATAATCTCTACTTCATTGGAAAGCTCGCACTGCAAGAAAACTGCCAAAATGCCACTGCATTTTGCGACCATATATGTAGTCGCAAAATTTGCGACCATATATGTAGTCGCAAAATTTGCGACCATATTTGCCATGATTTTGCGACCAATTTGCGACTACGTAGATGTAGTCACAAAGTGGTCGCAAAAGTGTGGCTAAAACATGTAGTTGCATATTGGTCGCAATACGCAACCATTAAGAGACTAAACAGTGACTATTTTGCGACTGTGTTTGCAGTCACAAATCAGTGACAAATTTGCCATTGATTTGCGACCACAAGATAAAAATTTGAATTGTAGTGACAAATCAGTCGCAAAATAGCGACTGGTTTGCGACCACAAAGGGAAAATTCACATTTTCTCTAAGTATTTTCCACATTTACAACTTCTATTTGCATTTTTAGGTAAGTACTAACCATTATAAGTGACCACATATATACAAAATCATATTTGTATTCATTTAAATTTTATAGAACATTTGAAATGTATGTAAGAGGTATAAGGTTAAGGAAATGTGTTAATTGTTTTAGGTAAATGATTTTTAAATTTGGTAAATGTTGTTGTTTTCTTAGTAATTGAAGTTTGTACAACTTATAATCAAGTTATCAATCTTAAATATTTCAATTTATTCACCAAAATCAAAAAATTTAGGATTTAGGGTATTATTTTTGACTAATTTGCCACCACTTTGTCATTGCAGTGAGAATGTGGTAGCAAATCAGTCATAATTTACAACTTCTATTTGCATTTTTAGGTAAGTACTAACCATTATAAGTGACCACATATATACAAAATCATATTTGTATTCATTTAAATTTTATAGAACATTTGAAATGTATGTAAGAGGTATAAGGTTAAGGAAATGTGTTAATTGTTTTAGGTAAATGATTTTTAAATTTGGTAAATGTTGTTGTTTTCTTAGTAATTGAAGTTTGTACAACTTATAATCAAGTTATCAATCTTAAATATTTCAATTTATTCACCAAAATCATAAAATTTAGGATTTAGGGTATTATTTTTGACTGATTTGCCACCACTTTGTCATTGCAGTGAGAATGTGGTAGCAAATCAGTCATAATTATTACTTGTCGTCGCAAATCAATGGAAAATTTTTCACTGATTTGCGACCACATGATCAAAATTTGAATTGCAGTCACAAATCAATCGCAAAATAGCGATTGATTTGCAACCACATAGGGTAAATTTACATTTTCCCTAAACATTTTCCATATTTACAACTTTTTTTTGTATTTTTAGATAAGTACAAAACATTATAAGTGATCACATATATACAAAATCATATTTGTATTTATTTAAACTTATAGAACATTTGAAATGTATATAAGAGGTATAAGGTTAAGGAAATGTGTTAATTGTTTTAGGTAAATGATTTGTAAATTTGGTAAATGTTGTTGTTTTCTTAGTAATTGAATTTTGTACAACTTATAATCAAGTTATCAATCTTATATAATTTAATTTGTTCACCAAAATCAAAACAATTTAGGGTTTAGGATATTATTTGTGACTGATTTACCACCACTTTGCCACTACATTGAGAATGTGGTGGCAAATCAGTCACAATTATTACTTTTGGTGGCAAATCAATCACAATTATTACTTGTGGTCACAAATCAGTTGCAAATTTGTCACTGATTTTCGAACACATTATTTTTTTTAACAAATTAACCATGGTCACAAATTAGTGGCAAATTTGCCACTGATTTGCGACCACATGTTGTTTTCGAATAAATTAATCGTGGTCGCAAATCAGTGGCAAATTATTTTGAGACTACAATGTTTTTTTCGAATAAATTAACCGTGGTAACAAATTAGTGACAAATTTGCCACTGATTTGCGACCACGAATTAATTTGGTGGGAGTTTGAAAGTTTTTGATTCCCACCAAATTAATTGGTGGTCGCAAATCAGTCGTAAAATTTGCGACCACGTCATTAATTTCGAAGTGTGACACTAATTTGGGACGACATACGTAGTCGCAAAACAAATCTATAAATACGTGATGATTTTCACTCATTTTTCACACTTCAAACATTATTACTTTCTAAAACCTCTTTAAACACTTATAAAACCTCTCCCAATCCAAAAAACCACAAACACACAAATGGCAAGTAACGGTAGGTTGATGAGAGGTCGCAGAAAACGATCTATAAAATAAATAATTTAAACAAAATATTTTATATTTAATATTAAATATTATATTTATTATTAATTAATGAATAAAATTAATAATAATTAATGTTTTTTTAAAAATAATAATTAATTAAAGTATTTTAAGATTAAAATTAAAAATTATTATTAAAAAATAATAATTTTTATTTTAGTTTCAAAATATTTTAATTAATTATTTTTTTAAAATATAATTCCGTCGTAGTCGCAAATCAATCCCAAATCAGTCTCAATTTTTTGGGATCGATTTGTGACTACATAATTTTTTTTGAATATTTTATAATCAGTCGCAATTATTTGTGACTGATTTGCGACTGAGTATAATATGTAGTCATAAATGAGTCACAAACTTTTATGACTGATTTGCAACTAAGTATAGTATGTAGTCGCAAATCAGTCACTAAAATTTGTGACTGATTTGGGACTAACTATAATATGTAGTCGCAAATTAGTCAGTAAAGTTTGTGACTTATTTGCGACCAGATGAACCACTATAGTCGCAAATCAGTCACAATCTTTTGTAACTGATTTGTGACTATGGGTTTTGCAATCACATACGTAGTCGCAAAATAGTGGCAAAATTTGTTACTGAAAACTAGTCGCAAAGTAGTCGCAAACGTAGTCACCAATGATTGGTCGCAAATCAGTCGCAAATTATACCACTATTACCGTGGTCGCACATCAGTCACAAAATTTTGACTGATTTGCGACTACATATATTTGTGACTATGAATTTGCGACTACATTGCGTGGTCGCAAATTCTATTTTTGCGACTACTTTACGACCACATGCGTGGTCGCAAAGTCGCTGTTTTCTTGTAGTGTTGGTCCTAATCTTTCCCACAGTTTCCATCACTTTGTACCATATTCTCCACCAAAATCAATAATCAATAATATTGACAGAAGATATAATCGATACTGTTGGCAGATTTACTGAATAGATATTGTTGGCAGATTTACATAATTTTGTGAAAAAATTTAACTAAATGGCAGATTAAAGTATCTTTGATGACGGGATTACTGATGCAAATTTTTGAATTTGGTGGCAGATTTAATGATTATTGATGGCATGCTTATTTTCCGTGATGGCATATTTATTAGTTGATGATGACAGATTTATTGATTATTGATGACAGAGTTACTACAATCAATGGTAGACTTATTTAGGGTATAAAAATACCTTAAACATTATTTTATTGACAAACTTATTATTATTGATAGTAGACTTATTGATTATTGATGGCGGAGTTATTGTTATTGATTGTAGACTTATTTAGAGTACAACAATGCCCTAAATATTATTTTGAGGACAGATTTATTTTTATTGATGGCAAATTTATTGAGTATTGATGGCAGACTTATTGTTTCGATGGGAGACTTATTATTCCATTCTGAGCTTCTTGCCTAAGGAAATTTCCATTGCTCGTAGTATCCAAGAGCATGCGAATTCTTTGGAGCACTCCTCAGTGTAGGATGCTTAAAAGTGACTCATTTGAGAACCTGTGGTGAGGGCATTGCCATTGGTATCCCTTAAATCTTTCCCACGCCTCACAAAAACTTTCATTGTTGTACTGCACAAAGCTCGAGATCTTGTTTCTCAACAGCATAGTTTGTGATGTTGTGAAAAACTTAGCCAAGAAGACTTCTTGCATTGATCCCATGAGAGGTGATGGCGTCTTATGGCAGGCTCTTTTCTCATTTGTGTGCCTTATCTCCTAGAGAAAATGTGAACGATCGCATCTTGAAAGCATGTTATGAGATCCCATTGATCTTGATTGTTCCACAAAACCTATCAAATGGATCCAAATGGTCTAGGGACCCTCTATTGGCAGACCATGGAATTTTCTGCCTTGCACCATATTAATCAAGCTTGACTTGATCTCTAAATTATTTTTTTCCACAGGTGGTGGGCGAATTACAGTCCGACTTTCATAAATGTTCGGCTCATCAAAAGTTCCTATGACCCTATGGGGTCGTTGAGGATGCATTGGACCTCTTGCTCTCCACGCATTCTTGTTTTCCATGCCCGTTCCCCTTGGGCTTCATTATCAAGATCGTAGGGAAGATTTTGCCCATATGGTGTTCCATTTCCAAACATCTTCTTAATTGATACAAATGCTCTCTCTCTCTCTTAGTACTAGTTGTTTCCCTTTCCAACTGTTGAACGTCGATTTCACTTGGTTGCAAGTTTATTTTTCCTTTGCTTCTCGTGTTCATGGACCTACAATACCCAGGAGCTCATAGTCAGCAAAAAAAAACCTTAGTCTCTAACGAAAAAACTTAGTCCTTAAAAAACGAAAAAATCGCAAATCAGTTCCACATATTTGTGACTGATTTACGACAACATGTAAATTTTTCGAAAAAAGAGATGTAGTCGCAAATTGGTCACAAATATGCAGGAATGATTTGTGACTAATTTACAACTACATCCGAATTAGTTTAAAATAATAATAATAATTAATTAAAATATTATGAAATTAAAATTAAAAATTATTATTTTCTTTTAAAATAATAATTTTTAATTTTAATTACAAAATATTTTAATTAATATTATTTTTAAATTAATTATTATTAATTAATAATGAATATAATTTTAATATAATTTTAAATATTTTATTTAAATAAATTTTTTTGTAATTCTAAATATTATTATAATTAAATAATAATAATTTCTATTAATTAATTATTTTATAAAATAAAAAGAATTAAAAATAAGAAATTTTATAAAAATATTCAAATTACAAAAAAAATTGAAAAAAAACTAATTATCCGGGGGCAAAAAATTAAAATTGGATGGGGAGAATGCTGGTGCAACGTTCGACGATTCACCTGCGCCATTGTTATCCCGCATAAAGAGGCGAAAAGTGATCTGTCCATTTGAAATATCCGACGAGCATCTCGAAGTTGTTAATTGTGTTTTGGTTTTCTTTTTGGACTTCCTACATGTTCCGATTCGCTTCAAACATCTGCGCATTTTTTTCAATACACATGTTGCGTGTGTTTTGTTTTTCGATTTGGCGCTACGCGGCTAAGAGTTGATCTTAAAATGCAACAAAGTCGGACGTAGTGGATTGGAAGCCACTACGCCTACTCGACCCATGCATGCGGTTTAGGCTACCGAGTCTGTAAAGACGGCCTCGGTCATCCACAACGGTAGACTTCAAAAATTAATAAAACAGTTAGAATAATTATATTAAATTTAGTGTACATTAAAAAAATTAAAACATTTTTTACCTGAATGACGATCTCATTCTTCTCATCTTGGGTCAGCTCAATTCGCTAGGAAGTACAGACGGATGTTTTTGTTGCATCGACCTCCACGATCGCAATATTTTCTTGAATGTTTCGTTCGTATACTTCACCGATTTTTTTAGCTTTCAAATCCACATACGAACCATCTTATCGAGTGTGAGTGTTTATAAAGACCTCACCAATTGAGACCATTCGTCCCAAATTATTTTTCTAAATATATATTGAAATAAATTAATAATAAATAAAAATTAAATTTTAATTTTAATTTAAGTATTTTAAAGTACTTACCATTTCCTCTTGGATCTGGATATAGGATTTTTGGCCCGACAAATGCTTGTGCGGACCAAGGCCATCGCGAGAGTAGTTGCGGTTATTGGAGGATTTGTTTATTTTCTCATTTGACGTTTCTGTTTCTCAATAGTTTGTCATGGTTTTGTACAGACTCAGAGAAATCTACCTGGTATGTTTGCCAGTTGTATGAACCATGCTCACCTTCCCTTTCATCCATATTACACTGACGGAGTCAAACTCCTCCGTACCACCAAGGTGATCATAGGATCCCATGTGTACGATTGCTTCGAATTTTAAAATATATAATTACTTTTAATAATTATTAAATTTTATTAGATAAAAAATTTTAAATTTTTCATTTAATTCGATGACGTATTTTTCTTGGCGTTTAGCTGGTATGATCGTCCAACTGTAGTAGGAGCCGTCAAATTTATTTTTCAAAATTTTTGAAATTTGACCGGTTATTGCCACTTTGTCCCAGTGAAACCTAACATTTTTTAATATATTAAAGTTTTTAAATTTCAAATAAACTTTAATAAATTTTAAATAATTAATTTTAATTACATAAATAAAAATAAAAATATTTTATGACTCTTACCAAGTCATGTTTGGTGCCGGCACTGAAGACAACACTGTAAGGTATTGGTCCCTCCTTGGGGTTTATGACAAACTATCTAACGTGATAGTTTGCTCCCACGTTTCCGTTTCAGATGGTGGAACATCTTCCTCTTCATGCTCCTCCAATTCCTGAAACCGAGTAGATGGTTTGGTTTCAGGAACTGTATGAGGGGTGAACGTGTACTGAGGTGGTAGGCGGGATACCCCTCTAAAAACAGCAGGTGAGAGGTTCGAGGAAGCCAAAGAGTTACCACGGCCAGAAGACGATGGGATTTGTCATCTTCCACGACCTCTTATCGATCTATCGCTACTTGCCATTGGGTTTGAAGTGTTGGAATTCGGATTAGTGTTTTTTTCATAGGAGTTTAGAAAGTTAGGAAAGTTTGAAGTGTGAGAATGAGGGAAAATGTGGTAACATGTGTGGTCGCAAATCAGTGGCAAAAAGGAAAATTAAATACGTGATCGCAAATCAATCGCAAATTTGCGGCCACCAATTAATTTGGTGGGAATCGAAAAGTCTCGAAACTGATTTGCGACCACCAATTAATTTGGTGGGAATCACAATTTCAAGATTTTTTGGTTCCACCGAATGCATTGGTGGGAATCGAAAATTTCGAGAATTTTCGATTTCCACCAAATGCACTGGTGGTCGCAATTCAGTCTCAAATTTGTGACTGATTTGCAACCACCTGTAAATTCGGTGGGAGTTGAAAATTTTCGAGAATTTTCATCTCCCCCCCCCCCATTTTACGAGATGGTCGCAAATCAGTCGCAATTTTGTGACTGATGTGCGACTTTGGTTTAATATATTGACATTAATTTGTATTTTATATGTGATCGCAAATCAATCGTATATTTGCGACTGATTTGCAACCACGGGTAATTTTTGTGTCCAATTTGCCACCACATTCCCAATATAGTGGCAATGTGATGGCAAAGTAGTCACAATAAATACCCTAAACACTAAATTATAGGATTTTGTTGAATATATTGAAGTATATAAAATTGATAACATCATTACTATGTAAACAACAACAATTACCAAATTTACTAAATTTACATATCAATTCCATAAAACAGTTAACACATTTCTTTAACCTTGTACCTCTAATATACACTTCAAATATTTCTAACATTTATATCAACACAAATATGATTTTGTTTATATTTGGCCACCTATAATGCTTAGTACTTACCTAGAAATACAAAAATAAGTTGTAAATGTGAAAACTACATAGGGAAAATATAAATTTACTCCATGTAGTCGTAAAGTAGTCGCTATTTTGCGACTAATTTGCGACCGTAGTAGAAATTTTGAAACTTTGGTTGCAAATTAGTCGCAAATGTGAGACTGATTTGCGATCACGATTAATTTTTGTGACCAATTTGCCACCACATTTCCAATGTAGTGGCAATATGGTGACAAATAGTCACAATTAATACTCTAACCCTAAATTATATGATTTTGTTGAATACTATGAATTACATAAGATTGATTACATCATTACGAGTTGTACAAACTTCAATTACTAAGTAAACAACAACATTTTACAAATTTACATATCATTTACCTAAAACACTTAACACATTTCCTTAACCTTATACATCTTATATACAGTTCAAATGTTTCTAACATTTACATAAACACAAATATGATTTTGTTTATATTTGGCCACCTATAATGCTTAGTAGTTACCCAGAAATGCAAAAATAAGTTGTAAATGTGAAAAATACATAGGGAAAATGTAAATTTATCCCATGTAGTCGCAAAGTGGTCGCTATTTTGCGACCCATTTGCGACCACAGTAGACATTTTGATCCCATGGTCACAAATTAGTCGCAAATGTGCGACTGATTTGCGACCATGGGTAATTTTTGTGACCAATTTACCACCATATTCACAATGTAGTCGCAATAAGGTGGCAAAATAGTAACAATTAATGCCCTGAAACCTAAATTATATATTTTTGTGAATACTATGAATTATATGAAACTGATAACATGATTACGAGTTGTAGAAAAAACTTCAATTACAAACAACAACATTTTACAAAAATATATAAGGATCAAATGTCAAAAATACATAAAAAGTCAAATATATTAATTAAATCTCTTCGTTTTCATCATCATCTGAAGATGAAATATTACAATGAAATTCATATTTTAGTTCGGCATTTCTGACAGCAAAATAAATTTTTTGGGTATGATTAACTCTATCAGCCAAACGATCCACTTTTGTCTCTTCAACAGCCATTACCTATTCATCATTTTCTTGTTGCAAAAAGATATTCTCGTCTTTGTTTTTGTATTCCCTCAAAATGTTAGATCTGGGATTATCACAACACTAAGCAATGTTTGTTTTGATGATGATTTGGTGTGACGATAGAGAATATAACAAACTTGATCTGCTTGAAAGGCTGGTACATCATAATTAATGAAATGTAAATTAGTTATATATATAACAAAATTAATTTATAGAATTTTACGTGTGTAATATATATAAATTAACATATATTTATAGTTAATTATTTACGTACGTACCTAGAATAAATGGTTCGTATTTGTATTATTTCCCTGATGATAAGACATCAACGGTGCCTTCCAACTTCCGAGTTCCTTTTGAAAGCGTAGGATTGTACAACTCCCATTTAAAAAGCGTGATATTCAAATTTAGGAGTTTAACATATTCAAGTTGAATGATATATATTAAAATCCCATAGAAATCAGCTTCATTAGATGCATCAGAGTAATTGTCTCCCTTGATACAAATGCCGTAGTTACATGTCTTTCTCCTATGTCCATGTTTCTTTGTGTGGAACATATAACCTCTTATAAAATAGATCGGCCAAGTTGACGCTTTATTCATCGGCACTTGAACTAATTCTTGAGTCCATATCGGAAAGGCGTGTGGATTTGTTAAAGTCCATGCATTGACCTATGATCATATATATATATATATATATATATATATAAAGTATTTAGTGTTTGAAAAAATTAATATAATAGATTTATATATACATGTAAATTAATTAAACATACATAATCTCGAACCCATATGTGGAACTCTTCCTGTTTTTTCGATGAAATGTCATATCTCGAAAGATATGGATATGTACAACGAATGTGATCTTCAAATATGCTACAAAATTAAATATTAAAAACTAATTTATATTACAATGAAATTGTAATGAAATAAATGAAATTATTTTCACAGTATTTAGCTCTCTAGTGGCCAAAAATATTCACAATTCCGTAAAACATATGCATGTGCATATTTGTATTTTTTTCGGAGAGCCATATTTCTTTATATTTACCACTTGGATGACCCATTTGAGTAAATATATTCGGCACTCTGGGATCCGGATATACAGGAACGTCACTTTCATCGAATCTTGTAGACCTGTATATATATATTATACACGATATTCAGCACAAAAAATTAATTAATTACCCATTAAAATAAAATAATTAATTAATAAACACAACAATTTATGGTACCTATTTTTGTTGCGTATGTAGGCAGCAAAGTAATGCTCGGAGAAGTAAGATATCTCATCATTCACATATGTTTCAACAATCGACCTTGCAGCATATCGTTTGTTATTCGCCTTACTTTTCAGTTTTTTTAATAAACCTTTCAAATAGATACATCCACCTATAATGCACAGGTCCACCCAATTCAAATTCGTATGGCAAATGAATAGGTAGGTATTCCATAACATCGAAAAATGCAAGTGGAAAGATCTTCTCCAAATTACACAAAATTATGACTATGTTTTCCTTCAGAATTCAGACACGGCTTTGTTGCAATTATCTGGAGCACATATCTCGGAAAAATCCTCCAATCCCTACATTACAATCTAGTATTAATTAGTACATGCAATTATTATTATTTTAAGTACTTAAAATATAAAATATGTTTCATAGTATATACCTGATAATGCTAGATGAACGTTTCGTGTAAAATTTCTGCAAATAAAAAAGGGAGAAGCTTTTCCATAAAAACATGGTAGTCATGGTTTTTCATGCCCAAGAACTTTAGTCCATCCATATTCACACAATTTGCTAAATCTACCGCATAGACGTCATCCCAATACATTCCAATAAGCGTTCTTTGGCTTTTTGTGTCAATCAAAATATAGGGAATAGAGCATTACCCTGACCATCCACATGTAATTCTTTTCGAGAGTAAAATTTTGCAATATCCAACCTTGACTTAATTGTATCTTTTGATTTATCCTTGACATTCAAAACAGTATTAATGATGTTATCGAAGAAATTCTTCTCTATATGCATCACATCAAGATTATGTCGAAGGTTAAGATCCGTCCAGTAAGACAACTCCCAAAATATGCTTTTTGTGCCAGTTATGCCAGCTTCCATAACCTTTTTATTTACTTTCATGACCGTTTCCTCCACAGTCATATTTTCTTAGAGGATTGATAGTTTTTATTCGCTCTTATAAAACTTGTTCGCCTGTCAATGATTGTGGAGGATAGTCATTTAAAGCATGCTTCCCCTTTAAAAAAATTGTTTTATTTTTCCGTACTGGATGATCCTTAGGAAGAAACCTTCATTGACAATCAAACCAACACGTCTTTCTACCATTTGGAAATTGAAATGCCTTCGTATCATCCATACAAATTGGACAAGACAATTTATCATGCATTGTCCATCCTAACAACATTCCATAAGGTGGAAAATCGCTTATCTTCCACAGTAACACGACTTTTAGATTGAAATTTTGATTCAATGATACATCATATGCATCAACTCCCGTAGACCATAAATCTTTTAGCTCATCAATCAAAGGTCAAAGGAATATATCCACACTAGCGTGCGGATGATTTGGCCCCGAATTCAAAATTGTTAGAAACAAGTACTCTTTCTTCATACACATATCTGGTGGCAAGTTATATGGAGTGATAATCACCGGCCATAATGAATGATTTCGAGACATCCCAAATGTATTGAACCCATCAGTACATAAGCCAAGATAAACGTTTCAAGATTCAGCAGTAAATATTGGATGTAGATATTGAAAATTTTTCCACTCCACAGGTTCAGATGGATGACTCATCTCTCCGTCTTATGCTTCATGCTCTGCATGCCACCTCATTGCCTCTGTGGTTTTCTCGCTTTGATACATTCTCTTAAGTCTGTCGCCTATAGGTAAATACCACATACGACTGAAAGGTATTCTCGTCCTCCCCTCGCTTGGCTTATATCAAGGGGAATCGTAAAGTTTGACTTTTCCCCATTTCTTATCTTCTTTCTGAAAGATCATACAATTATGAACACACAAGTTAGTTATATAAAACGGGAGCCCTAAATTTCGCATTAGTTTTTTGATTTCATAATATGAACCCATTGCCTGATTCTCCTCGGGCAAAATATTCTGTAAACAGTTCCGCCCAAGAATCAATGCATTTTTTTGGTAGATTAAAATCAAACTTAATGTTCATGAATCGAGAACCTAAAGATAATTGTGAGTGCCCTTCATGAAAACCATCATACAATGGATTTTTCGTAGCTTCTAACATGTTGTAAAAAACTTTTGCTTCGAAATTTGGTTCTTCTACATTATTATATTATTCCTTGTTCTGATTATAGTACTCATCAGTCGTACTATCACGAAATGCATCCATCACCATTTCAACATATCTATTACCAGATGTACCAACTATTTCTTCAGCAGTACCTCATGTACCTCCCTGATTTCTTTGGACATCACCCTGACTACTCGTCCATAACTGAACATTCAGCTCTTCTCCATGTTTATACCAAATATAATAATTTTGCATAAATCCTCGACTATATAGATGATTCCATATTTTCCATCTCAGAATAAATTTATTGTTTTTGCAATTAATACAAGAACAAAAAAACTTATCTCCGCTACATTGAGCTATTAGTTGACTACTTGCAAAATTCATGAACTGCTCCATGCCTTGTGCAAATTCCGCCGATGTATTTCTTGTTTGATTATCAATCCTTTTGTACAACCAATCTCTCGAATTATTATAATTTCTCCACACGTTTGAATATTTTTTCCTTTCAATTCTACAAATGAGAGAATGGGATGGGGCATATATATAAGATTTTGCCACTACTTTACCACTACTTTGCTATGAGTTTGCGACCACACCAATGTAGTTGCTTAAAAGTCGATATACCTACACGCACACATTTTTTATGTTGTCACTTTGCCACCATTTTGTGACTGAAGAGCCACTCCCACGGTGGTCGCAAATTGGTCGCATATTTTGCGACCAATATGCGCCCAACATGTGATTCTTCCACATGCAGTCGCTAAGCATTCGCTACTTTGCGACGGATTAGCGACTGCCACCACCAGTCACAAATTAGTCGCATATAGTCGCAAAATGGTTGCGTATTGCGACCAATATGCGACTATCATTTTTAGTCACAATTTTGCCACCAATTAGTGACTATTACTCCGTAGTCACAAATTAGTTGCAAAACAGTGGCAAATGTAGTCGCTAATTTTGCGACCACATATGTAGTCACAAAATATAGTGGCATTTTGGCAGTTTCTTGTAGTGACATGGAAAATGGCATCAGACATATTAACACATATACCTACCCATTGCTGCATGTCGAAGTTGAATGGGAAATAAAGGCGCCTTGGTTGGTTGGCGGTAGCATTTGCTTCGCCAAATTTTTGAGTAGAGTGCCTTGGAATTTAAACTTCTCTTTATCTTTGTTTGCAACCTTTTAGAATTTGGTGTAGTGAGATGAAATACTGACAACAAACTCACTGTCATAAAATCCATAATCAAATCGCGGATGTGCAATTTTGAAGTTATCGTACGTTATACACGTGTACAGCATAAGCGCATCAATTATCTGTTAAGCACAAAATTGTACTGTTAAATAATACATTAACAATAAATATAAAATAAAATAAATCAGTATCAAATACCTTTGAATCCATGATGGACATTCTTTTAGCAATTGCAGAGATATCCATGTTGGATAGAGATGCACCATTAGGTAGGGTAATCACACTATAAGTAATGTTAAAATTAGATGCAAATCAAAGACTAAAAATATAAATGTACTAAGATTATATGGTATTTACCATAGAGATGCCATGTTTGCGTAGAGTGTCCCAAACTCCTTACTGTAGTTTACGGCTTCATCTACTCCGAATTGATATTTGACTTGATTAATGGGAGATGTATTAACGGAAACTAGCTCATTCTATGTGCTTAAGTCACTAGTTCTAGGCTTCTTACTCTTATGAGTAACAGGAGTAGAAGATTCAGCATTTGGATTGCCACCATTAGTGTGCATGTTTTCCTGCAAAAATATTATAATCTAAATATTAACGTATAATAAATAGATTGTATTATTAATAAATAAAGTAATAACACAACAACATATAGAAGAAATTTAATCAGGAAAAAACAAACCTCTACACAGGCATCACCAGCATCAGCCGTTACAAGAATAACATTGGGGCTACCAGGAATAGTGCTACTCGGAATAGTATCACAGTTCAAATTAGTTGCTAGCTCCTAAATTATACGATATAATTAGCATGTCCATTATATTGATTTCGATGAAAAAAAAGAGTTACACATAACTATTACATATAAACTATTGATGCACTAGCTTAATCTCACGTCATATTGCATACCTCATCCACGGGTCCAGCGACATCATTCGTTGGCTCGGAAGGCGCTGCTGAAGAAGTGCATTGCACATTCATGTCTACTCCCTCCATAACATATATGAATCAGATTGATAAACAATAAGTCTCCTACTGCAAGATTGAAATTTGTTGTTAACTGCTGAATTATACGTTATTAGCACAATTAGCATGACAATTAAATAGTTTTTGATGGACAAAAAGAGTTACATGTAAGCCATTACATATAAACTATTCCTGCACTAACGTAATCTTACGGCATATTACATACCTCATCCATGTGTCCAGAGACATCATTCCTTGGCCCGGAAGGCGCTATTGCAGAAGTGCATGCACATTTATTTCTAGTCCATGTATAAGATACATGAAAATATTGTTAAACAATAATTACCTTAGTGCAAGAATTGGAATGCTATTAATTACAATATCATTGCTGTGTGTTGCATCCGTGCCACTGGTTTCCTCCATTGCAACGCCATGGTCTGATCCAACTTGACTACCATTCCCATAGTTTGATCATTGAGGAGAACGATTACCAGCATATGAGTGCAAAAACTCAGAAATTCCAAAAAGTATAGAATTCTACATTACATTAATCCTACTATCCAAGGAAGCCATCAATGTCTCCTGCATCGCCGTCAATATTTCTTTTGTCTTAACAACAACCCTTGATACAATTTGGTTAGAAATAGCTTGAAAACTAATTGATGATGCTCCCACATTCGATGCTCTATCGGTATCTTTCTGCTTCTGGCTTTTTTTCTTCAATTTCTCCTCTCTCAGGGCAACAAGATCAAGAGCAGTAATCCCACCATAATACATATCATTCGGAAACTCAAAATCATCATAAATTAAGCTAACCATCTCATTAACTCTCTCATCCTTTTCCTCATCAGACCACTCCATTTCTTCGTCATCAATTTCAAAATCATCCTCTTGATCGATTATCGAACGAACCTTCACCTACATGGACTAGTTGAAATAGTTTAAATTATTACGTAAACAATAAAAATTGGGTTGGAGGATAATAAACATTATTATATTATATTTTCCATATTAGATCGTAGTATATTTAATTATCACTTAATTTAAATGAAACGGAAATAGTTATCATGATGATACCTGACATTTGCTATCCAAGCTTGTTATGTATCCAAGGCTAATTACAGGGAGGTTTGTAGCCTCATTAGATTCCTCCTCTGAATCAAAGTCAGAATCCGAATCCTTTAGGGCAGATATTGGGGTATCGGTGAGAGCAGGCATAGCAGCAGCTAAGACAAATTAGAGTGGTTGAAAAAATCTTTAACAGATAAAGAAGGATGTGACAAAGCAATGGGATCATTGTCTTTGATGCTAGACATATTCATATCAAACATAAGACGACCCCATGGATAGTCAAAAAAGGTTGACATGTCATGAGCAAGTTCCACATGAGATTTTGAGAGCTTAGGGATGTGTGATGTAGGAACAAGAACACAGGCAACAATAGGGAGATAAGAAAGTTTCAGTCTTATTTCACTATCTTCAACAATTTTCTTCTTCAACATCGAGGTAACATGTTCAACTATAATAGTCTCAGTGTTGGGAAAAATAGAATACGAGTACGGCTGCGTGTCACCAGTCATCTTCCTCTTGGTAGACTTCTTCTCCTTTACCGAATATCTACCACAAGGTAAACCAGTTAAAGTAGCAAACTCTCGTAGAGAGTACCTAATGGATTTTCCAGCAAATAGAAACTACATTTCATGCTTCTTCTTGATTTGGAGTTGTGTTGTAAGCATAAATGGCCTAATCTACAAGAATAAATCAGCTTTTTCACATATGGAAATAAATTTTTCAAGAATTGAATTTCTGATTTCTTTCACATTCATCGTTGTCGAGTGAACTGAGAATTTTTTTAATCCTACAAGAGGTATGGTACACATTAACTCTTTCGGCTTCTGGTTCTTCTCCTATCGCAAACAATCTGGGCAGAAAGTTATGATTAGTTTCCTGAAATATAAATATTATGTAATGGTTAGCGTTACACCATAACAAAAATAATTATCTGAAAATATTTGTAATAGACATGTATCAATAAAAGTTATGGTGGAAGACTTAGAGTTAACCCAAGAATATCACATAAATCAATAGAAGGTGGGCAATAAACAGGGAACAGTTTGAAATCGAAATACACGAGTGTAAAGAATGTTTTGAAAACGACAACGTACGTCACAGCATATGAAGGTCAATTTTTTATTTAAAACACTATTGAAAGGTTATATTAATCAAAATCCATAGAGATTAACAACGTGGTAATATGTCTAAAAAATGAAAATAGTTATACATCGAAAATCGATTTACATGTAACATAAAAGTTATCATGTAAGACTTAGAGTTAAGCCATGAATATAATATAAACCAATAGTAGTTGGGCCAATATATACAGGGAAATGGTTGAAACCAGGAGACACGAGTGTAAAGAATGTTCTGAAAACGACAACATACATCGCAGCATATGAAGGTCAATTTCATAAAAAACTATGGAGAATGGTATATTAATTGAAATCTAAAGACTTTAACAACGTGGTGATATGTCTAGAAAATCGAAAAAATATACATCGAAGACCGATTTCATCAGAGGATTATATTAAAAACAAAAGAACAAAAAACTAATAAAATGGTAAAGAATTTCTCAAAGGTGTTGGAAACTGGGGCAATTTCAAAACAAAAAAAACTTTACGTGGTATCCCACAAACATATTAAATCCTGATTTCATAGCAACCCGTAATGGAAAAAGCAAAACGACATTACGAAAACTTAAAAAAAATGGTAGATCAAATTTACATTCGATGACAAAGCGGTGAACCAAACCCAAATTACTAAATGTAAATAAACTATTTCTCCACCGGAAAACAAAAAATGACCGATAATCCAACCATAACAGTAACAAATCTTCAAAAAAAACACCGTAAAGATAAAAATCGCATATAACTACTATAAATCAGTGAACCCATATAAAAAATTGCAAAAATAAAACTACTCTAAACACAAAAGTTGCATATAACTTCAAATATGTAGATAATACACTGCCGTGCATGTGTATAAACAAAAATGGATGATAAACTTACATGTATTCCTTTGTTAGCACCGGTCGCCATGAATTTCGGAGAGATCTACCAGAAGAAAACAGAGGTTTTTTTAATTTCGGATAGAGGAAAGGAGAGGAAAGAGAGGGACGATTGGGAAGAAAGAGAAAGTGTGGAAACTTCTCTCTCCAAAAATTATATATGGATGACGTAAACTGCATCGATTTGACATAAAAACAAAAACTGACACCCCTATGAGTGGTGTCAGTTATGTGTCAGTTGCAATGAGGGTAGAATTAGGGGCAAAATCGGATTTATGTAAAATGAACAGTAGACAAAATCTGGAAATGTTATTTTGCTATTTAAGGTACTGTTCTTTGTTATTTCACCAATTATCACTTTTAATAATCTGCATAAGGTTTTTTAACTTTAAAAACCAAGTCTTTTTTACTTTTCCTCATTTCGCTAATAAAAGGTTCATGCTTGTTTTGGAATTCTCAATATATGTTTATAATTCTAGTGAAGAATTCCTTTCTATTCTTTCTCGTTATTTATGTTTTGCTTTTAATATTTATTTGTACTATTTATGGTATTGTCATGCATAAATAGTTCTCTATATGGATTGTGTATAAGATAGATTATGGGGATTGGATGTTGATTAATGATGGTTGAGGCCAATAGATTATAATTTCTCACGATTAGGATGTGATTAATACTAAGATTGACATATCTAATCAATTCTTAGAGTTATGATATTTTTGCCCAATAGGTGTTCAACAAAATGTGTAGGTGAAGCCTAATCATGGTTTTCACATCTTTACTAATAATAATTGATGATTAAGGTAATTAGTATAGTGAAATAAACTCAATGATTACTAGTCAACAGATTATGCTATAGAAGATTTGATTAATACAACTGTTAGTAAATAAGCTGTTATCACGATAGTAGATTAATCTATTAGAAAGTGTTATATGTATTAGTAATGCATTTGATTGAGCATGTAAACATCGCTAGTTAGTGGATAATCATCCCAAGTCCATTTCCCTACCCATCCTTCATATGTCTTAATTTTGGAACTAATCTTATCTTCTAGTTTCATGTTTATTTCTCATTTCGTTAATTAGAAAGCAATACAAAAATCACAACTCAAATTTACTTAGCTTTGTGTTTTTTTGTATTCTTATTGCAATATTCTTTCTTCCTTGTGAATTTGATACCACGAATAGCTAATTCGATTATTCTGCATTTGGAGTTGTATTTGGAATAAAACTTATCTCCCAACATGTTTTTGGCACCATTGCCCGGAAAAAAGGTCGCCACTAAAATTTTGATTCACTTAGAGACTAATTGTATACTTTTTCTTTGATTTCTAACTACGTTTTTTTAAGTTTTGAATGTGCATGAGCATGAGAAGCCACAGACAAGTGAACTCTCAACCAACTAAAGTTGACATTCTATAGTTAGAAAGAGAAGCTGGAAGAGTTAAAAGAGAACGCTTGAATCATCTAAGGTGGCGTTAGGAAATGAAACACCATGAACAAAACCTTCCTCAAGATGGTGAAAATGAAGTCCAATAAATGGGCATGGAAAGTAAAAATGCATGTGGAGAAAGAACTCCGATACATCCTCAAAGGTCCCTAGGGTCATTGGAAGTTTTGATGAGCCAAATATCTACTGGAACCAAACTGGATTCGCCCACCATCTATGGAAAACAACAAGGCGAGTTTGACAAACATGGTTCTAGGGAGCAAGCTGCACAGCTTGCCTATGGAGGATCCTCTTGACTAGTTGGATCAATTTGATAGGTTTTTTGGGACCGTTATGATTAATGTGGTTTCAGAAGATGCTTTTAAGTTGCGTTTGTTCCCATTTACTCTCAGTGACAATGCTCAAAAATGGGAATAGAACTTGCCACAATATGCCATCTTCTCATGGGATGAATGCAACAAAGTTTTCATGGCTATGTTTTGCTCAACTTCAAGGACTAATAGGTTAAGAAATGACATATCAAGATTTGTACAACATGGTAATGATATCTATTGTGAGACAAGGGAATGATTCAAAGGATACACAGCACAATGCCCTCACCACGGGTTTTATAAAGAGTGACTCCTATGCACTCTATACGGAGGAGTACTCCTAAGGATTTGCATACTTTTAGATACCGCTAGCACTGAGAATTTTGTTGCGCAAGAAGCTGAAGGTGGGATGATTCTAGTTGAGAATTTGGCGCAGAGTGATGGAAATTATGGAGAGCATTATAATCGATCTTCGTAGGGAAGCAGAAATTATGAGGATGAGATTAGGAGGGAAATGGAAGTGCTCAATGAGAAAGTGGTTAGGGTTCTACAAGTTTCCCTATGAGCAATCAATTTTGTTGGAGAATTTGATGGGCATCATGGGTACCCAAAAAAAGAGCTCAAGTCCAAGGGGAAAAAGGATATAAACTACATTGGAGGTCAATTTCGTAACCAAAATGGGTAACACTCAAAATTTAGCAGTCACCCTAACTTCTCCTACCGCAGCACTAATGTGAAGAACCCAAAAGGTCAATCCTACCCTACTTACAAGCCACAAGATCAAGCCTACCCTCCTTATAGCCTCAAGGTCAAAGATTTCAGCACGAGTATGTAACGAGATCTAAGTTTCAGCCTCTGGAGTTTCAACCAAAAATGGAATACAACCAAAATCACATCCCGTTTAACTTCATGCTTCTCCAGCACCAAAATCGGCTTAAAATGATGAGACAAAAATATTAGAAGGATAAGAAAATGAAGCCATTAAATTGAACCAGAAAATGGCTGATATTAACATCAAGGTTGATGGACCTTTTGGAGAATTCAGTGCCAAGTATGAACATCTTTCATTTCCCTTAAAATCATTGGATAACCAAGCAGAACAAATGGCTTCTACTTCATCGGCACCCAAGAGAAAACTACGGGGAAAACTGAAATTAACCCACCACAGTATTGTCAAGCCATCATCCAAGGAGTGAAAAGGAACTCCTATTTAGGGAGCAAGCAGAGGAAATCGAGCCAGAGGAGAAAGAAATCAAAGGTGAGCTTTCAAAGAAAACAAATGGCAAGAATTCTGCTCCTATTTTGGTGAAATATGAAAAGTTCAAGAACTGATTGTGGAGGAGAGAGCACCATTTGACCCACCACCATATGAACCAATACTTCCATTTCCAGAAAGATTCAAGAAGCAAATCTTTGAGAAGGAGTTCAAGAAGTACAAGAACTTAATAAGCTCAATCCTGGTGACATTCATTTAGGCTGGGTGAATGATCAATCCATTTATTAAAAAAACGTTCATGAGGTTGTGATAGCAAAGGAGAGGCTTCTTGAAGAACAGATGATGCTGATCAACCATGAGTGTTTTGCCGTGCTCCAAAACTCCCCACCAAAGATGCTTCTAAATTTGGAAAGTTTCATTGTTCCTTGTACCTTGGGACCTTTCATCTTTTGGTAAATGTTTGGCTGATTTTGGAGCCAATGTGAGTTTAACACCTTTGACGGTCTAAAAAATACTAGGTTTAACAAACTTCAATAAGGCTCACATCTTTTTGGTCTTGATTGATAGGTCTAAAATATTTTCTATTGGGATCTTGGAATACCTACCTTTGAAGGTTGCAACTCTATTACCCCTCGGATTTTATTGTGATTGAGATGGATGAAGAGTCAACCGACCCAATAATCATAGTAAGACCATTTTTAGCCACCACATAAGCTATAATTGATGTGAAGAAAGGTATAATCGACCGGGATTTGAGACCCTATGCTTTTAAGTTCAACATCATGGACACAAACATTAAACCAACCATTGAAGGGAAGCTATTCTCTATTGAGAATTTGGATATTTGGATGGCGGATACCTTGATGAATTCAACATGAGAAATCCTATGTAAGTTTCAATAACCAAAGGAAAGGAAACTTACACATTCATGAGCAAAGAAGCATTGGAGTTGATCAAAGAGGAAGACATTATGGGCAAGGACGACACTAGCAATGGTAAGTCTACTGAGGATGAAAATTTGAGTGGGCTCAAGGCAGCACCATTAGAGCTGAAACCACTATTGAGTTATGTAAATTTCAAACCTAAAATGTCAAGGTATAAACGGATGGAAAAAAAGAAGCTAAGGAATGATCAATTGGATCAGCACTTAGCGATCGGCCCATTGGCCGATGCCACCAGCCGATCGCAAGAGAAACTTAAATATTGAAGAATTTCCTAGAACAGCTTATTGCATGCCAAGGAGTGTGCACATTATTCCCCACAATCCCTTTCACCAATAAAAAAGTATTGATCACTCACAAATATAAATTGTGCATTTTCATTTTATTTCTTATACGTCTTCGGTTATTGACCACTCTTTCGTATTTATTTTCTTACCAAGAAGATGAGAGATAAGAATGGGAGAGATGACACTAACATTCTCATTTACATCATTTTCATTGAACATATAACTATTTATTAGAAAAACACACAAAAAATCAAAAATTGAAAAACAATTCAAAAGATTGGCTGATGCCACCAGCCGATCGCGAGAGAAACTGAAATATTGAAGAATTTCCTATAACAGCTTATTGCATGCCAAGGAGTGTGCACATTATTCCCCACAATCCCTTTCACCAATAAAAAGGTATTGATCACTCACAAATATAAATTGTGCATTTTCATTTTATTTCTTATACGTCTTCGGTTATTGACCACTCTTTCGTATTTATTTTCTTACCAAGATGATGAGAAATAAGAATGGGAGAGATGACACTAACATTCTCATTTACATCATTTTCATTGAACATATAACTATTTATTAGAAAAACACACAAAAAATCAAAAATTGAAAAACAATTCAAAAGATTGGCCGATGCCACCAGCCGATCGCGAGAGAAACTGAAATATTGAAGAATTTCCTAGAACAGCTTATTGCATGCCAAGGAGTGTGCACATTATTCCCCACAATCCCTTTCACCAATAAAAAGGTATTGATCACTCACAAATATAAATTGTGCATTTTCATTTTATTTCTTATACGTCTTCGGTTGTTGACCACTCTTTCGTATTTATTTTCTTACCAAGACGATGAGAGATAAGAATGGGAGAGATGACACTAACATTCTCATTTACATCATTTTCATTGAACATATAACTATTTATTAGAAAAACACACAAAAAATCAAAAATTGAAAAACAATTCAAAAGATTCCATGTATTTGCACTTGCATTTCATGTGTTTAGGATTGGGTCTAGAGCATATATGTTACATTTGCACTTACATACGGATCAATGATTATAAGCTATAGCCTATACTCAAGCTCTTTGTAGGAGTGTATGATGTTTGAACCGCCATAAAAATTTGAGAATTTGACATTTTGTTGCAACTAGATTGATAGTTTTCTCCTATTTCGAAGTGTGCTTGATTTGACCCTAAATTCAATGTAACTTGAACCTTAACTTGATCTTAATCATCTTTCATACACATTGAAAATAGTTTTTTTATGTGTACTGTATACACATTTGGGCCAGCTTAACACATTTCTCCATTCTCTTGTTGACTAGGGTGGCTAATTTTCCATTTTTGCAATGGTTTACCACTTCGCCAACTAAGGCATTACTTTCAAGGCAACCTTACTTGCGTGTTCAAAACTTGTGAGATATTTTTCGAATGCTAACTTTGCAAAACATGTTAAATTTTGAGAACAACAAGGGTCAGATTTCATAGGTTAGGATTCTTGAGTTGGGGAAGTTTGGTTATAACTTGGGCTTGTTTTTAAGTGGAGAGTGTAGGAAATGTACAAATTTGATGAAATGAAAAGGAATAAATAAGAAAAAGAATGGGAATTGGTTTGAAAATGAATATAGATCTAAGTGTTTAAATTTATGATCATCTTAGTGTTTAAGAAAAAAAGAGCTAAATGTTTAAAAAATAGAGGATAGAGACATAAGAGTTAGAAGTACCCAGAAACTATTATTCTTAATTGAAAACTTTCCTAAGTGCTTATATTCTTAAGGTTTTGAGGAAAAGGATTTACATGTACAAAGAATAAAAATTGCCTTAAGGGGTAGAGATTACTAGGAATGTACTTCACTTGGCCTTAGTAAAGTTTCTAAACACTAGGCGCATGGGTGAAAAAATAAAAACAAGAGAGATGAAAATAAAGCAAAGAAAAAGCATGAAAAGAAATGCAATTTCAAGTGATTGGTACCTTTTCAGGAATGGGTCAAGCAGAGTGGAGTGCACATTCTTGGGTGTGCAATCGCCTAGGTTGTTCGGCCAGGGTGATCGGCCAATCGGATCGGCCAACCGGATGACCACACAGCTTCTAGGAGGTTGCCAGAGTTCCCACTATTGTGCCATCGACCATCGATATCAGCCAACCAGCCCATCGCACAAGTTCCAGAAGCTTGGCTGTTTCCTCCCCATCTGATCGGCCAATAGCATTAGCCAATGGGCTGATCGCTAACCTGGCAGGGATACTTCCTTTGTCTTACCTCCTTTTTCCTTCTCTTATTTGTACCTTGACATTTTGAGCTTGAGGTGTAGATCACTTGGTCGTGACTTTAGCTCTGATTTTTCTACTTCGAGCTCACACAAATTGTGATTCTCACTATACTTACTATTGCTAGCGTCTTCTTTCCTCCACGATACCTTCATATTTGGTGAACACCATTGCTTCTCTGTTCATATTCTCCCAATATCCATAGGTTTCTATAGAGAATACCTTGCTTTTGATGGTAGATTTCTTGCTTGTGCCCATGTATTGAAGTTGAGAGTAGAGGTTCCCAAGTTGAGGTTAATCGTACATTTCTTCACATCGATAACAGCTCCTGCAATAGCTAAAAATGGTCTTTCCAATATTATTGGATTGGTTGGCTCCTCATCCATCTCAAGCACAACAAAATCCGTGGGAATTATGGTGTCGCCAACTTTCATTGGTAGGTTTTCCAACATCCCAATAGAAAACCTCTTAGATGTATCTGCTAAGACCAAAGATATGTGGGGCTTCTTGAAGTTTTCTAACTCCAGTCTTTTAGAAATGCCAAAATCATTAGACTCACACTAGCCCCAAAATCCACAAAGCATTTACCAAAGAACAAAGGCCCTAATGTACAAGGAAGAGTGAAACTGCATGGATCTTGAAGCTTTTCTCGTATAGAATTTTGGAATATTGCACTCTACTCATGGTTCACCATTACCATTCCCTCCGCGAGAATCCTTCTTTTCCATCTCATCATGCTTGAACTTTTTCATCATTGGATGGTCATTCATTCACTCTGTGAGTGGCCCCATTATTGAGCTTAGTGTTGTTCGAGGATTTGCTCCATAAAACTCTTGGGAAATAGAAATTTTTGGTTTATATGGTGGTGGATCATAGGACGCTCTCTCCTCCTAAATCATTTTTTGGACCTTTGGAGTACTTGATCTCTAAGGTTTTAACGCAAAGAAACTTGTTGCAAGTGCACAGGCAAACACAATAGTACTTAGGGATGGAATCCACAAGGATCAACCGTTACATTATAATTTTAAGAATAACAGCTTTGCTAAGAAGGAAAAAAAATCTATGGTAAATAATCTAAATAGCAAAAAAATAATCTAAATAGCAAAAAAATCTATGGTAAATAATCTAAATAGCAAAAAAATCTATGGTAAATAATCTAAATAGCAAAAAAATCTATGGTAAATAATCTAAATAGCAAAAAAATCTATGGTAAATAATCTAAATAGCAAAAAAAATCTATGGTAAATAATCTAAATAGCAAAAAAATCTATGGTAAATAATCTAAATAGCAAAAAAATCTATTGATGTAAACTTATCATATGGAAGCACTAGGTTTAGGGAAATTAACAAGGAATCAATATCGCTAATTGGGTTTATATTAGGGATTTATTTAAGTGTTATCTTCTAGAACTTAGAACATGACTATGTAGCCAACCAACTATTGTTGCACTAAACTACTATGTTTAATAATTTATCCTTCTAAACTATCATTTGAATTCAAATTCCTAAACACGCTTTATTGTTCAAGGTCTAATGTGTTCACAAATGCCTTAACATCAACTTTCGTTGATTAAAGACAATTTGCTCATCTAGGTTCTTTTTAGAAAACCTAACAACACTTTTGATGCGTTTTATTAATCATAATATCATAATCTAACTGATAAGGTTAGACTAAACAGTAAGAACAACCTAAATGAAGATTCAGGTGAAAATCCCTAATTACAACATCCTTATCTAGTGATTACTGAAATCGCTTTGAAAACCCTAAAACCTTATTAGAGATCTACTCAAACATGAATAACGATGAAAAAATTATAATTATACTAAAAACAAATAAAAGATAAAAGGGTTTATAAATCTTCTGAGTAAAGTTTGGAATCAAGATTTCTTCTCCCAAGTGCTTACAAGTGCAAAAGCCAAAGAACTCCTAAAGAAAATAAAGTGTAGCCCTAAAAGTTGCTGAAAATGTTTAAATAGCTGCAAAGTTGAAATAAGTCAAATTGGGGTCAGATTGGGCCAAATTTAGGCCAAAACCATTTTTTCTGCGGAACAGCACTTGACTACTTTTACAAAAAAACCATTGGATTTAGTTCAAACCACTTGCAACTGATATCTAACTCGTTTTTCTATTTTGTGAAAAAATTGGACAGTAATCTAACGGTGGGAATTCTTTCAAAGAATGCCAAACTTCAGATGATTCAACTCGGTTCTACATTTCAATTTCTCCAAAAAATTTTTTTTTCATCCGATATAACCTAAAACCTGTAAAGACTCATAAAAGATTAAAAATACTCAATAAGTACTCAAAAACACCTGAAAAACAATTGTTAAAATGTGTCAAAATCACAACACTAAACCGATGTTTGGAATAACGAGAAGACCATGGAGAATCTAACACTTTGAGCACCAAGCAAAGAAACCAGCTTCCATGGAAAGGAGTAATTGCTTCCTTACTTATTAATGAGAAACCACCATATCCACAATAGCTACACCCGAACCATATGAGGGCCATAAACCGAGGTAATGCCCTAAACCCTCAAGTAAATCAAGGTATTAACTTTTCTTCTCTATATGCAGGAAAAAATGTTTTGAGGGCAAAACCTCCAGAAGGTGGAGGGTATAATGTGGTCATCAGCCCAACTTCCGTCCAAGTTGCCGGTCCGGCCGGCCCAAGGAACACAAAGACGGCCAAATACGCGCAAAAGGATATATGTGTGTATTTTCATAAATTCAAACCTAGCCAAGAAGTTTCATGAATTCATGTGTGTATGCGAGGTGACATGTGTGTATCTTCATGAATTCAAACCTAGCCAGGAAAAAAGCTGGCCTTTAATCCTGACTAGCAGAGGATACGAGGTGACATGCAGCTCACCCCAAACCAGACCAGATCAAGTCATGCACCCTTCATCAAGTTGGGGTTGCCGAAACTTACAATATTTGAAACTTTCCTTATACGAAAGTCTCCAAAAATTTATTTGTCGACCATGAGACTTTTTGGTACTTTTAGGAGTTCCCCTAAGAACTTCTAGAAGCCCAAACACCCCTTGGACCAGGCGGGTCTATATGTGCCTTCAAGTGAACCGATTGGAGTCGTTTATGGAAAATGATATGACCAACTGGTTTAATCACTTGCAAACAAAAACATGGCATCCAGGAGAGATTATTAAGGCCCTAAGGAAGCCCAAAACTAATCTACCAGGCACCACCCACCATAAGATCAGGCGGATCCCTCTTCTCCAAGACTAGCTATATATGGACGGAAGTGCACTTAATGTGTTTTGATTGTAACATCTCTATTCCTTGCAACTTGGGCACGTGTTAAAGACCTTCCAAAGCATACAGGATATACCTAGGCACCTTACATTTGCCCCTAAGCTTTCAAGATATAAGCATATACACTTTCCATATTTGCCAATAAAGACATTAATGGCCAACAACCATATAATTTAAATGTACACTTTCCTTTTCTCTTTTTAGGTTTAGGACCGTTGTTCTGAGCACTATATAAGCTCAGAACGACCTGATTGTAAAGATAGACCACCATTGAAATAAAAAGTTGAATACAACGTATTTTCTTCACAGCCTTGTCTTTGAATCTTGTTCTTGTTCTTTATAAACTAAGTGTGTGATACACTTCCTTTCTATTGAAGCAATGGCCAAGTTAGTTTGAGAGATTCAAGCTCTCTTGGTTCACCTTTGATCATGTGATTCGATCAAAACCCCCTCCTTTTAGTTCCCTAGCCCGCTTAAGCCAAGAGACATTCTCTGCCTTGCGAGTCACAACCGTATTGCTTGTGAGATTGATACTCAATCTTACATCATTTGGTATCAGAGCTAAAAGCTTCTATCTCAGGTTGTGTTAATCCAACCCTTATCTTTTTTATTTTATGTTTTTTGCATTTTCTTATTTACATCTTATCAAAAAACCAAAAGAATAATATTTGTTCTTATTCTTCATTTGCATTGTTTCTTGTTGATTCTTGTTGTTTCCTCTCATATAAATCTAAAACAAACTCAAAAAATTGAATTATATGTTTACTTAATTTTGTTCATCATAAGAAAGAAAACAAAAAATATAAACATCATTTATTTTGTTATTTTCGAATTTAGTTGCTAGTTAAGTTTTAAAAAAAAAGATTCCTAGAATATTATTTATTTCGTCCTAAATTAATTTAAAATATCAAAAACCAAAACAACTATTGTCTTTTAGTTTGCCTTAAAGTTAGTTTGCAAAAAAACAAAAACAAAAACCTTAGAATATTTACTTGTATCGATTTTTTTGATGCTACTACTTGTGTGTTAATATCATATATTCACTAGAGTGTAGTTTCTTTATTTGTTGATTTTTCCTGATATTTCTTCTTCCTGTCATGCAAGGTACAAACTTTAATGATGGAGCACTATGATGAAGAATAAGACACCATGAGCATACCACAAACTGATTATAGTCAAGACAATGACTATGATCAATGCCTAAGCACTTACGAGTGTGACTATGGAGAAGAATCATGGAATGAAGACTATTTAGAGACTGATTTTTAAGAAGAATCAGAAGGAAAAAAACTTGAACCAGAACCACCAGATTATGACCAAGACGACATGAGACATGAAAGTTGGTCGGAAGAAGAAGAAAGTTAGCAAGGAGATGATGAAGAAGAAAACCATGAAGGAGGATTGTGACATGAAGAGACTAACTCCCAAAGTAGTCTAGAAGAATTAGAACACGAGGAACAAGGAGTAATCTATTGTGATGAGGCGGAATATGAGGAAGAATGGCCCGAATACAACCTGGCCGAGCCTTCGGAGAAACAATTGGATGGTGAAGAAAATCATGAACCAGAAAACATCTCATTTTCAGGTCATGAACAAGGACTAGATGCCTATCTAAAGTGGGAACAGGGAATGGAAGATTGGTTCCAAAATAGCCAAATTCAAGAGGAAGAAAAGACAGCCTATTCCGAAGACACCCTAACCGAAGATGCCTTTAGGATTTGGGAGCAATACGCCTACATAGAGTTAGAATATGATGAACCAGAGGCAACATGGGATGAAATGAAGCAGATGATGTATGATGACTTTTTGATGGACATAGCAGCTCGCTGACAATACTATGTGAAGATCCATGCAAACCCTGAACCAAGAAGATGGCTTTTAGCATCACTGTCGAACACAAAACCTAGGAAAATAAGAGTCTACTTTCAGAAGAAAATAAAGTGTTTTCAAACACTTTATGAGGAAACACAGTAGCTAAACCAATGGTTCAGCCCAAAGATAAAGCCTCAAGCCGTAGCACACAAGCAACCATCAAATCCATTGCTTGAACTACACGAAAAAGAAAAACCAGGTAAGTTCTCTGACCAGTTAAAACTAGATGACATTGTATGCTATAGATGTCAAGAAATAGGACATTTTGGTAAGACAAGTCCAACAAAACAAGTAATAAAAAACCTTGCTAGTAGAACCCGAAATTTTTAGGCCTAAAAGTGTTAAGGAAATAAAGGAATCTGAAGTTGAAAACTCTACTACAGGGATAATGCACTTTTCGTTGTCAAAGATTTTTGAAAAAGGTCTAGGTACACAAAGATCCAACAAACACCAATAAGAAACACCACCTACACTAAACCGATGTTCGGAACGAAGAGAATACCATGGAGAATCCAACACCTTGAACGCTAAGGAAAGAAGTAATTGATTCCTTGCTTATTAAGGAGAAACCACCAGATCCACAATGGCTAAACCCGAACCATATGAAGGCCATAAACCTAAACCCTCAAGTAAATAAAAGGTACTAACTTGCCTTCTCAATATGCAGGAAAAAATGTTTTGAGGGCAAAACCCTCTAAAGGGGGAGGGTATGATGTAGTCATCGGCCCAACTCCTGGCCAAGTTGTCGGCCCGGCCGTCCCAAGGAACACAAACGCATTCAAATACGCGCAAAAGGATACATGTGTGTATCTTCATGAATTCAAGCATAACCAAGAAGCTTCCAGCCAAGATCAAACCTGGCATTTAATCCTAACTAACAGGGGACATGCAGTGACATGGAGCTCACCCCAAACCAGATCAGATCACGTCATGCATCATTCATCAAGTTGGAGTTGCCGAAACTTACCATATTTGGAACTTTCCTTATATGAAAGTCTCCAAACATTTCTTTGGAGACCACGAGACTTTTTGGTACTTCTAGGAGCTCCCCTAAGAACTTCTAGAAGCTCAAACACGCATTGGACATGGGAGGTCCATCTGTGCCTTCAAATGAACCGATTGGAGCCGTTTAGGGCAAGTGAGATGACTAACTGGTTTAATCACTTGCAAAAAAAAATATGGTGTCCAGGAGAGATTATTAAGGCCCTAAGGAAGCCCAAAATCAATATACCATGCACAAGTCACCATAAGATCAGACGAATCCCTCTTCTCCAATACTTGCCATATATGGACCGAAGTGCACTTAATGTGTTCATATTGCAACATCTTTATTCCTTGAAACTTGGGCACGTGTTAAAGACCTTCCAAAGCATCCCGGATGTATCTAGACACCTTACATTCGCTCCTAAGCTTTCAAGATATAAGCATATACACTTTCCATATTTGTCAAACAAGACATTAATGACAAACGACCATATACTTTAAATGTATGATTTCCATTTCTCTTTTTAGGTTTAGGACCGTTGTAATGAGCAATATATAAGCTCAGTATGACCTCATTGTAAATATAGACCACCGTTGAAATAAAAAGTTGAATACAAAGTATTTTCTTCAAAGCCTTGTCTTTGAACCTTGTTCTTGTTCAGTAGAAACTAAGTGTGTGATTCACTTCCTTTCTATTGAAGCCACGGCCAGGTTAGTTAGAGAGATTCAAACTCCCTTGGTTCACCTTTGATCGTGTAATTCGATCAAAACCCCCTATTTTCAATTCCCTTGCCCGCTTAAGCCAAGAGAGATTCTCGGCCTTACGAGTCACGGTTGTACTGCTTGTGAGATTGATACTCAATCTTAAATCAGAATGGGAACAACCTTAGATTCAAAGCATCTTCTGAAATCCCATTAATTTTGATAGTTCCACAAAGCCTATCGAATTTGTCCAAGTGATCTAGGGGATCCTCCATTGGCATACCGTGGAACTTGCTTCCCTGCACCATGTTGATCAAGCTTGCCTTGACCTCAATGTTGTTGTTCTCCACAAAGGGTGGGAGAATTCCAGTTCGGTACCCATATAAGTTTGGCTCATAAAAAATCTCGATCACTCGCTGAGGCCTTTGTGGGTGCATTGGAACTCTTGCTCTCCATGCATTCTGATTCTGGCCTACAACACATTGAGATTCATTCTCAGCATTTTGTGGCAGGTTATGGTCGTGGTGTTCTATCTCCAAATCCCTCCTTAGGTTATCTGATCGCTCTCTCCTTGCTCTTGCAACTTCTCTTTCCAAGTGCAGAATGTCGATGCCACTAGGTTGTAGGGTTATGTGTCTGTGGCTTCTTGTGTTCATGCACCTGAAAAAACCAAGTAATTGTAGTCAACCAAAAAAAGAAAATAAAATACCTAGTCTCTAAGTGAATCAAAATCCTAATGGCTATTGCTAACTTACCCATCAATGGCACCAAAAGCTTGATGGGGTTTTAAGTTTTAATCCCGAGTACAACTCCAAATGCAGAGCAAATCGAGTAGTTAGCTATCGAATACTCAGGGAAGTACGAATAACACACTAGTGATGAGGACATCAGGTCATACATCCAGCCAGGAGACCAGACTGGCCGACCAGGAAGCTTTCCCGAGACAGCAGGACCATCTGGCACGTCTGCCGGACCAGGCAGTACCGCCGCACCCTCGACCTATAGGACCAGACCGGTCAGCATCACCGGCGGAGAGGCCCAAGCTTCCGGCACACTTGGTGGGGACGTGGATGACACCGCCAGTCCCTCTGGTGATGCCGCCGACTCCGGGATCAACTTGGCCGGTCCTGAAGGCATCCCGGCCAGTACCGCACACAATCCAGCCGGTACAGCCGATCCAGCCGAGTACACGCGCATTTCCACTTCCACACAAGAAGACTCGGACCAAATGAGCTACCAGCTCCAGGACATGCACCTAGAAGAATTATCTACACCAGTGGTACCTCAAGGAGCAATGACAAGAAGCAGATCAAGAGCACTCTTCCACAAATTCAGCTTATGGGTCGACAAGCTCCTAGAGGAAGATCAGCTAAGGACAATGGGCTAGAAGAGCAAAGTAGAGTCCAAAGGCTTCTCAACAACACAAGGAACATCAAAGACTTGGGCTTTAGTGGCAAGAGAGGTCAAGGCCCAAAGATTTTTAACCCTACTCCAAGTCGAAGACTAGGAGCAAGGCGCGTGCATGCCACAAGGACGGCCATCTTCCATTTCTTGGCCGTGAGGTGAGTTAAGGTAAGTTTACATTCGAATATATGCCTCTTTCTGTTTTGCAGGGTAGGATCTAGTTGCTTTACATTTTTGAGTCAAGAACATTTTAGGAATAGGTCCTTTTTTGGTTATACACTTTTGTATCTTTTCCTTTTGTGCACTTTTGTAAACTTTCCTTTTTCTTTGTTTGAGTCGACCCTAGAAGGTCAAGCTGTCGAGCATATTAATAAGGCTCCTTCCAGCATTGTAGTTCGACAACCTTTTTGCTAATTAATAAAGATCGAATTTTCTTTACAAGTTATTCTCTCAAAGAAGCTTGTGTGCTTAGAACCTAGTTGAGACCAGCCCTCCTAGCTCTAAGTTTGTGATTTATCACGAGGTTCATCACCCCTCGTGTGGTTCACTTCACCCTTCCATCTTTTACCAACCATAAAACCCCCATCCAGAAGCCTAAGGTTGAGTTTCTCACCTAATCTTCTACAAACAGCCCACGCGCATACATCCTTGAATCAAGGCTTGTATCATTTTGGTATCAGAGCTTAAAGCTCCTAAACCAGGTTGTTTCTATCCTTTAGCTTGTTTTGTTTTTAGTTCTTGCATTAGTTTAAGTCGCATTCAAGAAAAATCAAAAAATAACATCAAACTCCAAACCGAGTGCATCTAGCCTTCTACGTGTATCACTAGGGTTTAGATTCACTTTTTCATTGCCATTCACATTTTCCTTTTTGTTTAATTCATATTTCCATTAATTTTAAGTTAAATTAAAAAGAAAAGAAAAAGAAAAGAAAAGAAAATAGGAAAATACCCAAAAGATTTCGAATTGGACAGCTAGCACAAGTTGTCAAGGAAGTTTCCTTTTTCCTTTTATTCGAATTTCCTTTCCTTAGGATTTTTCCTTTTTGCATTTTTTCGAACCCCTTATAAAAAGAAATCCTCCTAATAATTTAGGAGCATCCTAACTTGTCTTCTTTCTTTGTAGCACACCATGGGAGAAGAAAATAGAGAAGAACTGAAGCCATGATGGCCATGTTCACCACACTCCAAACACAACTCACATCCATAGGCGAGAGGTTGGAGCGTGTGGAAAGACCGGTGAGATTCCAGGCCATAAGGCACGTGAGAGCTGAGCAAGACCGTCCTGAGGGTCCTGAACACCTTAGGACATGGCACGAACAGGAGGAACCCCAACCAGATGGAGATGAGGACACACAACCTCATAACTATCACCATAGGCCGAGAGGACCTCCACGGCAACCAGAGGCAGAAGATGATGGCTTTGAGCCATATGGTCTTCACCAGAGACCAAGAATGCCTCCTAGACATCATGAGGAAGGAGCTGAACACACCTACAACCGGGTAATTCATCCTGATGTTAAACTAACTCCTCCAAGTTTTGCAGGAAAAGTAGACCCCGAGGCTTACCTAGATTGGGAGAGGAGAATGGATCATATCTTTGATCACTACAACCAACCAGGACCTAGAAGAATCTCAATGGTAGTAGCACAACTCATGGACAATGCCCTCATCTGGTGGGATCGTGAGGTATCTGACAGAAGGAGGAAGAGAATGAGACCCGTAGACTCATGGGTCGACATGAAAGACCTCATGCGACAAAGGTTTGTTCCACCTTACTTTCATAGAGATTTGCAACGTCGTTTTCGTACTCTTAAGCAGGGTACCAGATCAGTAGAGTAGTACTATGAAGAGTTCGAGAAGTTAAGGAACAGATTGGAGCTCAATGATGATGAAGAAGCATTGATGGCACAATTCTTGGATGGACTCCAAGAAAGGATCAGCCGCAAGGTGGAAAGGCAAATCTACAATGACTTCAAAGACTTGTTCCACCTATCTGTCCAAGCTGAGCAGCACATCAAACGTAAGAGCCAAGACATCCGCAGCAAGCCTAAGACACCTTGGGCACCAAGCAACATGCCCAAGACCATAGACAAAGGCAAAAGCATAGAGATCGAGTCAAGGTTCAAGAGCAAGCCTCCTGAACCCACCCGTGACCAGAGAGAGCCTGGTAAGTCTTCTAACCCTCAAAGATCACGTGACATCACTTGTTTCAAGTGTAGGGGTCGTGGACACATCTCAAGGAAGTGCTCAAACAACCGGGTCATGCTGATTACGGAGGCTGGAGAATATGAGTCCCAAG
>JAENJI010000012.1:15580270-15615402 GCA_018901935.1 Pugionium cornutum | reverse complement strand
GCCTGCCGGACCAGACAGTACCGCGGACCCTCGACCTATAGGACCAGACCGGTCAACATCGCCGGTGGAGAGGCCCAAGCTTCCGGCACACTTGGTGGGGACGTGAATGACACCGCCGGTCCCCCTGATGACACCGCCGACTCCGGGATCAACTTGGCCGGTCCTGAAGTCATTCCGGCCAGTACCGCGCACAATCCAGCCGGTACAGGCCATCCAGCCGAGTACACACACACTTCCACTTCTACACAAGAGGACTCGGACCAAATGAGCTACCAGCTCCAGGACATGCACTTAGAGGAAGTATCTACACCAGTGGTACCTCCAGGAGCAATGACAAGAAGCAGATCAAGGGCACTCTTCCACAAATTCAGCCAGTGACAAGCTCCTGAGACTGAATGGGCAAAAACACAAGGAGTCAAGGCTTCTCTCCAACACAAGGACATCAGAGACTTGGGCTTTAGTGGCAAGAGAGGTCAAGGCCCAAAGATATTTAACCCTACTCCAAGTCGAAGACTAGGAGCAAGGCGCGTGCATGCCACAAGGACAGCCACCTTCCATTTCTTGGCCGTGAGGTGAGTTAAGGTAAGCTTACATTGAATATATGCCTCTTTCTGTTTTGCAGGGTAGGATCTAGTTGCTTTACATTTTTGAGTCAAGAACATTTTAGGAATAGGTCCTTTTTCGGTTATACACTTTTGTATTTTTTCCTTTTGTGCACTTTTGTAAACTTTCCTTTTCTTATTTGTGTCGACCCTAGTAGGTCAAGCTGTCGAGCATATTAATAAGGCTCCTTCCAGCATTGTAGTTACAACCTTTTGATTATTAATAAAGTAGAACTTTTTCTCGAGCTTTCTCTCAAGAGACATGCTTAGAACCTAGTTGAGACCAGCCCTCCTAGCTCTAAGTTTGTGATTTATCAGGTTCATCACTCGTGTGGTTCACTTCACCTTCCATCGTTTACCAAGAAAACCTCTATCCAGAAGCCTAAGGTTGAGTTTCTCACCTAATCTTCTACAAACAGCCACCATCCAGCCTTGAATCGAGGCTTATCATGTCTATGCCAAGAGGCAAGCCTGCTGGTATCTCCTCTGAAAATACATCCTGGAACTTGTTGAGGAGAGTTGCTACTTCAGGAGGTAGCTCTACCTGTCCCTGTTCTACACTCAAAACTTCTTTGAAGACCATTAGTAACATTAAATCCTTCGTGGCTAAAGCTCTCCGGACATGGCTTGGTTGAATAAAAAAATTAGACTTGATAAGTTTCTTTTCCTTACTCATTTGGAGTTGTAGCTCGTGTACCTGGGCAGGTGTAAGAGGAGCTAGGCTGACCTTTCTCTTGTCATGCACGAAGGTGTAGAGATTGGTTCGGCCATCATGCCGGGTCTCTTTGTCAAACTGCCATGGTCTTCCTAGTAGAAGATGGCCAGCTGGCATGGGCACCACGTCGCACACGACTTGGTCTTGGTACTTGCCCACACTGAATGGCACAGTGACTTGTTCATGGATCTTGAGCTCCACTTTGTCATCGAGCCATCTCAGTCTATATGGTCGAGGATGCTTTGTCTTCTCTAGACCTAGCTTATCAACCATATATGCACTAGCAACGTTAGTGCAAGAACCACCATCTATGATGAGGTTACATACCTTGCCCTTGATGGTGCAATGGCTGTGGAAGATGTTCTCCCTTTGGATGGTCTCTGAAGGATCCACCATTGCACTGAGGATACGTCTAGTGACCAGCACTTCCCCCACATCAGGGTACTCAATGTCACCATACTCTCCTTCTGGTTCATAGTCCTCTTCATCTTGGGACTCATATTCTCCTGCCTCCGTAATCAGCATGACTCGGTTGTTTGGGCACTCCCTTGAGATGTGTCCACGTCCCCTGCACTTGAAACAAGTGATGTCACGTGATCTTTGAGGGTTAGAAGACTTACCAGACTCTCTCTGGTCACGGGTGGGTTCAGGAGGCTTGCTCTTGAACCTTGACTCGACCTCTATGTTCTTGCCTTTGTCTACTGGCTTGGGCATGTTGCTTGGTGCCCAAGGTGTCTTAGGCTTGCTGCAGATGTCTTGGCTCTTACGTTTGATGTGCTGCTCAGCCTGGACAGATAGGTGGAACAAGTCTTTGAAGTCATTGTAGATTTGCCTTTCCACCTTGCGGCTGAATCTTTCTTGGAGTCCATCCAAGAATTGTGCCATCAAGGCTTCTTCATCATCATTGAGCTCCAATCTGTTCCTTAGCTTCTCGAACTCTTCATAGTACTCCTCTACTGATCTGGTACCCTGCTTAAGAGTACGAAAACGACGTTGCAAATCTCTATGAAAGTAAGGTGGAACAAACCTTTGTCGCATGAGGTCTTTCATGTCGACCCATGAGTCTACGGGTCTCATTCTCTTCCTCCTCCTGTCAGATACCTCACGATCCCACCAGATGAGGGCATTGTCCGTGAGTTGTGCTACTGCCATTGAGACTCTCCTAGGTCCTGGTTGGTTGTAATGGTCCAAGATATGATCCATTCTTCTCTCTCAATCTAGGTAAGCCTCAGGGTCTACTTTTCCTGCAAAACTTGGAGGAGTTAGCTTAACATCAGGATGAGTTACCCGGTTATAGGCGTGTTCATCTCCATCCTCATGATGTCTAGGAGGCCTTCTTGGTCTCTGGTGAAGACCATATGGCTCAAAGCCATCATCTTTTGCCTCTGGTTGCCGTGGAGGTCCTCTCGGCCTATGGTGATAGTTATGAGGTTGTGTGTCCTCATCTCCATTTGGCTGGGGTTCCTCCTGTTCGTGCCGTGTCCTAAGGTGCTCAGGACCCTCAGGACGGTCTTGCTCAGCTCTCACGTGCCTTATGGCCTGGAATCTCACCGGTCTTTCCACGCGCTCCAACCTCTCGCCTATGGATGCGAGTTGTGTTTGGAGTGTGGTGAACATGGCCATCATGGCTTCAGTTGCTTCTCTATTTTCTTCTCCCATGGTGTGCTACAAAGAAAGAAGACAAGTTAGGATGCTCCTAAATTATTAGGAGGGTTTTCTTTTTATAAGGGGTTCGAAAAAATGCAAAAAGGAAAAATCCTAAGGAATGGAAATTCGAATAAAAGGAAAAAGGAAACTTTCTTGACAACTTGTGCTAGCTATCCAATTTGAAATCTTTTTGGCTATTCTCCTATTTTCTTTTCTTTTCTTTTTGTTTTCTTTTTAATTTAACTTAAAATTAATGGAAATATGAATTAAAAAAAGGAAAACGTGAATGGCAATGCAAAAGTGAATCTAAACCCTAGTGATACACGTAGGAGGCTAGATGCACTCGGTTTGGAGTTTGATGTTATTTTTTTTTATTTTTCTTGAATGCGACTTAAACTAATGCAAGAACTAAAAACAAAACAAGCAAAAGGATAGAAACAACCTGGTTTAGGAGCTTTAAGCTCTGATTCCAAAATGATACAAGCCTTGATTCAAGGATGTATGTGCGTGGGCTGTTTGTAGAAGATTAGGTGAGAAACTCAACCTTATGCTTCTGGATGGGGGTTTTCTGGTTGGTAAAAGATGGAAGGGTGAAGTGAACCACACGAGGGATGATGAACCTCGTGATAAATCACAAACTTAGAGCTAGGAGGGCTGGTCTCAACTAGGTTCTAAGCGCACAAGTCTCTTGAGAGAATAACTTGTTGAAAGAAAATTCGATCTTTATTAATATCAAAAGGTTGTCGAACTACAATGCTGGAAGGAGCCTTATTAATATGCTCGACAGCTTGACCTTCTAGGGTCGACTCAAACAAAGAAAAGGAAAGTTTACAAAAGTGCACAAAAGGAAAAGATACAAAAATGTATAACCGAAAAAGGACCTATTCCTAAAATGTTCTTGACTCAAAAATGTAAAGCATCTAGATCCTACCCTGCAAAACAGAAAGAGGCATATATTTGAATTGAAACTTACCTTAACATACCTCACGGCCAAGAAATGGAAGGTGGCCGTCCTTGTGGCATGCACGCGCCTTGCTCCTAGTCTTCGACTTGGAGTAGGGTTAAAATCTTTGGGCCCTGACCTCTCTTGCCACTAAAGCCCAAGTCTCTGATGTCCCTTGTGTTGTTGAGAAGCCATTGGACTCTTCCTTGCACTTTTGGCCCATTGTCCTTAGTCGATCTTCCTCTAGGAGCTTGTCGACCTATAAGCTGAATTTGTGGAAGAGTGCCCTTGATCTGCTTCTTGTCATTGCTCCTTGAGGTACCACTGGTGTAGATTCTTCTTCTAGGTGCATGTCCTGGAGCTGGTAGCTCATTTTGTCCGAGTCCTCTTGTGTGGGAGTGGAAATGCGCCCTGGATCGGCTGCGGCTGGATTGTGCGAGTACTGGCGGATGCCTTCAGGACCGCCAAGTTGATCCGGAGTTGGCGGCATCACCAGAGGGACCGGCGGTGTCATCCACGTCCCCACCAAGTGTGCCGGAAGCTTGGGCCTCTCCGCCGGCGATGCTGACCGGTCTGGTCCTATAGGTCGAGGGTCCAGCGGTACTTCCTGGTCTGGCAGACGTGCCAGATGGTGCTGCTGTCTCGGGCAAGCTTCCTGGTCGGCCAGTCTGGTCTCCTGGCGGGATTTACGACCTGATGTCCTCATCACCAGTCCTCTTACCTCTAAGTTTGTGATTTATCACAAGGCCCTTTATACCTCGTGTGGTTCACTTCACCCCACCACCTATCACACATACCAGAAACCCCACATCAGAAGCCTAAGGCCGAGTTTCTCTCCTAAACTTCTTCAACCTATCCGAGAGCATTACGACCATGAGTTAAGGCTTGTATCATAGGCCGAGCACCCAGCCTGAACAGCTAACACCTCTGGAGTGCCTACCGAGACCCGCCAAATATGACCATGCGATCGGCCATCTGCAAAACACCGATCGCACACCACCCGATCAGCCCTTTCAGACCTACCGAGTCCAGACCGATCCTGCCGAGTCCACGGCCTGGCCAGCTTCTACAGAAGATTCGGGCCCAACTTCAGCAGCATTTCCTCCCCATTGGCGGCAATAGTGAAGAAGAATGTGGGATTCAGCTGGGGACAAGCTCAAGAGAAGGCATTCCAGGCCTTGAAGGACAGCCTCACGCATGCACTAGTACTAGTCCTGCCCGACTTTAACAAGATGTTTGAAATGGAGTGCGACTCCTCTGGAATAGGCATAGGAGCAGTGCTGACCCACGGAGGAAGGCCAGTGGCATACTTCAGTGAGAAGTTAGGTGGGGCCTCACTGAATTACCCCACCTATGACAAGGAGCTCTATGCCCTAGTCCGAGCTTTGGAGACTTGGCAACATTACTTGTTGTCCAACGAGTTTGTGATCCACACTGATCACGAGACTCTCAAACACCTTAGAGGGTAAACCAACCTCAAGAGAAGACATGCCAGGTGGATGGAGTTTATAGAAACTTTCCCTTACGTCATCAATTACAAGAAGAGCAAGGATAATGTGGTAGCCGATGCACTCTCAAGAAGATTTGCTTTGATATCTACAATGGAAGCAAAAGTCTTAGGATTCGAGCACATCAAGGACCTGTATAAGGATGATCCTGACTTTGCTGAGAGCTAAAAGGAATGTGGCACAGGGAGTCATGGAAAATTCTACATCCATGATGGGTTCTTGTTCTGGGAAAGAAGACTGTGCATACCATAAGGATCCCTACGAGAGCTTTTCACCCGAGAAGCTCATGGAAGAGGTCTCATGGGCCACTTTGGTGTTGACAAGACACTAGTAGTGGTCAAAGAGCACTTCTATTGGCCACACATCAAGAGATCACTAGAAGCCCATTGTGCATGGTGCATCACTTGCAAGAAGGCGAAGTCCCTAGTGCACCCTAACGGGTTGTATCTCCCTCTGCCCATACCTACACATCCATGGGTGGACATTTCCATGTACTTCGTTCTAGATCTGCCCAAGATCAATCACAAAGATGCTATCTTTGTAGTGGTTGACCGATTTTCCAAGATGGCACATTTCATCCCATGTGCCAATGTTAATGATGCCACACAAACAGCCGAACTGTTCTTCAGGGAGGTAGTGCAACTTCATGGAGTGCCAAGGACCATCGTGTCAGACAGAGACACCAAATTTCTTAGCCACTTCTTGAGGACCCTCTAGAGAAAGCTAGGCACACAGCTGCTCTTCTCTACCACCTACCATCCTCAAACTGATGGCCAAACTGAAGTAGTCAACCGGACATTGTCGACTCTTCTCAAGACCACACTAGGGAAGAACCTCAATACATGGGTGGAGTGTCTGCCATTCATAGAGTTTGCATACAACCGAGCAGTGCATTCAACCACGAAGAAGACCCCTTTTGAAGTGGTCTACGGTTTCAACCCTCAAATGCCCTTGAAGCAAACACCACTACCACCAGCAGAAATGACCAACCTCAATGGAGCATCCAAGGCAGAATTCGTCAAGAATATACACCAGAAGGTAGCAGAGAACTTGGAGAAAAGGACCGGGCAGTACGTGACTCACGCCAACAAGTGGAGAAGAGAGATTATCTTTCAACCATACGATTGGGTGTGGCTACACCTACGGCAAGAGAGGTTCCCCAACCTAAGGAGTTCCAAGATGGCCCCAAGAAGAAATGGACCATTCAGAGTACTGGAGAGGATCAACAACAACGCCTACCGGATTGAACTTCCAGGTGAGTTTAATGTTTCTAACACATTCAATGTGACTGATCTAGTTCCTTTCCTTGCACATGATCCAGTTTTGAGGACAAAACCTACTGAAGGGGGAGGGGATGATGAGGACATCAGATCATCTGACCGGCCAGAAGGCCAACAGGGTTGACCCAAGGATTGCCCGATATAGCCGGGCCATTTGGCGCGTCTGCCGGGCCAAGCGGTACCGCCAGCCCTATGATCAGCTGGGCTGGGCCAACCAACTTCTCCGACGGAGAGGCTCAAACCTCCAGCCCAACTGGCGGCGACGTGAACAACACCGCCGGCCTAACTGGCGATGCCACCGGCTCAGAAATCAATCTGGCCAGTTCCGATCTCAACTCGGACAGCTCCACACACAATCCAGCCGGTTCACACGATTGCACCACCATTTTCACATCTACACAAGTAGACTCGGATCAACTAAGCTACCAGCTTCAAGGCATGAACCTGGATGAAGTCTCTACACCAGTGGTGCCACCAGGAGCCATGACAAGGAGCAGAACAAGGGCACTCTTCCACAAGTTCTGTTTGTGGGTAGACAAGCTCTTAGAAGATCATCGACAAGGAGCATTGGTCCAAGAGCACAAGGAAGAGTCCAAAGGCTTCTCAACATTGCAAAGGATACTAGAGACTTGGGCTCTCTTGGCCAAGGAGGTCAAGGCCCAACAATTCGTAACCCTACTCCAAGTTGAAGACTTGGAGCTAGGCGCCTGCATGCCACAAGAATGGTAAGTTTTCAATTATATACTTGCCTTTTCTATTTTGCAGGGTAGGAATTACTAGTTTTACATTTTTGAGTCAAGAACAATTTAGGTAGTTGTTCTTTTTCGGTTATTTCCTTTTGGTAATTTTCCTTGTGCACTTTTGTAACTTTTCTATTTTTATTTTGAGTCGACCCTAAAAGGTCAAGGCTTCCAAGCATATTAATAAGGCTCCTTCAGCATTGTAGTTCAACAACCTTTTGATATTAATAAAGATAGAACTTTCTTCCTACGAGTTTTCTCCTAAAAACTCTCTCGCTTAGAACCCTAGTTGAGACCAGCCCTCCTAGCTTCTAAGTTGTGATTTATCACGAGGTTCATCACCCCACGTGTGGTTCACTTCACCTCTCCATCCAATACCCACCAGAAAACCCCCATCCAGAAGCCTAAGGCCGAGTTTCTCGCCTAATCTTCTCCAACCAGTCCGCGAGTGTTACAGCCTTGATTCAAGGCTTGTATCATGGATGAAGCTGAAGGCCCCAGCCGTTAGAAGAAGGCGATGGCTACCAGCCATATGGTCATCACCATAGACCAATAATGCCTCATAGACATCCAGAAAATGGAGAGGACTATGTGATACAAGCCTTGATTCAAGGCTTATATGCGCGTGGGCTGTTTGGAGAAGATTAGGTGAGAAATTCAACCTTAGACTTCTGGATAGGGGGTTTTTGGCTTGGTATTGGGTGAAGGGTGAAGTGAACCATACGAGGGGTGATGAACCTCGTGATAAATCACAAACTTAGAGCTAGGAGGGCTGGTCTCAACTAGGTTCTAAGCGCACAAGTCTCCTTTGAGAGAAAAACTTGTAGAATAAAATTCGCACTTTTATTAATATCAAAAAGGTTGTCGAACTACAATGCTGGAAGGAGCCTTATTAATATGCTCGACAGCTTGACCTTCTAGGGTCGACTCAAAGAAATAAAAAGAAAAGTTACAAAAGTGCACAAATAGAAAACGTACAAAAGTGCATAAGCGAAAAAGGACCTATTCCTAAAATGTCTTTGACTCAAAAATGTAAAAAATCTAAATCCTACCCTGCAAAACAGAAAGAGGCAAATATTCGAATTAAAAACTTACCTTTCTTACCTCACGGCCAAGAAATGGAAGGTGGCCGTCCTTGTGGCCTTGCTCCTAGTCTTCGACTTGGAGTTGGGTTAGGACTTTGGGCCCTGACCTCTCTTGCTACTAAAGCCCAAGCCTCTGAAGTCCCTTGCATTGTTGAGAAGTCTTTGGACTCTTCTTTGCACTTCTAGCCCACTGTCCTTTGTCGATCATCTTGTAGGAGCTTGTCGACCTATAAGTTGAATTTGTGGAAGAGTGCTCTTGATCTGCTCCTTGTCATTGCTCCTGGTGGCACCACTGGTGTAGAGACTTCCTCTAGATGCATGTCCTGAAGCTGGTAGCTTATCTGGTCCGAGTCTCCTTGTGTAGATGTTGAAATGCCCGTGTACTCGGCTGGATCGGCTATACCGGCTGGACTGTGCAATGTGCTGGCCGAAGTGTCTTCTGGTCCGGCCAGGTTGATCCCAGAGCCGGCGGCATCACCAATGGGACCGGCGGTGTCATACATGGTGCCACCAGTTGGGCCGGAGGTTTGGGCCTCTCCGCCAGTGGTGTTGATTGGTCTGGTTCTGTTGGTCGACGGTCCGGCGGTACCACTTGGGCCGGCAGACGTGCCAAATGGCCCGGCTGTCTCGGGCAAGCTCCCTGGTCGGCTAGTATGGTCTCCTGGCCGGCCATACGACCTGATGTCCCCATCATCCCCTCCCTTTTCAGTTGGTTTTGACCTCAAAACTGGTTCACCTGCATGGAAAGGGGCTAAGCCAGTTACGTTGAACGTGTTGGACACATTAAACTCACCTGGGAGCTCGATCCGGTTGGCGTTGTTGTTGATTGGATCCTGGAGAGGATTAACAACAATGCCTACCGACTTGAACTTCCAGGTGACTTTAATGTGTTTAACATATTCAATGTGACTGATTTATCTCCTTTCCCTGCAGATGAACCAGTTTTGAGATCAAAACCTACTGAAGAGGGAGGGGATGATGAGGACACCAGATCGTTTGGCCGGTCAGAAGATCAAAATGGCCGACCAGAAGGCCTACCCAAGATAGTCGGGCCATTTGGCGAGGCTGCTGGGCCAAGCGGTACTACCGGTCCTACGATCAGCCGAGCCGGGCTGACCATCCTTGTCGGAGGAGAGGCCCCTCTGGCCCAACTGGCAGCAACATAACTAACACAGCCGGCCCATCTGGTGACGCCGCCGGCCCACCAATCGAGCTGGCCGGCTCCGATTGCTACTTGGCCAGCTCTACACACGGTGCAGCCGGCTCAAGCGGTCACAAGGCCATTTCAACATCTACACAAGGAGACTCGGACCAGATCAGCTACCAGCTTCAAGGCATGAACCTAGATGAAGTCTCTACACCAATGGTACCACCAGGAGCCATGAAAAGGAGCAGAACAAAGGCACTCTTCCATAAGTTCAGCTTGTGGGTAGATAAGCTCCTAGAAGACCAATGACAAGGAGAACTGGGCCAAGAGTGCATGATTAATCCAAGGGCTTATCAACATCTCAAAGAACTCCAGTGACTTGGGATCTCGTGGCAAAAGAGGTCAAGGCCCAACACTTCATAACCCTACTTCAAATTGAAGAGTAAGCGCGTGTAACAAGGTCGGTCACCTTCCATTTCTTGGCCAAATGGTAAGTAGGTAAGTTTTCAATTATATATTTGCCTTTTCTGTTTTGCAGGGTAGGAATTAGAAGTTTTCCATTTTATTGAGTCAAGAACATTTAAGTAGATGTCCTTTTTCGATTATTCCCTTTTGTAATTTTTCCTTTATGCACTTTTGTATCTTTTCCTTTTATTTTTTGGGTCGATCCTAGAAGGTCCAAGCTGCCGAGCATATTATTCAGCATTGTAGTTCGACAAGTTTTTGATATTGATAAAGAGAGCATTTTTCTTACGAGTTTTTCTCATAAATATTCTAATCGCTTAGAACCATAGTTGAGACCAGCCCTCCTAGCTTCTAAGTTGTGATTCATCATGAGGCTTTCCATGCCTCGTGTGGTTCACCTCACCCCTCCACCAAATAGCCACCAGAAAACCCATTTCCATAAGCCTAAGGCCGAGTTTCTCGCCTAATCTTCTCCAACCGGTCCAAGAGTGCTACGACCTTGATTAAAGGGAAAGGGAGCAATAGAGATGGAAAAAGATGGCTGAAATCAACAAAAAGCTAGACAATGTCTTTGGGGAGATCAGCGCCAAGTATGAGCACCTCATGTCTCATCTTACGGCACTAGACAGCCAAGTTGCTCAGATGGCTTCATTTGCTTCTGCACCAAAAGGTAAACTTCTTGGAAAACCTGAAGTAAACCCGCAAGAGTACTGCCAATCCATCTTGATAAACAGTGAAGAGGCACCCACATTTAGGGGGGAGGTAGAGGAAACCGAGCCAAAAGGGAAAGAAAGCGACATTGAGGTTTTGAATCAAGAAAATGGAAAGACAGTTGACTCTACCCCAACAGAGGCTGAAAAGTTTCCTATCAGAGTTCAAGAAGTGAATGAGGAGGAGAGAGTCTTACGAACTTGAAATTCTTGAAAGACTTCCATTTCCTGGAAGGTTTAAGGGCCGAATGCTTGAACTGCAGTACAAGAAGCGCGCTCATAAGACAACTAAACAAAATCAAAGGGCCACTCCCAGGCTGGCTGAAAGATCATCCAGGGATGAAAAAGCTTGAGGAATATGAGATGGAGAAAATAAAGGGTGTTGAGGAAGGACCATCAATGGAAAATCATGAGTGTAGTGCAATACTCCAAGGCTCTACACAGGAGAAGCTTCAAGATCCAGGTAGTTTCACTCTTCCTTGCATCTTAGGACCTTTGTTCTTTGGTAAATGCCTGGTGGATCTTGGAGCTATTGTGTGCCTCATGCCTCTGACGGTTGCTCAAAGAGTGGGTTTAACAAACTTCAAGAACGCTCGCATCTTGCTGGTTTTATCAGATAGGTCTAAGAGGTCTCCTATTGGGGTCATGTAAATTTAACGGTGAAGGTTGGGGACTCAATAATCCCCACGGATTTTGTTGTGCTAAAGATGGATGAGGAGCCAGCTAACCCAATAATATTGGGGAGACCATTCCACTACAAGAAAACAAGGGTTTTGCGACCACTAATGTGGTCGCAAAATAGTCGCAAATCACAAATTTAAGACTACTTTACGACCACTGCCCGTGGTCGCAAATCCTTCATCGCAAATTTTTGTGGTCGCAAATCAATCGCAAATTTGCGACAAATTTGCGACCAGGATAATAGTTGTACATTTTGCGACCAATTAGCGATCAAATATTAGTCATGGAATTTGTGACTACTGTGTGACTCCAATGTAGTAACAAAGTTTGCGACCACTTTGCCACTACATCCGTAGTTGCAAGAACTATTGTCGCAAAATGGTCACAAATTTTATGACCAATTTGTCACCACAGTTGAAACAATGGTCATAAAATGGTCATAAAAATTTGTGACCAGATTGCCACCACGTTTTCAACCGTAATCGCAAATTGGTCACAAAAATTTGTGACCGATTTGCGAATACGTGTACATTGTAGTTGGAAATCAGTCAAAACATTTTGTGACTGATTTGAGACTGCGTACCAAGTGTGATAAAAAATTAGTCACAAAACCTTGTGACTGATTTGCGACTACACTAAACCGTGGTCGCAAATTGGTCACAAAACCTTGTGACCGATTTGCGACTACACTAAACCATAGTCGCAAATTGGTCACAAGATTTTGTAACCAATTTGCGACCACGGTGTTTTCGAAATGAACTGTGGTCGCAAATTGGTCACAAATATTTGCGACGAATTTGCGACCACAGTTCTATTGTAGTAAAAAAATACCCATGGTCGCAAATTGCTCACAAATATTTGTGACCAATTTGCGACCACAAATGAATTATTTTATAAATAATTAATTAAAATATTTTAATTAATTATTTATTTTTATAATAAATATTTCTATTATAATAAAATAATTAATATTTCTATTAATTATTTGTTAAAATATAAAGAAATTATTAAAAGAAAAATAAGAAATTTTATTAGTAAAAAAAATTCAAATTACAAAAAATAAAAATAAAAACTAATTTTCTGGAGGTGGAAAATTGAAATCACGTGACGAAAATGCAGGTGAAGCGTTCGACGGTTTGGTTGGCGCATTGTTATCCTGTATATACAACTCGAAAGCGGGATCCGTACATTATAAATAACCGACGATCATCTCCAAGCTGTTTATGCGGTTTTGGTTTTCTTTTAACAATGCTGCCTACTCTCTACTTTACTCATTGAACCATTCCTCCATTTTCAGATTTTCTTCCATCATCTCCGCATTATCCTCTTCAATCCGCGCATTTATTGCGATTTGTTCTTTAATCTATTGTTGTGCAGCAAGTAGTTAATTCTGAAGCATAACAAAGTCGGAGGTAGTGGATGAGAAGCCACTATGTCTGCTCGACCCATGAATGCAGTTCAAACTACCGAGTCCATAAAGACATCCTCGGTCATTTGCAATGGAGGACTACAAAATAATTAAAAAGAAATTAGAATAAATAAATTTAATGTAAAAAAAATTAAACATGAATGAGTCATTATACCTAAATTAAAATTATACGTGATTGAAGATCGCATTCTTCTCGTCTTGGGTCAGCTCAATTCAATGGAAAGTACCATTGAACGTTTCAGTTTGATCGACCTCCATGATCGCCATCTTTTCTTGGATGTTCCGTTTGTATGGTTTACCGATTTTTGTTTTCTTTCAAATCGACATACGAACCATCCTCCCGAGTGTGAATCTTTATAAAGACCTCACCAATTGAGACCGGTCGTCCTAAATTATTTTCTTAAATTTTGAAATAAATTATTAATAAATAACAGTTAAATTTAAATTTAAATATTGTAAACTACTTACCATTTCCTGTTGGATCTCGATGTACGATTCTTGGCCCAACAAATGCTTGTGCGGACCAAGTCCATCCCGAGAGGAGTTATGGTTATTGGAGGATTTGCTACTCCTCTTATTCAACGTTTTGGTTTCCTAGTAGTTTGTCATTGTTTTGTACAGACTCGGGGAAATACAACTTGTACGTTTGCTGGTTGTATGAACCGTGCTCACCATCCCTTTCATCCGTCTTACACAAACAAATTCGAATTCCTTTCGTACGACCGAGGTGATCACAGGATCACAAGTCTACGATTGCTTGCAATTTTAAAATTAATAAGTTTATTAATTATTAATTTTTCTTAAAAAAATTAATTAAAAATAATAAATAAATAAAAAAATACTTTCCACAAAATCTATGAAATATTTCTCCGATCGTTCAGTTGGCACGACCGCCCAACTGTAGTAAAGGTAGTCAAAGTTTTTTTTTAATTTTTTTGAAATTTGACGGGTTATTATACCCTCTTTGTCCTGGTCAAACATAATATTTTAAATATATTAAAAAATTTGAATTTCAAATAAACTTTTATAAAATTTAAATAGTTAATAATTTTAGTAATTTTAGTAATTATATTAATTTTTAATATAAATAATTAATTTTATTAAATGAATTAAAAATATATAATTTTAAAATTATGAGGTCCTATTCGGTGCCGGCACTGGAGTCAGCACTGTCAAGTACTGGTCCCGCCCTGAGGTTTGTAAGAAACTATCTAAAGTGATAGTTTGTTCCCTCATTTCTGTTTTGTAAGGCGGAACCTCTTCCTGTTCATGCTCCTCCGATTCCTGAAACCGATTAGATGGTTCAGTTTCAGGAAGCATGTGAGAAGTGAAGGTATATTGGAGAGGTACGCGGAAAGTGTGACCAATTTGCAACCACATCAATATTTTTGTTATGTGGTGGCAATATGGTGGCAATATGGTGGCAACTTAGTGCCCCTAAACCCTAAATTATATGAATTTGGTGAAAATTATGAATTATATAAGATTGATAAAATCATTATGAGTTGTATAAACTTTAATTACTACATAAACAACAACAATTTACACATTTACTAAATTTACACATTATTTACCTAAAACACTTAACACATTCCCTTAACCTTATACCACTTATATACACTTCATATGTTTCATATATTTACATCAACACAATTATGATTTTGTTTATTATTTGCTACCTATAATGGCTAGTATTTACTTAATATTGAAAATATAAGTTGTAAATGTGAAAAATACATAGGAAAAATATAAATTTACAATTGTGATCGCAAATTGGTCTCAAATTTGTGACCAATTTGTGACCACCGAAGAAATTTTGAACATGTAGTTGCAAATTGGTGGCTTTTTTGTGATCAATCTGTGACTACATCTTATTTTTGTGACCAATTTGCACAACATTCTCAATGTAGTGGCAATGTGGTGGTAAAAACTCACAATTAATACCATAAATCCTAAATTATATGAATTCGGTGAAAATTATGAATTATATAAGATTGATAGAGTTGTATAAAATCCAATTACTAAGTAAACAACAACAATTTACACATTTACCAAATTTATATATCATTTACCTAAAACACTTAACACATTTCCTTAATGTTATACTACTTATATACATTTCATATGTTTCATAAATTTATATGAACAAAATTATGGTTTTGTTTATATTTTTCCATTTGAAATGATTGTACATACCTAATATTAAATTATGGTTTTTTTGGTAAAAAGAATTATTCCTTTAGAATTTAGAATTTGCAAGGTGTTGAAGAGTTCATGGCATTTGCATCAAAGAATAGCATGACATCGGAATATGGTAAAATGTATTGTCCATGTATTAAATGTCAAAATCATAGATTAATCTCTGTTAGAGAAGTACGTAATCATTTGTATAGGAATGAATTTATGCCGGGTTACAAAATTTGGTATTCACATGGAGAAACAGATGCAACGATGCAATATTATGGTAGTACTTTAAAAAGGATAGATAGTACTAATGTTAGGGTAGAGGAACCGGCATCAGAAGTTGATATGAACGGAGGTACTGTTCAGATGGTGAATGATGCATTTCGTGAACAAAGAGAATCGTACATTGAAGATATTAGCAGAATAGAGGAACCTAACTTGGAAGCCCGGAAATTTTTTGATATGTTAGATGCATCCAAGCAGCCTTTGTATAAAGGATGTAGAGATGGATTATCGTATTTATCTGCTGCAAGCAGGTTGATGACGATAAAGACGGATTTTAACTTGCCTGAAGATAATGTGAATGCGATAGCTGATTTTGTTAGAGATATATTACCTGAAGATAATATTGCACCTGCTTCATATTACGAGGTTCAAAAACTTGTATCTGGTCTTGGAATGCCATATCAGATGATCGATGTATGTATTGACAACTACATGATCTATTGGAGAAATGATGAAAACCGCATGAAGTGCCGATTTTGTCACAAACCTCGATTTCAAGAGACAAGCGGTAGAGTACCTATTCCGCATAAACGGATGTGGTATTTACCATTAACAGAGAGGTTAAAGAGGTTATATCAATCTGAACACACGGAAAAACCTATGAGATGGCATGCATAACATAATTCGAATGGAGAAATTGTGCATCCCTCGGATGCAGAAGCATGGAAACATTTTCAACAGGTTTATCCTAGTTTTGCATATGAGCCTAGAAACGTATACCTCGGGTTATCTACAAATGGATTCAACCCTTTTGGGAAGCATGGGAGGCAATACTCGTTGTGGCCAATTATCGTTACACCTTATAATTTGCCTCCTTCTTTGTGCATGAAACGAGAGTTTTTATTTCTAACAATTCTCGTCCCCGGCCCAGAGCATCCTAAGCGATCGCTTGATATTTTCTTGCAGCCACTAATTCATGAGTTAAAAATATGATGGGAAAATGGTGTCGAAGCATTCGATGTTTCCAACCAACAGAACTTCTTGATGCGAACAGTACTTATGTGGACGATAAGTGATTTTCCAGCATATGGTATGTTATCAGGATGGTCGACGCATGGAAGATTAGCATGCCCATATTGTCAAGATAATACTGATGCGTTCCAACTGAAACACGGACGAAAGACTAGTTGGTTCGATTGTCATCGCCGATTTCTACCACAAGATCATCCATATCGCCGGAGCACGACATTGTTTAGGAAAAACAAAAACGTTTTTGATGCTCCACCTCCTATTCTTGATGGGAATTATATGATGACTCAACTTAGAGATTTTGGTGCTGAGAGAACGACTTCATGTGGAGGTAACGGACATTACCCTGTTGATGGTTGTGGCGAATACCATAATTGGCACAAGAAGAGCATTTTTTGGGATTTACCATATTGGAAGGACCATTTGTTGTGCCATAATCTAGATGTTATGCACATTGAGAAGAATGTTTTCGACAACATAATGAATACCGTTCTAAATGTGCAAGGAAAAACAAAAGATAATTTGAAAGCTAAATTGGATTTGCCGGATATTTGTTCCCGGAAAGAACTACATGTAATGTCAAATGGAAAATCATTGTCTCCCACATTTCGGTTGGATGTGCATGCAAAAGATGAATTCTTTGACTGGATTAAGCATAGTATCAAATTTCCAAATGGATACGCATCTAATCTTTGTAATTGTGTCGATACTATTGATGGTAAATTTTCAGGGATGAAAAGTCATGATTGTCATCTTGTCATGCAAAGATTATTCCCATTTGTCTTTAGCAATCTACTGCCTAAAAACGTCCACGGAGCAATTGCAGGTATGACGTTTACATTATTTTATATATAAATAATAATAATTTCATATATTATATTAAAATATATTTTTTATGTAGGGATTGGTGCTTTTTTCCGAGATTTATGTACAAGATCACTTACTGTAGACGATATCCGAAATTTAGAGGAAAAAATACGGGTTCTCATTTGTAACATGGAGAAAATATTTCCACCAACATTTTTTGATGTTATGGAGCATCTTCCTATTCACCTCCCTAGAGAAGCAGAACTTGGAGGACCTGTTCAGTACCGATGGATGTATCCTTTTGAGAGATATATGTTCCACCTAAAGAAAAAAGTTAAAAATCTTGCCAGGGTTGAAGGTTCAATCGTCGCACAAAGTATTAATGAAGAAACATCTAACTTTGCCAGCTACTATTTTCCATCGCAAGTACAAACAAAAAATAGACGACCTTCACGACATGATGATGGAGGAGAAAAACCAAGCTATCCAGTGTATCTGCCAGAAATATTTGCACAAATTGGACGTTTAAGTGGAAAAAGGAAGATGCGACGCCTATCAGAGGAGGAACACAATCACTTGCATTTGTATATTTTGACAAATTGCGATGACGTTTTGGAATATGAAAGGTATATTCAATTTAATTTTATTTTTAGTTATTATTATAATTTATTGTTAATTTTTTTTCATAATTAATATGATATACATGGAACAAATACGTGTTCATTATTCAGATTACAGCGAGAATGAGTTGGTCGAACTTAAAAAAGCGAATTTGCAAAATGGTTGCATTTTTATGTTAGTGTTACCACAATTATGTAATTTTCAATAATAGTTTACTATATATATATTTATAATTTACTACATTCTATTATTTTATAGGTTACTACAGGTCCTTCTAGGGGTATTACGTTTCCCACGTGGTTCGTTGAGTTGGTGAGTGGTCCTACATTTACTGCAAAATCTTATCCAATGTACTGCACTCGTGGATATGCTTTTAAGAGTCATCGCGAAGGAAACTCAAAAACAACTTGTAATTATGGTGTATCATCTCAATCGGGAGAAATTGTATACAATGGTATTCTTCGTGAAATATTAGAAGTTCACTATCCAGGAATGATTGATTTGAGGTGTATTGTGTTCTATTGTGACTGGTATGACACTATCATGGGTCAATGTGAAGACAAATTCGGTGTTACATCTGTCCACTCTTGTAAGCGACATCGAAAATATGATCCTTTTATACTTGCATCACAAGCGGACCAGGTTTGTTACATTTGATATCCTCGTGTGAGAAACAAGCGAGATCCTTGGATTACAATAACCTCAATACATCCTAAAGGAATGATATGTGGTATTACCGAACAAGAACCTATGCAACAAAGCACAATTGGTAACTTAGGTTCAATAGACACTTCTCTTGAAGTTAACCTTGTTGTTGATGACACTACGAACGAAGATTACAACATGTTTCAAGATTCAGAAGAAGAGATTAGCGAGTTTGACAACCAAAATTCAGCTAATTTGGAATATTCATCAAATTCAGATTAAATTTGTGATAATAATATTTTATTTTATTTTTCACCAAAAAAGCTTGTAAAAAATGCTCACATTTTCTTCGTGGTTCTATAAAGAGCTATGCAAAATTGAGAAATTAATAAATTTATTTAAAAGTCTACTAAAATTCTAAAATGATCTTTAATTTGAAATAACAATAATAAATAAGTAATACAAACATTTTGTTTAACAAGATACATTGCTTTGGCTATTGCTAGAATTGGAGTAGTTTCGGACAACTTCCTTTGTTTGGTTTGCTATATTTGGTTTTGTTTTAACATTTAATGCATTTTCACATTTAGTTATCATTTGGTACAGCTACAATGACTAAAAAAATGTGATATTCTAAAATTCAATTGATGGTTTTCCCATGGATATCCGACGGATTTGTTAAAACCGTCGGAACTCCATCGGAAATCTTTAATTGATATATGTAACTGACGGATTTAGCAAATCCGTCGGATATCCGTCGGAAAACTATCAATTGAAACGTGGTCAGACTATTTGTCGATCATGCACGGGGTTTAATCCGTTTGTCAAAATACCGATGGATTTCCGACAGCTTAAAATTTTATGCGGGAATCGTAATTCCCAACGCTGGTTTTCACGAAACTATTAATACAGTCCCGACGAATTCCCGACGGAATTTGCCATCGGGAATGTGTAATATAACCTACGGTTCAATTTCTTCTCCTCTATCGTGTTTCTCTCCTTCTCTCTGCCTTTTCGCCTCCCCGCCGCCGTTTTCGCCTCGCCGCCGACAGTTTTTGCCTCACCGCCGATAGTTTACGCCGGAAGTTTCCTTAACTCGTCCGAAATCATGTAAGTTTTTTTCATTTTTATAGATAAGGGGGTTGAGAAGTTTCCATAACTGATTGATGCAGTTCTGGAAATAGTTTCCTCTCGTGGTAATGTGATCTATGATTTATGTCGGTTCATTGTAAGTTTTATTATTGTCGTTAGTGTGAGTTTTGAGATTTGATTAGAAGTCGTATTTCATACAATACAAAGTTTTGTTGTAAATCCAAGTACAATTTGGACCTTTGATCCGAGCAAATGACCGTGAGTGGGATGAAATCTCAACTTCGCTTATAACAAAGATTCAATAATGAAAAGAAACCAATCTAGTACATAAGAAAATCTTTGATTTTTTGGTTAATAAAATCTTTGATGTTATTTGCTTTAGATTTTGTGGTAAATAAAATCTTTACTAAAATCAGATTTTGTGGTTAATAAAATCATGATGGTTATTTGCTTTTCGTACTTTTATTTAAATTAAAGTGAAAATGTTTGTTTTTCAAAAACAATTCTTACGATAAATATTGCACTCGATATTTGAGATGCACCATTTTTGATTACTACCTTGATTTGCTAATGCTAGGTCTATCAATTGATCATAATAACATCATTTTACAATTCAAGTAAGGCCAATCAGTAGAGTCTGATATAATGCCATCTTAATAACAATTTAGGATTTTTTAAAAATTATTGCTTTAAGTTGTTGTTTATGTCATTATTATAAAATAGAAAGTTTGCAAAATAGAAACTCAAAAATATGATTTTCTATTTTGGTGGTATATAAATATATTAGTGAATTATTGAATTTGTAACCCATTTTTAAGAGCAATTGATAAAAAGTTTTTGATAAAATTAGTATATTTTTAATTTTTATTTTTAAATATAACATTGATTTTTAAAAATAATATAATTTAATATTAAAATAAAAAATCTTAAATTAAAAAGTAAAAAAAATGTAAAATATAATATCAAGATAGATGGATAAAATGTCACAATCATAATGTTTTAAGGTCGTATCAAGATTTCCAAAGACGTGATGAATCATCGACTCCGAGTTTTATACCAACTCAAGTTCCAGAATCTGCAAATGATTCTTTCCGACCAATAACAATTGAAGAATTGGTTCAGCAGTCTGGTCGTGAACTTCTCACATTTCTCGATCCGAGACGTCAAGGAAACTCGACATGGTAATTTAAATTTTTTATAATTATATTTAAAATAATTATTTTAATACTATTCTATAATTATATTTAAAATAATTATTTTAATACTATTGTAATAAAAATTTGTAGGTTTGGTATTTCAAACAATGGAATAAGCAAATCTATATTAAAGATGCTTCATTCTCTTTTGAATAAACCATATACCAAATTTTGAGATATTCCGTACGAAGAACATCAGATTTGGTTCAGGACGTTTGCGGTACATTATTTAAAATTTAAATATATAATTATTTTAAATAGTTTTTAATAATATTTTTAGTAATATATAGTAAAATTTAGCAGCAAGAATTTACATGGGATACCATGAACACAAAATTGATGGAAGAAGCTTTCGAAAAAGAGGCTGTAGTATAATTTTCCCGCCAGATGAATGAATGGAAACAAAAATGGAAAAAGGGAAAAGATAAACCAAGAGGGTTGAATGAGTCGGTTTGGAACGACTTTATTCGTTATTGGGAATCTTCCAGCGCTGAGGTCATCTCGAAAACTAATTCAGGAAACCGGAAGAGCAACCGAGGAGGCAAAGGCATTTATATTCACAATGCTGGATCGACTAGTTTTCTGAGAGCCGATCAATTGGTAAATTAATTATTATATTAATTATTTATTATTATTTAAAATTTTAAAATTATTAATTTATAATTTTTTATTTTTAGGCCTCCAGATCACTTACAATTTCTCGAGGCCGTCCACACGAACAAAAAGACTGGTCGTATCCAAGATGGTCTCGTTAGCAAGATTATCGAAAAAGTAAAAAAGAAAAAGTGATATTCTAACCTAGTAGTCTCAAGTTGGTTCTTCATCTTCGGTCGCCGAATTGCCTCGTTCTAAGATTAACCGTCTCGTTTTTGATGTAAGTTTTTTTTTAAATATATAATTAATATTATAATAATTTTCATTAAATGTTCTAATAATATTTTTATATTTTGACAGGAAGTACCATTTTCAAAGGATCGTCATCCAGGACTCGGGAGAGTTGCAGGTACCGGTGCCGCAACATCTGCAGGTAGAAGCGAGGAAAATGAGCAACTAAAAGAAGAAATGGCGGCTATGAAAATAGAGATGAGTAATCTCAAAAGCGTTGTAGAAATGATAAAAAATAAATTGTCTGATGACTTTTTTTCTCCTCCTTCTCCTCTTGCCTCTCCTTTGTAATTTGTATTTTAAAACAATTATTTAATATTATTAATTATAATATTATTTTTATTAATTGTATGATTATTTTTAAAAATATTTACAAATATTAAATTAATTCAATAAAATAAAAATTTATTAATTTATTTTTTAAATTTATTTTTTTAATATTTATATTTTAAAAATATTTAATTCAATATTTTTAAAATATCAATATTAAAAAAATAAATTATTTATTTTTTCAATTAATTGATTTTTTTCCGACGGATTATTTCGTCGGAAATTTCCGACGGAAGCAGCCGTCAGAAACGTGTTGCGATATTTAAAAATAAATTTTTATTTTTTCAATTAATTAGTTTTTTCCGACGGATTATGTCGTCCGAAATTTCCGACGGAACAAGCTGTCGGAAACGTGTTGCGATATCCTGACGGTTATAAACCATTGGGAAATATCATCGGACTAGTTTCCCGACGGCCGAAGTCATCGGAAAATGTCCCTCGATAATTCGTCGATAATTCCTGATGGCTGCGGACCATCGAATATCCGTCGGTATTTTCCGATGGACAGTTCCCATCGAAAACCCATTGGAATATTTCGACGGCATAATTAATCGCTAATCCATCGGAAATTACTGATAAAATCCCGACGGAATCTATTTTCTGACGAAATAGTCGTGACGGACTATTTTCGTCGGAAATTCGTAGAGAATCTATTTTACCGACATGTTTCCGATGAATATGGCCGTCGGAAATGTGCTGTTTTCTTGTAGTGATGGTAAAAGTTCTGCAAATATAAAAGGGAGAAGCCTCTCCATAAACACATGGTAGTCATGGCTTTTCATACCCGAGAACTTCAGTCGATCCATATCCACACAATTTGCTATATCTGCCGCATAGCCGTCTAGAAATTTGACCTCATTTTTGATACATTCCAATAAGCGTTCTTTGGCTTTTGTGTCAATCTAAATATAGGGAATGGAGTATTACCCCGACCATCCACGTGCAACTCTTTTTGAGAGCCAAACTTTGCAATAACCAACCTTGACTTAACTGTATATTTTGATTTATCCTTGACATTCATAACAATATTAAAGATGTTATCAAAGAAATTCTTCTCTATATGCATCACACAAAATTATGTTTGATACAAGCCTCGATTCAAGGCTTATATGCGCGTAGGCTGTTTGGAGAAGGTTAAGTGAGAAACTCGACCTTAGACTTCTTGGATAGGGGTTTCTGGGTTGGTATTCAATGGAGGGGTGAAGTGAACCACACGAGGGGTGATGAACCTCGTGATCAATCACAAACTTAGAGCTAGAAGGGCTGGTCTCAACTATGTTCTAAGCGCACAAGATTCTTAGAGAGAAAACTTGTTGGAAGAAAGTTCTACTTTATTAATATCAAAAAGGTTTTCGAACTACAATGCTGGAAGGAGCCTTATTAATATGCTCGACATCTTGACCTTTTAGGGTCGACTCAAAGAAAGAAAAGGAAAGTTTACAAAAGTGCACAAATGGAAAATATACAAAAGTGCATAACCGAAAAGGACCTATTCCTAAAATGTCTTTGACTCAAAAGTGTAAACAATCTAGATCTGATACAAGCCTTGATTCAAGGATGTATGCGCGTGGGCTGTTTGTAGAAGATTAGGTGAGAAACTCAACCTTAGGCTTCTGGATAGGGGTTTTCTGGTTGGTAAACGATGGAAGGGTGAAGTGAACCACACGAGGGGTGATGAACCTCGTGATAAATCACAAACTTAGAGCTAGGAGGGCTGGTCTCAACTAGGTTCTAAGCGCACAAGTCTCTCTTGAGAGAAAGCTCGAGGGAAAAGTTCTACTTTATTAATAATCAAAAAGGTTGTCGAACTACAATGCTGGAAGGAGCCTTATTAATATGCTCGACAGCTTGACCTACTAGGGTCGACTCAAATAAGAAAAAGGAAAGTTTACAAAAGTGCACAAAAGGAAAAAATACAAAGTGTATAACCGAAAAAAGGACCTATTCCTAAAATGTTCTTGACTCAAAAATGTAAAGCAACTAGATCCTACCCTGCAAAACAGAAAGAGGCATATATTCGAATGTAAACTTACCTTAACTCACCTCATGGCCAAGAAATGGAAGGTCGCCGTCCTTGTGGCATGCACGCGCCTTGCTCCTAGTCTTCGACTTGGAGTAGGGTTAAATATCTTTGGGCCCTGACCTCTCTTGCCACTAAATCCCAAGTCTCTGATGTCCCTTGTGTTGTTGAGAAGCCTTTGGACTCTAATTTGCTCTTCTGCCCCATTGTCCTTAGCTGCCCTTCCTCTAGAAGCTTGTCGACCCATAAGCTGAATTTGTGGAAGAGTGCTCTTGATCTGCTTCTTGTCATTGCTCCTGGAGGTACCACTGGTGTAGATACTTCCTCTAAGTGCATGTCCTGGAGCTGGTAGCTCATTTGGTCCGAGTCCTCTTGTGTAGAAGTGGAAGTGTGCGTGTACTCGGCTGGATGGCCTGTACCGCCTGGATTGTGCGCGGTACTGGCCGGAATGACTTCAGGACCGGCCAAGTTGATCCCGGAGTCGGCGGTGTCATCAGGGGGACCGGCGGTGTCATTCACGTCCCCACCAAGTGTGCCGGAAGCTTGGGCCTCTCCGCCGGCGATGTTGACCGGTCTGGTCCTATAGGTCGAGGGTCCGGCGGTACTGTCTGGTCCGGCAGGCGCGCCAGATGGTCCTGCTGTCTCGGGCAAGCTTCCTGGTCGGCCAGTCTGGTCTCCTGGCTGGATGTACGACCTGATGTCCTCATCATTCCCTCCCTCTTCAGTAGGTTTTGTCCTCAAAACTGGATCATCTGCATGGAAAGGGCCAAGTCAGTAACATTGAACGTATTGGACACATTAAACTCACCTGGAGCTCGATCCGGTAGGCGTTGTTGTTGATCCTCTCGAGCACTCTGAATGGTCCATCTCCTCTTGGTGCTAGCTGGGAACTCCTTAGGTTTGGGAACCTCTCCTGCCGTAGGTGTAGCCACACCCAATCGCCTGGTTGAAAGATCACCTCCTTTCTTCCTTTGTTGGCATGAGTCACGTACTGTCCGGTCCTCTTCTCCAAGTTCTCTGCTACCTTCTGGTGTAATCTCCTTATGAACTCTGCTTTGGATTCTCTGTTGAGGTTGGTCATCTTAGCTGGTGGCAGTGGTGTTTGCTCCAATGGGGTGAGAGGGTTGAAACCGTATACCACTTCAAATGGGGTCTTCTTGGTTGCTGAGTGCACGGCTCGGTTGTAGGCGAACTCGATGAATGGCAGGCACTCCACCCAAGTCTTTAGGTTCTTCCCTAGTGTTGTTCTGAGAAGAGTTGATAGGGTCCTGTTGACAACTTCAGTTTGGCCATCGGTTTGAGGATGGCAAGTGGTTGAGAAGAGTAGCTTCGTGCCTAGTTTTCTCCAAAGGGTCCTCCAGAAATGGCTGAGGAACTTGGTGTCCCTATCTGATACGATGGTCCTTGGCACTCCATGAAGCCGTACTATCTCCCTGAAGAACAGCTCAGCTGTTTGTAAGGCATCATTGACATTGGCACATGGAATGAAGTGTGCCATCTTGGAGAATCTGTCCACCACTACAAAGATTGCATCTTTGTGGTTGATCTTGGCAGACCTAGAACAAAGTCCATCGAGATGTCCACCCATGGATGTGTGGGTATGGGCAGTGGGAGATACAACCCGTGAGGTTGCACTGGGGACTTTGCCTTCTTGCAAGTGATGCATCTTGCACAATGAGCTTCTACTGTCCTCTTGATGTGTGGCCAGTAGAAGTGCTCCTTGACCACTGCTAGAGTTTTGTCGACACCAAAGTGTCCCATGAGTCCTCCTCCATGAGCTTCTCGGTTGATAAGCTCCCTTAATGATCCTTGTGGTATGCACAGCCTTCTTTCTCGAAACAAGAACTCCTCATGGATGTAGGACTTGCCATGACTCCCTGTGCTACACTCCTTGTAGCTCTCAGCAAGGTCAGGATCATCCTTGTATAGATCCTTGATGTGCTCGAATCCTAGGACCTTTGCCTCCATGGTTGATATCAAGGCAAACCTCCTTGATAGTGCATCGGCTACCACATTGTCTTTGCCCTTCTTGTACTTGATGATGTGCAGGGAAGGTCTCTATGAACTCCATCCACCTGGCATGTCTCCTCTTGAGATTGGTTTGCCCTCTGAGGTGTTTGAGAGTCTCGTGATCAGTGTGGATCACAAACTCCTTGGACAGCAAGTAATGCTGCCAAGTCTCCAATGCTCGGACAAGGGCATAGAGCTCCTTGTCATAAGTGGGGTAGTTCAGTGAGGCACCACCTAGTTTCTCACTGAAGTATGCCACTGGCCTCCCTCCTTGGGTTAGCACTGCTCCTATGCCTATTTCAGAGGCATCACACTCCACTTCAAACGTCTTGTTGAAGTCGGGAAGGACTAACACTGGTGCGTGTGTAAGGCTGTCCTTCAAGGCCTTGAATGCCTTCTCCTGAGCTTCTCCCAGCTGAATCCCATGTTCTTCTTCACTACTGCCGTCAGTGGTGAGGCAATACTGCTGAAGTTGGGCACGAATCTCCTTTAGAAGCTGGCCAGTCCGTGGAAGCTCCCTACTTGGCTGGTGTTTCCTGGTGTTGGCCATTCTTGTATGGCTCGAATCTTCTCTCATCAACCTGTAGGCCCTGTGAACTCACAACAAAACCTAAAAAGACAAGCTTATCAGTATAAAGGTGCACTTCTTGAGATTGACATAAAGCTCTTCTTGTCGAAGGGTTTTAAGGACCATCTCAAGATGTGTGAGGTGTTCCGAGGCACTTACTATAAACAAGTATGTCATCAAAATAAACTACCACAAACTTACTGATGTACGCCCTAAGAACTTGGTTCATAAGGCGCATGAAGGTGCTTGGGGCATTAGTCAAGCCAAATGGCATGACTGTCCACCAGAGAGAGCCCTTGCTTTGTCTTGAAAGCAGTCTTCCACTCATCACCTTCCTTCATTCTTACCTGGTGGTATCCACTTTGAGGTCTATCTTGGAGAAGACCGTGGCTCCACTCAGCTCATCTAGCATGTCATCCAGTCGTGGTATTGGATGCCTATACTTGACTGTGATGTTGTTGATGGCTCGGCAGTCCACACACATGCGCTAAGTCCCATCCTTCTTGGGCACTAGTAGCACTGGTACAGCACATGGACTGAGGCTCTCTCAAACATATCCTTTCTCCAGGAGCTCCTTGACTTGCTTCTCAAGTTCCTTGGACTCCTCTGGACTCATCCGGTAGGCTGGCCGGTTGGGCAGGGCTGCTCCGGGCACTAGATCAATCTGATGTTCTATGCCACGTAAAGGAGGCAAGCCTGCTGGTATCTCCTCTGGAAATACATCCTGGAATTTGTTGAGGAGCGTTGCTACTTCATGAGGTAGCTCTACCTGTCCCTGTTCTATACTCAACACTTCCTTGAAAACCATTAGTAACATTAAGTCCTTCGAGGCTAAAGCTCTCCGGACATGACTAGGTTGAATAAGAAAGTTAGACTTGACAAGTTTCTTTTCCTTACTCATTTGGAGTTGTAGCTTATGTACTTGGGCAGGTGTAAGAGGAGCTAGGCTGACCTTTCTCTTGTCATGCACGAAGGTGTAGAGATTGGTTCTGCCATCATGCCGGGTCTCTTTGTCAAACTGCCATGGTCTTCCTAGTAGAAGATGGCCAGCTTGCATGGGCACCACGTCGCACACGACCTGGTCTTGGTACTTGCCCACACTGAATGGCACAGTGACTTGCTCATGAATCTTGAGCTCCACTTTGTCATCAAGCCATCTCAGTCTATATGGTCGAGGATGCCGTGTCCTTTCTAGACCTAGCTTATCAACCATATACGCACTAGCAACGTTAGTGCAAGAACCACCATCTATGATGAGGTTACATACCTTTCCCTTGATGGTGCAACGGCTGTGGAAGATGTTCTCCCTTTGGATGGTCTCTAAAGGATCCACCATTGCACTGAGGATACGTCTAGTGACCAGCACTTCCCCCACATCAGGGTACTCAATGTCACCATATTCTCCTTCTGGTTCATATTCCTCTTCATCTTGGGACTCATATTCTCCTGCCTCCGTAATCAGCATGACTCGGTTGTTTGGGCACTCCCTTGAGATGTGTCCACGTCCCCTGCACTTGAAACAAGTTATGTCACGTGATCTTTGAGGGTTAGAAGACTTACCAGGCTCTCTCTGGTCACGGGTGGGTTCAGGAGGCTTGCTCTTGAACCTTGACTCGATCTCCACGCTTTTGCCTTTGTCTACTGTCTTAGGCATGTTGCTTGGTGCCCAAGGTGTCCTAGGCTTGCTGCGGATGTCTTGGCTCTTACGTTTGATGTGCTGTTCAGCTTGCACAGATAGGTGGAACAAGTTCTTGAAGTCGTTGTATATTTGCCTTTTCACCTTGCAGCTGATCCTTTCTTGGAGTCCATCCAAGAATTGCGCCATCAATGCTTCTTCATCATCATTGAGCTCCAATCTGTTCCTTAACCTCTCGAACTCTTCATAGTACTCTTCTACTGATCTGGTACCCTGCTTAAAAGTACGAAAACGTCGTTGCAAATCCATATGAAAGTAAGGTGGAACATACCTTTGTCGCATGAGGTCTTTCATGTCGACCCATGAGTCTACGGGCCTCATCCTCTTCCTCCTTCTGTCAGATACCTCACGATCCCACCAGATGAGGGCATTGTCCGTGAGCTGTGCTACTGCGATTGAGACTCTCCTAGGTCCTGGTTGGTTGTAGTGATCAAAGATATGATCCATTCGCTTCTCCCAATCTAGGTAAGCCTCGGGGTCTACTTTTCCTGCAAAACTTGGAGGGGTTAGTTTAACATCAGGATGAATTACCCGGTTGGAGGTGTGTTCATCTCCATCCTCATGACGTCTAGGAGGCATTCTTGGTCTCTGGTGAAGACCATATGGCTCAAAGCCATCATCTTCTGCCTCTGGTTGCCGTGGAGGTCCTCTCGGCCTATGGTGATAGTTATGAGGTTGCATGTCCTCATCTCCATCTGGCTGGGGTTCCTCCTGTTCCTGCCGTGTCCTAAGGTACTCAGGACCCTCAGGACGATCTGGCTCAGCTCTCACGTGCCTTATGGCCTGGAATCTTACTGGTCTCTCCACGCGCTCCAACCTCTCGCCTATGGATGCGAGTTGTGTTTGGAGTGTGGTGAACATGGCCATCATGGCTTCAGCTGCATCTCTATTCTCTTCTCCCATGTGTGCTACAAAGAAAGAAGATAATTAGGGTGCTCCTAAATTATTAGGAGAGTTTCTTTTTATATGGGATTTGAAAAAAATGCAAAAGGAAAATCCTAAGGAAAGGAAATTCGAAAAAAAGGAAACTTCCTAGACAACTTGTGCTAGCTGTCCAATTTGAATTCTTTTGTGTATTTTCCTATTTTCTTTTCTTTTCTTTTTGTTTTCTTTTAATTTAACTTAAAACTAATGGAAATATGAATTAAACAAAAAGGAAAACGTGTATGCAATGCAAAAAGAGAATCTAAACCCTAGTGATACACGTAGGAGGCTAGATGCACTCGGTTTGGAGTTTGAGGTTATTTTTTGATTTTTCTTGAATGCGACTTAAACTAATGCAAGAACACAAAACAAAACAAGCAAAAGGATAGAAACAACCTGGTTTAGGAGCTTTAAGCTCTGATACCAAAATGATACAAGCCTTGATTCAAGGATGTATGCGCGTGGACTGTTTGTAGAAGATTAGGTGAGAAACTCAACCTTATGCTTCTGGATAGGGGTGTTCTGGTTGGTAAACGATGGAAGGGTGAAGTGAACCACACGAGGGGGTGATGAACCTCGTGATAAATCACAAACTTAGATCTAGGAGGGCTGGTCTCAACTAGGTTCTAAGCGCACAAGTCTCTTTTGAGAGAAAGCTTGTAGGAAAAAGTTCTACTTTATTAATAATCAAAAAGGTTGTCGAACTACAATGCTGGAAGGAGCCTTATTAATATGCTCGACAGCTTGACCTTCTAGGGTCGACACAAATAAAGAAAAAGGAAAGTTTACAAAAGTGCACAAAAGGAAAAGATACAAAAGTGCATAACCGAAAAAGGACCTATTCCTAAAATGTTCTTGACTCAAAAATGTAAAGCAACTAGATCCTACCCTGCAAAACAGAAAGAGGCATATATTCGAATGTAAACTTACCTTAACTCACCTCACGGCCAAGAAATGGAAGGTGGCCGTCCTTGTGGCATGCACGCGCCTTGCTCCTAGTCTTCGACTTGGAGTAGGGTTAAATATCTTTGGGCCCTGACCTCTCTTGCCACTAAAGCCCAAGTCTCTGATGTTCCTTGTGTTGTTGAGAAGCCTTTGGACTCTAATTTGCTCTTCTGCCCATTGTCCTTAGCTGCTCTTCCTCTAGAAGCTTGTCGACCCATAAGCTGAATTTGTGGAAGAGTGCTCTTGATCTGCTTCTTGTCATTGCTCCTGGAGGTACCACTGGTGTAGATACTTCCTCTAAGTGCATGTCCTGGAGCTGGTAGCTCATTTGGTCCGAGTCCTCTTGTGTAGAAGTGGAAGTGTGCGTGTACTCGGCTGGATGGCCTGTACCGGCTGGATTGTGCGCGGTACTGGCCGGAATGACTTCAGGACCGGCCAAGTTGATCCCGGAGTCAGCGGTGTCATCAGGGGGACCGGGGTGTCATTCACGTCCCCACCAAGTGTGCCGGAAGCTTGGGCCTCTCCGCCGGCGATGTTGACCGGTCTGGTCCTATAGGTCGAGGGTCCGGCGGTACTGTCGGGTCCGGCAGGCGCGCCAGATGGTCCTGCTGTCTCGGGCAAGCTTCCTGGTCGGCCAGTCTGGTCACCTGGATGGATGTACGACCTGATGTCCTCATCAAGATCCTACCCTGCAAAACAGAAAGAGGCATATATTCGAATTGAAACTTACCTTACTTACCTCACGGCCAAGAAATGGAAGGTGGTTATCCTTGTGGCATGCACGCGCCTTGCTCCTAGTCTTCGACTTGGAGTAGGGTTAGGAATCTATGGGCCCTGACCTCTCTTGCCACTAAAGCCCAAGTCTCTGAAGTCCCTTGCATTGTTGAGAAGCCTTTGGAATCTTCTTTGCACTTCTGGCCCAATTTCCTTAGTCGATCTTCCTCTAGGAGCTTGTCGACCCATAAGCTGAACTTGTAGAAGAGTGCTCTTGATCTGTTCCTTGTCATTGCTCCTGGTGGCACTACTGGTGTAGAGACTTCCTCTAGATGCATGTCCTGAAGCTGGTAGCTTATCTGGTCCGAGTCTCCTTGTGTAGAAGTTGAAATGCTCGTGTACTAGGCTGGATCGGCTGTACCGGCTGGACTGTGCGAGGTACTGGCCGGAATGCCTTCTGGACCGGCCAAGTTGATCCCGGAGTCGGCGGCGTCACCAAGGGGACCGGCGGTGTCATCCACGTCGCCATTAATTGTGCCGGAGGCTTGGGCCTCTCCGCCGGCAATGCTGATCGGTCCGGTCCTGTTGGTCGAGGATCCGGCGGTACCGCTTGGGCCGGCAAACGTGCCAAATGGCCCGACTGTCTCAGGCAAGCTTCCTGGTTGGCCAGTCTGATCTCCTGGCCGGACATACGACCTGATGTCCTCATCAATGTCGTAGGTTAAGATCCATCCAGTATGACAACTCCCAAAATATGCTTTATTTGTGCCAATTATGCCAGCTTCCATAACCTTTTTCTTTAGTTTCATGACCATTTTCACCGCAATCAAATGTTCTTAGAGGATTGATAGTTTTTATTCGCTCGTATTAAACTTTTTCGCCTTTCAATGATTGTGGAGGATAGTCATTCAAAGCATACTTGCCCTTTAAAAAATTGTTTTATTTTTTCCTAACGGATTAGCCTTAGGAAGAAAACTTCTGTGACAATCAAACCAACACGTCTTTCTACCATTTGGTAATTGAAATGCCTTCGTATCACCCATACAAATTGGACAAGACAGTCTACAATGCGTTGTCCATCCTGACAACATTATGTACGCTGGAAAATCTCTTATCGTCCATAGTAATACGGCTTTTAGATTGAAATTTTGGTTCAACGACACATCGTATGCCTCAACTCCCGTAGACCAAAATTCTTTCAGCTCATCAATCAAAAGTCGGAGGAATATATCAAGACTAGCGCACGGATGATTTGGGTTCGAATTCAGAATTGCTAGAAACAAGTACTCTTTCTTCATACACATATCAGGTGGCAAGTTATATGTAGTGATAATCACCACCTATAATGAATGATTACGAGACATCCCAAATGGATTAAACACATTAGTACATAAGCCAAGATAAACATTTCGAGATTCACCAGCAAATCTTGGATGTAGATATTGAAAATTTCTCCACTCTGCAGCATCATATGGATAACTCATTTCTCCGTCTTCTGCTTCATGCTCTGTGTGCCACCTCATTGCCTCTACGGTTTTCTTGCTTTGATACATTCTCTTAAGTTTTTCGCCTATAGATAAATATCACATACGACTGAAAGGTATTCTTGTCCTACCCTCACTTGGCTTATATCGGGGGGATCGCAAAATTTGCATTTTTGCCATTTCTCATCATTTTTCCAAAAGATCATACAATTGTGAGCACACAAGTCAATTGTATAAAATGGAGCCCTAAATTTTGCATCAGTTTTTCGGTTTCATAATATGAACCCATTTTCGGATTTTCCTCGGGTAAATATTCAGTAAAAAGCTCTGCCCAAAGGAGTCCATGTATTTTTAGGTGGATTAAAATCAGACATAATGTTCATGAACTGAGCAGCTAAAGATAACTGGTAGTGCCTTTCATGACAACCATCATACAATGGATTTTTCGCAGCTTCTAACATGTTATAAAATTTTGTGCTTTAGAATTTGTTTCTTCTACTTTATTAAATTCTTCTTCCTGCTGATTATAGTACTCATCAGTCGTAGTCTCATGAAATGCATCCATCACCATTTCAACATATCTATTACCGGATGTACCTACTATTTCTTTACTACTACCACATGTACCTTCCTGATTTCTCTGGACATCACTCCGACTACTTGTGCCACTGAACATTCAGTTCTTCTCCATGTTTATAACAAATATAATAATTTGGCATAAATCCTCGACTATATAGATGATTTCAAATTTTGCGTCCCGGAAGAAATTTATCATTTTTGCAATTAATACAAGTACAGAAAAACTTACCTCTGCTATTTTGCACTACAAAAAACATTAATATTTCCGACGGCGTTTCCGACGGATATATTATCGTTGGAATATTCCAACGGCTAGTGATGAGGACACCATATCGTCTGGCTGGCCAAAAGATCAAAATGGCTGACCAGAAGGCCTGCCCGAGATAGCCGGGCCATTTGGCGAATCTGCCAGGCCAAGCGGTACTGCCGGCCCTATGATTAGCCATGCCGGGCCGACCAAATTCGCCGGCGAAGAGGCCAAACCTCTGGCCCAACTGGCAGCAACGTGACTAACACCGCCGGCCCAGCTGGTGATGCCGCCGGCCCAGCTGGTGATGCTGCCGGCCCACCAATCATCCTGGCCGGCTCCGATTACAACTCGGCCAGATCTACACACGGCCCAGCTGGCTCAAGCGATCACATGGCCATTACAAGCTCTACTCAAGGAGACTTGGACCAGATCAGCTACCAGCTTCAAGGCATGAACCTAGAGGAAGTTTCTACACCAGTGGTACCACCAGGAGCCGTGACAAGGAGCAGAACAAGGGCACTTTGCCACAAGTTCAGCTTGTGGGTAGACAAGCTTCTAGAAGACCAACGACAAGGAGCATTGGGACAAGAATACAAGGAACAAGTCAAAGGCTTCTCAACATCTCAAAATACTCCAGAGACTTAGGCTCTCGTGGCGAAGGAGGTCAAGGCCCAACATTTCATAAACCTACTTCAAATCGAAGACTAACCATGTGTAACAAGGTCGGCCACCTTTCATTTCTTGGTAGGTAAGTTTTCAATTATAAGATTGCCTTTTCTGTTTTGAAGGGTACGAATTAGTAGTTTTGTATTTATTGAGTCAAGAACATTTAAGTAGATGTCCTTTATCGGTTATTTCCTTTTGTAATGTTTCCTTTATGCACTTTTGTATATTTTCCTTTTCTTTTTGGGTCGACCCAAGAAGGTCAAAGCTGCTGAGCATATTAATAAGGCTCCTTTAAGCATTGTAGTTCGACAAGTTTTTGATTATTAATAAAGAGAGCACTTTTTCTTAGAGTTTTCCTCACAAACTCTAAAGCGCTTAGAACCCTAGTCGAGACCAGCCCTCCTAGCTTCTAAGTTTGTGATTGATCACGAGGCTTTCAATTCCTTGTGTGGTTCACCTCATCCCACCACCCAATACCTACCAGAAAACCCCACTCCAGAAGCCTAAGCCCGAGTCTTTCGCCTATTCTTCTCCAACCGGTCCAAGAGTGCTACGGCCTTGATTCAAGACTTGTATCATTTTGGTATTAGAACTTAAGCTCCTAAAAACCAGGTTGTTTCTATCCTTACTTTAGTTTTAATTCCAGTTCGTGCATTAGTTTAGTTACATTAAAAAAATAAAAAAAATATCACTTAGAACAAACCGAGTGCAACCTATCTTCTACGTGCATCACTAGGGTTTGGGTTCATTCTTTTTCATTGCATCTTTGTTTTTCCTTTTTGCTAAAGCAAATTGCCATTAAATTTAGGTTAAATCAAAAACTAAAAACAAGAAAATTTCCAAGAAAATCAAAAGAAAAATCGGCCAAAAAAATCTAGGAGATTTGCGCATTAATTGTTTTCCTTTTGTTAGATTTTCTTTTTTTCTACATTTGCCTTTTTTTTTAAATTTCTCCTATTATAGAAAACCTAAAGAATTCTTAGGAGCAACTAAGCCTATTTTCTCTTGTAGCATACGATGGCTGAAGGAGGAAATCAATATGCCACCGAGGCCATGATGGCCATGTTCACCGCACTCCAAACCCAACTCGCATCAATAGGTGAGAGGCTGGAGCGTGTGGAAAGGCCGGTGAGATTCTAGGCCATAAGGCACATGAGGGTTGGCCAAGACCCTGCTGAAGGTCCTGACCACCCAAAGCCACGACCAGAAGAGGAGGAGCCCCACCCGGATGAAGATGAGGGCCACCAGGCTCACGGCTATCACTCTAGGCCTAGAGGACCTCCATGGCAACCCAAAGAAGAGGGCAATGT
>JAENJI010000012.1:15447237-15579651 GCA_018901935.1 Pugionium cornutum | reverse complement strand
AGTTTCTCACCTAAACTTCTCCAAACAGCCCACGCGCATACATCCTTGAATCAAGGCTTGTATCATTTTGGTATCAGAGCTTAAAGCTCCTAAACCAGGTTGTTTCTATCCTTTTGCTTGTTTTGTTTTTAGTTCTTGCATTAGTTTAAGTCGCATTCAAGAAAAATAAAAAAAATAACCTCAAACTCCAAACCGAGTGCATCTAGCCTCCTATGTGTATCACTAGGGTTTAGATTCACTTTTGCATTGTCATTCACGTTTTTCCTTTTGTTTAATTCATATTTCCATTAATTTTAAGTTAAATTAAAAAGAAAAGAAAAGAAAAGAAAAAGGAAAGAAAAGAGAATAGGAAAATACCTAAGATATTTCGAATTGGACAGCTAGCACAAGTTGTCTAGGAAGTTTCCTTTTTCTTGTAGTCGAATTTCCTTTCCTTAGGATTTTTCCTTTTTGCATTTTTTCAAACCCCATATAAAAAGAAAGCCCTTCTAATAATTTAGGAGCACCCTAATTTGTCTTCTTTCTTTGTAGCACACCATGGGAGAAGAGAATAGAGACGCAGCCGAAGCCATGATGGCCATGTTCACCACACTCCAAACACAACTCGCATCCATAGGCGAGAGGTTGGAGCGCGTGGAAAGACCAGTAAGATTCCAGGCCATAAGGCACGTGAGAGCTGAGCAAGACCGCCCTGAGGGTCCTGAGTACCTTAGGACACAGCACGAACACGAGGAACCCCAGCCAGAAGGAGATGAGGACACGCAACCTCATAACTATCACCATAGGCCGAGAGGACCTCCACGGCAACCAGAGGCAGAAGATGATGACTTTGAGCCATATGATCTTCACCAGAGACCAAGAATGCCTCCTAGACATCATGAGGATGGAGATGAACACGCCTATAACCGGGTAACTCATCCTGATGTTAAGCTAACTCCTCCAAGTTTTGCAGGAAAAGTAGACCCCGAGGCTTACCTAGATTGGGAGAAGCGAATGGATCATATCTTTGATCACTACAACCAACCAGGACCTAGGAGAGTCTCAATGGCAGTAGCACAACTCACGGACAATGCCCTCATCTGGTGGGATCGTGAGGTATCTGACAGAAGGAGGAAGAGAATGAGACCCGTAGACTCATGGGTCGACATGAAAGACCTCATGCGACAAAGGTTTGTTCCACCTTACTTTCATAGAGATTTGCAGCGTCGTTTTCGTACTCTTAAGCAGGGTACCAGATCAGTAGAAGAATACTATGAAGAGTTCGAGAAGTTAAGGAACAGATTGGAGCTCAATGATGATGAGGAAGCATTGATGGCACAATTCTTGGATGGACTCCAAGAAAGGATCAGCTGCAAGGTGGAAAGGCAAATCTACAACGACTTCAAAGACTTGTTCCACCTATCTGTGCAAGCTGAGCAGCACATCAAACGTAAGAGCCAAGACATCCGCAGCAAGCCTAAGACACCTTGGGCACCAAGCAACATGCCTAAGACCGTAGACAAAGGCAAAAGCGTAGAGATCGAGTCAAGGTTCAAGAGCAAGCCTCTTGAACCCACCCGTGACCAGAGAGAGCCTGGTAAGTCTTCTAACCCTCAAAGATCGTGTAACATAACTTGTTTCAAGTGTAGGGGACGTGGACACATCTCAAGGGAGTGCCCAAACAACCGAGTAATGCTGATTACGGAGGCAGGAGAATATGAGTTCCAAGATGAAGAGGACTATGAACCAGAAGGAGAGTACGGTGACATTGAGTACCCTGATGTGGGGGAAGTGCTGGTCACTAGACGTATCCTCAGTGCAATGGTGGATCCTTCAGAGACCATCCAAAGGGAGAACATCTTTGATGAGGACATCAGGTCGTACATCCAGCCAGGAGACCAGACTGGCCGACCAGGAAGCTTGCCCGAGACAGCAGGACCATCTGGCGCGCCTGCCGGACCAAACAGTACTGCCGGACCCTCGACCTATAGGACCAGACTGGTCAACATTGCCGGCAGAGAGGCCCAAGCTTCCGGCACACTTGGTGGGGACGTGAATGACACCGCCGGTCCCTCTGATGACACCGCCGACTCCGGGATCAACTTGGCCGGTCCTGAAGTCATTCCGGCCAGTACCGCACACAATCCAGCCGGTACAGCCAATCCAGCCGAGTACACGCGCACTTCCACTTCTACACAAGAGGACTCGGACCAAATGAGCTACCAGCTCCAGGACATGCACTTAGAGGAAGTCTCAACACCAGTGGTACCTCAAGGAGCAATGAAAAGAAGCAGATCAAGAGCACTCTTCCACAAATTCAGCTTATGGGTCGACAAGCTCCTAGAGGAAGAGCAGCTAAGGAAAATGGGCCAGAAGAGCAAATTAGTGTCCAAAGGCTTCTCAACAACACAAGGAACATCAGAGACGTGGGCTTTAGTGGCAAGAGAGGTCAGGGCCCAAAGATATCTAACCCTACTCCAAGTCGAAGACTAGGAGCAAGGCGTGTGCATGCCACAAGGACGGCCACCTTCCATTCTTGGCCGTGAGGTGAGTTAAGGTAAGTTTACATTCGAATATATGCCTCTTTCTGTTTTTTAGGGTAGGATCTAGTTGCTTTTCATTTTTGAGTCAAAAACATTTTAGGAATAGGTCCTTTTTCGGTTATGTACTTTTGTATCTTTTCCTTTTGTGCACTTTTTTAAACTTTCCTTTTATTTTTTTGAGTCGACCCTAGAAGGTCAAGCTGTCGAGCATATTAATAAGGCTCCTTCCAGCATTGTAGTTCAACAACCTTTTTGATATTAATAAAGATAGAACTTTTTCCCCAACAAGTTTTCTCTCAAGAATCTTGTGCTCTTAGAATCTAGTTGAGACCAGCCCTCCTAGCTATAAGTTTGTGATTTATCACGAGGTTCATCACCCCTCGTGTGGTTCACTTCACCCTTCCATCGTTTACCAACCAGAAAACCCCTATCCAGAAGCCTAAGGTTGAGTTTCTCACCTAATCTTCTACAAACAGCCCACGCGCATACATCCTTGAATCAAGGCTTGTATCAATCTTCCACAGCCATTGCACCATCAAGGGAAAGGTATGTAACCTCATCATAGATGGTGGTTCTTGCACTAACGTTGCTAGTGCATATATGGTTGATAAGCTAGGTCTAGAGAAGACAAGGCATCCTCGACCATATAGACTGAGATGGCTAGATGACAAAGTGGAGCTCAAGATCCATGAGCAAGTCATTGTGCCATTCAGTGTGGGCAAGTACCAAGACCAAGTCGTGTGCAACGTGGTGCCCATGCAAGCTGGCCATCTTCTGCTAGGAAGACCATGGCAGTTTGACAAAGAGACCAGGCATGATGGCCGAACCAATCTCTACACTTTTGTGCATTACAAAAGAAAGGTCAGCTTGGCTTCTCTTACACCTGCCCAGGTACATGAGCTACAACTCCAAATGAGTAAGGAAAAGAAACTTATCAAGTCTAATTTTCTTATTCAACCAAGCCATGTCCGGAGAGCTTTAGCCTCGAAGGATTTAATGTTACTAATGGTTTTCAAAGAAGTGTTGAATGTAGAAAAAGAACAGGTAGAGCTACCTCCTGAAGTAGCAACTCTCCTCAACAAGTTCCAGGATGTATTTCCAGAGGAGATACCAGCAGGATTGCCTCCTTTACGTGGCATAGAACACCAGATTGATCTAGTGCCCGGAGCAGCCCTGCCCAACCGACCAGCCTACCGGATGAGTCCAGAGGAGTCCAAGGAGCTTGAGAAGCAAGTCAAGGAGCTCCAGGAGAAAGGTTATGTTCGAGAGAGCCTCAATCCATGTGCCGTACCAGTGCTACTAGTGCCCAAGAAGGATGGGACTTGGCGAATGTGCGTGGACTGCCGAGCAATCAACAACATCACAGTCAAGTACCGGCATCCAATACCACGGTTGGATGACATGCTAGATGAGCTGAGTGGAGCCACGGTCTTCTCCAAGATAGACCTCAAGAGTGGATACCACCAGGTCAGGATGAAGGAAGGTGATGAATGGAAGACTGCTTTCAAGACAAAGCAAGGGCTCTACGAGCTGACAGTCATGCCATTTGGCTTGACTAATGCCCCAAACACCTTCATGCGCCTTATGAACCAAGTTCTTAGGGCGTACATCAGTAAGTTTGTAGTGGTTTACTTTGATGACATACTAGTTTATAGTAAGTGCCTACGGGAACACCTCACACATCTTGAGATGGTACTTAAAACCCTTTGACAAGAAGAGCTTTATGCCAATCTCAAGAAGTGCATCTTTTGTACTGATAAACTTGTCTTTTTAGGTTTTGTTGTAAGTTCACAGGGCCTACAGGTTGATGAAGAGAAGATTCGAGCCATACAAGTATGGCCAACACCAGGCAACATCAGCCAAGTAAGGAGCTTCCCGTACGTCATCAAGTATAAGAAGGGCAAAGACAATGTAGTAGCCGATGCACTATCAAGAAGGTTTGCCTTGATATCAACCATGGAGGCAAAGGTCCTAGGATTCGAGCACATCAAGGACCTATACAAGGATGATCCTGACTTTGCTGAGAGCTACAAGGAGTGTGGCAGAGGGAGTCATGGCAAGTTTTACATCCATGAGGGATTCTTGTTCCGAGAGAGAAGGCTGTGCATACCACACGGATCATTAAGGGAGCTTATCATCCGAGAAGCTCATGGAGGAGGATTCATGGGCCACTTTGGTGTCGACAAGACTCTAGCAGTGGTCAAGGAGCACTTCTACTGGCCACACATCAAGAGGATAGTAGAAGCTCATTGTGCAAGATGCATCACTTGCAAGAAGGCAAAGTCCCGAGTGCAACCTCATGGGTTGTATCTCCCACTGCCCATATCTACACATCCATGGGTGGACATCTCAGTTGACTTTGTTCTAGGTCTGCCCAAGATCAACCTTAAAGATGCAATCTTTGTAGTGGTGGACAGATTCTCCAAGATGGCACACTTCATTCCATGTGCCAATGTCAATGATGCCACACAAACATCTGAGCTGTTCTTCAGGGAGATAGTACGGCTTCATGGAGTGCCAAGGACCATCGTATCAGACAGGGACACCAAGTTCCTCAGCCATTTCTGGAGGACCCTTTGGAGAAAGCTAGGCACAAAGCTACTCTTCTCTACCACCTGCCATCCTCAAACCGATGGCCAAACTGAAGTTGTCAACAGGACACTATCAACCCTTCTCAGGACTACACTAGGGAAGAACCTAAAGACTTGGGTGGAGTGCCTGCCATTCATAGAGTTTGCTTACAACCGAGCTGTGCACTCAGCAACCAAGAAGACACTATTTGAAGTAGTATATGGCTTCAACCCTCTCACCCCATTGGAGCAAACGCCACTACCACCAGCTGAGATGACCAACCTCAACGGAGCATCCAAGGCAGAATTCATAAGGAGGTTACACCAGAAGGTAGCAGAAAACTTGGAGAAGAGGACCGGGCAGTACGTGACTCATGCCAACAAGGGAAGAAAGGAGGTGATCTTTCAACCAGGCGATTGGGTGTGGCTACACCTACGGTAGGAGAGGTTCCCAAACTTAAGGAGTTCCAAGCTAGCACCAAGAGGAGATGGACCATTCAGAGTGCTCGAGAGGATCAACAACAACGCCTACCGGATCGAGCTCCCAGGTGAGTTTAATGTGTCCAATACGTTCAATGTTACTGACTTAGCCCCTTTCCATGCAGATGAACCAGTTTTGAGGACAAAACCTACTAAAGAGGGAGGGAATGATGAGGACATCAGGTCGTACATCCAGCCAGGAGACCAGACTGGCCGACCAGGAAGCTTGCCCGAGACAGCTGGACCATCTGGCACGCCTGCCGGCCCAAGCAGTACCGCCGGACCCTCGACCACAAGGACTAGAGCAACCAGCATTGCTGGCGGAGAGGCCCAAGCTTCCGGCACACTTGGTGGCGACGTGGATGACACCGCCGGTCCCTCTGGTGATGCCGCCAACTCTGGGATCAACTTGGCCGGTCTTGAAGGCATTTCGGCCAGTACCTCGCACAATCCAGCCGGTACAGCCGATCCAGCCGATCCAGCCGAGTACATGCGCATTTCCACTTCTACACAAGAGGACTCGGACCAAATGAGCTACCAGCTCCAGGGCATGCACCTAGAGGAAGTATCTACACCAGTGGTACCTCAAGGAGCAATGACAAGAAGCAGATCAAGGGCACTCTTCCACAAATTCAGCTTATTGGTCGACAAGCTCTTAGAGGAAGATCGACTAAGGACACTAGGCCAAAAATGCAAGGAAGAGTCCAATGGCTTCTCAACAACACAAGGGACATCAGAGACTTGGGCTTTAGTGGCAAGAGAGGTCTGGGCCCAAAGATTCTTAACCCTACTCCAAGTCGAAGACTAGGAGCAAGGCGCGTGCATGCCACAAGGACGGCCACCTTCCATTTCTTGGCCATGAGGTAAGTTAAGGTAAGTTTCAATTCGAATATATGGCTCTTTCTGTTTTGCAGGGTAGGATCTGGAATATTTACTTTTATTGAGTCAAAGACATTTTAGGAATAGGTCCTTTTTCGATTATACACTTTTGTATCTTTTCCTTTTGTGCACTTTTGTAAGTTTTCCTTTTCTTATTTGGGTCGACCCTAGAAGGTCAAGCTGTCGAGCATATTAATAAGGCTCCTTCCAGCATTGTAGTTCAACAACCTTTTTGATATTAATAAAGATAGTACTTTTTCCCCCAACAAGTTTTCTCTCAAGAATCTTGTGCGCTTAGAATCTAGTTGAGACCAGCCCTCCTAGTTCTAAGTTTGTGATTTGTCACGAGGTTCATCACCCCTCGTGTGGTTCACTTCACCTTTCCATCGAATACCAACCAAAAAAACCCCTATCCAAGAAGTCTAAGGTCAAGTTTCTCACCTAAACTTCTCCAAACAGCCCACGCACATACATCCTTAAATTAAGGCTTGTATCATCCAGCCAACGCATAACCCACAAAATCTGAGTCCAGAACCTTGTGCTAGGTTTTATGGTTCTTTTAGGTCTGTCTCTTATTAGCTGATAGTCGGATAAATCTTCTTCTCGTTCTCTTTCCAATCTCTGAGTACTTTCCTGGAGATTTTTGTCTTCTGAATTTTCTCCATAAATGTCTCCTCCTGGAGCTTCATTTCCATTTTCAGCCTCCTCATCGGATTCTTCGTACTCCACTATTGGATTAAATGAAACTTTCCTGTCCCTTTTCTTGATAGTTTCAACTTTATCCAAAGTTTTTCCATTTTCTCTTTCATGAACAGCTGCTCCTCATTAAACATTACGTCCTTACTTGTAACACACCTTTGATCCTCAGGGATCCAAACCCTATAACCCTTCACTCCCTGAGAATACCCCATGAAACACCCTTTAACTGCTCAAGGCTCCTTTTTTCCTTGAACAGAATGACCATATGCTGTACAGCCGAATTTCTTGAGATGTTGCAGATTTGGTTTTGATCCAGACCATATCTCTTCAGGGAGTTTAAATTCAACAGCAGAATTAGGGGATATATTTATCAAATAGACTGCTGTTGAGGCTGCTTCAGCCCAGAAACTCTTCTCTAAACCTGATTTAGACAACATACACCGACCTTTTCCATTATGGTCCTATTCAATCTTTCTGAAACCCCATTTTGTTGAGGGGTGTATGTGCAAGTCCTATGCCTTGTGATTCCACTCTCCTTGCAGAAATCCTCAAACTGCCTATTGCAACACTATAGGCCATTATTAGTCCTGAGATACTTAACCCTTCGGCTAGATTGATTTTCTACTGTAGTTTGCCATTCTTTGAATTTCATGAACGCCTCATCTTTGGACCTGAGAAAATAAATCCAAACTTTCCGAGAATAGTCGTCAATGAAAGTTATGAAATACTTACAGTGATTTAGGCTTGGTGGAGTATTAGGCGATCCCCAAAGATCTGAATGCATGTAGTCTAAAACCCCTTTAGACGTGTGCTGGCCTTTCTTAAAGCTCTGTTTATACGATTTACCTAGTATGAAATTCTCACAGAATTCTAGGTTTGTTGCTTCCTTTTCCTATAAGAAACCTCTGTTTGCTAGGATCTGCATCCCATAAGAGCTCATATGGCCCAACCTTTGGTGCCATGTCTGGGCAGTAGTCATTTCCTTATGAGCTACCATGGCTTCCTGCTTTGTCACTGTTCCCTGTAAGTAGTATAATCCCTCATGGTACTTTCCTGTTAATACCTTTTGATTTCCTTTGTAAAATGTGACTGAGAAATATTCTCCTTTGTACCTATAGCCTTATTTCTCCAGCATTCCATATGAAATTAAATTTCAAATCATGGTTGGCATGTATCTTACATGTGAAAAGATGACCACTGAGTTATCTTCATTTACGATTTTGATTTTGCCTTTGCCCTTAACTTCACTGTGGGTGTTATTACCCATCAATATCTTTCCTCCTTCAAATTCCTCAAAATCGTGTAGTAACTCCTTGTTTAGGGCTATGTGAAATGTGCAGCCAGAATCCAACACTTATTCCTCTCTAATATATTGATGACTCACTGTTAGAACTAGAGGATCATCTGAACTTAGTGCCATATTTGCAGCATTTCCATTCTCACTGTTCTGTGAGTTATTATTTCTTCTCTCTGGGCATTCCCTTTTCCAATGCCCCTCTTTCCCGCATTTGAAGCAAGCTTTATTGTTTCGATTGTTATTTCTTTGCCTTGACTGACCTCTACCCCTGCTCTTTGATCTGTTCCTCCACGGTTGATTTCCTTTATTGTCTTGTCTCCCTCTTGGTTGAACATAGAGACCCTCTGCCTGAGGCTTCGTCACTACAATTAATTCCCTTTCTTTCGATTTAGCTGAAGCAGTTACTTCCTTCAAACTCAAGGTTTCCCGGCCATATTTGAGTGTCTCCTTTAATTGATCATATTTGGAGGGCGGTGAGCTTAGAAGAAGTATCACCTGAACTTCTTCTGAGATAGTAACTCCAATGATGTTCAAATCTGCAACAAGTTTTAGAAAGTCATCAACATTTTCATCGATCTTCATGCTTTCTGCTATTTTAATCGTATAAAACTTCAGTTGGAGATATATCCGGTTTAGCAGAGCACCTTCATTGTATAAGCCTTCCAATGTTGACCACATCGCTGCTGCTGTTTGATAGTGGATGATTTTACGTAGGACTTGATCCCCCACATTTGTGATTATGATTGCCATTTCCTTCTCCGATTTCTCTATCTTCTCCGGGTGTTTCTTTCTTTCCAAGAAAGATGTTTCTACAGCTTCCATTGACGATTCTTTGGAACCAAGTTCTTCTTCTTCCTCGTTAGCCTTTCTGGGCTCTGCGAGTAAATGCTCATCCTGTAGAATTCCTTTCAGACCTGCCATACCGAAGTGCGCCATCATGCGTACCTTCCATAACGTGAAATCTCCACTGCCATCAAAGCGCTCAACCTCATTATGTTGAGCCGACATTTTTCCTATCAAAGAACGAGATTCTTTGCTATGCCAGGAGTTGCCGATTGACTGCTTGACCTCTTGCTCTTGAACAGAATCTCAGGTACAAATTATTTACCGAGAAAAAGAACAATCAAGATTATAAAGAAGTATGATTTCTTTATACCGTAGCTTTGATACCACTTGTGAACTTGTTTTTCTTGCGAGCTTTTAATCGATTATGGTTATCGCTTGATGAGTAAAAGACGCGGTCGAAGTTTTGGCCAGTTCACGGAAAAAATCTGCTACGTCTGGAGAGAAGGCGGTACCCTCTATTTCACTCTTTCCGGAGAAGAGTATTGGTGCACAACAGCACTTACAAGGAAACAGTACAACTGAGAAAAGGTAAAAGATTAGAAGCAAATTTCACCGAGTTTTCTTCCGGCCTAATCCTTCTTCGCCGTGCTCTGTTTTCAGGTTTTCTCCCTGAAAAACGCAGGCTCTCTCTGTCTTCTATTTGAAGAAGACGACCTCTTCAAATTAATACTCGGTTCATTTAAATCTTTGGCTCAACCGGTTTAACCAAACCGAAATAACTCGTGACCCAATTAAGGCCCAAAAATATGATAACTATATAACAGGAAAAATGAAGAATTCACCTTTTGATGCACATCAAGCGAAAGGCAAATGTAGAGGCAAGACAAGGTGTCTGAAAGATTGTTTCAGAAGAAGGGCTCAGACATCTTGGTAACGGCTCACACTGAATAGAGTATATTAATATGCTCGGCAGCCTTGACCTGCTAGGATCGACACACAATCAAAAAGAAAAGATACAACAACGTGGAAACAACCGAAAAGAATAACTACTTAATGTCCATGACTCAAGGAAAAAGGAAAAATACTAAGTTCCTACCCTGCAAAAGATAAACAGAAAATATATGAATGTAAAACTTATCTACTTACGTTTCTGACAAGAAATAGAAAGTGACTTACTTTGTGGAGGTCACACGCTAAGCCTCACTTGTGTGCTTAAAGTAGGGTTACATATCTTTGGGCCTTGACCACCTTTCCAACGAGAGTGAATGGTTATGGAGATGTTTTGTAAAGTGCTAGATCTTTGGCTTGCTTGCTGAAATATTGGCTCGTGGCCGAGTTGCTTTGGCCCGCTTGATCTAGAAGCTCTTCTACGAACATACTGAATTTGGGTTATAGTTCGCAAGTCCTTCTGGTCATTGCTTCTTGTGGCACCATTTTGGCTTAAATCTCCTCTAAGTCCAAGCCTTGTAGCTGGCTGGTCAGTTGGACCGAGTCTTCAAGCGTGTTGCTCGTGTTGGCCATCTCGCCGCTTGATCTGGCCATGTCATCCATGTCGCCCATGTCATCCATGTCACCACTTGGGCCGGCCATGTCCCAGATCGTGCTAGCTGTGTCAAGCAGATCCTCTCGTCGGCCATCTTTCTGGTAAGGTCCTTCTGCCGGTCATTTGATATGGTGCCCTCATCATCCTTCCCTCTTCAGTAAGTTTTGTCCTCAAACTTGGATCAACTGCAGGAAAAGAAGCTAAATCAGTCACTTTGAAAGTGTTAAATATATTAAACTCATCTGGGAGCTCAGTCGGTAGGCATTGTGGTTGATTATCTCGAGGATCCTGAATGGCCCATCTTCTCTGGGGGGCTAGCTTGGATCCTGGTGCCCTCATCATCCTTCCCTCTTCAGTAGGTTTTGTCCTCAAACTTGGATCATCTGCAAGAAAGGAAGCTAAATCGGTCACTTTGAATGTGTTAAACATATTAAACTCATCTGGGAGCTCAAGTTGGTAGGCATTCTGGTTGATTATCTCGAGGATCCTGAATGGCCCATCTTCTCTGGGGGCTAGCTTGGAAATTCTTAAGTGGGGGAACCGCTCTTCCCTTAGGTGTAGCCACACCCAATCGCCTGGTTGGAAGATCATCTCTTTTTGCCCTTAGTTGGCATGAGTCACGTAGTGCTCACTACTCTTCTCTAGGTTCTCCATGAAATTTTGGTGTAGTTTCTTGATAAATTCTACCTTAACTCTCCATTCATGTTAGCCATCTCAGCTGGTGGCAGTATGGTTTTCTCCAAAGGTGTTTGAGGGTTGAAGCCGTAAAAAACTTCAAAAGGTGTCTTCTTGGCAGCCAAGTGCACGGCCCTGTTATTAGAGAACTCTATGAATGCCAGGCACTCCACCCATGTCTTGAGGTTTTTCACAAGTGTGGCTCTCAGAAGAGTAGACAAGATCCGGTTGAGCACCTCAATTTGACCATCGGTTTGAGGGTGGCATGTGGTGGGGAACAAAAGCTTGGTGCCTAGATTCCTCCAAAGAGTCATGCAGAAATGACTCAAGAACTTTGTGTATCGGTTTGATACAATTGTACTTGGTACTCCATGAATGTGCACGATCTCGTTTAAGAACAATTCTGCCATTTGTGTGGCATCATTGATATTTTCACAAGGTATGAAACGGGCCATCTTTGAAAAGCGATCTACTACGACAAATATGGCATCCTTGTGGTTGATCTTGGGCAGGCCTAGAACAAAGTCCATCGAAATGTTTACCCATGGATGTGCTGGTATGGGCAAAGGGAGATACAACCCATGAGGGTACAATATGGACTTGGTCTTCTTGCATGTTACACATCTTGCGCAATGGGCTTCTACGGCCTTCTTAATGTGTGGTCAGTTGAAGTGCTCCTTGACCATGGAAAAGGTCTTGTTGACACCAAAGTGACCCATAAGACCTCCACCATTAGCTTCTCGTGTGATTAGTTCTTGATGAGGACATCAGGTCGAACATCCAGCCAGGAGACCAGACTGGCCGACCAGGAAGCTTGCCCGAGACAGCCGGACCATCTGGCACGCCTGCCGGCCCAAGCAGTACCGCCGGACCCTCGACCACAAGGACCAGAGCAACCACCATTGCCGGCGGAGAGGCCCAGGCTTCCGGCACACTTGGTGGCGACGTGGATGACACCGCCGGCCCCTCTGGTGATGCCACCAACTCCGGGAACAACTTGGCCGGTCTTGAAGGCATTCCGGCCAGTACCTCGCACAATCCAGCTGGTACAGCCGATCCAGCCGAGTACACGTGCATTTCCACTTCTACACAAGAAGAATCAGACCAAATGAGCTACCAGCTCCAGGACATGCACCTAGAGGAAGTCTCTACACCAGTGGTGCCTCAAGGAGCAATGACAAGAAGCAGATCAAGGGCACTCTTCCACAAATTCAGCTTATGGGTCGACAAGCTCCTAGAGGAAGATCGACTAAGGACAATGGGCCAAAAGTGCAAGGAAGAGTCCAATGGTTTCTCAAAAACACAAGGGACATCAGAGACTTGGACTTTAGTGGCAAGAGAGGTCAGGGCCCAAAGATTCTTAACCCTACTCCAAGTCAAAGACTAGGAGCAAGGCGCGTGCATGCCACAAGGACGGCTACCTTCCATTTCTTGGCCATGAGGAAAGTTAAGGTAAGTTTCAATTCGAATATATGCCTCTTTCTGTTTTGCAGGGTAGGATCTAGAATATTTACTTTTATTGAGTCAAAGACATTTTAGGAATAGGTCCTTTTTGGTTATACACTTTTGTACTTTTCCTTTTGTGCACTTTTGTAAGTTTTCCTTTTCTTATTTGAGTCGACCCTAGATGGTCAAGCTGTCGAGCATATTAATAAGGCTCCTTCCAGCATTGTAGTTCAACAACCTTTTTGATATTAATAAAGATAGAACTTTTTCCCCAACAAGTTTTCTCTCAAGAATCTTGTGCTCTTAGAATCTAGTTGAGACCAGCCCTCCTAGCTATAAGTTTGTGATTTATCACGAGGTTCATCACCCCTCGTGTGGTTCACTTCACCTTTCCATCGAATACCAACCCCAAAACCCCTATCCAAGAAGTCTAAGGTCAAGTTTCTCACCTAAACTTCTCCAAACAGCCCACGCGCATACATCCTTGAATCAAGGCTTGTATCATTTTGGTATCAGAGCTTAAAGCTCCTAAACCAGGTTGTTTCTATCCTTTTGCTTGTTTTGTTTTTAGTTCTTGCATTAGTTTAAGTCGCATTCAAGAAAAATAAAAAAAATAACATCAAACTTTAAACCGAGTGCATCTAGCCTTCTACGTGTATCACTAGGGTTTAGATTCACTTTTACATTACCATTCACGTTTTCCTTTTTGTTTAAATCATATTTCATTTATTTTTAAGTTAAATTAAAAAGAAAAGAAAAAGAAAATAGGAAAAATACCAAAGGAATTCGAATTGGACAGCTAGCACAAGTTGTCAAGAAAGTTTCCTTTTTTCAAATCTTCACATTTTTGAATTTCCAATTCTCAGATTTTTTTCCGTTTTGCAAATTTTCGAATCCTTATAAAAAGAAAACCCTCCTAATAATAATTTAGGAGCATCCTAACTTGTCTTCTTTCTTTGTAGCACGCAATGGTAGAAGAAAATAGAGAATCCACCGAAGCCATGATGGCCATGTTCACCACAGTCCAAACACAACTCGCATCCATAGGAGAGAGGTTGGAGCGCGTGAAAAGACCGGTGAGATTCCAGGCCATAAGGCACGTGAGAGCTGAGCAAAACCGTCCTGAGGGTCCTGAGCACCTTAGGACACGGCACAAACAGGAGGAACCCCAGCCAGATGGAGATGAGGACACACAACCTCATAACTATCACCATAGGCCGAGAGGACCTCCACGGCAACCAGAGGCAGAAGATGATGACTTTGAGCCATATGATCTTCACCAGAGACCAAGAATGCCTCCTAGACATCATGAGGATGGAGATGAACACGCCTATAACCGGGTAACTCATCCTGATGTTAAGCTAACTCCTCCAAGTTTTGCAGGAAAAGTAGACCCCGAGGCTTACCTAGATTGGGAGAGAAGAATGGATCATATCTTTGACCATTACAACCAACCATGACCTAGGAGAGTCTTAATGGCAGTAGCACAACTCACGAACAATGCCCTCATCTGGTGGGATTGTGAGGTATCTGACAGAAGGAGGAAGAGAATGAGGCCCATAGACTCATGGGTCGACATGGAAGACCTCAAGCGACATAGGTTTGTTCCACCTTACTTTCATAGAGACTTGCAACGTCGTTTTCGTACTCTTAAGCAGGGTACTAGATCAGTAGAGGAGTACTATGAAGAGTTCGAGAAGCTAAGGAACAGGCTGGAGCTCAATGATGATGAAGAAGCATTGATGGCACAATTCTTGGATGGACTCCAAGAAAGAATCAGCCGCAAGGTGGAAAGGAAAATCTACAATGACTTCAAAGACTTGTTCCACCTATCTGTCCAGGCTGAGCAGCACATCAAACGTAAGAGCCAAGACATCCGCAGAAAGCCTAAGACACCTTGGGCACCAAGCAACATGCCCAAGCCCATAGACAAAGGCAAGAGCATAGAGATCGAGTCAAGGTTCAAGAGCAAGCCTCCTGAACCCACCCGTGACCAGAGAGAGCCTGGTAAGTCTTCTAACCCTCAAAGATCACGTGACATCACTTGTTTCAAGTGTAGGGGTCGTGGACACATCTCAAGGGAGTGCCCAAACAACCGGGTCATGCTGATTACGGAGGCTGGAGAATATGAGTCCCAAGATGAAGAGGACTAAAAACCAGAAGAGGACTATGGTGACATTGAGTACCCTGATGTGGGGGAAGTGCTGGTCACTAGACGCATCCTCAGTGCAATGGTGGATCCTTCAGGGACCATCCGAAGGGAGAACATCTTCCACAGCCGTTGCACCATCAAGGGCAAGGTATGTAACCTCATCATAGATGGTGGTTCTTGCACTAACGTTGCTAGTGCATATATGGTTGATAAGCTAGGTCTAGAGAAGACAAGGCATCCTCGACCATATAGGCTGAGATGGCTGGATGAAAAAGTGGAACTCAAAATCCATGAGCAAGTCACTGTGCCATTCAGTGTGGGCAAATACCAAGACCAAGTCGTGTGCGACATGGTGCCTATGCAAGCTGGCCATCTTCTACTAGGAAGACCATGGCAGTTTGACAAAGAGAGCAGGCATGATGGCCGAACCAATCTCTATACTTTCGTGCATGACAAAAGAAAGGTCAGCTTGGCTCCTCTTACACCTGCCCAGGTACACGAGCTACAACTCCAAATGAGTAAGGAAAAGAAGCTTATCAAGTCTAATTTTCTTATTCAACCAAGCCATGTCCGGAGAGCTTTAGCCTCGAAGGATTTAATGTTACTAATGGTTTTCAAAGAAGTGTTGAATGTAGAAAAGAACAAGTAGAGCTACCTCCTGAAGTAGTAACTCTCCTCAACAAGTTCCAGGATGTATTTCCAGAGGAGATACCAGCAGGCTTGCCTCCTTTACGTGGCATAGAACACCAGATTGATCTAGTGCCCGGAGCAGCCCTGCCCGACCGGCCAGCCTCCCAGATGAGTCCAGAGGAGTCCAAGGAGCTTGAGAAGCAAGTCAAGGAGCTCCTGGAGAAAGGCTATGTTCGAGAGAGCCTCAGTCCATGTGCCGTACCAGTGCTACTAGTGCCCAAGAAGGATGGGAGTTGGCGCATGTGCATGGACGGCCGAGCAATCAACAACATCACAGTCAAGTACCGGCATCCAATACCACGGTTGGATGACATGCAAGATGAGCTGAGTGGAGCTACGGTCTTCTCCAAGATAGACCTCAAGAGTGGATACCACCAGGTCAGGATGAAAGAAGGTGATGAATGGAAGACTGCTTTCAAGACAAAGCAAGGGCTCTACGAGTGGATAGTCATGCCATTTGGCTTGACTAATGCCCCAAGCACCTTCATGCGCCTTATGAACCAAGTTCTTAGGGTGTACATCAGTAAGTTTGTAGTGGTTTACTTTGACGACGTACTAGTTTATAGTAAGTGCTTATGGGAACACCTCACACATCTTGAGATGGTACTTAAAATCCTTCGACAAGAAGAGCTTTATGCCAATCTCAAGAAGTGCATCTTTTGTACTGATAAACTTGTCTTTTTAGGTTTTGTTGTAAGTTCACAGGGCCTACAGGTTGATGAAGAGAAGATTCGAGCCATACAAGAATGGCCTACACCAGGCAACATCGGCCAAGTAAGGAGCTTCCACGGACTGGCCAGCTTCTATAGGAGATTCGTGCCCAACTTCAGCAGTATTGCCTCACCACTGACGGCAGTAGTGAAGAAGAACGTGGGATTCAGCTGGGGAGAAGCTCAAGAGAAGGCATTCCAGGCCTTGAAGGACAGCCTTACACATGCACCAGTGCTAGTCCTGCCCGACTTCAACAAGACGTTTGAAGTGGAGTGTGATGCCTCTGGAATAGGCATAGCAGCAGTGCTAACCCAAGGAGGGAGACCAGTGGCATACTTCAGTGAGAAGCTAGGTGGTGCCTCACTGAACTACCCCACTTATGAAAAGGAGCTTTATGCCCTTGTCCGAGCATTGGAGACTTGGCAGCATTACTTGCTGTCCAAGGAGTTTGTGATCCACACTGATCATGAGACTCTCAAACACCTCAGAGGGCAAAGCAATCTCAAGAGGAGACATGCCAGGTGGATGGAGTTCATAGAGACCTTCCCATACGTCATCAAGTACAAGAAGGGCAAAGATAATGTGGTAGCCTATGCACTATCAAGGAGGTTTGCCTTGATATCCACCATGGAGGCAAAGGTCCTAGGGTTCGAGCACATCAAGGACCTATACAATGATGATCCTGACTTTGCTGAGAGCTACAAGGAGTGTGGCACATGGAGTCATGGCAAGTTCTACATTCATGAGGGATTTTTGTTCCGAGAAAGAAGGTTGTGCATACCACAAGGATCATTAAGGGAGCTTATCATCCGAGAAGCTCATGGAGGAGGACTCATGGGCCACTTTGGTGTCGACAAGACTCTAGCAGTGGTCAAGGAGCACTTCTACTGGCCACACATAAAGAGGACAGTAGAAGCTCATTGTGCAAGATGCATCACTTGGAAGAAGGCAAAGTCCCGAGTGCAACCTCACGGGTTGTATCTCCCACTGCCCATACCTACACATCCATGGGTGGACATCTCAATGGACTTTGTTCTAGGTCTGCCCAAGATCAACCACAAAGATGCAATATTTGTAGTGGTGGACAGATTCTCCAAGATGGCACACTTCATTCCATGTGCCAATGTCAATGATGCCACACAAACAGCTGAGATGTTCTTCGGGGAGATAGTACGGCTTCATGGAGTGCCAAGAACCATCGTATCAGACAGGGACACCAAGTTCCTCAGCCATTTCTGGAAGACCCTTCGGAGAAAGCTAGGCACGAAGCTACTCTTCTCTACCACCTGCCATCCTCAAACCGATGGACAAACTGAAGTTGTCAACAGGACACTATCAACTCTTCTCAGAACTACACTAGGGAAGAACCTAAAGACTTGGGTGGAGTGCCTGCCATTCATAGAGTTCTTTTACAACCGAGCTGTGCACTCAGCAACCAAGAAGACACCATTTGAAGTATTATATGGCTTCAACCCTCTCACCCCATTGGAGCAAACACCACTACCACCAGCTGAGATGACCAACCTCAACGGAGCATCCAAGGCAGAGTTCATAAGGAGATTACACTAGAAGGTAGCAGAAAACTTGGAGAAGAGGACCGGACAGTACGTGACTCATGCCAACAAGGGAAGAAAGGAGGTGATCCTTCAACCAAGCGATTGGGTGTGGCTACACCTACGGCAGGAGAGGTTCCCAAACCTAAGGAGTTCCAAGCTAGCACCAAGAGGAGATGGACCATTCAGAGTGCTCGAGAGGATCAACAACAACGCCTACCGGATCGAGCTCCCAGGTGAGTTTAATGTGTCCAATACATTCAATGTTACTGACTTAGTTCGGACATGTCAAATTGAGTGGCCAGTTAAAGTAATCATTCTAAACAGATCATTGGTGCTCATTAAGAAAAGTCTTATAAATGAAGCATACAACATGGCATTAAGTAGTTTTGATAGATTGGATTACTTGGACGCTTTGTTGTCTCTATTTTGTCTTCAATTTTATCAAAATATAGAAAATTGAGTTAGCTTAACGTGGGCATTAGATTCATGTCATTCGGAGCTCTAAATCAAAAGTTACAGACAATTTAGTGCAGAAATATCAAGTTGAGTTGCCAGTTAAAGTGATCGTTATAAACAGATAATTGGTGCTCATTAAGTAGAGGCTTATAAATGAAGCAAAAACCATGCCATCAAGTATTTTGGATAGATTGGATTACTTGGACGTTTTGTCGTATCTTTTTATGTCTCAAATTTTGTGACAATAGAAAATTAAGATAGATTAACGTGGGCATTGGATTCGTGTCATTCAGAGCTCTGAATCAAAAGTTACGAATGATTTAGTGCAGACATGTCAAGTTGATCGGCCAATTAAAGTGATCATTCTAAACTGATAATTGGTGCTCATTGAGTAAAGACATATAAATGAAGAATAATGCATGGCATCACATAGTTTGGGATGGATTCGATTCCTTGGACGCTTTGTCGTATCTATTTATGTCTCAAATTTTGTAACAATGTAGAAAATTGAGATAGTTAACGTGGGCATTCTATTCGCATCATTCTAAGCTCTAAATCAAAAGATACGGATGATTTATTGCGGACATGTCAAGTTGGTCAGACAGTTAAAGTGATCATTCTAAACTGATTATCGGTGCTCATTGAGTAAAAGCTTATAAATGAAGCATAATGCATGGCATCACATAGTTTGAAATCAATTGGATTACTTGTACGCTTTGTCATATCTATTTATGTCTGATATTTTTGTTATGATATAAAAAATTGAGCAAGCTTAACGTGGGCATTGGATTCGTTTCATTTTCAGCTCTAAATAAATGTTAAAGACGATTTAGTGTTGATATGTCAAGTTGATCAGCCAGTTAAAGTGATTATTCTAAACTTATCATTGTTTCTCATTGAGTAAAAGCTTATAAATGAAGTATAATGCAAGACATCACACAATTTTGCACAGATTGGATTACTTGGACGCTTTGTCGTGTCTATTTATGTCGCATATTTTGTTACAATATAAAAAATTGAGCTAGTGTAACGTGGTGATGTAGGAACAAGAGGACTTGTTCTAGCAAGGGAAACTGCTGGAGAGGCTCTAACTGGCTATACAACACTTTCTAGAGACTTAGGACTTAGGAGCTAGTTTAACCATTCAGCTGGCTGTAGAGCACTTTCTGTAGGATCTAAGTGAGGATTGATTAGAGAGGTGGATCGAGAGATGCCATACAGTTTATGGAAGGTCTGTGATAAGTCTAGAGCACTCAAACTTCAAGGATTCTCACACAAGAAGGCTGGAGGCGTCATCTCCTTTCAAAGGAAGAAAAACTAGGTTTTTATTTCATAAAACTTAAGTGAGTACATGCTGAGAAGGGACTTTATATATATACTAGTCCAGCAGCGGGTGGCTTCTAGGGATGAAAATACATTATAATGGAAGGAGTAAAACAAAAATAACAACAAGACATTAGGACCTAATGACAAATAAAAGACTCTAAAACTTAACAGTCACACTCCTGCAAAAACAAGCAAATAAACTTGTTAATTCAAACATAAGAATTTTAAATACGCACCTTGGTCTCTTGTAGCTCCTTATAATGCCTTTTTAAATTTGTTTGCAATGATGAACAAGGTTGTATCTCTGAAGCCTTGTAAAACTAGAAGGAGTGAAATTGTTGTAGTCTTTAGTTGTTCATAGTCTCCTTCTTGTAATTCTTTAGTAAGTTCAGCTTCATGGAATCCTCCATCTCCTACGATTGTTATGAGACTCTCGACAGAGTACTTGTTGAACATCTTACTAAGGTTTCTTGTGCCTGATCTTGTTCTTGGAGCTTGTCTCATAATAGGTATATTAAGGGGCTCTTCCTCAGCTTCTAGTGAGCTAGTATTGATATCCTCATCATTTCCTCCCTCTTGAAAAGGTTCTGTGCTCAGAATAGGTACATCTGCATGAAAATGAGCAAGATCAGTAATATTAAAAGTAGGAGATATGGTCATCTCACCTGGCAGCTCAAGCTCATAGGCATTGTTGTTGATCTTCTCTAAAATACGAAAAGGACTATTTCCTCTTTGGAAAAGCTTGGATATCCTTTGGTTGGGGAATCTATCATGTGTCATGTGCAACCAGACCCAATCTCCAGGTTCAAATGATATGTCTTTTCAGTGTTTAATGCATTTCTTTTGTACTGCTCTGTTCTCTTTTCCAAGTTTTCACTAGACTAACATCTTGAGGTAAAGGTATAAGATCCAGTGGGGTAGTAGGAGTAAATCCATAAACCACTTCAAAAGGAGAAAGTTTAGTTGCTGAATGTTTAGCATGATTATAAGCAAACTCATTGTAAGGTAAGCAAGACAACCAGTTTCTTAGACTCTTACTGACCGTGGCTCTCAACAATGTTGAAAGAGTTTGGTTTTTTACCTCTGTTTGATCATCGGTCTTTGGGTGGCAAGTAGTTGAGAAGAGCAGCTTAGTTCCCAACTTTTTCCATAATGTGTTCGTGAAATGACATAGAAATTTGGTGTCACGATCTGAGACGATTTTTCTGGGAACTCCATGTAGGCGCACTACTTTAAAAAAAACGATCAGCAATTTGCGTAGCATCATTAGTCTTGTTACATGGTATAAAATGAGCCATGGTTGTTATAGTCTTTGAGAATTTGTCTACAACTACAAAGATAGAATCCTTGTGGTTGATTTTTGGCAGACCTAAGACAAAGTCCATAGAGATATCTACCCAAGGTAGGTTAGGAATGGGCAAAGCCATATAACAACCATAGGGGTGTGACCTGGATTTTGCTTTCAAGCAAGTGATGCACTTAGCACAAAATCTTTCAACATCTTGTTTTAGATATGGACAGTAGAAATGTTCCATAAGTACACTCAATGTCTTATCTCGGCCAAAATGTCCTATGAGTCCTCCTCCATGAGCTTCTCCAATCAATAGTTCTCTCATTGATCCCTGAGGAATACAAAGACGCTTTTCCTTAAGCAAAAATCCATCATGTTGATAAAACATACCAGATGCAGCCTTGTTTGTCTCCTTAAACATTTCTTGAAAATCTGGATCAGTCTCATACATTGCATTGATGTGTTCAAATCCCATAATCTTATCTTCCATTGTGCTGATGAGAGCATGTCTCCTTAATAAAGCATCAGCCACAACGTTATCTTTATACCTTTCTTATATTTGATCACATAGGGAAAAGTCTCCACAAACTCAAGCCACTTTACATGCCTCTTCTTAAGCTTAGTTTGTCCTCTAAAGTGCTTGAGCATCTCATGATCTATATGAATAAGAAACTCCTTTGACAGTAGGTAATGTTGCCAAGTTTCAAAAGACCTTACCAAAGCATAGAGCTCTTTAACGTATGTGGGATAGTTAAATGAAGCTCCACTAAGTTTCTGACTAAAGTAAGCCACTGGTTTTCCTCTTTGCATTAGGAAAGCTCCTATACCTGTTCCAGAAGCATCACATTCAATTTCAAAGTTTTTATCAAAGTTAGGAAGTACCAAAACAGGTGCATGTGTGAGGCTATCTTTCAGCTTGTTGAATGCCTTCTCTTGTGCTGGTCCCCATTTGAACTCCACATTCTTCTTAATTACTGAAGTGAGGGTTGTAGCAACAGTACTAAAGCTCTTGACAAATCTTCTATAGAAACTAGCCAATCCATAGAAACTCCTCACATGTCCGATTGTTTTTGGGGTTGGTTAATCTTGAATTGCTTTGATCTTTTCTTCATCGACCTTTAATGCCTGAGAACTTACAACAAATCCTAGGAATACAACTTGATCAGTGCAGAAAGTACATTTCTTAAGGTTAGCATAAAGGTTTTCAGCCCTTAAGCGTTTTAAGTACCTGCTCAAGATGTCGTAAGTGATCTTCAAGATTAGAGCTATAGATTAAAATGTCCTCAAAATAAACTACTACGAACTTACAGATAAATGCTCTTAGGACGTGGTTCATGAGTCTCATGAAAGTACTTGGAGCGTTTGTGAGTCCAAATGGCATGACTAGCCATTCATACAATCCTTGTTTGGTTTTAAACACTGTCTTCCATTCATCACCTTTCACTCTCACCTGATGATATCCACTTCTTAGATCAATTTTTGAGAAGATAGTTGCTCCATTAAGTTCATCTAGCATGTAATCAAGTCTTGGAATTGGATGTCGGTATTTGACAGTGATATTGTTAATTGCTCTACAATCAACACACATTCTCCAAGTCCCATCTTTCTTAGGCACTAGAAGAACAGGAACAGCACATGGGCTTAGACTTTCTCGGATATAGCCCTTAGACATTAAGTCTTGTACTTGTCTTTCCAGCTCCTTTGCTTCTTCTGGATTCACTCTACAGGCAGATCGGTTTGGCAATGGTGCTCCAGGAACAAGATCAATCTGATGCTCGATTCCTCTTATAGGTGGCAATCCTGGTGGTATCTCTTCTAGAAAAACATCAGTGAATTTGTCAAGAAGCTCTAGAACAGCAGCACAGAGTTCCTCCTTTTCTTGTCCTGAAAACAACACTTCTTTAAAGATCATTAGTAGCACCTGTTCTTTAGAATCAAGAGATTTCAAAACAGCGGCAGGTGTTACATAAAGGTTAGTTTTATTTAGCTTTTCTCCTTTATACATAGTTCGTTGCATCTCATGCACTTCCTGTGGAGTTAAAGGTGCTAAGCTATGTTTCTTGTTATTGTGCATGAAGGTATAGTGATTGGTGCGTCCATTGTGTAATGCTTCTTTGTCAAATTGCCATGGACGACCTAGAAGTAGATGTCCAGCTTGCATAGGTACCACATCACACACAAATTGATCTGCATACTTGCCTATGCTGAATGGTATGGTGACTTGTTCTGCGATTTTTAGCTCAGTTTCACTGTTCAGCCATTTGAGCTTGTATGGTCGAGGATGCTTTGTCTTTTGTAACCCTAGCTTATCAACCAAATAGTTGCTGGCTACGTTAGTACAAGAACCACCATCTATGATCAAGCTACATACCTTAGAGTATATTGTGCACCGAGAATGGAAAATATTTTCTCTTTGTATTATTTCTGGTTCAAAAAGAGAACTGAGGGATCTCCTTATAACTAGAAGCTCTCTGGTATCAGGATAGTCCACAACTTCTTCCTCAGAATTTTCTGGTTCATACTCCTCTTCATCTTGAGACTCATATTCGCCATTTGATATGAGAATCATAATTCTCTAGTTTGGGCATTCTCTTGCATAGTGGCCTTTTACCTGACATTTAAAACAGGTTATGTCACGAGATCTTTGAGTTGGAGTTTTACCTTGCTGTATTTTATTGTTTTTAGACGTTTCAGCAATGTATTTCTTGAATCTGGATTCTATGTCGATGGCCTTTCCTTTGTCCAGAGCCTTTTGAGGTTGTTGATTGAGGTAGATTTGCTACGATTTGCTCAGATAGTCTTCCTTTGTATGTGCTGCTCGGCCTGAACCGCATGATGCAGTAACTCGTCCAGATCATGATAGGTTTGTCTCTCCACTTTTCTAGCAATTCGATCTTGCAAACCATCTAGGAATTGAGCCATCAAATTTTCTTCTGAATCTTTGGTCTCCAACCTGTTTTTAGGCATTTCAAACTCATCAAAGTATTCTTCAACAGATTTAGAACCTTGAGTTAGTTTTCTAAATTTCTTCTGCAACTCTCTGTAGTAGTATGCAAGTACATATCTCCTCCTTAGTTGGAACTTCATGTCTTCCCAAGTAGTGATCTGACCATGTCTATGTCTTCTTCTTTCAGACGCATCTCTGTCCCACCAAGCTAGAGCGCTTTCAGTGAGTTGAGCAGCTGCTAGAGATACTTTTCTCTGATCTGACTAGTTGTAAAACTCAAATATGTATTCCATACGCCTTTCCCAATCAAGGATTAACCTTTCCAGCTAAGGTTGGTGCCGTGAGCTTTACATCTCTGTTTCCATGCCAAGATTCTTCTACTCTATCTCTGTCATGTTGATATTGTCTTCTTGGTCTATGATTATGATCAGGTTCTGGTGGAAAATCATCTTCTAAGTCAGCTATTTCATCCTCCTCATGATTCACACGTTGGGCATTCGCATTTCTGATAGAATTTCTGCGAATTGGTGGTGGTTGTTCTATTCTTGTCATGCGATCTCCTAGGTTCTGAAGTTGAAACTGAATAGCAGCAAGCACCTGAGCAACATTCAAATCTACTGGTTCTCCCATAGTCACACAATCTGTCTCACCCTAAACAAACAGATCAAGTGCAAAAGAAGTCAAATACACACAATCAAAAATAACTTAAAATGGACAGAACTAGTTGAAGCAGCAAAGGAAGTCGAATAGACACAATCAAAACAACTGAAAATCGAAAACTAGTTGCAGCAGCAAAGGAAGTCAAATAGACACAATCAAAAACAACTAAAAAATGGACAGAACTAGTTGCAGCAACAAAGGAAGTTGAATAGACACAATCAAAACAACTGAAAATCAATAAATCGAGTTGCAGCAACACAAGCTATCAACAACTAATGATGCTACTAGATTTTAACACACAAAACAACAAATTGGGCTTCGATATTTATGTGTTTTATGAAGAGATGCAGTTTGTCAGCAAGTTAACAAGGAAATGACAGAGTAAAAACGAAATGGGGTTAGATAAACCCGAATAGGAGCGATTAAGCTCTGATACCAGATGATGCAGGAAAAAGAGGGCTTCTTCGAGCAAGGGGAACTGCTTGAGAGGCTCTAGCTGGCTGTACAACACTTTTTAGAGACTCAGGAGTGATGAGTTGATGGTGACCCTTCAGCTGGCTGTAGAGCACTTTCTTGAGGATCTAAGTGAGGATTGAGTAGTGAGGTGGATAGAGAAACGCCACACAGATCCTTTCACACAAGAAGGCTGGAGGCGTCAGCTCCTTTCAAAGGAAGAAAAACTAGGTTTTTATTTCATAAAACTTGAGTGATTACATGGTGAGAAGGGACTTTATATACTAGTCCAGCAGCAGGTGCCTTCTAGGGATGAAAATACATTATAATGGAAGGACTAAAACAAAACTAACAACAAGACATTAGGACCTAATGACAAATAAAAGACTCTTAAACTTAATAGTAAAGCAAATAAACTTGTTAATTCAATCATAAGAATTTTAAATACGCACCTTGGTCTCTTGTAGCTCCTTATAATGCCTTCTTAAGTTTGTTTAGCAATGATGAACAAGGTTGTATCTCTGAAGCATTGTAAAATTGGAAGGAGTGAAATTGTTGTAGTCTTTAGTTGTTCATAGTCTCCTTCTTGTAATTCTTTAGTAAGTTCAGCTTCATGGAATCCTCCATCTTCTATGATTGTTATGAGACTCTCGACAGACTTGTTGAACATCTTACTAAGGTTTCTTGTGCCTGATCTTGTTCTTGGAGCTTGTCTCATAATAGGTATATTAATGGGCTCTCCCTAAGCTTCTAGTGAGCTAGTATTGATGTCCTCATCAGATGGCCATTGGATTCGTCTCATTCTGAGCTCTTAATCAAAAGTTACGGACGATTTAGTGTGGACATGTGAAGTTGAGTGGCCAGTTAAAGTGATCATTCTAAACAGATCAGTGGTACTCATTAAGTAAAGCTTTATAAATGAAGCATAGAGCATGGCAGCAAGTAGATTGGGTAGATTGGATTACTTGGATGCTTTGTCATCTCTATTTCTAACTCAAAATTTTCACAATATAGAAATTCGAGCAAGCTTAACGTGGACATTGGATTCGTGTCACTCTGAGCTCTAAATAAAAAATTACGGACGATTTAGTGCGAACATGTCAAGTTGATCGGCCAGTTAAAGTGATCATGCTGATCCGATCATTGGTGCTCATTGAGTAAAAGTTTATAAATGAAGCTTAATACATAGCATCATGCAGTTTGGGTTATAATTGATTACTTGGACGCTTTGTCATATCTAGTTTTGTTTCGAATTTTAATACAATATAGAAAATTGAACTAGCTTAATGTGGGCATTGGATTGGGTCATTCTGAGGTATAAATCAAATTTATGGACGATTTAGTGCGGACATGCCAAGTTGATCGGCCAGTTAAAATGATCATTGTAAGCTGATCATTAGGGCTCATTAAGTAAAAGCTTATAAATGAAGAATAATATATGGCATCACGCAGTTTGAGATTGACTGGATTACTTGGACGCTTTGTCATATTTACTTCGGTCTCAAATTTTGTTACAATATGGAAGATTGAGCTAGCTTAACATGGGCATTGGATTCGTGTCATTCTAAGCTCTAAATTAAAAGTTACGTAAAATTTAGTGCGGACATGTCAAGGTGATCGGCCAGTCAAAGTAATCATAATGCGTGGTATTACGCAGTTTGAGTTATATTGCTTTTCCTGGACACTTTGTCGTATCTAGTTCTCTTTCAAATTATGTCACTATATAGAAAATTGAACTAGCTTAATGTGGGCATTGGATTCATGTCATTCTGAGCTATAAATCAAAAGTTATAGACGATTTAGTGTAGACATGTCAAGTCTATCAGTCAGTTAAAATGATCATTCTAAGCTGATCATTGGTGCCATTACGTAAAAGCTTATAAATGAAGAATAAAGCATGGCATCACGAAGTTTGGGATAGATGGGATTACTTGGATGCTTTGGTGTCTTTATTTATGCCTCAAGTTTTGTTAAATATAGAAAATTGAGCTAGCTTAACGTGGGCATTGGATTCGTGTCATTCTGAGCTCTAAATCAAAAGATATAGGAGATTTTGTGTGAACAAGTCAAGTTGATTGGCCAGTTAAAGTGATGATTCTAAACTGATCTTGGTGCTTATTGAGTAAAGGCTTATAAATGCAGCATAATGCATGGCATCACACAGTTTTGGTTAGATTGGATTAATTGGATGATTTCTCGTATCTATATATGTCTCAAATTTTGTTGCACTATACAAAATTGAGTTAGCTTAACATGCGCATTGGATTCATGTGTTTCTGAGCTCTAAATCAAAAGTTACAGACGATTTATTGCAGACATGTCAAGTTTATCGGACAGTTAAAGTGATCATTGTAAACTGATCATTGGTTCTCATTAAGTAAAGGCTATAACTGAAGTATAAAGCTTGGCATCACGCAGTTTGGGTAGATTGGATTACTTGGATGCTTTGTCTTCTCTATTTCTTTCTCAAATTTTGTCAAAACATAGAAAATTGAGCTAGGTTAACGTGGGCATAGGATTCGTGTCATTCTGAGCTCTAAATCAAAAGTGATGGATGATTTAGTGCAGACATGTCAAGTTGATTGTCCAGTTAAAATGATCATTATAAAGTGATGGTATAGAGTGGATTACTCGGACACTTTGTCATCTCTACTTCTGTCTCAAATTTTTCCAAAACATAGAAAATTGAAATCGCTAAATGTGGGCATTGGATTCGTATCATTCGGAGCCATAAATCAAAAGTTATGGACGATTTAGTGCAGACGTGACAAGTTGATCAGCCAGTTAAAATAACCATTCTAAACTGATCATTGGTACTTATTGAGTAAAAGCTTATAAATAAAAAGTAATGCATGGCATCACGCAGTTTGGGATGGATTGGATTACTTAGACGCTTTACCTTATCTATTTCTATGTCAAGTTTTGTCACAATATAGAAAATTGAGCTAGCTTAACGTGGGCATTGGATTCGCATCATTCTAAGTTCTAAATCAAAAGTTACGGACGATTTTGATGCGGACATGCCAAGTTGATCGGCCAGTTAAAGTGATCATTTTAAACTGATCATTGTAAACTGATCATTGGTGCTCATTGTGTAAAGGCTTATAAATAAAGCATAATGCATGGCATCACACGGTTTGTGATACACTGGATTACTTGGACGCTTTGTCGTATCTAATTTTGCCTCAAATTTTGTCACAATATAGAAAATTGAACTAGTTTAACGTGGGCATTGGATTCGTGTCATTATGAGCTATAAACAAAGTTACGAATGATTTAGTGCAACCATGTCAAGTGGATCTGCCAGTTAAATTGATCATTCTAAACTGATTATTGGTGCTCATTGAATAAATACTTATAAATGAAGCATAATGCATAGCATCATGCAGTTCAAGTTAGATTGGATTACTTGGGCGCTTTGTTGTATCTATTTCTACTTCGAATTTTGTCACAATATTGAACTAGCTTAACGTGGGCATTGGATTCATGTCATTCTGAGCTCTAAATCAAAATTTACGGATGATTTAGTGCGGACATGTCAACTGGATCGGCCAGTTAATATGGTTAATCAAAACTGATCATTGGTACTCATTGAGTAAATGCTTATAAATGAAGGATAATGCATGGCATCACACGGTTTGAGATAGGTTGGATTACTTGGACGGTTTTCCATATCTAGTTTTGTCTCAAATTTTGTCAAAATACAGAAATTTGAGCTACATTAACGTGGGCATTAGATTCGTGTCATTCTGAGCTCTAAATCAAAATTTACAGATGATTTTTTGTGGACATGTCAAGTGGATCAGCTAGTTAATATTATTATTCTAAACTGATCATTGGTATGCATTGTGGGAAGCATAATGCATGGTATCATGCGGTTTGGGACAAATTGGATTACTTGGACGCTTTGTCGTATCGGGTTGTTTGTTTATTTTTGATACAATATAGAAAATGATCTAGCTTAACGTGCACATTGGATTCGTGTGTTTTAAAGCTCTACATCAAAAGTTATGGAGGAGTTTGTGTGTACATGTCAAGTTGATCGGCCAATTAAAGTGATCATTCTAAACTGATTACTTGTGTTTATTTAGTAAAGGCTTACAAATGAAGCATAAAGCATGGCATCACGCAATTTGGGATAGATTGGATTACTTTGACGCCTTGTCATCTCAATTTTTGTCTCAAAATTTTCAAAATATAGAAATTTGAGCTAGATTAATGTGGGTATTTGATTCGTGTCATTGTGAACTCTAAATCAAAAGTTACGGACGATTAAGTACGGACATGTCAAGTCGATCGGCCAGTTAAGTGATCATTCTAAACTGATCATTAGTGCTCATTAAGTAAAGGCTTATAAATGAAGGATAAAGTATTGCATCAAGCACTTTGGAAAGATTCAATTTCTTGGATGCTATGTCGTCTCTATTTCTGTCTCAAATTTTGACAGAATATAGAATATTGAGCTAGGTTAACGTGGACATTGGATTCGTGTCATTCTGAGTTCTAAATCAAAATTTACAAACGATTTAGTGTGGACATGTCAAGTGGATTGGCGAGTTAATATGATTATTCAAAAATGATCATTGGTACTCATTGAGTAAAGGCTTATAAATAAAGCATAATGCATGGCATCACGTGGTTTTGGATATATAAGATTATTTGGATGCTTGGTCGTATCTACTTCTATCTCAAAAGCTAGCTTAATGTGGACGTTGGATTCGTGTCATTCGAAGCTCTAAATCAAAATTTACGAACGATTTAGTGCGGAAATGTTAAGTGGATTGGCGAGTTAATATGATTATACTAAACTGACCGCAGGTACTCATGCGTAAAGGCTTATAAATGAAGCATAATGCATGGCATCACGGGGTTTGGGATAGATTGGATTACTTGAACACTTTGTCATATCAATTCTGTCTCATATTTTGTCACAATATAGAAAAAAAACTAACTTAACGTGAGCAATGGATTCGCGTCATTTTGATTTATAAATCAAAAGTTACGGATGATTTAGTGCAGTCATATCAAGTTGATCAGCCAGTTAAAATGATAATTCCAAACTGATCGTTGGTGTTCATTGAGTAAAAGCTTATAAATGAAGAATAATGCAAGGCATCATGCTGTTGGGGATATATTGGATTACTTGGACGCTTTGTTGTATTTATTTCTGTCTCAAAATTTGTCAGAATGTAGAATATTGAGCTAGCTTAACGTGGGCATTGGAGTAGTGTCATTCTGAGCTCTAAATCAAAAATTACGGACGATTTAGTGCAAACATGTCAGGTTGAACAGCCAGTTAATATGATCATTCTAAACTGATCATTGGTTCTCATTGAGTAAATACTTATAAATAAAACATAATGATGACATCACGCATTTTTGGATAGCTTGGTTAACATTGGATTCGTGTCATTTGGAGTTCTAAATCAAAATTTACAAATGATTTAGTACGTACATGTCAAGTGTATTGACCAGTTAATATTACTATTCTAAGCTGATCATTGGTACTCATTTAGTAAACGCTTATAAATGAAGCATAATCTATCTCACCATGTGGTATATGATAGATTGGATTAGCTCGACAGTTTTTCGTACCTAGTTCTATCTCAAATTTGTCACAATATAGAAAATTTATCTAGCTTAACATGGGCATTAGATTCGTGTCATTCTGAACTATAAATCAAAACTTACTGACGATTTAGTGTAGCCATGTCAAGTTGATCCGCCAGTTAAAATGATTATTCTAAACTGATCACTGGTCCTCATTAAGTAAAGGTTTATCAATGAAGCATAATGCATGGCATCACGCAGTTTGGGATAGATTGGATTATTTGGACGCTTTGTCGAATCTATTTTTGTCTCAATTTTTCTCAATATAGAAAATTGAGCTACCTTAACGTGGGCATTGGATTTGTGTCCTTTTGAGCTATAAATCTAAAGTTAAGGACAATTTAGTGCGACATGTCAAGTGGATCGGCCCGTTAATATGATTATTCTAAAATGATCAATGGTGCTCATTGAGTGAAGGCTTATAAATGAAGCATAATGCATGGCATCATGCAGTTTGGGATAGATTGTAATACTTGGACATCATGCCTTGTCGTATCTAGTTTGTCTCCAAATTTGTCACAATATAGAAAATTTAACTAGTTCAACATGTGGATTTCATTCGTGTCATTCTAAGCTATAAATTAAAAGTGATGGACAATTTAGTGTGGACATGTCAAGTTGATCGATCAGTTAAAATGATCACTCTAAACTAATCATTGGTGCTTATTAAGTAAAGGAATGCATTGCATCTCGTAGTTTGGGATAGATTGGACTACTTGGATGCATTTTCGTATCTATTTCTGTCTTAAATTTTGTCGCGATATAAAAACCTGATCTAGCTTAACGTGGGCATTGGATTTGTGTCATTATGAGCTATTAATCAAAAGTTACTGGCAATTTGGTGCAGATATGTCAAGTTGATCGACCAGTTAAAATGATTATTTTAAACTAATCATTGGTGCTCATGAGTAAAGGCTTGTAAATGAAGCATAATGCTTGACATCACACAGTTTTGGGTAGATTTGATTACTTGGAGGACTTTTCAAACCAAATTTAGTCTTAAATTTTATCAAAATATAGAAAACTGAGCTAACTTAATGTGGGCATTGGATTGTTGTGATTCTGAGCTCTAAATCAAAATTTACCGACGACTTAGTGTAGACACGTCAAGTGGATCAACAAGTTGATATGATTATTCAACAAACTGATCATTGGTACTCATTGAGTAAATGCTTATAAGTGAAGTATAATCTATGGCGTCATGCAGTTTGAAATAGATTGGATTACTTGGACGTTGTGTCGTATCTAGTTTTGTCTCAAATTTTCTCATAATATAGAAAATTGGATTAGATTAACGTGGGCATTGTACTCGTGTCATTCTGAGCTCTAAATCAAATGTTACAGACGATTTAGTGCGGATATGTTAAGTTGATCAGCAAGTTAAAGTGATCATTTTAAACTGATCATTGATGCTCATTGAGTAAAGGCTTAGAAATGAAGCATAATGCATGGCATTACATAGTTATGGATAGATTCGATTACTTGAACGCTTTTTCATATCTATTTCTGTCTCAAATTTTGTTACACAATAGAATATTTAGCTAGGTTGGCATGGACATGGGATTCGTGTGTTTCGGAGCTCTAAATCAAAAATTGCGGATGATTTAGTGCAGCCATGTCAAGTTTATCGGCCAGTTAAAATGATCATTCTAAACTTATCATTGGTGCTCATGGAGTAAAATCTTATAAATGAATCATAATGCATGGAATCACGCTGTTTTGGATATATTGGATTACTTGGACGCTTTGTCGTATCTATTTCTATTTTAATTTCGTCTCAATATAGAAATTTGAACTAGCTTAACGTGGACATTGGATATGTGTCATTCTGACCTCTAAAAGTTGATCGGCTAGTTTGATATAATTATTCTAAACTGATCATTGGTGCTCATTGAGTAAAGTCTTATAAATGAAGAATAATTCATGACATCACGCAGTTTTGGATAGCTTGGATAACATGACGCTTTGTCGTACCTAGTTTTGTCTCAAATTTTACCTCTATATAGAAAATTTAACTAGCTTAACGTGGGCATTAGATTCATGTCATTGTAAGCTATAATTCAAAAGTTATGAACAATTTAGTGCAGACATGTCAAGATGATCGTCCAGTTAAAATGATCACTCTAAACTGGTCATTGGTGCTCATTGAGTAAAGGAATGCATGGCATCTTGCATTTTGGGATAGATTGGATTACTTAGACGCTTTGTCATATCTATTTCTATCTTAAATTTTGTCACAATATAGAAAATTAAGCTAGCTTATTGTGTGCATTGGATTTGAGTAAAGACTTATAAATGAAGCATAATGCATCACATAACGAAGTTTTGGGTAGATTGGATTACTTGTAGGCTTTGTCGTTTCTATTTCTGTCTCAATATAGAAATTTGAACTAGGTTAACGTGGCTATTGGATTTGTGTTATTATGAGCTATGAATCAAATGTTACAGACAACTTAGTGCACACATGTTGATCGGCCAGTTAAAATTATCATTCAAAACTAATCATTCGTGGCATATTGAGTAAAAGCTTATAAATGAAGCATAATGTGTGGCACCACGCAGTTTGGGATAGATTGGATTACTTGGACGCTTTGTCGTCTCCATTTCGGTCTCAAATTTTGTCAAAATTTAATAAACTGAGCTAGCTTAACGTAACATTGGATTCGTGTTACTCTGAGCTCTAAATTAGAAGTTACCAACGATTTAGTGCGGACATGTCAGGCTGACAGCCGTTAACATGATCATTCTAAACTAATCATTGGTGCTCATTGAGCAAAAGATTATAAATGAAGCACAATGCATGACATCATGTAGTTTTGGATAAATTGGATTACTTGGATGCTTTGTCGTATCTATTTCGGTCTCAATATAAAAAAAATTGAACTAGCTTGACGTGGGCATTGGATTCGTGTTATTATGAGCTATAAATGAAAAGTTACGGACGATTTTGTGCAGACATGTCAAGTGGATCAACAAGTTAAAATGATCATTCTAAACTAATCATTGGTTCTCATTAAGTCAAGGCTGATAAATGAAGCATAATGCATGACATCACTTAGTTTTGGATAGATATGATTACTTGGAGGACTTGTCGAAGCAATTTTTGTCTTTAATTTTATCACAATATAGAAATTTGAGCTAGTTTAACGTGGACATTGGATTCGTGTAGTTCTGAGCTCTAAATCAAAAGTTACTGACGATTTAGTGCAGACATGTAAAGTTGATTAGCCTGTTAAAATTATCATTCAAACCTGATCATTGGTGTTTATTGAGTAAAAGATTATAAATGAAGCATAATGCATGGCATCACGCAGTTTGGGATAGATTGGATTACTTGGACTCTTTTTCGTCTCCATTTTTGTCTCAAATTTTGTCACAATATAATAAACTGAGCTAGCATAACGTGAGCATTCGATTCGTGTTATTCTGAGCTCTTAATTAAAACTTACGGACGATTTAGTGCGGACATTTCAAGTTCATCGGCCAGTTAATATGATCATTCTAAGCTAATCATTGGTCTCATTGATTAAAAGCTTATAAATGAAGCATAATGCATGACATCACGCAGTTTTGGATTTATTGGATTACTTGGACGTTTTGTCGTATCTATTTCTGTTTGAAATTTCATCTCAATATAGAAATTTGAACTAGCTTAACTTGGGCATTGGATATGCGTCATTCTGAGCTCTAAATCAAAATTTACAGAAGATTTAGTGTGGACATGTCAAATTGATCGGTCAGTTGATATAATCATTCTGACCTGATCATTGGTGCTCATTGAGTAAAGGCTTATAAATGAAGCATAATGCATGACATCACGCAGTTTTGGATAGCTTGGATAACATGGATGCTTTGTCATAACTAGTTTTGTCTCAAATTTTACCTCAATATAGAAAATTTAACTAGCTTAACGTGGGCATTGGATTTTAAGCTATAATTCAAAATTTATGGACAATTTAGTGCAGACATGTCAAGATGATCGTCCACTAATAATGATCACTGTAGATTGAATATTGGTGCTCATTGAGTAAAGGAATGCATGGCATCTCCCTGTTGGGGATATATTGGATTACTTGGACGTTTTTTCGTATCTATTTCTATCTTAAATTTTGTCACAATATAGAAAATTAATCTAGCTTAACGTGGGCATTGGATTTGAGTAAAGGCTTATAAATGAAGCATAATGCATCACATAACACAGTTTGGGATAGATTGGATTACTTGGACTCTTTGCCGTCTCCATTTTTGTCTCAAATTTTTTCACAATATAATAAACTGAGCTAGCATAACGTGAGCATAAGATTCGTGTTATTCTGAGCTTTAAATTAAAAGTTACAGACGATTTAGTGCGGTCATTTCAAGTTGATCGGCCAATTAAAATTATCATTCAAAACTTATCATTGGTGCTTATTGAGTAAAAGCTTATAAATGAAGCATAATGCATGGCATCACGCAGTTCGGGATAGATTGGATTATTTGGACGCTTTGTCGTCTCCATTTTTGTTTCAAATTTTGTCAAAATTTAATACACTGAGCTAGCTTAACGTAGGCATTGCATTCGTGTTATTGTGAGCTCTAAATTAGAAGTTATGGATGATTTAGTGCGGACATGTCAAGTTGATCAGCCATTAACATGATCATTCTAAACTAATGATTGGTGCTCATTGAGTAAAAGATTATAAATGAAGCATAATGCATGACATCACATAGTTTTGGATAGATTGGATTACTTGGATGCTTTGTCGTATCTATTTTTGCCTCAATATAAAGAAATTGAACTAGCTTAACATTGGCATTGGATTCATGTTATTATGAGATATAAATGAAAAGTTACGGACGATTTAGTGCACACATGTCAAGTGGATCGGCAAGTTAAAACGATCATTGTAAACTGATCATTGGTGCCCATTGAGTCAAAGCTTATAAATGACGCATAATGCATGACCTCACATATGTTTGGATAGATATGATTGCTTGGAGGACTTGTCGAAGCAATTTTAGTTTTAAGTTTTATCACAATATAGAAAATTGAGTTAGTTTAACGTGGACATTGGATTCGTGTCATTCTGAGCTCTAAATTAAAAGTTATAGATGATGTAGTGTGGACATGTAAAGGTTATTTTCCAGTTAAAATTATCATTGAAAACTGATCATTGGTGATTATTGAGAAAAAGATTATAAATGAAGCAAAATGTATGCCATTAGGCAGTTTGAGATAGATTGGATTACTTGGACTCTTTTTTCGTCTCCATTTTTGTCTAAAACTTTGTCACAATACAATACACTGAGCTAGCATAAAGTGAGCACGGGATTCATGTTATTCTGAGCTCTAAATTAAAATTTAAACACGATTTAGTGCGGACATTTCAAGTACACCAGCCAGTTAATATTATCATTCTAAGTTAATCATTGGTTCTCATTGAGTAAAAGGTTATAAATGAAGCATAATGCATGACATCACGCAGTTTTGGATATATTGGATTACTTGGACGCTTTGTCGTATCTATTTCTGTTTGAAATGTCGTCTCAATATAGAAATTTTAACTAGCTTAACGTGGGCATTGGATATGTGTTATTCGGAGCTCTAAATCAAAAATTACGGACAATTTAGTGCGGACATGTCAAGTTGATCGGCCAGTTGATATAATTATTCTAAACTGACCATTGGTGCTCATTGAGTAAAGGCTTATAAATGAAGCATAATGCATTACATCACGCAGTTTTGGATAGCTTGGATAACATGGACGCTTTGTCGTATCTAGTTTTGTCTAAAATTTTGCCTCAATATAGAAAATTTAACTAGCTTAACGTGGGCTTTGGATTCGTGTTATTATGATCTATAAATTAAAAGTTACGAACGATTTATTGCAGACATGTCAAGCTGATCGGCTAGTTAAAATTATCATTCAAAACTTATCATTGGTTCTTATTGAGTAAAAGCTTATACATGAAGCATAATGCGTGACATAACGCAGTTTGGGATAGATTGGATTACTTGGACGCTTTTGTCCTCTCCATTTCTATCTCAAATTTTGTCAAAATTTATTAAACTGAGCTAGCTTAACGTAACATTGGATTCGCGTTATTCTGAGCTCTAAATTAGAAGTTACCGATGATGTAGTGCAGACATGTCAAGTTGATCAGCCGTTAACATGATCATTCTAAACTAATCATTGGTGCTCATTGAGTAAAAGATTATGAATGAGCATAATGCATGACATCACGCAGTTTTGGATAGATTTGATTACTTGGACGCTTTGTCGCATCTATTTTTGTCTCAATATAGAAAATTGAACTAGCTTAACGTGGGTATTGGATTCGTGTTATTATGAGCTACAAATGAAAAGTTACGGACGATTTAGTGCAGAGCTATCAAGTGGATCGGCCAGTTAAAATGATCATTTTAAACTAATCATTGGTGCTCATTGAGTCAAGGCTTAGAAATAAAGCATAATGCATGACATCACGTAGTTTTGGATAGATATGATTACTTGGAGGCCTTGTCGAAGCAATTTTAGTCTTTAGTTCTATCACAATATAGAAAATTGAGCTAGTTTAACGTGGACATTGGATTCGTGTCATTCTGAGCTCTAAGTCAAAAGTTACTGACGATTTCGTACGGAAATGTAAAGTTGATTGGCCAGTTAAAATTATCATTCAAAACTGATCATTGGTGTTTATTGAGTAAAAGATTATAAATGAAGCATAATGCATGACATCAGGCAGTTTGGGATAGATTGGATTACTTGGACTCTTTGTCATCTCCATTTTTGTTTCAAATTTTGTCACAATATAATAAACTGAGGTAGCATAACGTGAGCATTGGATTCGTATTAATCTGAGCTCTAAATGAAAAGTTACGAACGATTTAGTGCGGACATTTCAAGTTCATCGGCAAGTTAATATGATCATTCTAAGCTAATCATTGGTGCTCATTGAGTAAAAGCTTATAAATGAAGCATAGTGCATGACATCACGCAGTTTTGGATTTATTGGAATACTTGGACGCATTGTCGTATCTATTTCTGTTTGAAATTTTGTCTCAATATAGAAATTTGAACTAGCTTAACATGGGCATTTGATATGTGTCATTCTGAGCTCTAAATAAAAATTTAAGGACGATTTAGTGCGGACATGTCAAGTTGATCGGCCAGTTAAAGTGATCATTATAAACTGATCATTGGTGCTTATTAAGTAAACGCTTATAAATGAAGCATTAAGCATTGCTACACGCAGTTTTGGATAGATGGGATTACCTGGACGTTTTTGCATATCTAATTCTTTCTCAAATTTATTCACAATATAAAACATTGAGCTAGTTTAACGTGGGCATTGGATTCATGTCATTTTAAGCTCTAATTCAAAAGTTACGGACAATTTAGTGCGTGCATGTCTAGCTGATCGGTCAGTTAAAGTGATCAATTTATACTGATCATTGGATGTCATTTAGTAAAGGGTTATAAATGAAGCAAAATGCATGGCATCACGTAGTTTAAGATAGATGAGATTACTTGGACGCTTTGTCATATCTATTTCTGTCTCAATTCTTCTTACAATATAAAAAATTGAACTAGCTTAATGTGGGCATTTCATTCGTGTTATTTTGAGCTATAAATCAAAAGTTACAGACGATTTATTGTGGACATGTCAAGGTTATCGGCCAGTTAAAGTTATAGTTCTAAACTGATCATTGGTGCTCATCAAGTAAAGGCTTATAAATGAAACATAAAGCATGGCATCACATAGTTTAGGATAAATTTGATTACTTGGAGGCTTTTTCATCTTTATTCCTGCCTTAAATTTTGTCAAAATATAGAAAACTGAGCAAGCTTAACGTGGGCATTGGATTCGTGTCATTTTGAGCTCTAAATCAAAAGTTACGCACGATTTAGTGCGTACATGTCAAGTTGATCGGCCAGTTTGATGTGAGCATGGCCAGCAAGGAATCACAACCTAAGGAGCAGCTTGAACCATAGGAGGAAGAAGCCACTAAAAATGCTAAGGAGCAGCTAGAACCCGCGGATATTGGAAATGAAAGCCTAGAAATCTTCAATGGCCCCATTACCCGATCCAAGAAAGCCGAACTTAAGACAACACTACAGTATCTTTTCAATACCATTCAGGCTAGTTTAATGTGTGCTAATCCAACCACATTAGTTGTGGTTCAAGCCACCTAAAACTCACCAAGAGAGCTGCCTTGGATTGTACTCTTTTTCTCTATTCTTCGTTTTGTCCCAATGGGTTTTCTAAGATAGTTTTTTAATGAGGCAAGCCCAAGGTACTTTACCACAACCTCTTGGGTAATCAATGCCAGTTCTATCTTATCATCCACGAAATAAGAATGGAAAAATCAAGTCAAAACATGATTTATTTCTTAGTTTTTGCCTTAGTTATCTTTGTAATTCCCTAAGTATTTCCTTTAATGTTTTGGTATAATTTTAGCAGTCATTTTCAATTTCCTAGACTACTATAAGTACTCTCTTGTTTCCTTTTTCCTGAAGCATCAAACATTTTAATAGCAAATCTCCTTCTTAAACTCGTTGGATCATCCTCTTGAATAAGGAATTTTAGATCACTTTCTCATTCCTCTCAAGAGCCAAAAGTGTAAGGGATCTTCATCACCCTTGGAAGTTTCAATTTGATTCACCCCTTGCCCAACGTGCCTGGCCTTTGTCATTCACACAGAGCAAGCAGATAGTGCAAGTATTTTCCACCATCCTTGAGAAGTATCATCCGTTTTCCCTTGTTCTCGGATCCATCCACTTAAGAGCTCACACATCCGCAAGTTACACCATTGTTTCACCCATTCCACAACTTCAATCCATTCATCCACTCTTCCACAACCATTTGGAGTTGATCAGGGGCATGATCCTCATCAGGATCACATCAAGTGGTACCAGAGCCCACTCCAAACCAGGTTGTATCTCTACAAACTTGTTTGCACCCTTTCGTACTCTTGCAAAAAACGTTTTGTAACCTTTCGCCTTCTTTTTGCAATTTGTTTTAAAATGTTTCCGGGTTTGTTTCTTGTTTAAACTCGATCTTAGATCTTTGAAAAACCTGTAAATTAACTTGAAAATAGTTTAGAACAGATTTCTAAAGGACAAAACTTGTGAAACACCCAATCGACACCGTTGAGGTTCTAAAAACTGTTTTTGTTAATCCGAGCTTATCACCTTTTGTTTGAATATTTTAGAGATTAAAACCTGAATGAAACTTGTTTTTAAGACTTAATAGAACCGGGAATACCAATTAAAAACGTTTTAAAACGAATCTAAAGTTGTTAGACTCGCCCATTTCAAAAACGGAGTTCAAAGGGTCTAGAACATGCTTTGCTAGGGTTTGTCTTTGTTCTTGTGTCTTTGTTTCAGAATATTGTTGTGTCAGTTTCTGTGTTTTACTTTGAACCTTTTACTTGTTTAGTTGTCTGAATTTGTCAGGTACCATGGTAAAAACCAGCAATAATGGAGAAGAATCCTCACACTCCAACAAACAACTCCTTGATTCCTTTAAAGCCATGATGGATGAAAGTATGGCAACCATGAGAGCTGAAATAGAAAGATCCATCAATGACTGAATTAGGATACACCAGGCAACTTCTGATACTGAGAAATACTACAGTCACTCATCTAGGTCACAACACCCTAGGAGAAGGTGGCCAAGAGATGACCAACCGCATAGGAATAACCAACCCAGTCCTCGCGACCCTTTGGCTGGCCTTAAAATCAAGATTCCCTCTTTCAATGGAACCAATGAACCTGAGGAGTATCTAGACTGGGAAAAGAAAATACAAATAGTCTTTGATTGTAGGGAATACACTCAGGATAGTAAGGTTAGGGTAGCACCAACCGATTTTAAAGATTATGCCTTAAGTTGGTGGGAAAAATTAGTTACTTCTAGGAGAAGGGCTGGGGATTTTCATATATATTTGTGAAACCAGATGAAATTAATCATGAGGAAAAGGTTTATACCAAGCCACTACCATAGGAAACTTCACTTTAAGCTTAGGAACCTATCTTAAGGCTCTAGAACCGTAGAGGAGTACTTTAAGGAGATGGAAACCTTATTGCTTAGGGCTGATGTTCAAGAGGATAGGGAAGCCACTATGGCTAGGTTTATGGGTGGGCTTAATAGGGAAATCATAGATAGATTAGAGGTTCACCATTATGTCAAAATAGAAGAACTTCTCCATAAGGCTAGCTTGTTCGAAAAACAACTTAAGAGGAAAAACCCTAAACCCGGATTTAGTGCTACTAGGTTTAGCCAATCTAAGGGGGATAAGTCTAGCAAAGATTACAAGCCTTTCACTGAAACTAAGGTAGAAGATTTGAAATATCGGTACTAGCACCAAAACTAGGGAAATTCAGTGTTTTAAGTGTAAGGGCTAGGTCACTGCTCTAGGGAATGTATCAATAAGAGAACCATAGTTATTAGCGCTAATGGTGAGGTAGAATCAGAGGATGACCATTCGGATGCTGAGTCCTTGGAAGAAAATGTAGACATGCCCATGCTGGATAACTCTTAGTCACTAGGAGAACTCTAAACTTACAAACTAGGCCAGAAAAGAATGAGCAAAGAGAGAACCTATTCCACACTCGCTGTCTAGTTAAGAGTAAGGTCTGTAGCTTAGTGATAGATGGAGGTAGCTGTACCAATGTAGCTAGTGAGATTATGGTAGAGAAGTTAGGACTTGGGATTATTAAGAGGTCTAAACCCTATAAGTTGCAATGGCTTAATGATGAGGGATAGCTAGAAGTAGGCAACCATGTCCTAGTTCCTTTGTACATAGGCAAATATGAAGATGAGGTTTTATGTAATGTTTTACCCATGGATGCTGGTCATCTCTTGTTAGGTAGTCCTTGGCAATCGGATAGAAGGGTTATTCATGATGGGTTCACTAATAGGTACTCATTTGAGTTTAAGGGAAAGAAACATATTTTAGTGCCTTTATCCCCACAAGTGGTTCATTTAGATCAGATAGCTTTAAAGAAAAACAAAACCCAATCCATATACAAAAGCAAACCCCATGCCGACGGCATCGCCAAAACGCAAACCAAGCCACCAGCCAAATAACCGACTAATCTTATGATTAAGTCCAACCCAGGGAGAAACTTAGTACACCTACTCTTTGTGCTTAAAGAATGCTTTCATACTAACCAATCTATGCAATAAATTCCTAGCAAAATTCAACTTCTTTTGCAGGAATTTAAAGATGTGTTTCCGGAGGAGCAACCTCAAGGCTTACCACCAATCCGAGGAATTGAGCACCAAATTGACCTTTTACCAGGAGCATCTCTTTCCAAAAAGCTAGCCTACAGAACCAACCGCCTGGAGACCAAAGAGCTTTAACAGCAAGTCATTGAACTCATGGAGAAAGGACATATCCATGAAAGTATGAGCCTGTGTGTTGTACCTGTTTTGCTTGTCCCAAAAAAGGATGGAATCTGGAGAATGTGTGTTGATTGCAGAGCCATCAACAAGATCACTGTAAAGTATCGCCATCCTATGCCTATATTAGATGATATGTTAGATGAATTGCATGGTTCTAACATCTTCTCTACGGTAGATGATAAGTGGTTATCACCAAATTAGGATGAAAGAAGGTGATGAGTGGAAAACTGCATTTAAAACTAAACAAGGTTTATATGAGGGGTTAGTAATGCCTTTTGGCTTGAAAAATTCACCTACTACCTTCATGAGATTGATGAACCATTCTCTTAGGTAATTCATAGGTATTTTGTGGTAGTATACTTTGATGACATTCTAGTTTTTAGCCAAACCTTAGATGATCATGTAGAACACCTCCGAAAGGTTTTTGAAGTGGTTAAAAAGGAAACCTTGTAAGCCAATCTTAAGAAATTTTCTTTTGGAAAAGATAATCTTGTCTTCTTAGGTTTTTTTTTTCGTACAGATGGTATTAAGGTTGATGAGGAAAAGATAAAAACGATTAGGAGTGGCCGAGTCCAAAGAATGTTGGGGAAGTAAGGAGCTTCCATGGCCTAGCTGGATTTTACCTGAGGTTTGTCATGGGCTTTAGCACTATAGCAGCTCCATTCACTAAGGTTATAAAAAAGAATGTGGGATTTAAGTTGGAGCAGGTGCAAGAGAATGCATTCCAAACCTCGAAGGACAAGCTCACACACTCCCCGCTGCTATCTCTTCCTAACTTTGATAAAACTTTGAAATTGAATGTGATGCGTCAGAAGTTGGTATTGGTGCCGTTCTTATGCAGGAAAGGAAGCCCATACCCTACTTTAGTGAGAAACTTGGAGGGGCCACACTCAGTTACCCAACCTATGACAAAGAACTATATGCGCTTGTGAGGGCTTTGAAAACATGGCAACATTATCTTTGGCTCAAGGAGTTTGTCATCCATACCGACCATGAGTCACTCAAACATCTCAAAGGGCAAAAAATCTAGGTGGGTCGAATTCATTGAGACCTTCCCTTATGTGATCAAATACAAGAAATGTAAAGAGAATGTAGTAGCCGATGCTCTTTCTCGGAGGTATGTGCTCTTGAACTCTTTAGAAGTTAAACTGCGAGGGTTTGAGTAAATCAAAGAGTTATATGCTACTGATGCTGATTTAGTGATATTTATGCTTCTTGTGAGAATTTTGCTACTAAAAAATACTTTAAGAGTGAAGGCTTCTTGTTTTATGATAATCGGTTATGTGTACCTAACTCCTCTTTATGACACTTGTTTGTTAAGGAAACACTTTCAGGTGGTTTTTTGGGTCACTTTGGCATGGCAAGACATTAATTGTATTACAGGAACACTTCTTTTGGCCACACATGAGGAGTGATGTTGAGAAAGCTTGCCAAAGATGTGTAAAACTTGCAAGCAAGCCAAATCCACAATCCAAAAGCACAGTTTGTATTCCCCTCTTCCTATACCTTTGCACCCTTGTCATGATATTTCTATGGATTTTGTTGTTGGATTACCTAGAACTAAGACTGGAAAGGATTCTGTGTTTGTTGTAGTTGATGGATTTTCCAAAATGACTCACTCTATTCCTGCTCATAAGACGGATGATGCTGTTAACATTTCCGGATTATTGTTTAAGGCGATAGTTAGACTTCATGGCATGCCTAGGACCATAGTATCAGATAGAGACACTATGTTCCTTAATTACTTTTGGAAAACACTTTGGTCTAAGCTAGGAACTAAGCTTTGGTTCTCTACAACTTGTCACCCGCAATAGGATGGTCAAACTGAAGTAGGTAATAGAACCTTCTCTACTTTGTTAAGAGCTTTGATTAAAAAGAATCTTAGGACTTGGTCAGAATGATTGCCTCATGTTGAATTCGCATATAATCATGCTAGGCATACTGCTTCTAAGTACTCACCATTCGAAATTGTTTATGGGTTCAATACCATCTCACCTTTGGATCTAATGCATTTACCTTTGAGTGAAAGGACAAGCCTTGATGGAAAGAAAAAAGGCTGAGATGGTTAAAACAATTCATGAGAAGGCTCGGCTCAATATTGAAAATAAGACTAAGATGTATGCTCAACAAGCCAATAAAGGCCTAAAGGAGTTAGCATCTGAGGAAAGATACTTGGTGTGGATCCATTTGCGCAAAGATACATTTTCGAGTGAAAGGAAATCCAAGATAATGCCTAAGATTGATGGCCCATTCAAATTGATCAAGAAGATCAATGACAATGCCTACCAGCTGGATCTTCAAGGTAATTACCAAGTGAGTTCAAGCTTCAATATTACTGATTTGGTTCCATATTTTCATATGAAACAGATTTGAGGTCAAATCCTTCTCAACTAGGAGAGGATGATGTGAGCATTGCCAGCAAGGAACCATAACCTAGGAGCAGCTTGAACCAGAGGAGGAAGAAGCCACTAAAGATGCTAAGGAGCAGCTAGAACCCGCAAATATTGGAGATGAAAGCCTACAAATCTTCAATGTCCCATTACCCGATCCAAGCAACCCAAACTTAAGACAACACTACAGAACCTTCTCAACACCATTCAGGCCAGTTTAGTGTGTGCTAATCCAACCACATTGGTTGTGATTCAAGAAACCTAAACCTCATCAAGAGAAGTGCCTTGGATTGTACTCTTTTTTCCTATTCTTAGTTTCGTCCAAATGGGTGTTCTAAGATTGGTTTTTAATGAGGAAAGCCCAAGGTACTTTATCTTGGATAGATTTTGGATATATTAAATTACTTGCACACTTTGTCGTATCTAGCTTTGTCTCAAATTTTGTCAAAATATTGAAAACTGAACTAGTTTAAAGTGGGCATTGGATTCGTGTCATTCGGACCTATAAATCAAAAGTTACGAACGATTTGGTGTAGGCATGTCAATTTAATCGGCCAATTAAAATGATCATTCTAAACTGAGCATTGGTGCTGACTGAGTAAAAGCTTATAAATGTAGAATAATGCATGGCATAACGCAGTTTAGGATAGACTGGATTACTTGGACAATTTGTCGCATCTATTTCTGTCTCAAATTTGTCACGATATAGAAAATTGAGCTAGCTTAACATGGGCATTAGATTTGTGTCATTCGGAGCTCTAAATCAAAAGTTACGGACGATTTAGGGCAGAGATGTCAAGTTGATGGGCCAGTTAATATGATCATTCTAAATTTATCATTAGTGCTCATTGAGTAAAGGCTTATAAATGAAGCATAATGCATGACATCGCGTAGTTTTTGATATATTGGATTACTTGAACGCTTTGTCGTATCTATTTATGTATCAAATTTTGTCTCAATATAGAAAATTGAACAAGTTTAATGTGGGCATTGGACTCGTGTTAGTCTGAGCTATAAATCAAAAGTTACGGACGATTTAGTGCAGGCATGTAAAGTTGATCGGCCAGTTAAAATGATCATTCTAAACTGATCATTCGAAACTGATCATTGGTGCTCATTAAGTAAAAGCTTATAATTGAAGCATAATGCATGGCATCACGCATATTGGGATATACTGGATTACTTGGATGGTTTTTTATATCTATTTATGTCTCAAATTTTGTCAGAATATAGAAACATGAGCTAGTTTAACGTGGGCACTGGATTCGTGTCATTCTGAGCTATAAAACAAAAGTGACAGACGATTTCGTGTTGACATGTCATGTTGATCTGCCACTTAATATGATCATTCTAAATAGGTCATTGGTGCTCATTGAGTAAAGGCTTATAAATGAAGCATAATGCAGGCTTATAAATGAAGCATAATGCCTGACTTTATGCAGTTTTGGATAGATGGGATTACTTGGACGCTTTGTCAAAGCAATTGTAGTCTTAAATTTTATCACAATACAGAAAATTGAGCTATGTTAATATGGGCATTGGATTCGTGTCATTATGAGCTCTGAATCAAACGTTACGGACAATTTAGTGCGGACATGTCAATTTGATCGGGCAGTTAAAGTGGTCATTCTTAACTATATCATTAGTGCTCATTAAATAAAGGCTTATAAATGAAGCAAAAAGCATGGCATCACGTAGTTTGGGATAGATTAGATTACTTGGACGCTTTGTCGTCTCTATTTTTTCTTAACTTTTGTCAAAATATAGAAAATTCAGCTAGCTTAACATGGCCATTGGATTCTGAGCTCTAAATCAAAAAATACAGACGATTTAGTGCGGACATGTCAAGTTGATCAGCTAGTTAATATGATTATTCTAAACTGAGAATTGGTGTTCATTGAGTGAAGGCTTAGAAATGAAGCATAATGCATGGAGTCACGCAATTTTGGATAGATTTGATTACTTGGACGCTTTATCTCTCTATTTTGTCTCAAGTTTTGTCAAAATATAGAAAATTGACCTAGTTTAACGTGGGCATTGGATTCGTGTCATTCTGAGATCTAAATCAAAAGTTACAGAAGATTTAGTTTGGACATGTCTAGTTGATTGCCCAGTTAAAGTGATCATTCTAAACTGATCAGTGGTGCTCATTGAGTAAAGGCTTATAAATGAAGCACAATAAATTAAACACGAAATTTTGGATAGATTTGATTACTTGGGTGCTTTGTCATTCCTAGTTTTGTCTCACATTTTGTTACATTATAGATAATTGAATTAGCTTAAAGTGGACATTGGATTCGTGTCGTTCTAAGCTCTAAATCAAAAGTTACGGATGATTTAGTGTGGACATTTCAAGTTGATTGGCCAATTATAGTGATCATTCTAAACTGATCATTGGTGATCTTTACGTAAAGACTTACAAATGAATCATAAAGCATCACATCACGTAGTTTGGGATAGATTTGATTACTTGGATGCTTTGTGTTCTCTATTTTTATCTCAAGTGTTGCAAAAATATAGAAAATTGAGCTAGCCGAACTTGGACATTGGATTTGTACCATTCAAGGCTCTAAATCAAAAGTTATAGACGATTTAATACGGATATCTCAAATTGATCGGCCAGTTAATATGATTATTCTAACCTTATCATTGGTGCTCATGTAGTAAAGGCTTATAAATGAAGCATAATGCATGGCATCACATAATTTTCGATAGATTGGATTACTTGGACATTTTGTCGTATCTTTTTCTGTCTCAAATTTTGTTAGAATAGAGAAAATTGAGCTTGCTTAACGTGGGCATTGGATGCGTGTAATTCTAAGATCTAAATCAAAAGTTATGGACGATTTTGTGTGGACATGTCAAGTTGATCGGCCAGTTAAAGTGATCATTCTAAACGGATCATTAGTGCTCACTAAGTAAAGGCCTATAAATGAAGAATAAAGCATGGCAGCACACAGTTTTGGATAGACTGGATTACTTGGACACTTTGTCGTATCTAATTCTGTCCCATACTTTGTCACAATACAGAAAATTGAGCTAGCTTAATGTGGGCATTGGATTCGTGTCATTCTGGGCTCTAAATCAAAAGTTATGAACAATTTACTGCGGACCTGTCAAAAGGATCGGCCAGTTAATAAGATCACTCTAAGGTGATCATTGGTGCTTATTAACTAAAGGATTGTAAATGAAGCATAATGCATGACATCACACAGTTTTTGATAGATTTGGTTACTTGGATGCTTTGTCATATCTATTTCTATATCAAATTTTGTCAATATTTAGAAAATTGAGCTAGCTTAACGTCGGCATTGGATTCGTGTCAGTTTGAGCTATAAAACAAAACTTACGAACGATTTAGTGCGGACATGTCAAGTTGATCGGCTAGTGAATATGATCATTTTAAACTGTTCATTGGTGCCAATTGAGTAAATGCTTTATAAATGAAGCATAATGCCTTGCATCACAAAGTTTGGGATATATTGGATTACTTGGGTGCTTTGGTGTCTCTATTTTGTCTAAAATTTTGTTAAAATATCAAAAATTGAGCTACCTTAACATGGGCATTGGATTCCTATCATTCTGAGCTCTAAATCAAAAGTTACGGACGATTTAGTGCAGACATGTAATCGGTCAGTTAAAGTGATCATTCTAAATTAATCATTGGTTTTCATTAAGTAAAGGGTTATAAATGAAGCGTAAAGCATTGCATCACGTATTTTGGGATAGATTTGATTACTTAGGCGCTTTGTCTTCTCTATTTCTCACTCAATTTTTGTCAAAATATAGAAAATTGAGCTAGCATAACGTGGGCATTGGATTCGTATCATTCTGGGATCTAAATAAAAAGTTACGCACGATTTAGTGCGGACATGTCAAGTTGATCGGCCAGTTAATATGATTATTCTCAACTGATCATTCGTGCTCATTGAGTAAAGACATATAAATGATACATAATGCATGGCATCACGTAGTTTTGGATAGATTTGATTACTTTGATGCTTTGTTGTATCTAGTTCTGTCTCATATTTTGTAAAAAATATAGAAAATTGAACTATATTAGCGTGGGCATTGTATTCGTATCATTCTGAGCTATAAATCAAAAGTTACGGACCATTTAGTGTAGAAATATCTAGTAAATCGGCCAGTTAAAATGATCATTCTAAATTGATCATTGGTGCTTATTGAGTAAAAGATAATAAATGAAGAATAATGCATGGCATCATGCAGTTTAGGATATACTGGATTACTTGGACGGTTTATCGTATACATTTCTGTCTCAAATTTTTCACAATTTAGAAAATTGAGCTAGCTTAAAATGGGGATTGGATTTGTGTCATTCGGACCACTAAATTAAAAGTTACGGACGATTCAGTGCAAATATGTCAAGTTGATCAGGCAGTTAATATGATTATTCTAAACTGATCATTGGTGCTCATTGAGTAAAGACTTATAAATGAAGCATAATGCATGGCATCACTCAGTTTTGGATAGATTTGATTACTTGGATGCTTTGTCATCTCCACTTCTATCTCAAATTTTGTCAAAATATTGAAAAGTGAGGTCACTAAACGCGGGCATTGGATTTGTATCATTCTTAGCTCTAAATCGAAAGTTATGGCTGATTTAGTGCGGACATGTCAAGTTGATCGGCCAGTTAATATGATTATTCTAAACTGATCATTGGTGCTCATTAAGTAAGGGCTTATTAATGAAACATAATGCATGGCATGACACAGTTTTGGATGAATTTGATTAGTTGGACGCTTTTCCATATCTAGTTTTATCTCAAATTTTGTCACACTATAAAATATTGAAATACGTTAACATGGCCATTGGATTCGTGTCATTGTGAGGTTTAAATCAAAAGTTACGGATCATTTCGTGCAGGCATGTCAAATTGATTACTAGTAAAAGTGATCATTCTGAACTGATAATGGTTCTCATTAATTAAAAGGTTATAAATGAAGAATAAAGCATGGCAACACACAGTTTTGGATAGATTGGATAACTCACGCTTTGTCGTATCTAGTTCTGTCCCATATTTTGTCACAATATAGAAATTTGAGCTAGCTTAACATGGGCATTGGATTTGTGTCATTCTGAGATATAAATAAAAAGTTAAGGATGATTTTGTGCAGACATGTCTAGTTGATCGGCATGTTAAAGTGATCATTTTAAACTGATCATTGGTGCTCATTGTGTAAAGGATTTATATATGAAGCATAATGCAAGGCATCACACAGTTTTAGAATGATTTGATTACTTGGACGATTTGTCTTCTCTATTTATATTTCAACTTAACGTGGGCATTGGATTTTTATCAATCTGGGCTCCAAATCAAATGTTACGCACAGTCTACTGCAGTCATGTAAAGTTGATCGGCCAGTTAATATGATTATTCTAAACTGATCATTGGTTCTCATTAGGTAAACACTTGTAAATGTAGCCTAATGGATGGCCTCACAGATTTCTGGATAGATTTGATTACTTAGATGCTTTGTCGTATCTAGTTTTGTCTCAAATTTTGTTATAATATAAAAAAATTGAACGGGTTTAATGTGGGCATTGGACTCGTATCATTCTGAGCTCTAAATTAAAAGTTACATACCATTTCATGCAGACATGTCATGTTGATCGGGCAGTTAAAATGATCATTCTAAACTAATCATTGGTGCTCATTAAGTAAAAGCTTATAACTGAAGAATAATGCATGGTATCACGAAGTTTAGGATAGATTGGATTACTTTTATAGTTTGTCGTATCAACTTCTGTCTCAAATATTGTCATAATCTTGAAAGTTGATCTAGCTTAACGTGGGCATTGGATTCCTGTCATTGTGAATGATTTAGTGCATACATTTCAAGTTGATCGGCAAGTTAATATAGTTATTCTAAACTGATCATTGGTGCTCATTGAGTTAAGGCTAATAAATGAAGCAAAATGCATGGAATTGTATCGTTCTGGGCTCGAAATCAAAAGTTATGCACGATTTAGTGCGGACATGTCAAGCCGATCGGCCAATTAATATGGTTATTCTAAACTTATCATTGGTGCTCATTGAGTTAAGGCATATAAATGAATCATAATGCATGGCATCACGCAGTTTTGGATAGATTGGATAACTTGGACGCTTCGTCGCATCTAGTTCTGTCTCAGATTTAGTAAAAATATAGAAAATTGAAATAGTTTAAAGTAGGCATTGGATTCGTGTCATTCTGAGATATAAATAAAACGTTACGGACCATTTAGTGCAGAAATGTCAAGTTGATCAAGCAGTTAAAATGATCATTTCAAATTGATCATTGGTGCTTATTGAGTAAAAGATAATAAATGAAGAATAATGCATGGCATCACCCAGTTTAGGATACTCTGGATTACTTGGATGCTTTGTCGTATATATTTCTGTCTCAAATATTTGACAATTTAGAAAATTGAGCTAGCATAAAATGGGGATTGGATTCGTATCATTCTGACCACTAAATTAAAAGTTACGGACGATTTAGTGCGTATATGTCAAGTTGATCGGCCAGTTAATATGATTATTCTAAACTGATCATTGGTGCTCATTGAGTAAAGGCTTATAATGCAAGGCATCACATAGTCTTAGAATGATTTGATTACTTGGACGATTTGCCTTCTCTATTTATATTTCAACTTAACGTGGGCATTGGATTTTTATCAATCTGGGCTCCAAATCAAATGTTACACACAATTTAGTGCAGACATGTCAAGTTGATCGGCCAATTAATATAATTATTCTAAACTGATCATTGGTTCTCATTAGGTAAACACTTGTAAATGTAGCATAATGGATGGCATCACAGAGTTCTGGATAGATTTGATTACTTAGATGCTTTGTCGTATCTAGTTTTGTCTCAAATTTTGTCATAATATAAAAATTGAACTGGTTTAACGTGGGCATTGGACTCGTATCATTATGAGCTGTAAATTTAAAGTTACATACCATTTCGTGCACACATGTCAAGTTGATCGGGCAGTTAAAATGATCATTCTAAACTAATCATTGGTGCTCATTAAGTAAAAGCTTATAAATGAAGAATAATGGAAGGTATCACGTAGTTTAGGATAGACTGGATTACTTTTATGCTTTGTCGTATCAATTTCTGTCTCAAATATTGTCATAATATTGAAAGTCTATCTAGCTTAACGTGAGCATTGGATTCGTGTCATTATGAATGATTTAGTGCGTACATTTCAAGTTGATCGGCTAGCTAATATAGTTATTTTACACTGATCATTGGTGCTCATTGGACGCTTCGTCATATCTAGTTCTGTCTCAGATTTAGTAAAAATATAGAAAATTTAAATAGTTTAACGTAGACATTGGATTCGTGTCATTCTGAGATATAAATAAAACGTTACGGACCATTTAGTGCAGAAATGTGAAGTTGATCGAGCAATTAAAATGATTATTTTAAATTGATCGTTGGTGCTCATTGAGTAAAAGATAATAAATGAAGAATAATGCATGGCATCAAGCAGTTTAGGATACTCTGGATTACTTGGATGCTTTGTCGTATATATTTCTGTCTCAAAATTTTGACAATTTCAAAAATTGAGCTAGCTTAAAACGGGGATTGGATTCGTGTCATTCTGACCACTAAATTAAAAGTTACAGACGATTAAGTGCGGATATGTCAAGTTGATCGGCTAGTTAATATGATTATTCTAAACTGATCATTGGTGCTGATACAAGCCTCGATTCAAGGCTTATATGCGCGTGGGCTGTTTGGAGAAGGTTAGGTGAGAAACTCGACCTTAGACTTCTTGGATAGGGGTTTTTGGGTTGGTATTCGATGGAAAGGTGAAGTGAACCACACGAGGGGTGATGAACATCATGATAAATCACAAACTTAGAGCTAGGAGGGCTGGTCTCAACTAGATTCTAAGCGCACAAGATTCTTGAGAGAAAACTTGTTGGAAGAAAGTTCTACTTTATTAATATCAAAAAGGTTGTCGAACTACAATGCTGGAAGGAGCCTTAATAATATGCTCGACAGCTTGAACTTCTAGGGTGGACTCAAATAAGAAAAGGAAAATTTACAAAAGTGCACAAAAGGAAAAGATACAAAAGTGTATAATCGAAAAAGGACCTATTCCTAAAATGTCTTTGACTCAATAAATGTAAATATTCTAGATCCTGCCCTGCAAACAGAAAGAGGCAAATATTCTTATTGAAAACTTACCTTACTTACCTCACGGCCAAGAAATGGAAGGTGGCCGTCCGTGTGGCATGCACGCGCCTTGCTCCTAGTCTTCGACTTGGAGTAGGGTTAGGAATCTTTGGGCCCTGACCTCTCTTGCCAGTAAAGCCCAAGTCTCTGATGTCCCTTGTGTTTTTGAGAAGCCTTTGGACTCTTCCTTGCACTTCTGGCCCATTGTCCTTAGTCGATCTTCCTCTAGGAGCTTGTCGACCCATAAGCTGAATTTGTGGAAGAGTGCCCTTGATCTGCTTCTTGTCATTGCTCCTTGAAGTACCACTGGTGTAGAGACTTCCTCTAGGTGCATGTCCTGGAGCTGGTAGCTCATCTGGTCCGAGTCTTCTTGTGTAGCAGTGGAAATGCGCGTGTACTCGGCTGGATCGGCTGTACCGGCTGGATTGTGCGAGGTACAGGCCGGAATGCCTTCAGGACCGGCCAAGTTGATCCCGGAGTTGGTGGCATCACCAAGGGGACCGGCGGTGTCATCCACGTCGCCACCAAGTGTGCCAGAATCTTGGGCCTCTCCGCTGGCAATGCTGACCAGTCTGGTCCTATTGGTCGAGGGTCCTGCGGTACTGCTTGGTCCGGCAGACGTGCCAAATGGCCCGGCTGTCTCGGGCAAGCTTCCTGGTCGGCCAGTCTGGTCTCCTGGCTGGATGTACGACCTGATGTCCTCATTATCCCCTCCCTCTTCAGTAGGTTTTGTCCTCAAAACTGGTTCATCTGCATGGAAAGGGGCTAAATCAGTTACGTTGAACGTGTTGGACACATTAAACTCACCTGAGAGCTCGATCCGGTAGGCGTTGTTGTTGATCCTCTCAAGCACTCAGAATGGTCCATCTCCTCTTGGTGCTAGTTTGGAACTCCTTAGGTTTGGGAACCTCTCCTGCCATAGGTGTAGCCACACCTAATCGCCTGGTTGAAAGATCACCTCCTTTCTTCCCTTGTTGGCATGAGTCACGTACTGTCCGGTCCTCTTCTCCAAGTTTTCTGCTACCTTCTGGTGTAACTTCCTTATGAACTCTGCCTTGGATGCTCCGTTGAGGTTGGTCATCTCAGCTGGTGGCAGTGGCATTTGCTCCAATGGGGTGAGAGGGTTGAAGCCATATACTACTTCGAATGGTGTCTTCTTGGTTGCTGAGTGCACGGCTCGGTTGTAAGCGAACTTTATGAATGGCAGGCACTCTACCCAAGTCTTTAGGTTCTTCCCTAGTGTAGTCCTGAGAAGAGTTGATAGTGTCCTGTTAACAACTTCAGTTTGGCCATCGGTTTGAGGATGGCAGGTGGTAGAGAAGAGTAGCTTCGTGCCTAGCTTCCTCCAAAAGGTCTTCCAGAAATGGCTGAGGAACTTGGTGTCCCTGTCTGATACGATGGTCCTTGGCACTCCATGAAGCCATACTATCTCCCTGAAGAACAGCTCCGCTGTTTGCGTGGCATCATTGACATTGGCACACGGAATGAAGTGTGCCATCATGGAGAACCTGTCCACCACTACAAAGATTGCATCTTTGTGGTTGATCTTGGGCAGACCTAGAACAAAGTCCATTGAGATATCCACCCATGGATGTGTAGGTATGGGCAATGGGAGATACAACCCGTGAGGTTGCACTCGGGACTTTGCCTTCTTGCAAGTGATGCATCTTGTACAATGTGCTTCTACTGTCCTCTTGATGTGTGGCCAGTAGAAGTGCTCCTTGACCACTGCTAGAGTCTTGTCGACACCAAAGTGGCCCATGAGTTCTCCTCCATGAGCTTCTCGGATGATAAGTTCCCTCAATGATCCTTGTGGTATGCACAGCGTTCTCTCTCGGAACAAGAATCCCTCATGGATGTAAAACTTGCCATGACTCCCTGTGCCACACTCCTTGTAGCTCTCATTAAAGTCAGGATCATCCTTGTATAGGTCCTTGATGTGCTCGAATCCTAGGACCTTTGCCTCCATGGTTGATATCAAGGCAAACCTCCTTGATAGTGCATCGGCTACCACATTGTCTTTGCCCTTCTTGTACTTGATGACGTACGGGAAGGTCTCTATGAACTCCATCCACCTAGCATGTCTCCTCTTGAGATTGGTTTGCCCTCTGAGGTGTTTGAGAGTCTCGTGATCAGTGTTGATCACAAACTCCTTGGACAGCAAGTAATGCTGCCAGGTCTCCAATCCTCGGACAAGGGCATAGAGCTCCTTGTCATAAGTGGGGTAGTTCAGTGAGGCACCACCTAGCTTTTCACTGAAGTATGCCACTGGTCTCCCTCCTTGGGTTAGCACTGCTCCTATGCCAATTCCAGAGGCATCACACTCCACTTCAAACGTCTTGTTGAAGTCGGGCAGGACTAGCACTGGTGCATGTGTAAGGCTGTCCTTCAAGGCCTGGAATGCCTTCTCCTGAGCTTCTCCCCAGCTGAATCCCACGTTCTTCTTAACTACTGCCGTCAGTGGTGAGGCAATACTGCTGAAGTTGGGCACGAATCTCCTATAGAAGCTGGCCAGTCCGTGGAAGCTCCTCACTTGGCTGATGTTTCCTGGTGTTGGCCATTCTTGTATGGCTCGAATCTTCTCTTCATCAACCTGTAGGCCCTGTGAACTTACAACAAAACCTAAAAAGACAAGTTTGTCAGTACAAAAGATGCACTTCTTGAGATTGGCATAAAGCTCTTCTTGTCGAAGGGTTTTAAGTACCATCTCAAGATGTGTGAGGTGTCCCCGTAGGCACTTACTATAAACTAGTATATCATCAAAGTAAACCACTACAAACTTACTGATGTACGCCCTAAGAACTTGGTTCATAAAGCGCATGAAGGTGTTTGGGGGCATTAGTCAAGCCAAATGGCATGACTGTACACTCGTATAGCCCTTGCTTTGTCTTGAAAGCAGTCTTCCATTCATCACCTTCCTTCATCCTGATCTGGTGGTATCCACTCTTGAGGTCAATCTTGGAGAGGACCGTGGCTCCACTCAGCTCATCTAGCATGTCATCCAGCCGTGGTATTGGATGCCGGTACTTGACAGTGATATTGTTGATTGCTCGGCAGTCCACGCACATTCGCCAAGTCCCATCTTTCTTGGGCACTAGTAGCACTGGTACGGCAAATGTACTGAGGCTCTCTCGAACATATCCTTTCTCCAGGAGCTCCTTGACTTGCTTCTCAAACTCCTTGGACTCCTCTGGACTCATCCGGTAGGCTGGCCGGTTGGGCAGGGCTGCTCCGGGCACTAGATCGATCTGGTGTTCTATGCCACGTAAAGGAGGCAAGCCTGCTAGTATCTCCTCTGGAAACACATCCTGGAACTTGTTGAGGAGAGTTGCTACTTCAGGAGGTAGCTCTACCTGTTCCTGTTCTATACTCAAACTTTCTTTGAAGACCATTAGTAACATTAAATCCTTCGAGACTAAAGCACTCCGTACATGGCTTGGTTGAATAAGAAAATTAGACTTGATAAGTTTCTTTTCCTTACTCATTTGGAATTGTAGCTCGTGTACCTGGGCAGGTGTAAGAGGAGCCAAGCTGACCTTTCTTTTGTCATGCACAAAAGTGTAGAGATTGGTTCGGCCATCATGCCCGGTCTCTTTATCAAACTGCCATGGCCTTCTGATGAGGACATCAGGTCGTACATCCAGCCAGGAGACCAGACTGGCCGACCAGGAAGCTTGCCCGAGACAGCAGGACCATCTGGCACGCCTGCCGGACCAGACAGTACCGCCGGACCCTCGACCTATAGGACCAGACCGGTCAACATTGCCGGCGGAGAGGCCCAAGCTTCCGGCACACTTGGTGAGGACGTGGATGACACCGCCGGTCCCTCTGATGACACCGCCGACTCCGGGATCAACTTGGCCGGTCCTGAAGTCATTCCGGCCAGTACCACGCACAATCCAGCCGGTACAACCGATCCAGCCGAGTACACGCGCACTTCCACTTCTACACAAGAGGACTCGGACCAAATGAGCTACCAGCTCCAGGACATGCACTTAGAGGAAGTCTCAACACCAGTGGTACCTCAAGGAGCAATGACAAGAAGCAGATCAAGGGCACTCTTCCACAAATTCAGCTTATGGTTCGACAAGCTCCTAGAGGAAGATCGACTAAGGACAATGGGCCAGAAGTGCAAGGAAGAGTCCAAAGGCTTCTCAACAACACAAGGGACATCAGAGACTTGGGCTTTAGTGGCAAGAGCGGTCAGGGCCCAAAGATTCTTAACCCTACTCCAAGTCGAAGACTAGGAGCAAGGCGCGTGCATGCCACAAGGACGGCCACCTTCCATTTCTTGGCCGTGAGGTGAGTTAAGGTAAGTTTATATTCGAATATATGCCTCTTTCTGTTTTGCAGGGTAGGGTCTAGTTGCTTTACATTTTTGAGTCAAGAACATTTTAGGAATAGGTCCTTTTTCGGTTATACACTTTTGTATCTTTTCCTTTTGTGCACTTTTGTAAACTTTCCTTTTCTTTATTTGTATCGACCCTAGAAGGTCAAGCTGTCGAGCATATTAATAAGGCTCCTTCCAGCATTGTAGTTTGACAACCTTTTCTATATTAATAAAGATAGAACTTTTTCCCCAACAAGTTTTCTCTCAAGAATCTTGTGCGCTTAGAATCTAGTTGAGACCAGCCCTCCTAGCTCGAAGTTTGTGATTTATCACGAGGTTCATCACCCCTCGTGTGGTTCACTTCACCCTTCCATCTTTTACCAACCAGAAAACCCCCATCCAGAAGCCTAAGGTTGAGTTTCTCACCTAATCTTCTACAAACAGCCCACGTGCATACATCCTTGAATCAAGGCTTGTATCATTTTGGTATCAGAGCTTAAAGCTCCTAAACCAGGTTGTTTCTATCCTTTTGCTTGTTTTGTTTTTAGTTCTTGCATTAGTTTAAGTCGCATTCAAGAAAAATCAAAAAAATAACCTCAAACTCCAAACCGAGTGCATCTAGCCTTCTACGTGTATCACTAAGGTTTAGATTCACTTTTGCATTGCCATTCACGTTTTCCTTTTTGTTTAATTCATATTTCCATTAATTTTAAGTTAAATTAAAAAGAAAAGAAAAGAAAAGAAAAAGAAAAGAAAAAGGGAAGAAAAGAGAGTAGGAAAATACCCAAGATATTTCGAATTGGACAGCTAGCACAAGTTGTCTAGGAAGTTTCCTTTTTCTCTTGTAGTCGAATTTCCTTTCCTTAGGATTTTTCCTTTTGCGTTTTTTTCAAAACCCATATAAAAAGAAAACCCTCATAATAATTTAGGAGCACCCTAATTTGTCTTCTTTCTTTGTAGCACACCATGGGAGAAGAGAATAGAGACGCAGCCGAAGCCATGATGGCCATGTTCACCACACTCCAAACACAACTCGCATCCATAGGCGAGAGGTTGGAGCGCGTGGAAAGACCAGTAAGATTCCAGGCCATAAGGCACGTGAGAGCTGAGCAAGACCGTCCTGAGGGTCCTGAGTACCTTAGGACACGACACGAACAGGAGGAACCCCAGCCAGAAGGAGATGAGGACACGCAACCTCATAACTATCACCATAGGCCGAGAGGACCTCCATGGCAACCAGAGGCAGAAGATGATGGCTTTGAGCCATATGGTCTTCACCAGAGACCAAGAATGCCTCCTAGACGTCATGAGGATGGAGATGAACACACCTACAACCGGGTAATTCATCCTGATGTTAAACTAACTCCTCCAAGTTTTGCAGGAAAAGTAGACCCCGAGGCTTACCTAGATTGGGAGAAGCGAATGGATCATATCTTTGATCATTACAACCAACCAGGACCTAGAAGAGTCCCAATGGCAGTAGCACAACTCACGGACAATGCCCTCATCTGGTGGGATCGTAAGGTATCTGACAGAAGGAGGAAGAGAATGAGGCCCGTAGACTCATGGGTCGACATGAAAGACCTCATGCGACAAAGGTTTGTTCCACCTTACTTTCATAGAGATTTACAACGTCGTTTCGTACTCTTAAGCAGGGTACCAGATCAGTAGAGGAGTACTATGAAGAGTTCGAGAAGTTAAGGAACAGATTGGAGCTCAATGATGATGAAGAAGCATTGATGGCACAATTCTTGGATGGACTCCAAGAAAGGATCAGCTGCAAGGTGGAAAGGCAAATCTACAACGACTTCAAAGACTTGTTCCACCTATCTGTGCAAGCTGAGCAGCACATCAAACGTAAGAGCCAAGACATCCGCAGCAAGCCTAAGACACCTTGGGCACCAAGCAACATGCCTAAGACCGTAGACAAAGGCAAAAGCGTAGAGATCGAGTCAAGGTTCAAGAGCAAGCCTCCTGAACCCAACCGTGACCAGAGAGAGCCTGGTAAGTCTTCTAACCCTCAAAGATCACGTGACATAACTTGTTTCAAGTGCAGGGGACGTGGACACATCTCAAGGAGTGCCCAAACAAAGTCATGCTGATTACGGAGGCAGGAGAATATGAGCCCCAAGATGAAGAGGACTGTGAACCAGAAGAAGAATACGGTGACATTGAGTACCCTGATGTGGGGGAAGTGCTGGTCACTAGACGTATCCTCAATGCAATGGTGGATCCTTCAGAGACCATCCAAAGGAGAACATCTTCCACAGCCGTTGCACCATCAAGGGCAAGGTATGTAACCTCATCATAGATGGTGGTTCTTGCACTAACGTTGCTAGTGCATATATGGTTGATAAGCTAGGTCTAGAGAAGACAAGGCATCCTCGACCATATAGACTGAGATGGCTCGATGACAAAGTGGAGCTCAAGATTCATGAGCAAGTCATTGTGCCATTCAGTGTGGGCAAGTATCAAGACCAAGTCGTGTGCGACGTGGTGCCCATGCAAGCTGGCCATCTTCTACTAGGAAGACCATGGCAGTTTGACAAAGAGACCAGGCATGATGGCCGAACCAATCTCTACACCTTCGTGCATGACAAGAGAAAGGTCAGCCTAGCTCCTCTTACACCTGCCCAAGTACATGAGCTACAACTCCAAATGAGTAAGGAAAAGAAACTTATCAAGTCTAATTTTCTTATTCAACCAAGTCATGTCCGGAGAGCTTTAGCTTCGAAGGATTTAATGTTACTAATGGTTTTCAAGGAAGTGTTGAGTATAGAACAGGGACAGGTAGAGCTACCTCCTGAAGTGGCAACTCTCCTCAACAAATTCCAGGATGTATTTCCAGAGGAGATACCAGCAGGCTTGCCTCCTTTACGTGGCATAGAACACCAGATTGATCTAGTGCCCGGAGCAGCCCTGCCCAACCGGCCAGCCTACCGGATGAGTCCAGAGGAGTCCAAGGAGCTTGAGAAGCAAGTCAAGGAACTCCTGGAGAAAGGATATGTTTGAGAGAGCCTCAGTCCATGTGCCGTACCAGTGCTACTAGTGCCCAAGAAGGATGGGAGTTGGCGCATGTGCGTGGACTGCCGAGCAATCAACAACATCACAGTCAAGTACAGGCATTCAATACCACGACTGGATGACATGCTAGATGAGCTGAGTGGAGCCACGGTCTTCTCCAAGATAGACCTCAAAAGTGGATACCACCAGGTAAGAATGAAGGAAGGTGATGAGTGGAAAACCGCTTTCAAGACAAAGCAAGGACTCTACGAGTGGACAGTCATGCCATTTGGCTTGACTAATGCCCCAAGCACCTTCATGCGCCTTATGAACCAAGTTCTTAGGGCGTACATCAGTAAGTTGTAGTAGTTTACTTTGATGACATTTTGGTTTATAGTAAGTGCCTACGGGAACACCTCAAACATCTTGAGATGGTACTTAAAACCCTTCGACAAGAAGAGCTTTATGCCAATCTCAAGAAGTGCATCTTTTGTACTGACAAACTTGTCTTTTTAGGTTTTGTTGTAAGTTCACAGGGCCTACAGGTTGATGAAGAGAAGATTCGAGCCATACAAGAATGGCCAACACCAGGAAACATCAGCCAAGTGAGGAGCTTCCACGGACTGGCCAGCTTCTATAGGAGATTCGTGCCCAACTTCAGCAGTATTGCCTCACCACTGACGGCAGTAGTTAAGAAGAACGTGGGATTCAGCTGGGGAGAAGCTCAGGAGAAGGCATTCAAGGCCTTGAAGGACAGCCTTACACATGCACCAGTGCTAGTCCTGCTCGACTTCAACAAGACGTTTGAAGTGGAGTGTGATGCCTCTGGAATAGGCGTAGGAGCAGTGCTAACCCAAGGAGGGAGACCAGTGGCATACTTCAGTGAGAAGCTAGGTGGTGCCTCACTGAACTACCCCACTTATGACAAGGAGCTCTATGCCCTTGTCCGAGGATTGGAGACCTGGCAGCATTACTTGCTGTCCAAGGAGTTTGTGATCAACACTGATCACGAGACTCTCAAACACCTCAGAGGGCAAACCAATCTCAAGAGGAGACATGCCAGGTGGATGGAGTTCATAGAGACCTTCCCGTACATCATCAAGTACAAGAAGGGCAAAGATAATGTGGTAGCCGATGCACTATCAAGGAGGTTTGCCTTGATATCAACCATGGAGGCAAAGGTCCTAGGATTCGAGCACATCAAGGATCTATACAAGGATGATCCTGACCTTGCTGAGAGCTACAAGGAGTGTAGCACAGGGAGTCATGGCAAATTCTACATCCATGAGGGATTCTTGTTCCGAGAAAAAAGGCTGTGCATACCACAAGGATCACTAAGGGAGCTTATCATCCGAGAAGCTCATGGAGAAGGACTCATGGGCCACTTTGGTGTCGACAAGACTCTAGCAGTGGTCAAGGAGCACTTCTACTGGCCACACATCAAGAGGACAGTAGAAGCACATTGTACAAGATGCATCACTTGCAAGAAGGCAAAGTCCCGAGTGCAACCTCACGGGTTGTATCTCCCACTGCCCATACCAACACATCCATGGGTGGACATCTCGATGGACTTTGTTCTAGGTCTGCCCAAGATCAACCACAAAGACGCAATCTTTGTAGTGGTGGACAGATTCTCCAAGATGGCACACTTCATTCCATGTGCCAATGTCAATGATGCCACACAAACAGCTGAGCTGCTCTTCAGGGAGATAGTACGGCTTCATGGTGTGCCAAGGACCATCGTATCAGACAGGGACACCAAGTTCCTTAGCCATTTCTGGAGAACCCTTTGGAGAAATCTAGGCACGAAGCTACTCTTCTCTACCACTTGCCATCCTCAAACCGATGGCCAAACTGAAATTGTCAACAGGACACTATCAACCCTTCTCAGGACTACACTAGGGAAGAACCTAAAGACTTGGGTGGAGTGCCTGCCATTCATTGAGTTCGCTTACAACCGAGCCGTGCACTCAGCAACCAAGAAGACACCATTTGAAGTGGTATACGGCTTCAACCCTCTAACCCCATTGGAGCAAACGCCACTGCCACCAGCTGAGATTACCAACCTCAACGGAGCATCCAAAGCAGAGTTCATAAGGAGGTTACACCAGAAGGTAGCAGAGAACTTGGAGAAGAGGACCGGACAGTACGTGACTCATGCCAACAAGGGAAGAAGGGAGGTGATCTTTCAACCAGGCGATTGGGTGTGGCTACACCTACGGCAGGAGAGGTTCCCAAACCTAAGGAGTTCCAAGCTAGCACCAAGAGGAGATGGACCATTCAGAGTGCTCGAGAGGATCAACAACAACGCCTACCGGATCGAACTTCCAGGTGAGTTTGATGTGTCCAATAAGTTTAATGTTACTGACTTGGCCCCTTTCCATGCAGATGAACCAGTTTTGAGGACAAAACCTACTGAAGAGGGAGGGAATGATGAGGACATCAGGTCGTACATCCAGCCAGGAGACCAGACTGGCTGACCAGGAAGCTTGCCCGAGACAGCAGGACCATCTGACACGCCTGCCGGACCAGACAGTACCGCCGGACCCTCGACCTATAGGACCAGACCGGTCAACATTGCCGGCGGAGAGGCCCAAGCTTCCGGCACACTTGGTGGGGACGTGGATGACACCGCCGGTCCCTCTGATGACACCGCCGACTCCGGGATCAACTTGGCCGGTCCTGAAGTCATTCCGGCCAGTACCACGCACAATCCAGCCGGTACAACCGATCCAGCCGAGTACACGCGCACTTCCACTTCTACACAAGAGGACTCGGACCAAATGAGCTACCAGCTCCAGGACATGCACTTAGAGGAAGTCTCAACACCAGTGGTACCTCAAGGAGCAATGACAAGAAGCAGATCAAGGGCACTCTTCCACAAATTCAGCCTATGGGTCGACAAGCTCCTAGAGGAAGTTCGACTAAGGACAATGGGCCAAAAGTACAAAGAAGAGTCCAATAGCTTCTCAACAACACAAGGGACATCAGAGACTTGGGCTTTAGTGGCAAGAGCGGTCAGGGCCCAAAGATTCTTAACCCTACTCCAAGTCGAAGACTAGGAGCAAGGCGCGTGCATGCCACAAGGACGGCCACCTTCCATTTCTTGGCCGTGAGGTGAGTTAAGGTAAGTTTATATTCGAATATATGCCTCTTTCTGTTTTGCAGGGTAGGGTCTAGTTGCTTTACATTTTTGAGTCAAGAACATTTTAGGAATAGGTCCTTTTTCGGTTATACACTTTTGTATCTTTTCCTTTTGTGCACTTTTGTAAACTTTCCTTTTCTTTATTTGTATCGACCCTAGAAGGTCAAGCTGTCGAGCATATTAATAAGGCTCCTTCCAGCATTGTAGTTTGACAACCTTTTCTATATTAATAAAGATAGAACTTTTTCCCCAACAAGTTTTCTCTCAAGAATCTTGTGCGCTTAGAATCTAGTTGAGACCAGCCCTCCTAGCTCGAAGTTTGTGATTTATCACGAGGTTCATCACCCCTCGTGTGGTTCACTTCACCCTTCCATCTTTTACCAACCAGAAAACCCCCATCCAGAAGCCTAAGGTTGAGTTTCTCACCTAATCTTCTACAAACAGCCCATGCGCATACATCCTTGAATCAAGGCTTGTATCACCTTCCTAGCAGAAGATGGCCAGCTTGCATGGGAACCACGTCGCACACGACTTGGTCTTGGTACTTGCCCACACTGAATGGCACGGTGACTTGCTCATGGATCTTGAGCTCTACTTTGTCATCGAGCCATCTCAGTCTATATGGTCGAGGATGCCTTGTCTTCTCTAGACCTAGCTTATCAACCATATATGCACTAGCAACGTTAGTGCAAGAACCACCATCTATGATGAGGTTACATACCTTGCCCTTGATGGTGCAATGGCTGTGGAAGATGTTCTCCCTTTGGATGGTCTCTGAAGGATCCACCATTGCACTGAGGATGCGTCTAGTGACCAGCACTTCCCCCATATCAGGGTACTCAATGTCACCATATTCCTCTTCTGGTTCATATTTCTCTTCATCTTGGGACTCATATTCTCCAGCCTCTGTAATCAGCATGACCCAGTTGTTTGGGCACTCCCTTGAGATGTGTCCACGACCCCTACACTTGAAACAAGTGATGTCACGTGATCTTTGAGGGTTAGAGGACTTACCAGGTTCTCTCTGGTCACGGGTGGGTTCAAGAGGCTTGCTCTTGAACCTTGACTCGATCTCTATTCTCTTGCCTTTGTCTACGGGCTTGGGAATGTTGCTTGGCGCCCAAGGTGTCTTAGGCTTGCTGCGGATGTCTTGGCTCTTACGTTTGATGTGCTGCTCAGCCTGGACAGATAGGTGGAACAAGTCTTTGAAGTCATTGTAGATTTGCCTCTCCACCTTGCGGCTGATCCTTTCTTGGAGTCCATCCAAGAATTGTGCCATCAATGCTTCTTCATCATCATTGAGCTCCAATCTGTTCCTTAACTTCTCGAAATCTTCATAGTACTCGTCTACTGATCTGGTACCCTGCTTAAGAATACGAAAACGACATTGCAAGTCTCTATGAAAGTAAGGTGGAACAAACCTTTGTCGCATGACATCCTTCATGTCGACCCATGATTCTATGGGCCTCATTCTTTTCCTCCTTCTGTCAGATACCTCACGATCCCACCAGATAAGGGCATTGTTCGTGAGTTGTGCTACTGCCATTGAGACTCTCCTAGGCCCTGGTTGGTTGTAATGATCAAAGATATGATCCATTCTTCTCTCCCAATCTAGGTAAGCCTCGGGGTCTACTTTTCTTGCAAAACTTGGAGGAGTTAGCTTAACATCAGGATGAGTTACCTGGTTGTAGGCGTGTTCATCTCCATCCTCATGATGTCTAGGAGGCATCCTTGGTCTCTGGTGAAGACCATATTGCTCGAAGCCATCATCTTCTGCCTCTGGTTGCCGTGGAGGTACTCTCGGCCTATGGTGATAGTTATGAGGATGTGTGTCCTCATCTCCATCTGGCTGGGGCTCCTCCTGTTCGTGCCATGTCCTAAGGTGCTCAGGACCCTCAGGACGGTCTTGCTCAGCTCTCACGTGCCTTATGGCCTGGAATGTCACAGGCCTCTCCACGCGCTCCAATCTCTTGCCTATGGGTGCGAGTTGCGTTTGGAGGGTGGTGAACATGGCCATCATGGCTTCAGTTGCTTCTCTATTTTCTTCTGCCATTGCGTGATACAAAGAAAGAGGACAAGTTATGATACTCCTAAATTATTAGGAGGGTTTTCTTTTTGTAAGGATTCGAAAAAAATTCAAAAAGGAAAGTTCCAAGGAATGGAAAATTTGAAAATATGGAGATTTGAATAAAAGGAAATTTTTTTGACAACTATTGCTAGCTGTCCCATTCGAAATCTTTTGGTATTTTTCCTATTTTTTTCTTTTTCTTTTCTTTTAATTTAACTTAAAAATAATAGAAATATGATTCTAACAAAAATGAAAGTCGAATATAGCAATGCAAGAATGATTCTAGAACCTAGTGATGCACGTAGGAACTAGATGCACTCGGTATGAACATAGATGTTATTTTTTTGATTTTCTGGAATGAAACTTAAACTAATGCAAGAACAAGAAACAAGACAAGCTAAAGGATAGAAACTACCTGGTTTAGGAGCTTTAAGCTTTGTTACCAAACTGATACAAGCCTCGATTCAAGGTTTATATGCGCGTGGGCTGTTTGGAGAAGGTTAGGTGAGAAACTCGATCTTAGACTTCTTGGATAGGGGTTTTCGGGTTGGTATTCGATGGAAAGGTGAAGTGAACCACACGACGGGTGATGAACCTCGTGATAAATCACAAACTTAGAGCTAGGAGGGCTGGTCAACTAGATTCTAAGCGCACAAGATTCTTGGGAGAAAACTTGTTTGAAGAAAGTTCTACTTTATTAATATCAAAAAGGTTGTCGAACTACAATGCTGGAAGGAGCCTTATTAATATGCTCTACAGCTTGACCTTCTAGTGTCGACTCAAATAAGAAAAGGAAAATTTGCAAAAGTGCACAAAAGGAAAAGATACAAAACTGTATAATCGAAAAAGGACCTATTCCTAAAATATCTTTGACTTAATAAATGTAAATATTCTAGATCCTACCCTGCAAACAGAAAGAGGCAAATATTCTTATTGAAAACTTACCTTACTTACCTCATGGCCTAGAAATGGAAGGTGGCCGTCCTTGTGGCATGCACACACCTTGCTCCTAGTCTTCGACTTGGAGTAGGGTTAGGAATCTTTGGGCCCTGACCTCTCTTGCCACTAAAGCCCAAGTCTCTGATGTCCCTTGTGTTGTTGAGAAGCCTTTGGACTCTTCCTTGCACTTCTGGCCCATTGTCCTTAGTCGATCTTCCTCTAGGAGCTTGTCGAACCATAAGCTGAATTTGTGGAAGAGTGCCCTTGATCTGCTTCTTGTCATTGCTCCTTGAGGTACCACTGGTGTTGAGACTTCCTCTAAGTGCATGTCCTGGAGCTGGTAGCTCATTTGGTCCGAGTCCTCTTGTGTAGAAGTGGAAGTGCGCGTGTACTCGGCTGGATCGGTTGTACCGGCTGGATTGTGCGTGGTACTGGCCGGAATGACTTCAGGACCGGCCAAGTTGATCCCGGAGTCGGCGGTGTCATCAGAGGGACCGGCGGTGTCATCCACGTCCCCACCAAGTGTGCCGGAAGCTTGGGCCTCTCCGCCGGCAATGTTGACCGGTCTGGTCCTATAGGTCGAGGGTCCGGCGGTACTGTCTGGTCCGGCAGGCGTGCCAGATGGTCCTGCTGTCTCGGGCAAGCTTCCTGGTCGGCCAGTCTGGTCTCCTGGCTGGATGTACGACCTGATGTCCTCATCAGGTGCTCATTGAGTAAAGGCTTATAAATGAAGCATAAAGCATGGCATCATGTAGTTTGGGATAGATATGATTACTTCGACACATTGTTGTCTCTATTTTTTCTCAAGTTTTGTCAAAATATAGAAATTGAGCTAGCTTAACGTGGGCATTGGATTCGTGTCATTCAAAGCTCGAAGTCAAAAGTTATGAATGATTTAGTGCGGACATTTCAAGTTGATCGGCTAGTTAATATAGTTATTCTAAACTGATCATTGGTGCTCATTGAGTTAAGGCTAATAAATGAAGCAAAATGCATGGAAATGTATCGTTTTGGGCTCCAAATCAAAAGTTAAGCACGATTTAGTGCGGACATGTCAAGCTGATCAGCCAATTAATATGGTTATTCTAAACTTATCATTGGTTCTCATTGAGTTAACGCATATAAATGAATCATAATGCATGGCCTCACACAGTTTTGGATAGATTGGATAACTTGGATGCTTCGTCGTATCTAGTTCTGTCTCAGATTTAGTAAAATTATAGAAAATTGAAATAGTTTAACGTAAGCATTGGATTCGTGTCATTTTGAGCTATAAAAAAAAGTTACGGACCATTTAGTGCAGAAATGTCAAGTTGATCAAGCAGTTAAAATGATCATTTTAAATTGATCATTGGTGCTGATTGAGTAAAAGATAATAAATGAAGAATAATGCATGACATCACGCAGTTTAGGATACTCTGGAATACTTGGACGCTTTGTCGTATATATTTTTGTCTCAAATTTTGTAACAATATAGAAAATTGAGCTAGCTTAACATGGGGATTGGATTCGTGTCATTCTCAGCTCTAAATCAAAAGTTACAGACGATTTAGTGAGCACATGTCAAGTTGATCGGCCAGTTAATATGATTATTTTAAACTGATAATTGGTGCTCATTGAGTAAAGGCTTATAAATGAAGCATAATGCAAGGCATAACGCAGTGTTGGATAGATTTGATTACTTGGACGCTTTGTCATCTCCATTTCTATCTCAAATTTTTTCAAAATATTGAAAATTGAGGTAGCTCAACGTGGGCATTGATTTGTCTCATTCTGAGCTCTAAATCAAAAGTTAAGGCTGATTTAGTGCAGACATGTCAAGTTTATCGGCCAGTTAATATGATTATTCTAAACTGATTATTGGTGCTCATTAAATAAAGGCTTATAAATGAAATTTAATGCATGGCATGACACAGTTTTGGATAAATTTGATTACTTGGACGCTTTTACATATCTTGTTCTCTCTCAAATTTTGTCACAATATAAAAAATTGAAATACGTTAACGTGGCCATTGGATTCGTGTCATTTTTAGTTCTAAATCAAAAGTTACGGACCATTTTGTGCAGGCATGTCAAATTGATCATTTAGTTAAAGTGATCATTCCAAACTGCTAATGGTTCTCATTAAGTAAAGGCTTATAAATGAACAATAAAGCATGGAAATACGCAGTTCTGGATAGATTGGATAACTTGGATGCTTTGTCATATCTAGTTCTGTCCCAAATTTTGTCACAATATAGAAATTTGAGCTAGCTTAACGTGGGCATTGGATTTGTGTCATTTTGAGATATGAATCAAAAATTAATGACGATTTAGTGCGGACATGTCTAGTTGATCGGCCTGTTAAAGTGATCATTTTAAACTGATCAATGGTGCTCATTATGTATAAGATTTATATATGAAGCATAATGCTAGTCATCACACTGTTTTAGAATGATTTGATTACTTGGACGCTTTGCTTCTCTATTTCTATTTCAACTTAACGTGGGCATTGGATTTTTATCAATCTGGGCTCCAAATTAAATGTTACGCACGATTTAATGCAGACATGTCAAGTTGATCGGCCAATTAATGTGATTATTCTAAATTGATCATTGGTTCTCATTAGGCAAATTCTTGTAAATGTAGCATAATGAACGGCATCACGGAGTTCTGGATAGATTTGATTACTTAGATACTTTGTCGTATCTAGTTTTGTCTCAAATTTTTTCATAATATAAAAAATTGAACTGGTTTAACGTGGGCATTGGACTCGTATCATTCTGAGCTCTAAATTAAAAGTTACATACCATTTTGTGCAGAAATGTCAAGTTGATCGGGCAGTTAAAATGATCATTCTAAACTAATCATCTGTGCTCATTAAGTAAATGCTTAGAAATGAAGAATAATGCATGGTATCACGCAGTTTAGGATAGACTTGATTACTTTTATAGTTTGTAGTATCTATTTCTGTCTCAAATATTATTATAATATTGAAAATTGATCTAGCTTAACGTGGACATTGGATTCGTGTCATTATGAGCTCTAAATCAAAAGTTTCGGATGATTTAGTGCAAACATGTCAAGTTGATCTCCAATTAAAGTGAGCATTCAGAACTGATCATTAGTGCTCATTAAATAAAGCCTTATAAATGAAGCATAAAGCATGACATCATGTAGTTTGGGATAGATATGATTACTTGGATGCTTTGTTGTCTCTATTTTTTCTCAAGTTTTTTCAAAATATAGAAAATTGAGCTAGCTTAACGTGGACATTGGATTTGTGTCATTCAAAGCTCGAAATCAAATGTTATGGCTAACAAATGAAGCAAAATGCATGGAATTGTATCATTCTGGGCTCAAAATCAAAAGTTAAGCACGATTTAGTGCGGACATGTCAAGCCGATCAGCCAATTAATATGGTTATTCTAAACTTATCATTGGCGCTCATTGAGTTAAGGCATATAAATGAATCATAATGCATGGCATCACGCAGTTTTGGATAGATTTGATAACTTGGATGGTTTGTTGTATCTAGTTCTGTCTCATATTTAGTCAAATATAGAAAATTGAAATAGTTTAACGTGGGCATTGGATTCGTTTCATTCTGAGCTATAAATAAAAAGTTACAGACCATTTAATGCAGAAATGTCAACTTTATCGGGCTGTTAAACTGATCATTTTAAATTGTTCATTGGTGGTTATTGAGTAAATGATAATAAATGAAGAATAATGCATGCATCACACAGTTTAGGATACTCTAGATTACTTGGATGCTTTGTCGTATATATTTCTATCTCAAATTTTGTAACAATATAGAAAATTGAGCTAGCTTAACATGGGGATTGGATTAGTGTCATTCTGAGCTCTAAATCAAAAGTTACAGACGATTTAGTGCGGACATGTCAAGTTGATCGGCCAGATAATATGATTATTGTAAACTGATCATTGGTGCTCATTAAGTAAAGGCTTATAAATGAAGCATAATGCATGGCATTATGCAATTTTGGATAGATTTGATTACTTGGAGGCTTTGTCGTCTCTATTTCTATCTCAAATTTTGTCAAAATATAGAAAAATGAGGTACCTTAACGTGGGCATTGGATTTGTATCATTCTGAGCTATAAATCGAAAGTTACTGCCAATTTGGAGCGAGCATATCAAGTTGATCGGCAAGTTAATATGATTATTCTAAACTGATCATTGGTTCTCATTGAGTAAAGGCCAATAAATGAAGCATAATGCATGGCATCACGCAGTTTTGGATAGATTTGATTACTTGGACGCCTTGACGTATCTAGTTTTGCCTCAAATTTTCTTACAGCATAAAAAATTGAACTATCTTAACGTGGGCATTGGATTCGTGTCATTCTGAGCTCTAAATCAAAAGGTACGGACCATTTTGTGCAGGCATGTCCAACTGATCGGCCAGTTAAAGTGTTCATTCTAAACTGATCATTGGTGCTCATTAAGTAATTCCTTATAAATGAAGAATAAAGCATGGCAACACACAGTTTTGGATAGATTGAATTATTTGGACACTTTGTTGTATCTAGTTCTGTCCCATATTTTTGACACAATATAGAAAATTCAGCTAGCTTAACGTGGGAATTGGATTCGTGTCTTTCGGAGATCTAAATCAAAAGTTACGGACAATTTAGTGCGGAAATTTCTAGGTTATCGGCCAGTTAAAGTGATCATTCTAAACTGATCGTTGGTGCTCATTGTGTAAAGGTTTATAATAGAACCATAACGCATGGCATCACACAGTTTTACATAGATTGGATTACTTGGATGCTTTTTTGTATCTATTTTGTTCTAAAATTTTGTTACAATATTGAAAATTGAGCTAGATTTACGTGGGAATTGGATTCGTGTCATTCTGACCCCTAAATCAAAAGTTACAGACGATTTAGTGCAGACATTTCAAATTGATCGGCCAGTTAAAATGATCATTCTAAACTGATCATTGGTGCTCATTAAGTAAAGGCTTATAAATGAAGCATAAAACATGGCATCACATAGTTTGGGATAGATTGGATAACTTGGACGTTTCGTCGTATCTAGTTCTGTCTCAGATTTAGTAAAAATATAGAAAATTGAAATAGTTTAACGTAGGCATTGAATTCGTGTCATTCTGAGCTATAAATAAAAAGTTACGGACCATTTAGTGCAGAAATGTCAAGTTGATCAAGCAGTTAAAATGATCATTTTAAATTGATCATTGGTGCTGACTGAGTAAAAGATAATAAATGAAGAATAATGCATGACATCACGCAGTTTAGGATATTCAGGAATACTTGGACGCTTTGTCGTATATATTTTTGTCTCAAATTTTGTAACAATATAGAAAATTGAGCTAGCTTAACATGGGGATTAGATATCGTGTCATTCTGAGCTCTAAATCAAAAGTTACAGACGATTTAGTGAGCACATGTCAAGTTGATCGGCCAGTTAATATGATTATTCTAAACTGATAATTGGTGCTCATTGAGTAAAGACTTATAAATGAAGCATAATGCATGGCATAACGCAGTTTTGGATAGATTTGATTACTTGGACGCTTTGTCATCTACATTTCTATCTCAAATTTTGTCAAAATATTGAAAGTTGAGGTAGCTCAACGTGGGCATTGATTTCTCTCATTCAGAGCTCTAAATCGAAAGTTAAGGCTGATTTAATGCGGACATGTCAAGTTTATCGGCCAGTTAATATGATTATTCTAAACTGATTATTGGTGCTCATTAAATAAAGGCTTATAAATGAAACTTAATGCATGTCATGACACAGTTTTGGATAAATTTGATTACTTGGACGCTTTTACATATCTTGTTCTCTCTCAAATTCTGTTACAATATAAAATATTGAAATACGTTAACGTAGCCATTGGATTCGTGTCATTTTTAGTTCTAAATCAAAAGTTACGGACCATTTTGTGTAGGCATGTCAAATTGATCATTTAGTTAAAGTGATCATTCCAAACTGATAATGGTTCTCATTAAGTAAAGGCTTATAAATGAACAATAAAGCATGGAAATACGCAGTTCTGGATAGATTGGATAACTCGGATGCTTTGTTGTATCTAGTTCTGTCCCAAATTTTGTCACAATATAGAAATTTGAGCTAGCTTAACGTGGGCATTGGATTTGTGTCATTTTGAGATATAAATCAAAAATTAATGACGATTTAGTGCGGACATGTCTAGTTGATCGGCCTGTTAAAGTGATTATTTTAAACTGATCAATGGTGCTCATTCTGTATAAGATTTATATATGAAGCATAATGCAAATCATCACACTGTTTTAGAATGATTTGATTACTTAGACGCTTTGCTTCTCTATTTCTATTTCAACTTAACGTGGGCATTGGATTTTTATCAATCTGGGCTCCAAATTAAATGTTACGCACGATTCAATGCAGACATGTCAAGTTGATCGGCCAGTTAATATGATTATTCTAAATTGATCATTGGTTCTCATTAGGCAAATGCTTGTAAATGTAGCATAATGAATGGCATCACGGAGTTCTGGATAGATTTGATTACTTAGATACTTTCTCGTATCTAGTTTTGTCTCAAATTTTGTCATAATATAAAAAATTGAACTGGTTTAACGTGGGCATTGGACTCGTATCATTCTGAGCTCTAAATTAAAAGTTACATACCATTTCGTGCAAAAATGTCAAGTTGATCGGGCAGTTAAAATGATCATTCTAAACTAATCATCTGTGCTCATTAAGTAAAAGCTTATAAATGAAGAATAATGCATGGTATCATGCAGTTTAGGATAGACTTGATTACTTTTATAGTTTGACGTATCTATTTCTGTCTCAAATATTATTATTATATTGAAAATTGATCTAGCTTAACGTGGGCATTGGATTCATCTCATTGTGAGCTCTAAATCAAAAGTTTCGGATGATTTAGTGCAAACATGTCAAGTTGATCTCCAATTAAAGTGATCATTCAGAACTGATCATTAGTGCTCATTAAATAAAGCCTTATAAATGAAGCATAAAGCATGACATCATGTAGTTTGGGATAGATTTGATTACTTGGACGCTTTGTTGTCTCTATTTTTTCTCAAGTTTTTTCAAAATATAGAAAATTGAGCTAGCTTAACGTGGACATTGGATTTGTGTCATTCAAAGCTCGAAATCAAATGTTATTGCTAACAAATGAAGCAAAATGCATGGAATTGTATCATTCTGGGCTCAAAACCAAAAGTAAGCACGGTTTACTGCGGACATGTCAAGCCGATCGGCCAATTAATATGGTTATTCTAAACTTATCATTGGCGCTCATTGAGTTAAGGCATATAATTGAATCATAATGCATGGCATCACACAGTTTAGGATAATATGATTATTGTAAACTGATCATTGGTGCTCATTAAGTAAAGACTTATAAATGAAGCATAATGCATGGCATTATACAATTTTTGAAAGATTTGATTACTTGGAGACTTTGTCGTCTGTATTTCTATCTCAAATTTTTTCAAAATATAGAAAAATGAGGCACCTTAACGTGGGCATTGGATTTGTATCATTCTGAGCTACAAATCGAAAGTTACTGCCGATTTGGAGCGAGCATATCAAGTTGATCGGCAAGTTAATATGATTATTCTAAACTGATCATTGGTTCTCATTGAGTAAAGGCCAATAAATGAAGCATAATGCATGGCATCACACAGTTTTGGATAGATTTGATTACTTGGAAGCCTTGATGTATCTAGTTTTGCCTCAAATTTTCTTACAGCATAAAAAATTGACTTATCTTAACATGGGCATTGGATTCATGTCATTTTGAGCTCTAAATCAAAAGGTACGGACCATTTTGTGCAGGCATGTCAAACTGATCGGCCAGTTAAAGTGTTCATTCTAAACTGATCATTGGTGCTCATTAAGTAATTCCTTATAAATGAAGAATAAAGCATGGCAACACACAGTTTTGGATAGATTGAATTATTTGGACACTTTGTTGTATCTAGTTCTGTCCCATATTTTTGACACAATATAGAAAATTCAGCTTGCTTAACATGGGAATTGGATTCGTGTCTTTCGGAGATCTAAATCAAAAGTTACGGACGATTTAGTGCGGAAATTTCTAGTTTGTCGGCCAGTTAAAGTGATCATTCTAAACTGATCGTTGGTGCTCATTGTGTAAAGGTTTATAATAGAATCATAACGCATGGCATCACACAGTTTTAGATAGATTGGATTACTTGGATGCTTTTTTGTATCTATTGTTTTCTAAAACTTTGTTACAATATTGAAAATTGAGCTAGATTTACGTGGGAATTGGATTCGTGTCATTCTGACCCCTAAATCAAAAGTTACGGACGATTTAGTGCAGACATTTCAAATTGATCGGCCAGTTAAAATGATCATTCTAAACTGATCATTGGTGCTCATTAAGTAAAGGCTTATAAATGAAGCATAAAACATGGCATCACATAGTTTGGGATAGATTTGATTACTTGGACACATTGTCTTCTCTAGTTCTATCCAAAATTTTGTCAAAATATAAAAAATTGAGCTAGATTATCATGGGCATTCGCTTCATATCATTCTGGGCTCTAAATCAAAAGTTACACACGATTTAGTGCATACATGTCAAGTTGATCAGCCAGTTAATATGATTATTCTAAACTGATCATTGGTGTTCATTGAGTAAAGCCGTATAAATGAAGCATAATGCATGGCATCACACAGCTTTGGATAGATTTGATGATTTGCTTGCTTTGTCGTATCTAGTTTTGTCTTATATTTTGTCAAAATATAGAAAATTGAACTAGCTGAACGTGGGCATTGGATTCGTGTCATTTGGAGCTATAAATCAAAAATTACGGACCATTTAGTGCAGATATGTCAAGTTGATCGGCCAGTTAAAGTGATCATTCTAAATGGATCTTTTTAAATTGATCATTGGTGCTCATTGAGTAAAATATAATAAATGAAGAATAATGCATGACATCACGAAATTTAGGATAGAATGGATTACTTGGACGTTTTGTCGTATATATTTCTGTCTCAACTTTTGTCACAATATAGAAAATTGAGCTTGTATTACATGAGGATTGGATTTGTGTCATTCTGAGCTCTAAATCAAAAGTTACCAACGATTTAGTGTGGACATGACAAGTTGATCGGCCAGTTAAGATGATTATTCTAAACTAATCATGGGTGCTCATTAGGTAAAGGCATGTTAATGAAGCATAATTCATGACATCACACAATTTTGGATAGATTTGATTACTTGGACGCTTTATCGTATCCAGTTTTGTCTCAAATTTTGTCACAATATAAAAAATTGAACTAGCTTAACGTGGGCATTGGACTCTTATCATTCTAAGCTCTAAATCAAAAGTTATGGATCATTTTTTTCAGATATGTTAAGTTGATCGGGCTATTAAAATAATCATTATAAACTGATCATTGGTGCTCATTGAGTAAAAGCTTATAAATTTAGAATAATGCATGGCATCACACAGTTTAGGATATACTGGATTACATGGACACTTTGCGTATCTATTTCTATCTCAAATTTTGTCATAATATTGAAAATTGATCTAGCTTAACGTGGGCATTGGATTCATGTCATTATGAGATCTAAATCAAAAGTTTCGGACGATTTAGTGCAGACATGTCGAGTTGATCGCCAATTAAAGGGATAATTCTAAACTGATCATTAGTGCTCATTAAATAAAGGTTTATAAATGAAGCATAAAGCATGACATCATGTAGTTTGGGATATATTTGATTACTTGGACGCTTTGTCGTCTCTATTTTGCTCATTTTATGCTCTAAATCAAAAGTTATGGACGATTTAGTGCGGTCATTTCAAGTTGATCAGCTAGTTAATATAGTTATTCTAAACTGATCATTGGTGCTCATTGAGTTAAGGCTTATAAATGAAGTAAAATGTATGGAATCACGAAATTTTGGATAGATTTAATTACTTGGATGCTCTATCTTATCTAGTTTTGTCTCAAAATTTGTTAAAATATAGAAAATTGAACTAGCTTAATGTGGGCATGGGATTTGTGTCATTCTGGTATATAAATCAAAAGTTACAGATGATTTAGTGCGGCATATCAAGTTGGTTCGCTAGTTAAAATGATCATTTTAAACTGATCATTGGTGCTCATTGAGTAAAAGTTTATAAATAAAGAATAATGCATGGCATCACACAGTTTGGGATAGATTGGATTACTTGGACTGTTTGTCGTATCTATTTTTGTCTCAAATTTTGTCATAATATAGAAAATTGACCTAGTTTAACGTGGGCATCAGATTCGTGTCATTATGAGATCTAAATCAAAATTTATGGATGATATAGTGTGGACATGTCTAGTTGATCGGCCCGTTAAAGTGATCATTCTAAATTGATAATTGGTGCTCATTGAGTAAAAGCTTATAGATGGAGCATAATGCATGGCATCACATACTTTTAGATAGATTGTGTTACTTGGATGCTTTTTTGTTTCTATTTTTGTCTCAGATTTTGTTACAAGATATATAATTTAGCTAGGTTAACGTGGGTATTGGATTCGTGTCATTCTGAGCTCTAAATAAAAAGTTACGAACGATTAAGTGCGAACATGTCAAGTTGATCGGCCTGGTTAAAGTGATCATTCTAAACTGATCATTCGTGCGCATTAAGTAAAGGCTTATAAATGAAGCATAATGCATGGCATCACGCAGTATACAATAGATTTGATTACTTGGACACATTGTCGTCTTTATTTCTATCTCAGATTTTGTCAAAATATAGAAAATTGTGTTAGCTTAACGTGGGCATTGTATTCATATCATTTTGAGCTCTAAATCGAAAGTTATGGCCAATTTAGTACGGACATGTCAATTTGATCGGCAAGTTAATATAATTATTCTAAACTGATCATTCGTGATCATTGAGTAAAGGCCAATAAATGAAGCATAATGCATGGCATCACGCAGTTTTTGGATAGATTTGATTACTTGGATGCTTTGTGGTATCTAGTTCTGTCTCAAATTTTCTCACAATATAAAAAAATTGAACTAGGTTAACGTGTGCATTGGATTTTTGTCATACTGAGCTCTAAATCAAAAGTTACAGACCATTTCGCGCTGATATGTCAAGTTGATCGACCAGTTAAAGTGATCATTTTGTATTGATCATTGGTGTTCATTGAGTAAATTATAATAAATGAAGAATAATGCATGGCATCGCACACTTTAGGATAATGTGGATAACTTGGACGCTTTGTCGTTTATATTTCTCTCTCAAATTTTTTAACAATATAGAAAATGTAGCTAGTTTAACATGAGGATTGGATTCGTGTCATTCTGAGCTCTAAATCAAAAGTTACTGTCGATTTAGTGTGGACATGTCAAGTTGATCGGCCAGTTAATATAATTATTCTAAACTAATCATTGGTGCTCATTAGGTAAAGGCATGTAAATGAAGCATAATGCATGACATCACCAAGATTTGTATAGATTTGATTACTTGGACATTTTGTCATATCTAGTTTTGTCTCAAATTTTGTCACATATAAAAAAATTGAACTATTTTAACGTGGGCATTGGAATCGTATCATTCTGAGCTCTAAATCAAAAGTTATGGACCATTTTGTGCAGATATGTCAAGTTGATCGGCATGTTAAAACGATCATTATAAACTGATCATTGGTGCTCATTAAATAAAAGCTTATAAATGAAGAATAATGCATGACATTACGTAGTTTATGATATACTGGATTACTTGAACTCTTTGTCGTCTCTATTTTTTCTCAAGTTTTGACAAAATATACAAAATTGAGCTAGCTTAACGTGGGCGTTGGATTCGTGTCATTTTAATCTCTAAATCAAAAGTTATGGACGATTTAGTGCGGACATTTCAAGTTGATCAGCTAGTTAATATAGTTAATCTAAACTGATCATTGGTGCTCATTGAGTTAAGGCTTATAAATGAAGTAAAATGTATGGAATCGCGAAATTTTGGGTAGATTTGATTACTTGGATGCTCTGTCTTATCTAATTTTGACTCAAAGTTTGTCAAAATATAGAAAATTGAACTAGCTTAATGTGGGCATGGGATTTGTGTCATTCTGGTATATAAATCAAAAGTTACAAATGATTTAGTGCGGCATATGAAGTTGATTCGGTAGTTAAAATGATCATTCTAAACTAATCATTGGTGCTCATTGAGTACAAGTTTATAAATGAATAATAATGCATGGCATCACGCAGTTTGGGATAGACTGGATTACTTGGACTCTTTGTCATATCTATTTTTGTCTTAAATTTTTTCACAATATATAAAATTGACCTTGCTTAACGTGGGCATCAGATTCGTGTCATTCTGAAATCTAAATCAAAAGTTATGGACGATTTAGTGCGGACATGTCTAGTTGATTGGCCCGTTAAAGTAATCATTCTAAACTGATAATTGGTTTCTCATTGAGTAAAAGCTTATAGATCAAGCATAATGCATGGCATCACATACTTTTAGATAGATTGTGTTACTTGGACGCCTTTTTGTATCTATTTTTGTCTCGAATTTTGCTACAAGATATATAATTTAGCTAGGTTAACGTGGACATTGGATTCGTGTCATTCTGAGCTCTAAATCAAAATTTACGGACGATTAAATGTGGATATGTCAAATGGATCGGCCAGTTAAAGTGATCATTCTCATCTGATCATTGGTACTCATTAAGTAAAGGCTTATAAATGAAGCATAAAACATGGCATCACGTAGTTTGGGATAGACTTGATTACTTGGACGCATTGTCTTCTCTAGTTCTATCCTAAATTTTGTCAAAATATAGAAAATTGAGCTAGATTAACGTGGGCATTGGCTTCGTATCATTCTGGGCTCTAAATAAAAACTTACACACGATTTAGCGTGGACATGTCAAGTTGATCAGCCCGTTAATATGATTATTCTAAACTGATCATTGGTGCTCATTGAGTAAAGCCTTATAAATTAAGCATAATGCATGACATCACACAGTTTTGGATAGATTTGATTACTTGGTCGCTTTGTCGTATCTAGTTTTGTCTCATATTTTGTCAAAATATAGAAAATTGAACTAGCTTAACGTGGGCATTGGATTCATGTCATTCGGAGATATAAATCAAAAATTACAGACCAATTAGTGCAGATATATCAAGTTGATCGGCCTGTTAAAGTGATTATTCTAAATGGATCATTTTAAATTGATCATTGGTGCTCATTGAGTAAAAGATAAGAAATGAAGAATAATGCATGACATCACGCAGTTTAGGATAGACTTGATTACTTGGATGCTTTATCGTATATATTTCTGTCTCAAATTTTGTCACAATATAGAAAACTGAGCTAGTATAACATGAGGATTGGTTTCGTGTCATTCTGAGCACTAAATCAAAAGTTACCGACGGATTTAGTGTGGACGTGACAAGTTGATCGGCAAGTTAATATGATTATTCTAAACTATTCAATGGTGCTCATTAGGTAAGCTTGTTAATGAAGCATAATGCATGTCATCACACAGTTTGGGATAGATTTGATTACTTGGACGCTTGTTCGTATCTAGTTTTGTCTCAAATTTTGTCACAAAATAAAAAATTGAACTACCTTAACGTGGGCATTGGACTCGTATCATTCTAAGCTCTAAATCAAAATTTACGGACCATTTCGTGCAGATATGTCAAGTTGATCGCCTGTTAAAATGATCATTCTAAACTGATCATTGGTGCTCATTGAGTAAAAGTTTATAAATGAAGAATAATGCATGGTATCACACAGTTTAGGATAGACTGGATTACTTGGACACTTTGCGTATCTATTTCTATCTCAAATTTTGTCATAATATTGAAAATTGATCTAGTTTAACGTGGGGATTGGATTCGTGTCATTTTGAGCTCTAAATCAAAAGTTTCGGACGATTTAGTGCATACATGTCGAGTTGCTCACCAATTAAAGTGATCATTCTAAACTGATCATTAGTGCTCATTAAATAAAGGCTTATAAATGAATCATAAAACTGATCATTACTTGGACGCTTTGTCGTCTCTATTTTTTCTCAAGTTTTGTCAAAATATACAAAATTGAGCTAGCTTAACGTGGGCATTGGATTCGTGTCATTTTATGCTCTAAATCAAAACTTATGGACGATTTAGTGCCGACATTTCAAGTTGATCAGCTAGTTAATATAGTTATTCTAAACTAATCATTGGTGCTCATTAAGTTAAGGCTTATAAATGAAGTAAAATGTATGGAATCATGAAATTTTGGATAGATTTGATTACTTGGATGATATGAGTTATCTAGGTTTGTCTCAAAGTTTGTCAAAATACAGAAAATTGAACTAGCTTAAAGTGGGCATGGGATTCGTGTCATTCTGGTATATAGATCAAAAGTTATAGATGATTTAGTGAGGCATATAAAGTTGATCGGCTAGTTAAAATGATCATTCTAAACTGATCATTGGTGCTCATTGAGTAAAAGTTTATAAATGAAGAATAATGCATGGCATCACACAGTTTGGGATAGACTGGATTACTTGGACTCTTTGTATTATCTATTTTTGCCTCAAATTTTTTCACAATATAGAAATTGGCCTAGCTAAACGTGGGCATCAGATTCGTGTCATTATGAGATCTAAATCAAAAATTACAAACGATTTAGTGCAGATATTTCTAGTTGATCGGCTCGTGAAAGTGATCATCCTAAACTGATAACTGGTGCTCATTGAGTAAAAGCTTATAGATGAAGCATAATGCATGGTATCACATACTTTTAGATAGCTTGTGTTACGTGGACGCTTTTTTGTATCTAGTTTTGTCTCAAATTTTGTTACAAGATTTATAATTTAGCTAGCTTAACGTGGGCATTGGATTCGTGTCATTCTAAGCTCTAAATCAAAAGTTACAGACGATTTAGTGCGGAAATGTCAAGTTGATCGGCCAGTTAAATTGATAATTCTAAACCGATCATTGGTGCTCACTAAGTAAAGGTTTATAAGTGAAGCATAATGCATGACATCACCTAGTATATGATAGATTTGATTACTTGGACGCTTTGTCGTCTCTATTTCTATCTCAAATTTTGTAAAAATATAGAAAATTGAGGTAGCTTAACGTGGGCATTGGATTCATATAATTATCTACACTAAATCGAAAGTTATGACCGATTTAATGCGGTCATGTCAATTTGATCAGCAAGTTAATATAATTATTCTAAACTGATCATTCGTGCTCATTGAGTAAAGGCCTATAAAAGAAGCATAATGCATGGCATCACACAGTTTTGGATGGATTTGATTATTTGGATGCTTTTTCGTATCTAGTCCTGTCTCAAATTTTCTCACAATATAAAAAATTGAACTAGGTTAACGTGTGCATTCGATTCATGTCATTCTGAGCTCTAAATCAAAAGTTATGGACCATTTTGCGCTGATATGTCAAGTTGATCAACCAATTAAAGTGATCGTTCTATATTGATCATTGGTGTTCATTGAGTAAAATATAATAAATGAAGAATAATGCATGGCATCGCACAGTTTAGGATAGACTGTATTACTTGGATGCTTTTTTGTATATTTTTCTGTCTCAAATTTTGTCACAATATAGAAAACGTAGCTAGTTTAACATGAGGATTGGATACGTGTCACTTTGAGCTCTAAATCAAAAGTTACGGTCGATTTAGTGTCGACATGTCAAGTTAATCGGCCAGTTAATATAATTATTCTAAACTAATCATTGGTGCTCATTAGGTAAAGGCATATAAATGAAGCATAATGCGTCGCATCATGCAGTTTTGTATAGATTTTATTACTTGGACGTTTTGTCGTATCTAGTTTTGTATCAAATTTTGTCACAATATAAAAATTGAAATATCTTAATATGGGCATTGAACTCGTATCAGTCTGAGCTCTAAATCAAAAGTTACGGACTATTTTGTGCAGATATGTCAAGTTGATCGGCCTATTAATACGATCATTCTAAACTGATCATTGGTGCTCATTGAGTAAAAGCTTATATATGAAGCATAAAGCATGGCACCACGTAGTTTGGGATAGATTCGATTACTTGGGGCTTTGTCGTCTCTATTTTGTCTCAAGGTTTTTCAAAATATAGAAAATTGAGCAATAACGTGGGCATTGGGTTTGTGTAGTTCTATTCTCTAAATCAAAAGTTATGGATGATTTAGTGCGGATAATTCAAGTTGATCCGCTAGTTAATATAATTATTCTAAACTAATCATTGGTGCTCATGGAGTTAAGGCTTATAAATGAAGCAAAATAGATGGAATCACGAAATTTTGGATAGATTTGATTACTTGGACGCTTTGTCGTCTCTATTTTTTTCTCAAGTTTTACCAAAATATAGAAATTAAGCTAGCTTAACGTGGCCATTGGATTCATGTCATTCTAAGCTCTAAATAAAAATTTATGGACGATCTAGCGCGGACATTTCAAGTTGAACGGCTAGTTAATATAGTTATTCTGAACTGATCATTAGTGCTCATTGTTTTAAGGCTTATAAATAAAGCAAAATGCATGGAATCACGAAATTTTGGATATATTTGATTACTGGGATGCTCTGTCGTATCTAGTTTTGTCTCAAATTTTGTCAAAATATAGAAAATTGAACTTGCTTAATATGGGCATTGGATTCGTGTCATTCGGGGATATAAATCTAAAGTTACAGACGATTTAGTGCAGGCATGTCAAGTTGATCGGCCAGTTAAAATGATTATTCTAAACTGATCATTGGTGCTCATTGAGTAAAAGCTTATAAATGAAGAATAATGCATGACATCACACAGTTTGGGATAGACTGGATTACTTGGACGCTTTGTCGTATCTATATTTGTCTCATATTTTGTCTCAACATATAAAATTGACCTAGATTAACGTGGGCATTGGGTTCATGTCATTATGAAATCTAAATCAAAAGTTATGGATGATTTAGTGCGGACATTTCTAGTTAATCGGCCTGTTATAGTGATCATTCTAAACTGATAATTGGTTCTCATTGAGTAAAGGCTTCTAGGATGAAGCATAATGCATGACATCACATATTTTTAGATAGATTGGATTAGTTGGACTCTTTTCTGTATCTATTTTTGTCTCAAATTTTGGTACAAGATATATAATTTAGCTAGCTTAACGTGGGCATTGGATTCATGTCATTATGAGCTCTAAATCAAAAGTTACGGACGACTTATTCTGGACATGTCAAGTTGATCGGCCATTTAAAGTGATCATTCTAAACTAATCATTGGTGCTCATTAAGTAAAGGCTTTTAAATGAAGCATAATGCATGGCGTCACACACTTTTCGATAGATTTGATTACTTGGATTCTTTGTCCTCTCTATTTCTATCTGAAATTTTGTAAAAATATTGAAAATTGAGGTAGCTTAACGTGGGCATTGGTTTTGTATCATTTTGAGTTTTAAATCAAAAGTTACGGACCATTTAGTGCAAACATGTCAATTTGATCAAGTTACGGACCATTTCGTGCAGAATTGTCAAGTTGATCGCCGAGTTAAAATGATCATTCTAAACTGATCATTGGTGTTCATTAAGTAAAAGCTTATAAATGAAGAATATTAAATGGCATCACAATTTTAAGGATAGACTGGATTACTTGGGTGCTTTGTCGTCTCTATTTTCTGTCAATCTTTGTCAAAATATAGAAAATTCAGCTAGCCTAACATGGGCATTGGATTCGTGTCATTCTAAGCTCTAAATCAAAAGTTACAGACGAATTAGTGCGGAAATGTCAAGTTGATAAGCCAGTTAAAGTGATCTTTCCAAACTGATCATTGGTGCTCATTGATTAAAGGCTTATAAATGAAGCATTATGCATGGGATTACACAAATTTAGATAGATTTGATTACATGGAAGCTTTGTTTTATCTAGTTTTGTCTCAAATTTTGTCAAAATATAGAAAATTGAACTAGCTTAATTTGGGCATTGGATTTGTGTCATTCTAACCTATATATCAAAAGTTACGTACGATTTAGTGCAGTCATGTCTAGTTAATCGACCAGTTAAAATGATCATTTTAAACTGATCATTGGTACTCATTGAGTAAAAGATTATAAGAAGATTAATACATGGCATCACGCAGTGTGGGATAGATTGGATTTCTTGGACGCTTGCTCGTATATAATTTTGTCTCAAATTTTTTCACAATATAGAAAATTGAGCTAGCGTAACTTGGGCATTTGATTCGTGTCATTCGGAGATCTAAATCAAAAGTTACAGACGATTTAGTGTGGACATGTCTAGTTGATCGGCCAGTTAAAGTTATCATTTTAAACTGATCTTTGGTACTCAATGAGTAAAGTCTTATAGATGAAGCATAATGCATGGCATCACACAATTTTAGATAGATTGGATTACTTGTATGCTTTGTCAAATTTATTTTTGTCTCAAATTTTGTTATAATATAAAAAATTGAGCTAGCTTAATGTGGGCATTGGATTTGTGTCATTCTGAGATCTAATCAAAAGTTACGGACGATTTAGTGTGGACATGTCAAGTTGATCGTCCTGTTAAAATGATCATTCCAAACTGATCATTGGTGCTCATTAAGTAAAGGCTTATAAATGAAACATAAAGCATGGCATCACATACTTTGGGATAGATTAGATTACTTTGACGCTTTTTCGTCTCTATTTCTATCTCAAATTTTGTCAAAACAAAGAAAATTGAGGTAGTTTAACGTGGGAACTGGATTCGTATCATTCGCAGCTATAAGTCAAAAGTTACGGACGATTTAGTGCGGATATGTCAAGTTGATCAACAAGGTAATATGATTATTATAAACTCATCATTAATGCTCATTGTCTAAAAGCCAGCTAAAATGATCATTCTCAACTGATCATTAGTTCTCATTGAGTAAAAGCTTATAAATGAAGAATAATGCATGACATCACGCAGTTTAGGATTGACTAGTTTACTAGGACGCTTTTCGTATCTATTTCTATGTCAAAAATTTTCATAATATAGAGAGTTGAGCTAGCTTAACGTGGGCATTGGATTCGTGTGATTCTGAGCTCTAAATCAAAAGTTATGGACAATTTAGTGCGTACATGTCAATATGATCGGCCAGTTAATATGATCATTATAAAGTGATCATTGGTGCTCATTGAGTAAAGGCTTATAACTGAAGCATAATGCATGAAATCACACAGTTTTTGATAGATTGGGTTAGTTGTGTGCTTTTTCGTATCTCTTTCTATCGCAAATTTTTGTCTCAATATAGAAAATTGAACTAGTTTAACATGGGCATTGGATTCATGTCATTCTAAACTCTAAGTCAAAAGTTACGGACGAGTTATTGTAGACATGTCAAGTTGATCTGCCAGTTCAAATGATCATTCTAAATTGATCATTGGTGCTCATTGAGTAATAGCTTGTAAATGAAGCATAATGCATGGCATCACACAGTTTGAGATAGACAAGATTACTTGGTTGCATTTTCGTATCTATTTCTATCTCAAATTTTGTCCCAATATAGAAAATTGATCTAGTTTAACGTGGGCATTGCATTCATGTCATTCTGAGCTCTAAACCAAAAGTGACGGATGACTTAGTGCGGACATGTCAAGTTCATCGGCCTGTTAAAGTGATCATTCTAAACTGATCATTGGTGCTCATTAAGTAAACGCTTATAAATGAAGCATAAAACACGACATCACGTAGTTCGGGATAGATTTCATTATTTGGCGATATTTCTTCTCTATTTTTATCTCAAATTTCGTCAAAATATAGAAAATTGAGGTAGCTTAATGTGGTCATTGGATTCGTATCATTGTGAGCAATAAATGGAAAGTTACGGACGATTTAGTGCGTACATGTCAACTTGATCGGCCGGTTAATATGATTATTCAAAAATGATCATTGGTGCTCATTAAGTAAAGGCTTATATATGACGCATAATGCATGGCATCATGCAGTTTTGGATAGATTTGATTACTTGGACGCTTTTTCGAATCTAGTTCTGTCTAAAATTTTGTCAGAATATAAAAAATTGAACTAGCTTAACGTGGGCATTGGATTCGTGTCATTCTGAGTTCTAAATCAGAAGTTACAGACAATTTAGTGCGTACATTTCAAGTTGATCGTCCAGTTATTATGATCATTTTTAACTGATCATTGGTGCTCATTGAGTAAAGGCTTATAAATGAAGCATAATGCATGCAATCACTCAATTTTGGATAGATTGGATTACTTGGATGCCTTGTCGTATCTAATTATGTCTCAAGTTGATCGGCCAGTTAAAATGATCATTCTAAACTGATCATTGCTGCTTATTGAGTAAGGCTTATAAATGAAGTATAATGCATGGCATCACGTAGTTTGGGATATATTAGATTACTTGGATGATTTCTCGTATCAATATTTATCTCAAATTTTATCACAATATAGAAAATTGAGCTAGTTTAACATATCTATTTTGTGTCAAATTTGGTCACAATATAGAAAATAAAGCTAGCTTAATGTGGCCATTGGATTCGTGATATTATGAGATCTAAATCCAAAGTTACGGATTATTTAATGCGGACAGGTCAAGTTGATCGGTCAGTTAAAATGATCATTCTTAACTGATCGTTGGTGCTCATTGAGGAAATGCTTATAAATGAAGCATAATGCATGGCATCACGCACTTTGGGATAGATTGGATTAGTTGGATGCTTTTCCTTATCTATTTCTGTCTCAAATTTTGACGCAATATATAAAACTGAGCTAGCTCAACGTGGGAATTGGATTCGTGTCATTCTGAGCTCTAAAATATAAGTTAATGATGATTTAGTGTGGACATGTCAAGTTGATCAGCCAGTTAAAGTGATCAATCTAAACTGATCATTGGTACTCATTAAGTAAAGGCTTATAAATGAAGCATAATGCATGCTATCACACAGTTTTGGATAGAATGGATTACTTGGACGCTTTGTCGTATCTATATTTGTCTCATATTTTGTCAAAATATGGAAAAATGATCTATCTTAACGTGGGCGTTGAATTCCTGTCATTCGGACCTCTACATCAAAAGTTACGGACGATTTAGTGCAGACATGTCAAGTTGATCGACGAGTTAAAGTGATCATTCTAAACTGGTCATTGGTGCTCATTGAGTGAAGGTTTATAAATAAACCATAATGCATGATATCACGCAGTTTGAGATAGATTGGATTACTTGGACGCTTTGTCGTATCCATTTTTGTCTCAAATTTTGTCACAATATAGAATATTGAGCTAGCTTAACATGGGCATTGGATTCGTGTTATTATGAGCTCTAAATCAAAAGTTATGGACAATTTAGTGCAGACATATCAAGTTGTCAAAGCAGTTTTATTCTTCAATTTTATCACAATATAAAACATTGAGCTAGTTTAACGTAGGCATTGGATTCATGTCATTCTGAGCTCTAAATTAAAAGTTACCGACGGTTTAGAGTGAACATGTTAAGTTGATCGGTTAGTTAAAATGATCATTTTTAACTGATCATTTGTGCTCATTGAGTAAAGGCTTAGACCTAAAGCATAATGCATGGCATCACACACTTTGGCATAAATTAGAGTACTTGGAAAATTTTCCTTATCTACTTCTATCTCAAATTTTTTCGCAATATTGAAAAATTGAGCTAGCTTAACGTGGGCATTGGATTCTTGTTATTCTGAGCTCTAAAATATAAGTTACGGACGATTTAGTGCGGACTTGGCAAGTTAATCGGCCTGTTAAAGTGATCATTCTAAATTGATCATTGGTGCTCATTGAGTAAACACTTATAAATGAAGTATAATGTATGGCATCATGCAGTTCGGGATAAATTGGATTACATGGACGCTTTGTCGTATCTTTTTTTGTCTCATATTTTGTCAAAATATTGAAAATTGAGCTAGCTTAACGGGGGCATTGGATTCGTGTCATTCTGAACTCTACATCAAAATTTACAGATGATTTTGTGTGGACATGTCAAGTTGATCGGCGAGTTAAAATGATCATTATAAACTGGTCATTGGTGCTCATTGAGTAAAGGTTTATAAATAAAGCATAATGCATGATATCTCGCAATTTGAGATAGATTGGATTACTTGGACGCTTTGTCGTATCCATTTTTGTCTCTAATTTTGTCACAATATAGAAAATTGAGCTAGCTTAACGTGGGCATGGGATTCGTGTTATTATGAGCTCTAAATCAAAAGTTATGGACAATTTAGTGCAAACATTCTTGCTAAATCACTTTGATCACCCAGTTAAATTGATCATTCTAAACTGATCATTGGTGCTCATTGATTAAAGGATTATAAATGAATCATAATGCATGACACCATGTAGTTTTGGAAAGATTTGATTACTTGGAGTGTTGAAGCAATTTTAGTCTTAAAATTTATCACAATACAAAAACATTGAGCTAGCTTAACGTGGGTATTGGATATGTGTCAGTCTGAGCTCTAAATCAAAAGTTACGAACGATTTAGTGTGGATCTGTCAAGTTGGTCGGCCAGTTAAAGTGATCATTCTAAACTGATCATTGGTGCTCATTGAGTAAAGGCATGTAAATGAAGCATAATGCATGGCATCACGCAGTTCGGGGTAGATTGGATTACATGGACACTTTGTTGTATCTATTTCTGTCTCAAATTTTGTCACAATATAGAAAATTGAGCTAGCTTAATGTAGGCATTGGATTCGTGACATTTTGAGCTCTAAATCAAAAGATACGGACGATTTAGTGCAAAAATGTAAAGTTGATCGGTCAGTTAAAGTGATCATTCTAAACTGATCACTGGTGCTCAATGAGTAAAAGCTTATAAATGAATCATAATGCATGACATCGCGTAGTTCAGGATAGATTTTTTCCCAATATAGAAAATTGAGCTAGCTTAACGGGGGCATTGGATTCATGCCATTCGGAGCTCTAAATAAAAAGTGACGAACGATTTAGAGCGGACATGTCAAGTTGATCCGCCAGTAAAAGTGATCATTCTCAACTGATCATTGGTGCTCATTTGGTAAAGGCTTATAAATGAAGCATAATGCAGGGCATCATGCAGTTCGGGATAGATTGGGTACATGGATGCTTTCTCTTATCTATTTCCCTCTCAAATTTTGTCAAAATATTGAAAATTGAGATAGTTTAATGTAGGCTTTGGATTTGTGTAATTTTGAGCTTTAAATCAAAAGGTAGTGATGATTTAGTGCGGACATGTCAAGTTGATCGGACAGTTAAAGTGATCATTCTAAATTGATCAATGGTGCTCATTGATTAAAGGCTTATAAATGATGCATAATGCATGACATCACGCAGTTTGGGATAGATTGGATTACTTGGAAGCTTTGTCGTATCTACTTCTACCTCAAATTTTGTCACAATATAGAAAATTGACCTAGCTTAACGTAGATATTGGATTCGTGTCATTCTGAGCTCTAAATCAAAAGTTACGGACGATTTAGGGCGGACATGTCAAGTTGATCGGCCAGTTAAAGTGATCATTCTAAACTGATCATTGGCTCTCATTGAGTAAAAGTTGATAATTGAAGCATAATGCAAGGCATCATGCGGTTTTTGTTAGATTGGAATACTTGAACATTTTTTGTATCTATTTCGTTCTCAAATTTTGTCACAACATAGAGAATTACGCTAGCTTAACATGGGCATTGGATTCATGTCATTCTGAGATCAAAATCAAAATTTACGGACAATTTAGTGCAGACATGTAAAGTTGATCAGCAAGTTAAAGTTATCATTCTAAACTGATCATTTGTTTTCATTGAGTAAATGTTGATAAATGAAGTATAATGCATGACATCATGTAGTTTTGGCTAGATTGGATTACTTGAATGCTTTTTTGTATCTATTTCTCTCTCAGTTTTTGTCACAACATAGAGAATTGGGCTAGTTAACGTGGGCGTTGGATTCGTATCATTCTGAGCTCTAAATCAAAAGTAAGGGACGATTTATTGCGGACATATCAAGTTGATGGTCCAGTTAAAGTGATCATTCTAAACTGAGCATTGGTGCTCATTGAGAAAATGCTTATAAATGAAGCATAATGCATGGCATCACGCTGTTTTTGCTATATTGGATTACTTGAACGCTTTTTCTTATCTATTTTGTGTAACATTTCGACACAATAAAGAAAATTGAGCTAGGTTAACGTGGACATTGGATTCATGTTATTCTGAGATATATATAAAAGGGTACGGACGATTTAGTGCGAACATGTCAAGTTGATCGGCCAGTTAAAGTTATCATTCTAAACTGATCATTTCCTCTCATTGAATAAAAGTTGATAATTGAAGCATAATGCAAGGCATCATGCAGTTTTGGCTAGATTGGATTACTTGAACATTTTTTTTTATCTATTTCGTTCTCAAAATTTGTCACAACCTATAGAATTACGCTACCTTAACGTGGGGATTGGATTCATGTCATTCTGAGCTCTAAATCAAAAGTTAGGGACGATTTAGTGCGGACATGTAAAGTTGATCGGCCAGTTAAAGTTATCATTCTAAACTGATCATTTGTTCTCATTGAGTAAATGCTGATAAATGAAGCATAATGCATGGCATCATGTAGTTTTGGCTAGATTGGATTACTTGAACGCTTTTTTGTATCTATTTCAGTCTCAAAGTTTATCACAACATAGAGAATTGAGCTAGTTAAGGTGGGCATTGAATTCGTGTCATTCTGAGCTCTAAATCAAAAGTAAGGGATGATTTAGTGCGGACATATCAAGTTGATCGTCCTGTTAAAGTGATCATTCTAAACTGAGCATTGGTGCTCATTGAGAAAAGGCTTATAAATGAAGAATAATGCATGGCATCACGCAGTTTTTCCTATATTGGATTACTTGAACGCTATTTCGTATCTATTTTGTGTAAAATTTTGTCACAATATTGAAAATTGAGCTAGGTTAACGTGGACATTGGATTTGTGTTATACTGAGCTGTATATCAAAAGTTACGGACGATTTATTGTGGACATGACAAGTTGATCGCCTCCTTAAAGTGATTATTATAAACTGATCATTTGGGCTCATTGATTATAGGCTTATAAATGATGCATAATGCATGACATCAAGCAGTTCGGGATAGATTGGATTATTTGAACACTTTGTCATATATATTTCTACCTGAAATTTTTTCACAATATAGAAAATTGAGCTAGCTTAACGTGGGCATCGGATTCGTGTCATTCTGAGCTCAAAATCAAAAGTTACGGACGATTTAGTACAGACATGTCTAGTTGATGGCCAGTTAAAGTGATCATTCTAAACTGATCATTTGCTCTCAATGAGTAAAAGCTTATAAATGAAGCATAATGCATGACATCATGCAGTTTTGGCTAGATTGGATTACTTGAACGCTTTTTGTATCTATTTTGGTCTCAAATTTTGTCACAACATAGAGAATTGAGCTAGCTTAACGTGGGCATTGGATTCATGTCACAACATAGAGAATTAACCTAGTAAGGGACGATTTAGTGCGGACATGTCGAGTTGATCGGCCAGTTAAAGTGATCATTCTAAACTGAGCATTGGTGCTCATTGAGAAAAGGCTTATAAATGAAGCATAATGCATGGTATCACGAAGTTTTGGCTATATTGGATTACTTGAACGCTTTTTCATATCAATTTTGTGTCGAATTTTGTCACAATTTAAAAAATTGAGCTAGCTTATCATTGGATTCGTGTTATTATGAGTTTTATATCAAAAGTTACGGACGATTTAGTGCCCCCATGTCAAGTTGATCGCCTACTTAAAGTGATCGTTCTAAACTGATCATTTGTGCTCATTGAGTAAATGCTTATAAATGAAGCATATTGCATGGAATCACGCAGTCCGGGATAGATTGTATTACTTGGATGCTTTTTCGTATTTAGTTCATTCTCAAATTTTGTCACAATATAGAAAATTGAACTAGCTTAATGTGGGCATTGGATTCGTGTCATTCTGAGCTCTGAATCAAAAGTTAAAGACGATTTAGTGCGGACATGTTAAGTTGATTGCCTAGTTAAATTTATCATTTTAAACTGATCATTTGTTCTCATTGAGTAAAGGCTTATAAATGAAGCGTAATACATGGTATCACCCAGCTCGGGATAGATTGGATTACATGGAAACATTTTTGTATATATTTCTTTCTCAAATTTTGTCACAATGTAGAAAATTCAGCTAGCTTAACGTGGGCATTGAATTCGTGTCATTCTGAGCTCTGAATCAAAAGTTAAAGACGATTTAGTACGGATATGTCAAGTTGATTGGTCTGTTAAAGTGATAATTGTAAGCTCATCATTGGTGCTCATTGAGTAAAGGCTTATAAATGAATCATAATACATGGCATCACGCAGTTTTCGCTAGATTGGATTACTTCAATACATTTTCGTATCTATTTTTGGGTCAATTTATGTTACAATACAGAAAATTAAGCGAGCTTAATGTGGCCATTGGATTCGAATTTTTCTGAGCTCTAAATCAAAACTTACAGACGATTTAATGAGGACATGTCAAGTTGATCGGCCAGTTAAAGTGATCATTCTAAACTGATAATTGGTGCTTATTGAGTAAACGGCTTACAAATGAGGCGTAATGCATGACATCACACAGTTCGGGATAGATTGGATTATTTGAACGTATTCTTGTATCTAGTTTTGTGTCAATTTCTGTCACAATAAAGAAAATTGAGCTAGCTTAATGTGGGCATTGGATTTGTGTTATCCAGAGCTCTAAATCAAAAGTTACGGACGATTTAGTGCGGACATATCAAGTTGATCGGCCAGTTAAAGTGATCATTCTAAACTGATCATTGGTGGTCATTGAGTAAAAGCTTATAAATGAAGCATAATGCATGACATCACATAGTTCAGGATATATTAGATTATTTGTACGCTTTGTCATATCTTCTATCTCAAATTTTATCACAATATAGAAAATTGAGCTAGCTTAACGTGGGCATTGGATTCGTGTCATTCTGAGCTCTAAATCAAAAGTTACAGACGATTTAGTGCAGACATGTCAAGTTGATAGGTCAGTTAAAGTTATCATTCTAAGCTGATCATTGGTGCTCATTGATTAAAGTCTTATAAATGATGCAGAATGCATGACATCACGTAGTTCGTGATAGATTGGATTACTTGGTCGCTTTGTCGTATCTATTTCTGCCTCAAATTTGTCACAACATAGAGAATTGAGCTAGCTTAATGTGGGCATTGAATTCGTGTAATTCTGAGCTATAAATCAAAAGTTAGGGATGATTTAGTGCGGACATGTCAAGTTGATCGGCCAGTTAAAGTGATCATTCTAAACTGAAGCATAATGCATGGCATCACGCAGTTTTGGCTATATTGTATTACTTGAACGCTTTTTCGTATCTATTTTATGTTAAATTTTGTCACAATATAGAAAACTGAGTTAGCTTAATGTGGGCATTGGATTAGTGTTATTCTGAGCTCTAAATCAATAGTTACGGACAATTTAGTGCAGACATGTCAACTTGATCGCCTAGTTAAAGTTATCGTTCTAAACTGATCATTTGTACTCATTGAGTAAAGGCTTATAAATGAAGCATAATGCATGACATCCTGCAGTTCGGGACAGATTGGATTACATGGACACTTTGTCGTATCTATTTATGTCTCAAAATTTGTCATAATATTGAAAATTGAGCTAGATTAACGTGGGCATTGGATTTGTGTCATTATGAGCTCTAAATCAAAAGTTAAAGACGATTTAGTGCGCACATGTTAAATTGATCACCAAGTTAAAGTTATCATTTTAAACTGGTCATTTGTTCTCATTGAGTAAAGGTTTATAAATGAAGCCTAATACATGGCATCACACAGCTCGGGATAGATTGGATTACATGGAAGCTTTTTCATATCTATTTCTGTCTCAAATTTTGTCACAATATAGAAAATTGAGCTAGCTTAACGTGTGCATTGAATTCGTGTCATTCTGACCTCCGAATAAAAAGTTACAGACGATTTGGTGCAGATATATCAAGTTGATCGGCAAGTTAAAGTGGTCATTCTAAATTGATCATTGGTGCTCATTGAGTAAAGGCTTATAAGTGAATCATAATGCATGATATCATGTAGTTCAGAATAGATTGGATTTTTTGGACAAATTATCGTATCTATTTCTCTCTCAAATTTTGTCACAATATAGAAAATTGAGCTCGTTTAATGTGGGCATTGGATTTGTATCATTCTGAGCTCTAAATCAAAAGTTACGAACGATATAGTGCAGACATGTCAAGTTGACCGGCCAGTTAAAGTGCTCATTCTAAACTGATCATTGGTGGTCATTGCGTAAAAACTTATAATTGATGCATAATGCATGATGTCACGCATTTTGGGATATATTGGATTCCTTGATAGCTTTTTGTATCTATTTCTATCTCAAATTGTGTTACAACATCAAGAATTGAGCTAGCTTAATGTGGGTATTGGATTCGTGTCATTCTGAGCTCTAAATCAAAAGTTAGGGATTATTTAGTGGGGATATGTCAAGTTGATCGACCAGTTAAATTGATCATTCTAAACTGATCATTGGTGCTCATTGAGTAAAGGCTTACAAATGAAGCATAATGCATGGCATCATGCAGTTTTGGCTAGATTGGATTACTTGAACACTTTTTGTATCTATTTCTGTATCAAATTTTGTTACAACATAGAGAATTGAGCTAGTTTAACGTGTGCATTGGATTCGTATCATTTTGAGCTCAAAATCAAAAGTTAGGGACAATTTAGTACGGAAATGTCAAGTTGATGAACCAGTTAAAGTGATCATTCTAAAGTGATCATTGGTCCTCATTCAGTAAAGGCTTATAAATGAAGCATAATGCATGGACTCACGCCGTTTTTGGCTAGATTGGATTACTTGAATGCTTATTCGTATCTATTTTTGTGTCAAATTTTCTCACAATACCGAAAATTGAGCTATCTTAATGTGGGCATTGGATTCATGTTATTCTAAACTCTAAATCAAAGTTACGGATGATTTAGTGCGGACATGTCAAGTTGATCGTGTAGTTAAAGTTATCCTTCCAAACTGATCATTTGTGCTCATTGCGTAAAGGCTTATAAATGAAGCATAATGTATGGCATCACACAGTTCGAGATAGATTGGATTACTTGGATGCTTTTTCGTCCCTATTTTTGTCTCACATTTCGTCCAAAAATAGATAATTGAGTTAGCTTAACGTGGGCATTGGACTCGTGTCATTCAGAGATCTCAATCAAAAGTTAGGGACGATTTACTGCGGACATGTCAGTTGATCACCTAGTTAAAGTGATCATTCTAAACTGATCATTTGTTCTCATTGAGTAAAAGCTTATAAATGAAGAATAATGCATGGCATCACCCTGCTTTGGTTAGATTTGATTACTTGAACTCTTTTTTTAATGTATTTTTGTCTCAAATTTTGTACATCATAGTGAATTGAGCAGGCTTAACATGATCATTGGATTTGTGTCATTCAGATATCTAAATCAAAAGTTAGGGACAATTTAGTCCGGACATGTCAAGTTGATCGGCCAGGTAAAGGGATCATTTGAAATTGATCATTGGTGCTCGTTGAGTAAAGGCTTATAAATGAATCATAATGCATGGCATCACGCAGTTTTGGCAAGATGGGATTACTTGATTGCTATTTTGTATCTATTTTTGTGTCAAATTTGGTCACAATATAGAAACTTAAGCTAGATTAACGTGGACATTGGATTCGTATTATTATGAGCTATAAATCAAAAGTAACAGACGATTTAGTGTGGAAATGTCAAGTTGACCGGCAAGTTAAAGTGATCATTCTTAACTGATCATTAGTGCTCATTGAGTAAAGGCTTATAAATGAAGCATAATGCATGGCATCACGAAGTTTGGGATAGATTGGATTACGTGTACACTTTATCTATCTATTTCAGTCTCAAATTTTGTCACAACATAGAGAATTAAGCTAGCTGAACGTGGGCATTGGATTCGTGTCATTCTAAGCTCTAAATCAAAAGTTAGGGACGATTTAGTGCGGATACGTCAATTCGATCGCGGCCAGTTAAAGTGATCATTCTAAACTCATCATTGGTGCTCATTGAGCGAAGGCTTATAAATGAATCATAATGGATGGCATCACGCAGTTTTGGCTACATTGAATTACATGAACGCATTTTCGTATCTATTTTTGTGTCAATTTTGTCACAATATAAAAAATTGAGCTAGCTTAATGTGGGCATTGGATTCTTGTTATTTTGAGCTCTAAATTAAAAGTTACGGACAAGTTACTGCGGACATTCAAGTTGATCGCCTAGTTAAAGTTATCCTTCTAAACTGATCATTTGTGCTCATTGAGTAAAGGCATATAAATGAAGCATAGTGCATGGCATCACAGAGTTCGGGATAGATAGGATTACATGGATACTTTGTCGTATCTATCTCTATCTCAAATTTTGCTACAACATAGAGAATTGAGATAGTTTAATGTGGGCATTGGATTCGTGTCATTCTAAGCTCTAAACCAAAAGTTACAGACGATTTAGTGCGGACATGTCAAGTTTATCGGTCAGTTAAACTGATCATTTTAAACTGATCATTGTTGCTCATTGAGTAAAGGTTTATAAATGAAGCATAATGAATGGAATCATGCAGTTTTGGCAAGATTGGATTACTTGAACGGTTTCTCGTATCTATTTTTGTGTCAAATTTGGTCACAATATAGAAAATTGAGCTAGCTTACAAATGAAGTATAATGTATGGCATCACTCAGTTTGGGATAGATTTGATTACATGGACACTTTGTCGTATCTATTTCTGTGTCAAATTTTGTCACAATATGAAAAATTGATCTAGCTTAACGTGGGCATTGGATTCGTGTCATTATGAACTCTAAATCAAAAATTACAGACGATTTAGTGCAGACATGTGAAGTTGATCGGCAAGTTGAAGTGATTATTCTAAACTGATCATTGGTGCTCATTGAGTAAAAGCTTATAAATGAAGTATAATGCACAACATCACGGAGTTCAGAATAGATTGGATTATTTGGACAAATTAATATATCTATTTTTGTCTCAAATTTTGTCATAATATAGTAAATTGAGCGAGATTAACGTGGTCATTTAAATAAAAAGTTATGGACGATTTAGTGCAGTCATGTCAAATTGTTCAGCCAGTTAAAGTGATCATTCTGAGCTGGTCATTGGTTCTCACTTAGAATCTAGTTGAGACCAGCCCTCCTAGCTCTAAGTTTGTGATTTATCACGAGGTTCATCACCCCTCGTGTGGTTCACTTCACCTTTCCATCGAATACAAACCCAAAAACCCCTATCCAAGAAGTCTAAGGTCGAGTTTCTCACCTAAACTTCTCCAAACAGCCCACACGCATACATCGTTGAATCAAGGCTTGTATTAGAGAGGCCCCGGCTTCTGGCACACTTAGTGGCGACGTGGATGACACCGCCGGCCCCTCTGGTGATGCCACCAACTCCGGGAACAACTGGGCCGGTCCTGAAGGCATTCCAGCCAGTACCTCGCACAATCAAGCCGGTACAGCCGGTACAGCCGATCTAGCCGAGTACACGCGCATTTCCACTTCTACACAAGAAGACTCGGACCAAATGAGCTACCAGCTCCAGGACATGCACCTAGAGGAAGTCTCTACACCAGTGGTTCCTCAAGGAGCAATGACAAGAAGCAGATCAAGGGCACTCTTCCACAAATTCAGCTTATGGGTCGACAAGTTCCTAGAGGAAGATCGACTAAGGACAATGGGCCAAAAGTGCAAGGAAGAGTCCAATGGTTTCTCAACAACACAAGGGACATCAGAGACTTGGGCTTTAGTGGCAAGAGAGGACAGGGCCCAAAGATTCTTAACCCTACTCCAAGTCGAAGACTAGGAGCAAGGCGCGTGCATGACACAAGGACGGCCACCTTCCATTTCTTGGCCATGAGGTAAGTTAAGGTAAGTTTCAATTCGAATATATGCCTCTTTCAATTTTGCAGGGTAGGATCTAGAATATTTACTTTTATTGAGTCAAAGACATTTTAGGAATAGGTCCTTTTTCGGTTATACAATTTTGTATCTTTTCCTTTTGTTCACTTTTGTAAGTTTTCCTTTTCTTATTTGAGTCGACCCTAGAAGGTCAAGCTATCGAGCATATTAATAAGGCTCCTTCCAGCATTGTAGTTCAACAACCTTTTTTATATTAATAAAGATAGAACTTTTTCCCTAACAAGTTTTCTATCAAGAATCTTGTGCGCTTAGAATCTAGTTGAGACCAGCCCTCCTAGCTCTAAGTTTGTGATTTATCACGAGGTTCATCACCCCTCATGTGGTTCACTTCACCTTTCCATCGAATACCAACCCAAAAACCCCTATCCAAGAAGTCTAAGGTCGAGTTTCTCACCTAAACTTCTCCAAACAGCCCACGCGCATACATCCTTGAATCAAGGCTTGTATCAGTTCTCTTAGGGATGCTTGAGGTATGCACAACCTCCTTTCTCGGAACAAGAATCTATCATATAGATAGAACTTGTTGTGACTCTCTTTGCCACACTACTTGTAACTTTCAGAAAATCTGGATCATTCTTATAGAGATCTTTGATGTTTTCAACCTCTAATATCAACGACTTGTAAATAGAATGTTCTTCAAAAAATTAGACAAAACAATGAAAGTTTACATCGACGATATGCTAGTGAAATCGGCCAAAGAATGTGATCATGTACCATAGCTAAGGGAATATTTTGCTATTCTCAATAAGTAAGAGATGAAGTTGAATCCCACGAAATGTTCATTCGGCGTCGCTTCTGTCGAACTCCTAGGCTATCTGGTAACAGAAAGAGGAATTTAAGCAAATCGGAATCAAATCACTACGTTCCTTGAAATGCCTTCTCGTAAGAGCAGACGTGAGGGGAAAATGCTAACTGGAAGGATTGCAGCACTAAACCGGTTTATATGATGACGAACTAACATATGCCTTTTCTTCTACCAACTGTTAAAAGGGAACCAAGCCTTCGAGTGGAATTAATCGTGCGAAGAGGCATTCCAGAAACTCAAGACATACCTGACCGAGCCCTAATATTGGAAAAACCAGTAAAAGGGGAACCCTTGTGATGAGGACATCAGGTCGTACATCCAGCCAGGAGACCAGACTGGCCGACCAGGAAGCGTGCCCGAGACAGCCGGGCCATCTGGCACGCCTGCCGGCCCAAGCAGTACCACCGGACCCTTGACCAATAGGACCAGACCAACCAGCATTGCCGGCGGAGAGGCCCAAGCTTCCGGCACACTTGGTGGCGACGTGGATGACACCGCCGGTCCCCTTGGTGATGCCGCCGACTCAGGGATCAACTTGGCTGGTCCTGAAGGCATTCCGGCCAGTACCTCGCACATTCCAGCCGGTACAGCCGATCCAGCCGAGTGCACGAGCATTTTTACTTCTACACAAGGAAACTCAGACCAGATAAGCTATCAGCTTCAGGACATGCATCTAGAGGAAGTCTCCACACCAGTAGTGCCACCAGGAGCAATGACAAGGAGTAGATCAAGAGCACTCTTCCACAAGTTCAGCTTATGGGTGGACAAGCTCCTAGAGGAAGATCGACTAAGGACAATGGGCCAGAAGTGCAAAGAAGAGTCCAAAGGCTTCTCAACAATGCAAGGGACTTCAGAGACTTGGGCTTTAGTGGCAAGAGAGGTCAGGGCCCAAAGATTTTTAACTCTACTCCAAGTCGAAGACTAGGAGCAAGACGCGTGCATGCCACAAGGATGGCCAACCTCCATTTCTTGGCCGTGAGGTAAGTTAAGGTAAGTTTCAATTCGAATATATGCCTCTTTCTATTTTGCTGGGTAGGATCTAGAATATTTACTTTTATTGAGTCAAAGACATTTTAGGAATAGGTCCTTTTTCGATTGTACACTTTTGTATCTTTTCCTTTTGTGCACTTTTGTAAGTTTTCCTTTTCTTATTTGAGTCGACCCTAGAAGGTCAAGCTGTCGAGCATATTAATAAGGCTCCTTCCAGCATTGTAGTTCGACAACCTTTTTGATATTAATAAAGATAGAACTTTTTCCCCAACAAGTTTTCTCCCAAGAATCTTGTGCGCTTAGAACCTAGTTGAGACCAGCCCTCCTAGCTCTTAGTTTGTGATTTATCACGAGGTTCATCACCCCTCGTGTGGTTCACTTTACCTTTCCATCGAATACCAACCCAAAAACCCCTATCCAAGAAGTCTAAGGTCGAGATTCTCACCTAACCTTCTCCAAACAGCCCACTCGCATATAAGCCTTGAATCGAGGCTTGTATCATTTTGGTATCAGAGCTTAAAGCTCCTAAACCAGGTTGTTTCTATCATTTAGCTTTTCTTGTTTCTTGTTCTTGCATTAGTTTAAGTTTCATTCCAGAAAATCAAAAACATAACATCTAAGTTCATACCGAGTGCATCTAGTTCCTACGTGCATCACTAGGTTCTAGAATCATTCTTGCATTGCTATATTCGACTTTCCTTTTTGTTAGAATCATATTTCTATTATTTTTAAGTTAAATTAAAAGAAAAGAAAAAGAAAAGAAAAGAAAATAGGAAAAATACCAAAAGAATTCGAATTGGACAGCTAGCAAGAGTTGTCAAGAAAATTTTCTTTTATTCAAATCTCCATATTTTTGAGTTTTCCATTCCTTAGAACTTTCCTTTTTGCCTTTTTTCGAATCCCTTTATAAAAGAAAACCCTCCTAACAATTTAGGAGTAGCATAACTTGTCTTCTTTCTTTGTAGTACACAATGGCAGTAGAAAATAGAGAAGCACCGAAGCCATGATGGCCATGTTCACCACCCTCCAAACGCAACTCGCATCCATAGGCGAGAGTTTGGAGCGTGTGGAGAGGCCTGTGAGATTCCAGGCCATAAGGCACGTGAGAGCTGACCAAGACCGTCCTGAGGGTCCTGAGCACCTTAGGACACGGCATGAACAGGAGGAGCCCCAGCCAGATGGAGATGAGGACACACAACCTCATAACTATCACCATAGGCCGAGAGGACCTCCACGGCAACCAGAGGCAGAAGATGATGGCTTCGAGCCATATGGTCTTCACCAGAGACCAAGGATGCCTCCTAGACATCATGAGGATGGAGATGAACACGCCTACAACCGGGTAACTCATCCTGATGTTAAGCTAACTCCTCCAAGTTTTGCAGGAAAAGTAGACCCCGAAGCTTACCTAGATTGGGAGAGAAGAATGGATCATATCTTTGACCATTACAACCAACCAGGGCCTAGGAGAGTCTCAATGGAAGTAGCACAACTCACGGAAAATGCCCTCATCTGGTGGTATCGTGAGGTATCTGACAGAAGGAGAAAAAGAATGAGGCCCATAGACTCATGGGTCGACATGAAGGATGTCATGCGACAAAGGTTTGTTCCACCATACTTTCATAGGGACTTGCAACGTCGTTTTCGTACTCTTAAGCAGGGTACCAGATCAGTAGAGGAGTACTATGAAGAGCTCGAGAAGCTAAGGAACAGATTGGAGCTCAATGATGATCAAGAAGCATTGATGGCCCGATTCTTGGATGGACTCCAAGAAAGGATAAGCCGCAAGGTGGAAAGGCAAATCTACAATGACTTCAAGGACTTGTTCCACCTATCTGTCCAGGCTGAGCAGCACATCAAACGTAAGAGCCAAGATATCCGCACCAAGCCTAAGACACCTTGGGCACCAAGCAGCATTCCCAAGCCCGTAGACAAAGGCAAGAGCATAGAGATTGAGTCAAGGTTCAAGAGCAAGCCTCCTGAACCTACCCGTGACCAGAGAGAGCCTGGAAAGTCTTCTAACCCTCAAAGATTACGTGACATCACTTGTTTCAAGTGTAGGGGTCGTGGACACATCTCAAGGGAGTGCCCAAACAACCGAGTCATGCTGATTACGGAGGCTGGAGAATATGAGTCCCAAGCTGAAGAGGACTATGAACCAGAAGAGGAATGTGGTGACATTGAGTACCTTGATGTGGGGGAAGTGCTGGTCACTAGACGCATCCTCAGTGCAATGGTGGATCCTTCAGAGACCATCCAGAGGGAGAACATCTTCCACAGCCATTGCACCATCAAGGGCAAGGTATGTAACCTCATCATAGATGGTGGTTCTTGCACTAACGTTGCTAGTGCATATATGGTTGATAAGCTAGGTCTAGAGAAGACAAGGCATCCTCGACCATATAGACTGAGATGGCTCGATGACAAAGTGGAGCTCAAGATCCATGAGCAAGTCACCGTGCCATTCAGTGTGGGCAAGTACCAAGACCAAGTCGTGTGCAACGTGGTGCCCATGCAAGCTGGCCATCTTCTACTAGGAAGACCATGGCAGTTTGACAAGGAGACCAGGCATGATGGCCGAACCAATCCCTACACTTTCGTGCATGACAAGAGAAAGGTCAGCCTAGCTCCTCTCACACCTGCCCAAGTACATGAGCTTCAACATCAAATGAGTAATGAAAAGAAGCTCATTAAATCTAATTTTCTCATTCAACCAAGTCATGTCCGGAGAGCTTTAGCCTCGAAGGATCTAATGCTACTAATGGTTTTTAAAGAAGTGTTGAATATAGAGAAAGAACAGGTAGAGCTACCTCCTGAAGTAGCAACTCTCCTCAACAAGTTCCAGGATGTGTTTCCAGAGGAGATACCAGCAGGCTTGCCTCCTTTACGTGGCATAGAACACCAGATCGATCTAGTGCCCGGAGAAGCCCTGCCCAACCGGCCAGCCTACTGGATGAGTCCAGAGGAGTCCAAGGAGCTTGAGATGCAAGCCAAGGAGCTCCTGGAGAAAGGCTATGTTCGAGAGAGCCTCAGTCCATGTGCTGTACCAGTGCTACTAGTGCCCAAGAAGGATGAGACTTGGCGAATGTGCGTGGACTGCCGAGCAAATAACAACATCACTGTCAAGTACCGGCATCCAATACCACGGCTGGATGACATGCTAGATGAGCTGAGTGGAGCCACGGTCTTCTCCAAGATAGACCTCAAGAGTGGATACCACCAGGTCAGGATGAAGGAAGGTGATGATGAATGGAAGACTGCTTTCAAGACAAAGCAAGGGCTATACGAGTGGACAGTCATGCCATTCAGCTTGACTAATGCCCCAAGCACCTTCATGCGCCTTATGAACCAAGTTCTTAGGGTGTACATCAGTAAGTTTGTAGTGGTTTACTTTGATGATATATTAGTTTATAGTAAGTGCCTACGGGAACACCGCACACATCTTGAGATGGTACTTAAAACCCTTCGACAAGAAGAGCTTTATGCCAATCGCAAGAAGTGCATCTTTTGTACGGATAAACTTGTCTTTTTAGGTTTTGTTGTAAGTTCACAGGGCCTACAGGTTGATGAAGAGAAGATTCGAGCCATACAAGAATGGCCAATACCAGGCAACATCAGCCAAGTAAGGAGCTTCCACGGACTGGCCAGCTTCTATAGGAGATTTGTGCCCAACTTTAGCAGTTTTGCCTCCCCATTGACGGCAGTAGTGAAGAAGAACGTGGGATTCAGCTGGGGAGAAGCTCAGGAGAAGGCATTCCAGGCCTTGAAGGACAGCCTTACACATGCACCAGTGCTAGTCCTGTCTGACTTCAACAAGAAGTTTGAAGTGGAGTGTGATGCCTCTGGAATTGGCATAGGAGCAGTGCTAACCCAAGGAGGGAGACCAGTGGCATATTTCAGTGAGAAGCTAGGTGGTGCCTCACTGAAGTTCATAGAGACCTTCCCGTACGTCATAGAGACCTTCCCGTACGTCATCAAGTACAAGAAGGGCAAAGAAAATGTGGTAGCCGATGCACTATCAAGGAGGTTTGCCTTGATATCAACCATGGAGGAAAATGTCCTAGGATTCGAGCACATCAAGGACCTATACAAGGATGATCCTGACTTTGCTGAGAGCTACAAGGAGTGTGGCACAGGGAGTCATGGCAAGTTTTACATCCATGAGGGATTCTTTTTCCGAGAGAGAAGGTTGTGCATACCACAAGGATCATTGAGGGAGCTTATCATCCGAGAAGCTCATGGAGGAGGACTCATGGGCCACTTTGGTGTCGACAAGACTCTAACAGTGGTCAAGGAGCACTTCTACTGGCCACACATCAAGAGGACAGTAGAGGCTCATTGTGCAAGATGCATCACTTGCAAGAAGGCAAAGTCCCGAGTGCAACCTCACGGGTTTTATCTCCCACTGCCCATACCTACACATCCATGGGTGGACATCTCAATGGACTTTGTTCTAGGCCTGCCCAAGATCAACCACAAAGATGCAATCTTTGTAGTGGTGGACAGATTCTCCAAGATGGCACATTTCATTCCGTGTGCCAATGTCAATGATGCCACACAGACAGCTGAGTTGTTCTTCAGGGAGATAGTATGGCTTCATGGAGTGCCAAGGACCATCGTATCAGACAGGGACACCAAGTTCCTCAGCCATTTCTGGAGGACCCTTTGGAGGAAGCTAGGCACGAAGCTACTCTTCTCTACCACCTGCCATCCTCAAACCGATGGCCAAACTGAAGTAGTCGACCGGACATTGTCAACTCTTCTCAGGACTACACTAGGGAAGAACCTCAATACTTGGGTGGAGTGCCTGCCATTCATAGAATTCGCTTACAACCGAGCCGTGCACTCAGCAACCAAGAAGACACCATTTGAAGTAGTATACGGCTTCAACCCTCTCACCCCATTGGAGCGAACGCCACTGCCACCAGCAGAGATGACCAACCTCAATGGAGCATCCAAGGCAGAGTTCATAAAAAAGTTAGACCAGAAGGTAGCAGAAAACTTGGAGAAGAGGACCGGGCAGTATGTGACTCATGCCAACAAGGGGAGAAAGGAGCTGATCTTTCAACCAGGTGATTGGGTGTGGCTACACCTACGGCAGGAGAGGTTCCCAAACCTAAGGAGTTCCAAGCTAGCACCAAGAGGAGATGGACCATTCAGAGTGCTTGAGAGGATCAACAACAACACCTACCGGATCGAGTTCCCAGGTGAGTTTAATGTGTCCAATACGTTCAATGTTACTGACTTAGCCCCTTTCCATGCAGAAGAACCAGTTTTGAGGACAAAACCTACTGAAGAGGGAGGGGATGATGAGGACATCAGGTCGTACATCCAGCCAGGAGACCAGACTGGCCGACCAGGAAGCTTGCCCAAGACAGCCGGGCCATCTGGCATGCCTGCCGGCCCAAGCAGTACCGCCGGACCCTCAACCAATAGGACCAGACCAACCAGCATTGCCGGCCGAGAGGCCCAAGCTTCCGGCACACTTGGTGGCGATGTGGATGACACCTCCGGTTCCCTTGGTGATGCCGCCGACTCAGGGATCAACTTGGCCGGTCCTGAAGGCATTCCGGCCAGTACCTCACACATTCCAGCCGGTACAGCCGATCCAGCCGAGTGCACGAGCATTTCTACTTCTACACAAGGAAACTCGGACCAGATAAGCTGCCAGCTTCAGTACATGCATCTAGAGGAAATCTCCACACCAGTAGTGCCACCAGGAGCAATGACAAGGAGCAGATCAAGAGCACTCTTCCACAAGTTCAGCTTATGGGTCGACAAGCTCCTAGAGGAAGATCAGCTAAGGACAATGGGCCAGAAGTGCATAGTAGAGTCCAAAGGCTTCTCAACAACACAAGGGACATCAGAGACTTGGGCTTTAGTGGCAAGAGAGGTCAGGGCCCAAAGATTCCTAACCCTACTCCAAGTCGAAGACTAGGAGCAAGGCGCGTGCATGCCACAAGGACGGCCTCCTTCCATTTCTTGGCCGTGAGGTAAGTAAGGTAAGTTATCAATAAGAATATTTGCCTCTTTCTGTTTTGCAGGGTAGGATCTAGAATATTTACATTTATTGAGTCAAAGAGATTTTAGGAATAGATCCTTTTTCGATTATACACTTTTGTATCTTTTCCTTTTGTGCACTTTTGTAAATTTTCCTTTTCTTATTTGAGTCGACCCTAGTAGGTCAAGCTGTCGAGCATATTAATAAGGCTCCTTCCAGCATTGTAGTTTGACACCCTTTTTGATATTAATAAAGTAGAACTTTTCTTCCAACAAGTTTTCTCTCAAGAATCTTCTGCGCTTAGAATCTAGTTGAGACAAGCCCTCCTAGCTCTAAGTTTGTGATTTATCACGAGGTTCATCACCCCATCGAATACCAACCCAAAAACCCCTATCCAAGATGTCTAAGGTCGAGTTTCTCAGCTAACCTTCTCCAAACAGCCCACGCGCATATAAGCCTTGAATCGAGGCTTGTATCACCTTGTATTTATACATTATCATATCACAGGTAGCAATAAGCGGGTTCTTAGTTTATGAAGAACAAAAAAATCAAAAGCCCATATACTATATCAGTAAATCTCTAATAGACTCCGAAACCGGCTACTCAGCGATGGAAAAATTGGCACACGTCGAAAATTGAGACCCTACTTCCAATCACACGTGATTGTAGTAATGTCCTCACAACCGCTGCAAACCATACTCCATAGTCTCAGCCAATTAGGATGGTTAGCCAAATGGGCTATAGAGCTTAGTGAGTAGGATATCAAACATCGACCTAAAACTTGTGCCAAAGCCCAAATTTTAGCCGGCTTCGTTATCAAACTGGTCACTAATGGGGTTTTAAATCTTAATCCCGAGTACAACTCCAAGTGTAGAGAAAATCGAGTCGTAGTTGAGTATCGAATCCTCAAGAAAGTAAGAATAACAGACAAGGAATACACGAAAGACTTAAATCTAGGCAAATACTAATTGGGTTTTTGATTGGTTATCTAATAATCTAATTGCAAAGAAAGTAAAGACGAGTTAAATTCGATAAACAAGAAATATGGAAAGTGAGCAAGGCATTCGATTTGGGGAAATCTTCCTTTGACTAACGATTCTATAGGTTCAATTAGATAATTCCCTAAGACTTAGAATACTATCTATTAGACTGATTCACTCTCGTGGAAACAGCCCATTCACAAGCCTATAGACTACAAGTCTTTTGAACAGCAATCTATCGCCTAGTGATCATTGGGTTCGAGTCTAATCATGTCCACCTATCGCCTTAGACATTAACTCTCGTTGGCTAAGATGCAGTAAGGATGTTTAGGCCTATCTACATGTTATGGTCTACACCTCTCAGGAGCAGAACATCATTGATCTAAACATTAGGGATTTGTCATCTAATCTATCTAAACAGCCAAAAGTCATATCAGATCCCCCTAATCTACCTTACCCAAAATTCATACTGAAAACTACTCAAACATATTCACTAAAACAGTAAGTATAAAGAAGTAAAATCAAATAAACATAAGATAAGAGATAGGGTACATAAAACCTTCACTAAAAACCAAGAGTTCAAGAACAAAGGTTGAAACCAATCTCCTCTCTCTCTAAAAACGTCCAGAGACAAAAGGTAGAAAAAACTTAAAATAAAACTTAGGTTAAAAGTGTTTGAAAAGGGTTTATATAGTATCTCTAACAATTAGGTTTAATCCTATGACAAACCGGTTAAATAAAAATAGGTTTAAGATATTTTGGGCTTATCTTGGTCCGAGATTTGCCCATTAATTCGGCCATGATGAGATTGGATAGTGAAATCATGGTGTTGGGCCTGAGATCGCCCATGCTGAGATCCCTTGGTCATTTTTCCGTGCTTGATCCCATCTAACTTCTCGTTGTACCTAAAAACATCGAAAAGGTATGTAAGATGCAGAAATTCATGCACTAACCTATAGAATGCAATTCCAAATGCCAATGAATGTAAGTAGGAAGATATAATTCCTAAAATGCTAATGGAGACACGAAAAAGGTGGTGAAATGCATGGTGAAACAATGCAAAAACCATGGTTATCAACTCCCCCGGACTTGCCTTTTACTCATCCTCGAGGAAAACAAGCAAAAACAAATCGAAGAAGAAGATTTAAGACTAGATCCCTAACAGAAACCATGCACAGAGATCTAATCCCAAAATCCTTATCCAAGAGTATTATAATGCTTGAATCGAGCCTACTTCCTAGTACTTTTCTTATGTCAATCCCTAGTCATGCTATGAGATCAAATCCCCTAACTCCTTAACTTTCCATTAAAAGCATAAGTGAATCTTTTCATGCATCAACCAAGACAAGTTCATTTGGGTAGATAGAAATAGTTTCCAAAGTGAGGTAAGGTGGTTCAACTAATCACAAGGGTTCTCTCGAAAAGGAATGGAACGTTCGCAAAGCACTAAGAGTCAAAAACAATGATGCATACAAGGCAAGACTTTCATCTATATACCCATTTTCTAGCATAAAACTCTCTATCTCAAACTCAAGTAAATCCCATCCTAAATGATCTACCCTTCCGATGCTTTCTTTGCCTATCTTCTTCTCTTCTCTCACCTTGAAATTCTCTTTTTGGTACTAGGGGGTAGTGATTAATTGGGCTCATTGGAATCACTCTTCTTTTCAAGCTCTTTTTCTTATTTTCTCCTCTACTCTTGATAATTGATCTAGGCGTGTGCCTTCCTTTCTTTCTTAGAGGAATTTTTTCACTTTGAAATCTAGAGCTATCTTTTACACTTATTAACCGATTCTCATGTCCCTTAATCTTATGCACAACCCCCACACGCTCCCTTTTTGGGTTTCTCTCATTTTCTTCTCTCTTTGTTTTTTTTCCATCTCATACTCAAACACCCTAGCAAGCCTACCCAAGTCCTAACCTATGATGAGCCTATAGTGGGAAGCTAGCATCTACATGAAAGTCCTAGCTTTGTCGTTCTCAAAACTCAACATGTTTTGCAAAGTAAGTATTCTAGTAAAAAGGCCTTACACAAGGTTCACACATGAGTCACGTTGGCTTCAAGGAAAGGATTGGGTTGGGGAGTGGTGTAATCGTCCCAAAGAAGGGGATTCAGCCATTGGGTTAGCAGAGGGTGATATAAAGGTGAAAGAAAACCTGAATGTGTATATCGGTATCCATGAACAAGTCTTAAGAAAGATGCACGTAAGATAATTTCAAATCTGGTTCAAGTTCTAATTTATGAAATTAGGTTCAAACCAGACACATTTCAATTCCCAAGAATTATCTACCTAGTAGGTTTTGGCACAATACAAGATTCCCAAGTTTCGAAATGGTGCAAGCATCATAGTAGAGCTTGCAAGGGTTCCAATCTTAGTCCTAAGTGCAACTTAGTTTAGGCAGTCTAACCATGGTCCATATGAAAATGCAATGAAATCCTATATGCTTCTAGACTCAATCCTAACACAAATAGTGTAAATGACGATAAAATTTTTTTGGGGTTTCGAGTTTTTTCATATTTTTTTTTGCTTTTCTAATGCATAAATATATGTATAATGCAAAATGATGCAAATTTGACCGTCAGTGTCCCCGTCCCCTGGACTTATCTCTCACCGTCTTGGTGAAAAAATAAATATGAAAGACATATGAAAATAAAGGAAACAAAAATGATAAAAAACAGAGGAAAATTTGAGTGATTGGTACCTCTCTATTGGTGGGAAGGGGTTGAGAGAGATAGTGTGGTCGTTCTTGGGTGTGCTGTCATGTAGATGGAGTGGCCAATGAGGTCCTTAAGCAAGATAAGCCTGGTGGTTGATTGGCGAGTGTCCAGGAGGTTGCCGGTTCCGCCTTCATGCACGATGAGTCTACTCATATCGGCCCAGTGACCGACCTCGTTTGGCCGATCGTGGGCCAGACAGTGTCCTTTGCCTTACCTTAGCTTCTTTTTCCTTCTCTTATTTGTATCTGGAAAATTTGGGCTTGAAGTCTAGATCACTTGGCCTCGATCTTGGGTCTGCCTTTTCTGCCTTGTGCTGACCCAACTTTTCTTTCTCACTAGACTTACCATTGCTAGTGTCTTCCTTCTCCAAGAAACTTTCATCTTCGGTTGATGCTAATGCCTTCTTATTCATATCCTCCTAACGTCCAAAGGTTTCTACTAAGAAAACCTTGCCCTCGATGGTGTGTTCCTTGTATGTCTCTTTGATGTTGAATATGAGAGTATAGGTTTTTAAGTTGAGTTCAATTGTACCTTTTGGTACGTCGATTACAGCTCCTGCAGGGGCTAGGAACACTACAAGAAAACTGCCAAAAAGCCACAGCATTTTTCGACCACCTATGTGGTCAAAAAATTTGCGACTACATTTGCCATGATTTTGCGACCAATTTGCGACTACGGAGAAATAGTCACAAATTGGTCGCAATTTCTGGACTGAAAACAGTAGTCACATATTGGTCGCAGATTACAACCATTTTGTGACTAATTTGCAACCGGTGTTGGCAGTCGCTAATCACTCAGAAATTTGCGACTGATTAGGGAGTACGTGTGGTAGAACCACTTGTTGGTCGCATATTGGTGGCAAAATATGCGACCAATTTGCGAGCACGGTTAGAGTGGCTCTTCAGTCACAAAGTGGTGACAAAGCCACAACATGAAAAACGTGTGCGTGGTAGGTATACTAACATATAAGTGACCACACTGTTGTGGTCACAAAGTAGTGGCAAAGTAGTGGCAAAGTAGTGGCAAAATATTATACATACATATATATCCCATGTCTCATTCTATCATTTGTAGAATCAAAAAGAAAAAAATACTTCAAACATGTGGGGAAATTGCAATAATTCGAGAGATTGGATGTATAAAAGGATTGATAATCAAACAAGAAATATATCGGCGGAATTTGCACAAGGCATAGAGCAGTTCATGAATTTTGTAAGTAGTCAACCAATAGCTCAACACTACAAGAAAACATCTATTTCCAGACGATGATATTTGTCAGAAATCCATTGAAAAGTGCATTTGCCATCGAGTTCCAGACAAAAGATGTCCGTTGGGACTATTTCGTCGGAAACCAATTCCCATGATGAAATTATCGGGCACTCACGACGGGTTTACGATGAAGACAGCCATCGGCAACAATCGATGGATATTCGATGAGGTCTATCCGTCTGACATTACTGACGTATTTGCGATAGAAGTTGTCCGTCAGGCCGCCGATGACTTTTGATGAAAGGTGAAGTCGGGAATGACACTGATGATACATGGCTTCTGAAACTACCGACGCACACCTGATGGTGTATAGCTGTTGGTTTTCAGCCGTCGGGATGGAACCAACGACATCGCGATGAAATAAACTTCCCAACGGAAGTGTGTTCGTCAGTAATTACCGATGGCTTAGCGATAACGCTATCTGTTGGACCTTTATCACTCCTTCCGTCAGAAATAACCAAACAATTGAAAAAAAAATTTAATAATTATTTTTTTAGTTTTAAAATTAAATATTTTTAAATAAATTTTAATAAATATTTAATAAAAATATTAAAACAATTAAATAAAAATAATATTTCAAATTTAAAATATAATAATATTTAAATTTTAATTGTTTTAAAATCTATAATCTACACATTACATCGGCGGAGGAGCAGAAGGATGAAAAAATTCTTGTGGATAATCCGGTAATTTGGTTTTCATAAAATATATAAAATATTTCAGCCTAGTCATCTCTATCTGCATAGCCGCCATTTTTCTTTAAGTTGGGTTTTCTCCTCATTTCATGCTTAATCCACTCAAAGAACTCGTCTTTTGCATACGCATCTAATCGGAATGCGGGAGATAATGATTTTCCATTTGACATTACATGTAGTTCCTTTTGGAAAAAAATAACTGGAAAATCCAATCTAGCTTTCAAATTATCTTTCATTTTTTTTGCATATTTAGAACGGTATTCATTATGTTATCGAAAAAAATCTTCTCAATGTGCATAACATCAAGATTATGGCGCAACAAATGGTCCTTCCAATATAGTAAATGCCAAAAAATGCTCTTCTTGTGCCAATTATGGTATTCACGACAACCATCAACAGGGTAATGTCCGTTACCTCCACATGAAGCCGTTCTCTCAGCACCAAAATCTCTAAGTTGAGTCAATATATAATTCCTGTCAAACATAGGAGGTGGATCATCAAAATTTTTTTTGTTTTTCCTAAACAATGTCATGCTCCGGTGATATGGATGATCTTGTGGTAGAAATCGACGATGACAATCGAACCAACTACTCTTTCTGATGAGGATATCAGATCATCTGGCCGGCCAGAAGACCAAAATGGCCGACCAGAAAGATTGCCTGATACAGCCGGGCCATTTGGTGTGTCTGCCAGGCCAAGCGGTACTGCCGGCCCTATGATCAACCGGGCCAGGCCGACCAACTTCTCCGGCGGAGAGGCCCAAACCTCCGGCCCAACTGGCGGCCCAACGTGAACAACACGGCCGGCCCAACTGGCGATGCCGCTGGCTCAGAAATCAATCTAGCCGGCTCCGATCTCAACTCGGCCAGCTCCACGCACAATCCAGCCGGCTCACGCGATTGCACCACCATTTCCACCTCGACACAAGGATACTCAGCTACCAGCTTCAAGGCATGAACCTGGATTAAGTCTCTGCACCAGTGGTGCCACCAGGAGCCATGACAAGGAGCAGAAAAAGGGCCCTCTTCCATAAGTTCAGCTTGTGGGTAGACAAGCTTCTAGAAGATCATCGACAAGGAGCATTGGGCCAAGAGTACAAGGAAGAGTCCAAAGGCTTCTCAACATTGCAGCGGACATCAGAGACTTGGGCTCTCGTGGCAAAGGAGGTCAAGGCCCAACAATTTGTAATCCTACTCCAAGTTGAAGACTAGGAGCTAGGCGCGTGCATGCCACAAGGTCGGCCACCTTCCATTTCTTGGTCGAAAGGTAAGAATGGTAAGTTTTCAAATTATATACTTGCCTTTTCTGTTTTCACGGTAGGAATTAGTAGTTTTCCATTTTTGAGTCAAGAACAATTACTAGTCCTTTTCGGTTATTTCCTTTTTGTAATTTTCTTTGTGCACTTTTGTAACTTTTCCAGTTTTATTTTGAGTCGACCCTAGAAGGTCAAAGCTGCCGAGCATATTAATAAGGCTCCTTCAGCATTGTAGTTTGACAACTTTTTGATCTTAATAAAGATAGAACTTTTTTTTGTACGAGTTTTCTCCTAAACACTCTTTCGCTTAGAACCCTATTGGAGACCAGCCCTCCGAGCTTCTAAATTTTGACATATCACGAGGTTCATCACCCCTCATGTAGTTCACTTCTCCTCTCCATCCATTACCCACCAGAAAACCCCCATCCAGAAGCCTAAGGCCGAGTTTCTCGGCGAATCTTCTCTAACCAGTCCGCGAGTGTTACGACCTTGATTCAAGACTTGTATCATTTTGGTATCAGAGCTTAAGCTCCTAAAACAAGGTTGTTTCTATCTTTTAATTTAGTTTTAATTCCAATTCATGCATTAGTTTAAGTTTCATTCAAAAAAATCAAAAAAATAACATCTAAAACTCAAACCGAGTGCATCTAGCTCCTAAGTGCATCACTAGGGTCTAGAATCATTCTTTTCATTGCAACTTCGTTTTCCTTTTGTTAAAAGCATATTTTCCATTCTTAATTAATTTAAATCAAAAGGAAAAAAAAGAACGAAAATCAAGAAAATTCAACCAAAAAAGAAATCTAGCAGATTTGCATTAATTATTAGGATTTGCAACATTTGCAACATTAATTGTATAATCTTTCCTTTTTTCAAATTTTCCTTTTCTATTTGCATCCTCTATTATAAAATAAAACTCTCCTAATAAATTCTTAGAAGCAAACTAACTTGTTTTCTTCTTGTAGCACACGATGGCTGAAGGAAACCAAGATGCAACCGAGGCCATGATGGCCATGTTCACCACCCACCAAACACAACTCGCATCAATCGGCGAGAGGCTGGAGCGTGTGGAGAAGCCAGTGAGATTCCAGGCCATAAGGCATGTGAGCGCTGGCCAAGACCTTGCTGAAGGTCCTGATCACCCTAGGACACAGCCAGAACAGGAGGAGCCCCAGCCGGATGGAGTTGAGGACACACAGCCTCACAGCTATCACCCTAGGCCAAGAGGACCTCCACGGCAACCAGAAGAAAAGGGCAATGGCTACGAGCCATGTAGTCATCACCAGAGGCCAAGGATGCCCAAACATCATGAAGATGGAGATGACTATGCCTACAATCGGGTAAACAGTCATGATGTCATGCTAACACCTCCTAGTTTTGCAAAAAAAGTAGACCCCGAGGCCTTTCTAGATTGGGAAAGGAGGATGGATCACATCTTCGATCATTACAACCAACCAGGCCCTAGAAGAGTCTCCATGGCAGTAGCACAACTCACAGACAATTCCCTCATCTGGTGGGATCATGAGGTTTCTGACCGTAGGAGAAGGAGATTGAGACCCGTAGACTCTTGGGTCGACATGAAGGATCTCATGAGGCTAGGTTTGTCCCACCTTATTTCATAGAGATTTGCAACGATGTTTTTGTACTCTTAAACAGGGCACAAGATCAGTAGAAGAGTACAACAAGGAGTTTGAAAGGCTAAGAAATAGGCTGGAGCTCAATGACGATGAGGAAGCATTGATGGCTCAATTCTTGGATGGATTGCAAGAGAGGATCAGCCAAAAAGTGGAGTGACAAATCTACAATGATTTCAAGGACTTGTTCCACCTCTTGGTCCAGGCTGACCAGCACATCAGGCGTAAGAGCCAAGACCTATGCAGCAAACCTAAGACGCCTTGGGCACCAAGCATTGGCACCAAGCCTGTAGAAAAGGGCAACAGTGTAGAAATCAAATCACGGTTCAAGGGCAAGCCTCCTGAGAAAACCCGTGACCAGAGTGATACAAGCCTTGAATCAAGGCCGTAACACGCGTGGACTAGTTGGAGAAGTTTAGGCAAGAAACTTGGCCTTAGGCTTCTGGATGGGGGTTCTCTGGTGGGTAATGGATGGAGAGCTGAAGTGAACCACACGAGGGGTGATGAACCTCGTGATAAATCACAACTTAGAAGCTAGGAGGACTGGTCTCGACTAGGGTTCTAAGCGCAAGAGCTTTAGGAGAAAACTCTTAGGAAGAAAGTTCTATCTTTATTAATATCAAAAAGTTGAAGAACTACAATGCCGAAGGAGCTTTATTAATATGCTCAGCAGCTTGACCTTCTAGGGTCGACCCAAATTAGAAAAATGGAAAAGTTACAAAAATGCACAAGGAAAATTACAAAAAGGAAATAATCGAAAAATGACAACTAACTAAATTTTTCTTAACTAAAAAATGTAAAACTTCTAATTCCTACCCTGCAAAACAGAAAAGGCAAGTATATAATTGAAAACTTACCATTCTTACCTTTCGACCAAGAAATGGAAGGTGGCCGACCTTGTGGCATGCACGCGCCTAGCTCCTAGTCTTCGACTTGGAGTAGGGTTATGAATTGTTGGGCCCTGACCTCTTTTGCCACGAAAGTCCAAGTCTCTGGAGTCCTTTGCAATGTTGAGAAGCCTTTGGACTCTTCCTTCTACTCTTGGCCCAATGGTCCTTGTCGATGATCTTCTAGAAGCTTGTCTACCCACAAACTGAACTTGTGGAAGAGTACCCTTGTTCTGCTCCTTGTCATGGCTCCTGGTGGCACCACTGGTGTAGAGACTTCATCCAATGGCACCACTGGCCGGAAAAGCTGGCTGGCCTGGCCCAGCTGATCATAGGGCCAGCAGTACCGCTTGGGCCGGAAGACACGCCAAATGGCCCGGCTGTCTCGGGCAACCATTCTGGTCTTCTGGCCGGTCAGATGATCTGATGCCCTCATCAAGAGAGAGCCTGGCAATTCTTCTAACCCTCAGAGATCATGTGATATCACTTGCTTTAAGTGTAGGGGTCTCAGTCACATCTCAAGGAAGTGCCCAAACAACTGAGTCGTGCTGATCACGGAAGCTGGAGAGTATGTGTCTCAAGATGAAGAGGACTTTGAACCTGAGGCTGAATACGGTGACATAGAGTACCCTGATGTGGGGGAAGTACTGGTCACTAGACGCATCCTCAGTGCAATGGTAGACCCCTCTGAGACCATTCAGAGGGAAAGCATCTTCCACAACCGGTGCACCATCAAGGGCAAGGTATGTAATCTCATCATAGATGGTGGTTTCTGCACTAATGTGGCTAGTGCGTATATGTAATCTCATCATCAGACGATCTGATGCCCTCATCACAGAGAGAGCATGGTAATTCTTCTAACCCTCACAGATCATGTGATATCACAGAGAGAGCCTGGTAATTCTTCTAACCCTCACAGATCATGTGATATCACTTGCTTTAAGTGTAGGTGATACAAGCCTCGATTCAAGGCTTATATGCGCGTGGGCTGTTTGGAGAAGGTTAGGTGAGAAACTCGACCTTAGACTTCTTGAATAGGGGGTTTTGGGTTGGTATTCGATGGAAGGGTGAAGTGAACCACACGAGGGGTGATGAACCTCGTGATAAATCACAAACTTAGAGCAAGGAGGGCTGGTCTCAACTAGGTTCTAAGCGCACAAGCTTCTTGAGAGAAAAACTTGTAGAGAGAAAATTCGCACTTTATTAATATCAAAAAGGGTGTTGAACTACAATGCTGGAAGGAGCCTTATTAATATGCTCGACAGCTTGACCTTCTAGGGTCGACTCAAATAAAGAAAAGGAAATTTTACAAAAGTGCACAAATGGAAAAGATACAAAAGTGTATAACCGAAAAAGGACCTATTCCTAAAATGTTCTTGACTCAAAAATGTAAAGAATCTAGATCCTACCCTGCAAAACAGAAAGAGGCATATATTTGAATTGAAACTTACCTTACTTACCTCATGGCCAAGAAATGGAAGGTGGCCGTCCTTGTGGCATGCACGCGCCTTGCTCCTAGTCTTCGACTTGGAGTAGGGTTAAGAATCTTTGGGCCCTGACCTCTCTTGCCACTAAAGCCCAAGTCTCTGATGTTCCTTGTGTTGTTGAGAAGCCTTTGGACTCTTCCTTGCACTTCTGGCCCATTGTCCTTAGTCGATCTTCCTCTAGGAGCTTGTCGACCCATAAGCTGAATTTGTGGAAGAGTGCCCTTGATCTGCTTCTTTTCATTGCTCCTTGAGGTACCACTGGTGTAGAGACTTCCTCTAGGTGCATGTCCTGGAGCTGGTAGCTCATCTGGTCCGAGTCTTCTTGTGTGGAAGTGGAAATGCGCGTGTACTCGGCTGGATCGGCTGTACCGGCTGGATTGTGCGAGGTACTGGCCAGAATGCCTTCAGGACCGGCCAAGTTGATGCCGGAGTCAGTGGCAACACCAAGGGGACCGGCAGTGTCATCCACGTCGCCACCAAGTGTGCCAGAAGCTTGGGCTTCTCCGCCGGCAATGCTGACCGGTCAGGTCCTATTGGTCGAGGGTCCGGCGGTACTGCTTGGTCCAGCAGACGTGCGAAATGGCCCGGCTGTCTCGGGCAAGCTTCCTGGTCGGCCAGTCTGGTCTCCTAGCTGGATGTACCACCTGATTTCCTCATCATCCCCTCCCTCTTCAGTAGGTTTTGTCCTCAAAACTGGTTCATCTGCATGGAAAGGGGCTAAGTCAGTTACGTTGAACGTGTTGGGCACATTAAACTCACCTGGGAGCTCGATCCGGTAGGCGTTGTAGTTGATCCTCTGAATGGTCCGTCTCCTCTTGGTTCTAGCTTGGAACTCCTTAGGTTTGGAAACCTCTCCTGCCGTAGGTGTAGCCACACCCAATCACCTGGTTGAAAGATCACCTCCTTTCTTCCCTTGTTGGCATGAGTCACGTACTGTCCGGTCCTCTTCTCCACGTTTTCTGCTATCTTCTGGTGTAACTTCCTTACAAACTCTTCTTTGGATGCTCCGTTGAGGTTGGTCATCTCAGCTGGTGGCAGTGGCGTTTGCTCCAATGGGGTGAGTGGGTTGAAGCCATATACTACTTCAAATGGTATCTTCTTGGTTGCTCAGTGCACGGCTTGGTTATAAGCGAACTCTATGAATGGCAGGCACTCCACCCAAGTCTTTAGGTTCTTTCCTAGTGTAGTCATGAGAAGAGTTGATAGTGTCTTGTTGACAACTTCAGTTTGGCCATCGGTTTGAGGGTGGCAAGTGGTAGAGAAGAGTAGCTTCGTGCCTAGCTTCCTCCAAAGGGTCCTCCAGAAATGGCTGAGGAACTTGGTGTCCCCGTCTGATACGATGGTCCTTGGCACTCCATGAAGCCGTACTATCTCCCAGAAGAACAGCTCAGCTGTTTGTGTGGCATCATTGACATTGGCACACGAGATGAAGTGTGCCATCTTAGAGAATCTGTCCACCACTACAAAGATTGCATCTTTGTGGTTGATCTTGGGCAGTCCTAGAACAAAGTCCATTGAGATGTCCACCCATGGATGCGTAGGTATGGGCAGTGGGAGATACAACCCGTGAGGTTGCACTCGGGATTTTCCCTTCTTGCAAGTGATGCATCTTGCACAATGAGCTTCTACTGTCCTCTTGATGTGTGGCCAGTAGAAGTGCTCCTTGACCACTGCTAGAGTCTTGTCGACACCAAATTGGCCCATGAGTCCTCCTCCATGAGCTTCTCGGATGATAAGCTCCCTCAATGATCCTTGTGGTATGCACAGCCTCCTCTCCCGGAACAAGAATCCCTCATGGATGTAAAACTTGCCATGAATCCCTGTGCCACACTCCTTGTAGCTCTCAGCAAAGTCAGGATCATCCTTGTATAGGTCCTTGATGTGCACGAATCCTAGGACCTTTGCCTCCATGTTTGATATCAAGGCAAACCTCGTTGATAGTGCATCGGCTACCGCATTTTCTTTGCCCTTCTTGTACTTGATGACGTACGGGAAGGTCTCTATGAATTCCATCCACCTGGCATGTCTTCTCTTGAGATTGGTCTGCCCTCTGAGGTGTTTGAGAGTCTCATGAACAGTGTTGATGAGGACATCAGGTTGTACATCCAGCCAGGAGACCAGACTGGCCGACCAGGAAGCTTGCCCAAGACAGCCGGACCATCTGGCATGCCTGCCGGCCCAAGCAGTACCACCGGACCCTCGACCACAAGAACCAGAGCAACCAGCATTGCCGGCGGAGAAGCCCAAGCTTCCGGCACACTTGGTGGCGACGTGGATGACACCGCCGGCCCCTCTGATGATGCCACCAACTCCGGGATCAACTTGGCTGGTCCTGAAGGCATTCCGGCCAGTACCTCGCACAATCCAGCCGGTACAGCCGATCCAGCCGAGTACACGCGCATTTCCACTTCTACACAAGAAGACTAGGACCAGATGAGCTACCAGCTCCAGGACATGCACCTAGAGGAAGTCTCTACACCAGTGGTACCTCAAGGAGCAATGACAAGAAGCAGATCAAGGGCACTCTTCCACAAATTCAGCTTATGGGTCGACAAGCTCCTAGAGGAAGATCGACTAAGGACAATGGGCCAAAAATGCAATGAAGAGTCCAATGGCTTCTCAACAACACAAGGGACATCGGAGACTTGGGCTTTAGTGGCAAGAGAGGTCAGGGCCCAAAGATTCTTAACCCTACTCCAAGTCGAAGACTAGGAGCAAGGCGCGTGCATGCCACAAGGACGGCCACCTTCCATTTCTTGGCAATGAGGTAAGTTAAGGTAAGTTTCAATTCGAATATATGCCTCTTTCTATTTTGCTGGGTAGGATCTAGAATATTTACTTTTATTGAGTCAAAGACATTTTAGGAATAGGTCCTTTTTCGATTATACACTTTTGTATCTTTTCCTTTGTGCACTTTTGTAAGTTTTCCTTTTCTTATTTGGGTCGACCCTAGAAGGTCAAGCTGTCGAGCATATTAATAAGGCTCCTTCCAGCATTGTAGTTCGACAACCTTTTTGATATTAATAAAGATAGAACTTTTTCCCCAACAAGTTTTCTCCCAAGAATCTTGTGCGCTTAGAACCTAGTTGAGACCAGCCCTCCTAGCTCTTAGTTTGTGATTTATCACGAGGTTCATCACTCCTCGTGTGGTTCACTTCACCCTTCCATCTTTTACAACCAGAAAACCCCCATCCAGAAGCCTAAGGTTGAGTTTCTCACCTAATCTTCTCCAAACAGTCCACGCGCATCCAAACCTTGAATCGAGGCTTGTATCAAGTGTGGATCACAAACTCCGTGGACAGCAAGTAATGCTGCCAAGTCTCCAATACTCGGACAAGGGCATAAAGCTCCTTGTCATAAGTGGGGTAGTTCCGTGAGGCACCACCTAGCTTCTCACTGAAGTATGCCACTGGTCTCCCTCCTTGGGTTAGCACTGCTCCTATGCCTATTCCAGAGGCATCACACTCCACTTCAAACATCGTGTTGAAGCCGGGCAGGACTAGCACTGGTGCATGTGTAAGGCTGTACTTCAAGGCCTGGAATGCCTTCTCCTGAGCTTCTCTGATGAGGACATCAGGTCGTACATCCAGCCAGGAGACCAGACTGGCCGACCAGGAAGCATGCCCGAGACAGCCGGACCATCTGGCACGCCTGCCGGCCCAAGCAGTACCGCTGGACCCTCGACCACAAGGACCAGAGCAACCAGCATTTCCGGCGGAGAGGCCCAAGCTTTTGGCACACTTGGTGGCGATGTGGATGACACCGCCGGCCCCTCTGATGATGCCACCAACTTCGGGATCAACTTGGCCGGTCCTGAAGGCATTCCGGCCAGTACCTCGCACAATCCAGCCGGTACAGCCGATCCAGCCGAGTACACGTGCATTTCCACTTCTACACAAGAAGACTCGGACCAAATGAGCTACCAGATACAGAACATGCACCTAGAGGAAGTCTCTACACCAGTGGTGCTTCCAGGAGCAATGACAAGAAGCAGATCAAGGGCACTCTTCCACAAATTCAGCTTATGGGTGGACAAGCTCCTAGAGGAAGATCAGCTAAGGACAATGAGCCAGAAGAGCAAAGTAGAGTCCAAAGGCTGCTCAACAACACAAGGGACATCAGAGACTTGGGCTTTAGTGGCAAGAGAGGTCAGGGCCCAAAGATTTTTAACCCTACTCCAAGTCGAAGACTAGGAGCAAGACGCGTGCATGCCACAAGGACGGCCACCTTCCATTTCTTGGCCATGAGGTAAGTTAAGGTAAGTTTCAATTCGAATATATGCCTCTTTCTATTTTGCAGGGTAGGATCTAGAATATTTATTTTATTGAGTCAAAGACATTTTAAGAATAGGTCCTTTTTCGATTATGCACTTTTGTTTTTTTCCTTTTTTGCACTTTTGTAAGTTTTCTTTTTCTTATTTGGGTCGACCCTAGAAGGTCAAGCTGTCGAGCATATTAATAAGGCTCCTTCCAGCATTGTAGTTCGACAACCTTTTGATATTAATAAAGATAGAACTTTTTCCCCAACAAGTTTTCTCCCAAGAATCTTGTGCGCTTAGAACCTAGTTGAGACCAGCCCTCCTAGCTCTTAGTTTGTGATTTATCACGAGGTTCATCACCCCTCGTGTGGTTCACTTCACCCTTCCATCTTTTACCAACCAGAAAACCCCCATCTAGAAGCCTAAGGTTGAGTTTCTCACGTAATCTTCTCCAAACAGTCCACGCGCATCCAAACCTTGAATCGAGGCTTGTATCATTCTCCCCAGCTGAATCCCACGTTCTTCTTCACTACTGCCGTCAATGGTGAGGCAATACTGCTGAAGTTGGGCACTAATCTCCTATAGAAGCTGGCCAGTCCGTGGAAGCTCCTTATTTGACTGATGTTTCCTGGTGTTGGCCATTCTTGTATGGCTCGAATCTTCTCTTCATCAACCTGTAGGCCCTGTGAACTTACAACAAAACCTAAAAAAACAAGTTTATCAGTACAAAAGATTCATTTCTTGAGATTGGCATAAAGCTCTTCTTGTCGAAGGGTTTTAAGTACCATCTCAAGATGTGTGAGGTGTTCCCGTAGGCACTTACTATAAACTAGTATATCATCAAAGTACACTACCACAAACTTACTGATGTACGCCCTAAGAACTTGGTTCATAAGGCACATGAAGGTGCTTGGGGCATTAGTCAAGCCGAATGGCATGACTGTCCACTCGTAGAGCCCTTGCTTTGTCTTGAAAGCAGTCTTCCATTCATCACCTTCCTTCATCCTGACCTGGTGGTATCCACTCTTGAGATCTATCTTGGAGAAGACTGTGGCTCCACTCAGCTCATCTAGCATGTCATCCAGCCATGGTATTGGATGCCGGTACTTGACAGTGATGTTGTTGATTGCTCGGCAGTCCACGCACATGCGCCAAGTCCCATCCTTCTTGGGCACTAGTAGCACTGGTACGGCACATGGACTGAAGCTCTCTCGAACATAGCCTTTCTCCAGGAGCTCCTTGACTTGATTCTCAAGCTCCTTGGACTCCTCTGGACTCATCCGGTAGGCTGGCCAGTTGGGCAGGGCTGCTCCGGGCAATAGATCGATCTGGTGTTCTAAGCCACGTAAAGGAGGCAAGCATGCTGGTATCTCCTCTGGAAACACATCCTGGAACTTGTTGCGGAGAGTTGCTACTTCAGGAGGTAGCTCTACCTGTTCCTGTTCTATACTCAAGATTTCTTTGAAGACCATTAGTAACATTAAATCCTTCGAGGCTAAAGCTCTCCGGACATGGCTTGGTTGAATAAGAAAATTAGACTTGATAAGTTTCTTTTCCTTACTCATTTGGGGTTGTAGCTCATGTACCTGGGCAGGTGTAAGAGGAGCCAAGCTGACCTTTCTTTGTCATGCACAAAAGTGTAGAGATTGGTTCGGCCATCATGCCTGGTCTCTTTGTCAAACTGCCATGGTCTTCCTAGCAGAAGATGGCCAGCTTGCATGGACACCACGTCGCACACGACTTGGTCTTGGTACTTGCCCACACTGAATGGCACAGTGACTTGCTCATGGATCTTGAGTTCCACTTTGTCATCCAGCCATCTCAGTCTATATGGTCGAGGATGCCTTGTCTTCTCTAGACCTAGCTTATCAACCATATATGCACTAGTAACGTTAGTGCAAGAACCACCATCTATGATGAGGTTACATACCTTGCCCTTGATGTAGCAACGGCTATGGAAGATGTTCTCCCTTTGGATGGTCTCTGAGGGATCCACCATTGCACTGAGGATGCGTCTAGTGACCAGCACTTCCCCCACATCAGGGTACTCAATGTCACCATATTCTTCTTCTGGTTCATAGTCCTCTTCATCTTGAGACTCATATTCTCCAGCCTCCGTAATCAGCATGACCCGATTGTTTGGGCATTCCCTTGAGATGTGTCCACGACCTCTACACTTGAAACAAGTGATGTCACGTGATCTCTGAGGGTTAGAAGACTTACCAGGCTCTCTCTGGTCACGGGTGGGTTCAGGAGGCTTGCTCTTGAACCTTAACTCGACCTCTATGCTCTTGCCTTTGTCTATGGGTTTGGGCATGTTGCTTGGTGCCCAAGGTTTCTTAGGCTTGCTGCGGATGTCTTGGCTCTTACGTTAGATGTGCTGCTCAGCCTGGACAGATAGGTGGAACAAGTCTTTGAAGTCATTGCAGATTTGCCTTTCCACCTTGCGGCTGATTCTTTCTTGGAGTCCATCCAAGAATTGTGCCATCAATGCTTCTTCATCATCATTGAGCTCCAGCCTGTTCCTTAGCTTCTCGAACTCTTCATAGTACTCCTCTACTGATCTAGTACCCTGCTTAAGAGTACGAAAACGACGTTGCAAGTCTCTATGAAAGTAAGGTGGAACAAACCTTTGTCGAATGAGGTCTTTCATGTCAACCCATGGGTCTATGGGCCTCATTCTTTTCCTCCTTCTGTCAGATACCTCACGATCCCACCAGATGAGGGCATTGTCCGTGAGTTGTGCTACTGCCATTGAGACTCTCCTAGGTCCTGGTTGGTTGTAATGATCAAAGATATGATCCATTCTTCTCTCCCAATCTAGGTAAGCTTCGGGGTCTACTTTTCCTGCAAAACTTGGAGGAGTTAGCTTAATATCAGGATGAGTTACCCGGTTGTAGGTGTGTTCATCTCCATCCTCATGATTTCTAGGAGGCATCCTTGGTCTCTTGTGAAGACCATATGGCTGGAAGCCATCATCTTCTGTTTCTGGTTTCCATGGAGGTCCTCTCGGCCTGTGGTGATAGTTATGAAGTTGTGTGTCCTCATCTCCATCTGGCTGAGGTTCCTCCTGTTCGTGCCGTCTCCTAAGGTGCTCAGGACCCTCAGGACGGTCTTGCTCAGCTCTCACCTGCCTTATGGCCTGGAATCTCACCGGTCTTTCCACGCGCTCCAACCTCTCGCCTATTGATGCGAGTTGTGTTTGGAGAGTGGTGAACATGGCCATCATGGCTTCGGTTGCTTCTCTATTTTCTTTTGCCATTGTGTACTACAAAGATAGAGGACAGGTTATGCTACTCCTAAGTTGTTAGGAGGGTTTTCTTTTTATAAGGGATTCGAAAAAAATGCAAAAAGGAAAATTCTAAGGAATGGAAAATTCGAATATATGGAGATTTGAATCAAAGGAAATTTTCTTGACAACTATTGCTAGCTGTCCAATTCGAAATCTTTTGGTATTTTTCCTATTTTCTTTTCTTTTCTTTTTCTTTTCTTTTAATTTAACTTAAAAATAATAGAAATATGATTCTAACAAAAAGGAAAGTCGAATATAGCAATGCAAGAATGATTCTAGAACCTAGTGATGCACGTAGGAACTAGATGCACTCGGTATGAACTTTAGATGTTATTTTTTTTATTTTCTGGAATGAAACTTAAACTAATGCAAGAACAAAAAACAAGACAAGCTAAAGGATAGAAACAACCTGGTTTAGGAGTTTTAAGCTCTGATACCAAAATGATACAAGCCTCGATTCAAGGCTTATATGCGTGTGGGCTGTTTGGAGAAGGTTAGGTGAGAAACTCGACCTTAGACTTCTTGGATAGGGGTTTTGGGTTGGTATTCGATGGAGGGGTGAAGTGAACCACACGAGGGGTGATGAACCTCGTGATAAATCACAAACTTAGAGCTAGGAGGGCTGGTCTCAACTAGATTCTAAGCGCACAAGATTCTTGAGAGAAAACTTGTTGGAAGAAAAGTTCTACTTTATTAATATCAAAAAAATTGTCGAACTACAAAAGTTTTATTAATATGCTCGACAGCTTGACCTACTAGGGTCGACTCAAATAAGAAAAGGAAAATTTACAAAAGTGCACAAAAGAAAAAGATACAAAAGTGTATAATCGAAAAAGGACCTATTCCTAAAATGTCTTTGACTCAATAAATGTAAATATTCTAGATCCTACCCTGCAAAACAGAAAGAGGAAAATATTCTTATTGAAAACTTACCATACTCACCTCACGGCCAAGAATGGAAGGTGGCCGTCCTTGTGGCATGCACGCGCCTTGCTCCTAGTCTTCGACTAGGAGTAGGGTTAGAAATCTTTGGGCCCTGACCTCTCTTGCCACTAAAGCCCAAGTCTCTAATGTTCCTTGTGTTGTTGAGAAGCCTTTGGACTCTTCCTTCCACTTCTGGCCATTGTCCTTAGTCGATCTTCCTCTAGGAGCTTGTCGACCCATAAGCTGAATTTGTGGAAGAGTGCCCTTGTCTGCTTGTTGTCATTGCTCCTTGAGGTACCACTGGTGTAGAGACTTCCTCTAGGTGCATGTCCTGGAGCTGGTAGCTCATCTGGACCGAGTCTTCTTGTGTGGAAGTGGAAATGCACATGTACTCGGCTGGATCGGCTGTACCGGCTGGATTGTGCGAGGTACTGGCTGGAATGCCTTCAGGACCAGCCAAGTTGATCCCAGAGTCGGTGGCATCACCAAGGGGACCGGCGGTGTCATCCATGTCGCCACCAAGTGTGCCGGAAGCTTGGGCCTCTCCGCCGGCAATGCTGACCGGTCTGGTCCTATTGGTCGAGGGTCCGGCGGTAGTGCTTGGTCCGGCAGACGTGCCAAATGGCCCGGCTATCTCGGGCAAGCTTCCTGGTCGGCCAGTCTGGTCTCCTGGCTGGATGTACGACCTGATGTCCTCATCAGTAGCAGAAAACTTGGAGAAAAGGACCGGACAGTACGTGACTCATGCCAACAAGGGGAGAGAGGAGGTGGTCTTTCAACCAGGCGATTGGGTGTGGCTACACCTACGGCAGGAGAGGTTCCCAAACCTAAGGAGTTCCAAGCTAGCACCAAGAGGAGATGGACCATTCAGAGTGCTTGAGAGGATCAACAACAACGCCTACCGGATCGAGCTCCCTGGTGAGTTTAATGTGTCCAACACGTTCAACGTAACTGACTTAGCCCCTTTCCATGCATATGAACCAGTTTTGAGGACAAAACCTACTGAAGAGGGAGGGGATGATGAGGACATCAGGTCGTACATCCAGCCAGGAGACCTGACTAGCCGACCAGGAAGCTTGCCCGAGACAGCCGGGCCATCTGGCACGTCTGATGGCCCAAGCGGTACCGCAGGACCTTCGACCAATAGGACCAGACCGACCAGCATTGCCGGCGGAGAGACCCAAACCTCCGGCTCATTTGCTGGCAACGTGGATGACACCGCCGGTCCCCTTGGTGATGCCACCAACTCCGGGATCAACTTGGCTGGTCCTGAAGACATTCCGGCCAGTACCTCGCACATTCCAGCCGGTACAGCTGATCCGGCCGAGTGCACGAGCATTTCTACTTCTACACAAGGAAACTCGGACCAGGTAAGCTACCAGCTTCAGGACATGCATCTAGAGGAAGTCTCCAAACCAGTAGTGCCACCAGGAGCAATGACAAGAAGCAGATCAAGAGCACTCTTCCTCAAGTTCAGCTTATGGGTCGACAAGCTCCTAGAGGAAGATCAACTAAGGACAATGGGCCTGAAGTGCAAAGTAGAGTCCAAAGGCTTCTCAACAACACAAGGAGCATCAGAGACTTGGGCTTTAGTGGCAACAGAGGTCAGAGCCCAAAGATTCCTAACCCTACTCCAAGTCGAAGACTAGGAGCAAGGTGCGTGCATGCCACAAGGACGGCCACCTTCCATTTCTTGGCCGTGAGGTAAGTAAGGTAAGTTTTCAATAAGAATATTTGCCTCTTTCTGTTGTGCGGGGTAGGATCTAGAATATTTACATTTATTGAGTCAAAGACATTTTAGGAATAGATCCTTTTTCGATTATACACTTTTGTATCTTTTCCTTTTGTGCACTTTTGTAAATTTTTCTTTTCTTATTTGAGTCGACCCTAGTAGGTCAAGCTGTCGAGCATATTAATAAGGCTCCTTCCAGCATTGTAGTTCGACAACCTTTTTGATATTAATAAAGTAGAATTTTCTTCCAACTAGTTTTCTCTCTAAGAATCTTGTGCGCTTAGAATCTAGTTGAGACCAGCCCTCTTAGCTCTAAGTTTGTGATTTATCACGAGGTTCATCACCCCTCGTGTGGTTCACTTCACCCTTCCATCGAATACCAACTCAAAAACCCCTATCCAAGAAGTCTAAGGTCGAGTTTCTCACCTAACCTTCTCCAAACAGCCCACGCACTTATAAGCCTTGAATCGAGGCTTGTATCACCTCGTGTGGTTCACTTCACCCCTCCATCGAATTCCAATCCAAAACCTCCTATCCAAGAAGTCTAAGGTTGAGTTTCTCACCTAACCTTCTCCAAACAGCCCACGCGCATATAAGCCTTGAATCGAGACTTGTATCACCCCCCCTCCCCAGCCATATCGACTGAGATGGCTAGATGACAAGGTGTAGCTCAAGATCCATGAGCAAGTAACCGTGCCATTCAGTGTGGGCAGATACCAGGATCAAGCAATGCAAGCTGGCCATCTTCTGCTAGGAAGACCATGGCAGTTCGACAAGGAGACAAGGCATGATGGCCGAACCAATCTCTACACCTTTGTGCACGATAAGAGAAAGGCAAGCCTAGCTCCTCTCACACCTGCCCAGGTACATGAGCTGCAACAGCAAATGAGTAAGGAAAAGAAACTCATCAAATCTAATTTTCTCATTCAACCGAGTCATGTACGGAGAGCTTTAGCCTCAAAGGACTTAATGTTACTAATGTTTTTCAAAGAGGTTTTGAGTGTAGAGAAAGAACAGGTAGAGCTACCTCCTGAAGTAGCGGCCCTCCTCAAGTAATTCCAGGATGTATTCCCTGAGCAGATACCAGAAGGCTTGCCTCCCTTATGCGTCATAGAGCACCAGATCGACCTCGTGCCTGGAGCAGCCTTACCCAATCGACCAGCCTACCGGATGAGTCCAGAGGATTACAAGGAACTTGAGAAGCAGGTTAAGGAGCTCCTGGAGAAAGGCTACGTTCGAGAGTCTCAGTCCATGTGTCGTACCAGTGTTGCTAGTCCCTAAAAAGGATGGGACTTGGCGAATGTGTGTAGACTGCCGAGCCATCAACAACATCACAGTCAAGTACCGGCACCCTATACCAAGGTTGGATGACATGCTATATGAGCTGAGTGGAGCCACGGTCTTCTCCAAGATAGACCTCAAGAATGGATACCACCAGGTCAGGATGAAGGAAGGTGATGAGTGGAAGACTGCTTTCAAGACAAAGCAAGGGCTCTACGAATGGACAGTCATACCATTTGGCTTGACTAATGCCCCAAGCACCTTCATACGCCTTATGAACTAAGTTTGTAGTAGTCTACTTTGATGACATACGTGTTTACAGTAAGGGCCTACGGGAACACCTTACACATCTTGAGATGGTGTTTAAAACCCTTCGAAAAGAAGAGCTTTATGCCAATCTCAAGAAGTGCACCTTTTGTACTGACAAGCTTGTTTTCTTAGGCTGTATTGTAAGTTCACAGGGCTTACAGGTTGATGAGGAAAAGGTTCGAGCCATACAAGAATGTCCAACACCGAGCAACATCAGCCAAGTGTGAAGCTTCCACGGCCTGGCCAGCTTCTACAGAAAATTCGTGCCCAACTTCAGCAGCATTGCCTCACCATTTACGGCAGTAGTGAAGAAGAATGTGGGATTCAGCTGGGGAGAAGCTTAAGAGAAGGCATTCCAGGACTTGAAGGACAGCCTCACGCATGCACCCAGTGCTAGTCCTGCCCGACTTCAACAAGACGTTTGAAGTGGAGTGTGATGCCTCTGGAATAGGCATTGGAGCAGTGCTAACCCATGGAGGGAGACCAGTGGGCTCTTGTTCTGGGAAAGAAGGTTATGCATACCACAAGGATCCCTAAGAGAGATTATCACCCAAGAAGCTCATGGAGGACGTCTCATGGGCCACTTTGGTGTTGACAAGACACTAGCAGTGGTCAAAGAGCACTTCTATTGGCCACACATCAAGAGGTCAGTAGAAGCCCATTGTGCAAGGTGCATAACTTGCAAGAAGGCAAAGTCCCGAGTGCACCCTCACGGGTTGTATCTCCCTCTGCCCATACCTATGCATCCATGGGTTGACATTTCCATGGACTTTGTTCTGGGTCTGCCAAAGATCAACAACAAAGATGCTATCTTTGTAGTGGTGGACCAATTTTCCAAGATGGCATTTCATCCCATGTGCCAATGTTAATGATGCCACACAAACAGCCGAACTGTTCTTCAGGGAGATAGTACGACTTCATGGAGTGCCAAGGACCATTGTGTCAGACAGAGACACCAAATTTCTCAGCCACTTCTGGAGGACCCTCTGGAGAAAGCTAGGCACGAAGCTACTCTTCTCTACCAAATGCCATCCTCAAACCGATGGCCAAACTGAAGTAGTCAACCGGATGGTGTCGACTCTTCTCAGGACCACACTAGGGAAGAACCTCAAGACATGAATGGAGTGCCTGCCATTCATAGAGTTTGTGTACAACCGATGATACAAGCCTTGATTCAAGGATGTATGCGCGTGGGCTGTTTGTAGAAGATTAGGTGAGAAACTCAACCTTAGGCTTCTGGATAGGGGTTTTTTGGTTGGTAAACGATGGAAGGGTGAAGTGAACCACACGAGGGGTGATGAACCTCGTGATAAATCACAAACTTAGAGCTAGGAGGGCTGGTCTCAACTAGGTTCTAAGCGCACAAGATTCTTACAGAGAAAACTTGTTGCAAGAAAGTCCTACTTTATTAATATCAAAAAGGTTGTGAACTACAATGCTGGAAGGAGCCTTATTAATATGCTCGACAGCTTGACCTTCTAGGGTCGACACAAATAAAGAAAAGGAAAGTTTACAAAAGTGCACAAAGGAAAAGATACAAAAAGTGCATAACCGAAAAGGACCTATTCCTAAAATGTTCTTGACTCAAAAATGTAAAGCAACTAGATCCTACCCTGCAAAACAGAAAGAGGCATATATTCGAATGTAAACTTACCTTAACTCACCTCACGGCCAAGAAATGGAAGGTGGCCGTCCTTGTGGCATGCATCGCCGCTTGCTCCTAGTCTTCGACTTGGAGTAGGGTTACAAATCACTGGGCCTTGACCTCTCTTGCCACTAAAGCCCAAGTCTCTGATGTCCCTTGTGTTGTTGAGAAGCTATTGGACTCTTCCTTGTATTTTGGCCCATTGTCCTTAGATCTTCTTCTAGAAGTTTGTTGACCCATAGGCTGAATTTGTGGAAGAGGTGCCTTGATCTGCTTCTTGTCATTGCTCCTTGAGGTACCACTGGTGTTGAGACTTCCTCTAAGTGCATGTCCTGGAGCTGGTAGCTCATTTGGTCCGAGTCCTCTTGTGTAGAAGTGGAAGTGTGCGTGTACTCGGCTGGATGGCCTGTACCGGCTGAATTGTGTGCGGTACTGGCCGGAATGACTTCAGGACCGCCCAAGTTGATCCCGGAGTCGGCGGTGTCATCAGGGGGACCGGCGGTGTCATTCACGTCCCCACCAAGTGTGCCGGAAGCTTGGGCCTCTCCGCCGGCAATGTTGACCGGTCTGGTCCTATAGGTCGAGGGTCCGGCGGTACTGTCTGGTCCGGCAGGCGCGCCGGATGGTCCTGCTGTCTCGGGCAAGCTTCCTGGTCGGCCAGTCTGGTCTCCTGGCTGGATGTACCACCTGATGTCCTCATCATTCCCTCCCTCTTCAGTAGGTTTTGTCCTCAAAACTGGTTCATCTGCATGGAAAGGAGCCAAGTCAGTGACATTAAATGTATTGGACACATTAAACTCACATGGAAGCTCGATCCGGTAGGCGTTGTTGTTGATCCTCTCGAGCACTCTGAATGGTCCATCTCCTCTTGGTGCTAGCTTGGAACTCCTTAGGTTTGGGAACCTCTCCTGCCGTAGGTGTAGCCACACCCAATCGCCCCGTTGAAAGATCACCTCCTTTCTTCCTTTGTTGGCATGAGTCACGTACTGTCCGGTTCTCTTCTCCAAGTTCTCTGCTACCTTCTGGTGTAACCTCCTTATGAACTCTGCTTTGGATGCTGCGTTGAGGTTGGTCATCTCAGCTGGTGGCAGTGGTGTTTGCTCCAATGGGGTGAGAGGGTTGAAGCCGTATACCACTTCAAATGGGGTCTTCTTGTTGCTGAGTACGGCCTGTAGCGAACTCAATGAATGGCAGGCACTCCACAAGTCTTAGGTTCTTCCCAGTGTTGTTCTGAGAAGAGTTGATAGTCCTGATTTGGCCATCGGTTTGAGGATGGCAAGTGGTTGAGAAGAGCTCGTGCCTAGCTTTCTCCAAAGGGTCCTCCAGAAATGGCAGGAACTTGGTGTCCCTATCTGATACGATGGTCCTTGGCACTCCATGAAGCCACATTAACAGCTCAGCTTTTGGCATCATTGACATTGGCACATGGATGAAGTGTGCCATCTTGGAGAATCTGTCACCACTACAGATTGCATCTTTGTGGTTGATCTTGGGCAGACCAGAACAAAATCCATCGAGATGTCCACCCATGGATGTGTTGGTAAGGCAGGGAGATACAACCGTGAGGCACGGACTTGCCTTGCAAGTGATGCTTGCACAATGTGCTTCTACTGGATGTGTGGCCAATAGAAGTGCTCCTTGACCACTGCTAGAGTCTTGTCGACACCAAAGTGGCCCATGAGTCCTCCTCCGTGAGCTTCTCGGATGATAAGCTCTCGTAGTGATCCTTGTGGTATGCAAGCCTTCTCTCTCGGAAAAGAATCCCTCATGGATGTAAAATTTGCCATGACTCCCTGTGCCAAACTCCTTGTAGCTCTCAGAAAAGTCAGGATCATCCTTGTATAGGTCCTTGATGTGCTTGAATCCTAGGACCTTTGCCTCCATGGTGGATATCAAGGCAAACCTCCTTGATAGTGCATCGGCTATCACATTGTCTTTGCCCTTCTTGTACTTGATGACGTACGGGAAGGTCTCTATGAACTCCATCCACCTGGCATGTCTCCTCTTGAGATTGGTTTGCCTCTGAGGTGTTTGAGAGTCTCATGATCAGTGTGGATCA
>JAENJI010000012.1:15391523-15446737 GCA_018901935.1 Pugionium cornutum | reverse complement strand
TCGTATCTAGTTTTGTCTCAAATTTTGTCAAAATATAGAAAATTGAACTTGCTTAATATGGGCATTGGATTCGTGTCATTCGGGGATATAAATCTAAAGTTACAGACGATTTATTGCAGGCATGTCAAGTTGATCAGCCAGTTAAAATGATTATTCTAAACTGATCATTGGTGCTCATTGAGTAAAAGCTTATAAATGAAGAATAATGCATGACATCACACAGTTTGGGATAGACTGGATTACTTGGATGCTTTGTCGTATCTATTTTTGTCTCATATTTTGTCACAACATATAAAATTGACCTAGATTAACGTGGGCATTGGATTCATGTCATTATGAAATCTAAATCAAAAGTTATGGATGATTTAGTGCGGACATTTCTAGTTAATCGGCCCGTTATAGTGATCATTCTAAACTGATAATTGGTTCTCATTGAGTAAAGGCTTATAGATGAAGCATAATGCATGAAATCACATAGTTTTAGATAGATTGGATTAGTTGGACTCTTTTCTGTATCTATTTTTGTCTCAAATTTTGGTACAAGATATATAATTTAGCTAGCTTAACGTGGGCATTGGATTCGTGTCATTATGAGCTCTAAATCAAAAGTTACGGACGACTTATTCTGGACATGTCAAGTTGATCGGCCATTTAAAGTGATCATTCTAAACTAATCATTGGTGCTCATTAAGTAAAGGCTTTTAAATGAAGCATAATGCATGGCGTCACACAGTTTTCGATAGATTTGATTACTTGGATGCTTTGTCCTCTCTATTTCTATCTGAAATTTTGTCAAAATATTGAAAATTGAGGTAGCTTAACGTGGGCATTGGATTTGTATCATTTTGAGTTTTAAATCAAAAGTTACGGACCATTTAGTGCAAACATGTCAATTTGATCAAGTTACGGACCATTTCGTGCAGAATTGTCAAGTTGATCGCCGAGTTAAAATGATCATTCTAAACTGATCATTGGTGTTCATTAAGTAAAAGCTTATAAATGAAGAATATTAAATGGCATCACAATTTTAAGGATAGACTGGATTACTTGGGTGCTTTGTCGTCTCTATTTTCTCTCAATCTTTGTCAAAATATAGAAAATTCAGCTAGCCTAACATGGGCATTGGATTCATGTCATTCTAAGCTCTAAATCAAAAGTTACAGACGATTTAGTGCAGAAATGTCAAGCTGATAAGCCAGTTAAAGTGATCTTTCCAAACTGATCATTGGTGCTCATTGATTAAAGGCTTATAAATGAAGCATTATGCATGGGATTACACAAATTTAGATAGATTTGATTACTTGGAAGCTTTGTTTTATCTAGTTTTGTCTCAAATTTTGTCAAAATATAGAAAATTGAACTAGCTTAATTTGGGCATTGGATTTGTGTCATTCTAACCTATATATCAAAAGTTACGTACGATTTAGTGCAGTCATGTCTAGTTAATCGACCAGTTAAAATGATCATTTTAAACTGATCATTGGTACTCATTGAGTAAAAGATTATAAGAAGATTAATACATGGCATCACGCAGTGTGGGATAGATTGGATTTCTTGGACGCTTGCTCGTATATAATTTTGTCTCAAATTTTTTCACAATATAGAAAATTGAGCTAGCGTAACTTGGGCATTTGATTCGTGTCATTCGGAGATCTAAATCAAAAGTTACAGACAATTTAATGTGGACATGTCTAGTTGATCGGCCAGTTAAAGTTATCATTTTAAACTGATCTTTGGTACTCAATGAGTAAAGTCTTATAGATGAAGCATAATGCATGGCATCACACAATTTTAGATAGATTGGATTACTTGTATGCTTTGTCAAATTTATTTTTGTCTCAAATTTTGTTATAATATAAAAAATTGAGCTAGCTTAATGTGGGCATTGGATTTGTGTCATTCTGAGATCTAATCAAAAGTTACGGACGATTTAGTGTGGACATGTCAAGTTGATCGTCCTGTTAAAATGATCATTCCAAACTGATCATTGGTGCTCATTAAGTAAAGGCTTATAAATGAAACATAAAGCATGGCATCACATACTTTGGGATAGATTAGATTACTTTGACGCTTTTTCGTCTCTATTTCTATCTCAAATTTTGTCAAAACAAAGAAAATTGAGGTAGTTTAACGTGGGAACTGGATTCGTATCATTCGGAGCAATAAGTCAAAAGTTACGGACGATTTAGTGCGGATATGTCAAGTTGATCAACAAGGTAATATGATTATTATAAACTCATCATTAATGCTCATTGTCTAAAAGCCAGTTAAAATGATCATTCTCAACTAATCATTAGTTCTCATTGAGTAAAAGCTTATAAATGAAGAATAATGCATGACTCACGCAGTTTAGGATTGACTAGTTTACTAGGACGCTTTTCGTATCTATTTCTATGTCAAAAATTTTCATAATATAGAGAGTTGAGCTAGCTTAACATGGGCATTGGATTCGTGTGATTCTGAGCTCTAAATCAAAAGTTATGGACAATTTAGTGCGTACATGTCAATATGATCGGCCAGTTAATATGATCATTATAAAGTGATCATTGGTGCTCATTGAGTAAAGGCTTATAACTGAAGCATAATGCATGAAATCATACAGTTTTTGATAGATTGGGTTAGTTGTGTGCTTTTTCGTATCTCTTTCTATCGCAATTTTTTGTCTCAATATAGAAAATTGAACTAGTTTAACATGGGCATTGGATTCATGTCATTCTAAACTCTAAGTCAAAAGTTACGGACGAGTTAGTGTAGACATGTCAAGTTGATCTGCCAGTTCAAATGATCATTCTAAATTGATCATTGGTGCTCATTGAGTAATAGCTTGTAAATGAAGCATAATGCATGACATCACACAGTTTGAGATAGACAAGATTACTTGGTTGCGTTTTCGTATCTATTTCTATCTCAAATTTTGTCCCAATATAGAAAATTGATCTAGTTTAACGTGGGCATTGCATTCATGTCATTCTAAGCTCTAAACCAAAAGTGACGGATGACTTAGTGCGGACATGTCAAGTTCATCGGCCTGTTAAAGTGATCATTCTAAACTGATCATTGGTGCTCATTAAGTAAACGCTTATAAATGAAGCATAAAACACGACATCACGTAGTTCGGGATAGATTTCATTATTTGGCGATATTTCTTCTCTATTTTTATCTCAAATTTTGTCAAAATATAGAAAATTGTGGTAGCTTAATGTGGTCATTGGATTCGTATCATTGTGAGCAATAAATGGAAAGTTACGGACGATTTAGTGCGTACATGTCAACTTGATCGGCCGGTTAATATGATTATTCAAAAATGATCATTGGTGCTCATTAAGTAAAGGCTTATATATGAAGCATAATGCATGGCATCATGCAGTTTTGGATAGATTTGATTACTTGGACGCTTTTTCGAATCTAGTTCTATCTAAAATTTTGTCAGAATATGAAAAATTGAACTAGCTTAACGTGGGCATTGGATTCGTGTCATTCTGAGTTCTAAATCAGAAGTTACAGACAATTTAGTGCGTACATTTCAAGTTGATCGTCCAGTTATTATGATCATTTTGAACTGATCATTGGTGCTCATTGAGTAAAGGCTTATAAATGAAGCATAATGCATGCAATCACTCAATTTTGGATAGATTGGATTACTTGGATGCCTTGTCGTATCTAATTATGTCTCAAGTTGATCGGCCAGTTAAAATGATCATTCTGAACTGATCATTGCTGCTTATTGAGTAAGGCTTATAAATGAAGTATAATGCATGGCATCACGTAGTGTGGGATATATTAGATTACTTGGATGATTTCTCGTATCAATATTTATCTCAAATTTTATCACAATATAGAAAATTGAGCAAGTTTAACATATCTATTTTGTGTCAAATTTGGTCACAATATAGAAAATAAAGCTAGCTTAATGTGGCCATTGGATTCGTGATATTATGAGATCTAAATCCAAAGTTACGGATTATTTAATTCGGACAGGTCAAGTTGATCGGTCAGTTAAAATGATCATTCTTAACTGATTGTTGGTGCTCATTGAGTAAATGCTTATAAATGAAGCATAATGCATGGCATCACGCACTTTGGGATAGATTGGATTAGTTGGATGCTTTTCCTTATCTATTTCTGTCTCAAATTTTGACGCAATATATAAAACTGAGCTAGCTCAACGTGGGAATTGGATTCGTGTCATTCTGAGCTCTAAAATATAAGTTAATGATGATTTAGTGTGGACATGTCAAGTTGATCAGCCAGTTAAAGTGATCAATCTAAACTGATCATTGGTACTCATTAAGTAAAGGCTTATAAATGAAGCATAATGCATGCTATCACACATGTTTGGATAGAATGGATTACTTGGACGCTTTGTCGTATCTATATTTGTCTCATATTTTGTCAAAATATGGAAAAATGATCTATCTTAACGTGGGCGTTGAATTCCTGTCATTCGGACCTCTACAGCAAAAGTTATGGACGATTTAGTGCAGACATGTCAAGTTGATCGACGAGTTAAAGTGATCATTCTAAACTGGTCATTGGTGCTCATTGAGTGAAGGTTTATAAATAAAGCATAATGCATGATATCACGCAGTTTGAGATAGATTGGATTACTTGGACGCTTTGTCGTATCCATTTTTGTCTCAAATTTTGTCACAATATAGAATATTGAGCTAGCTTAACATGGGCATTGGATTCGTGTTATTATGAGCTCTAAATCAAAAGTTATGGACAATTTAGTGCAGACATATCAAGTTGTCAAAGCAGTTTTATTCTTCAATTTTATCACAATATAAAACATTGAGCTAGTTTAACGTAGGCATTGGATTCATGTCATTCTGAGCTCTAAATTAAAAGTTACCGACGGTTTAGAGTGAACATGTTAAGTTGATTGGTTAGTTAAAATGATCATTTTTAACTGATCATTTGTGCTCATTGAGTAAAGGCTTATACCTGAAGCATAATGCATGGCATCACACACTTTGGCATAAATTAAAGTACTTGGAAAATTTTCCTTATCTACTTCTATCTCAAATTTTGTCGCAATATTGAAAAATTGAGCTAGCTTAACGTGGGCATTGGATTCTTGTTATTCTGAGCTCTAAAATATAAGTTACGGACGATTTAGTGCGGACTTGGCAAGTTAATCGGCCTGTTAAAGTGATCATTCTAAATTGATCATTGGTGCTCATTGAGTAAACACTTATAAATGAAGTATAATGTATGACATTATGCAGTTCGGGATAAATTGGATTACATGGACGCTTTGTGGTATCTTTTTTTGTCTCATATTTTGTCAAAATATAGAAAATTGAGCTAGCTTAACGGGGGCATTGGATTCGTGTCATTCTGAACTCTACATCAAAAGTTACAGACGATTTTGTGTGGACATGTCAAGTTGATCGGAGAGTTAAAATGATCATTATAAACTGGTCATTGGTGCTCATTGAGTAAAGGTTTATAATAAAGCATAATGCATGATATCTCGCAATTTGAGATAGATTGGATTACTTGGACGCTTTGTCGTATCCATTTTTGTCTCTAATTTTGTCACAATATAGAAAATTGAGCTAGCTTAACGTGGGCATGGGATTCGTGTTATTATGAGCTCTAAATCAAAAGTTATGGACAATTTAGTGCAAACATTCTTGCTAAATCACTTTGATCACCTAGTTAAATTGATCATTCTAAACTGATCATTGGTGCTCATTGATTAAAGGATTATAAATGAATCATAATGCATGACACCATGTAGTTTTGGAAAGATTTGATTACTTGGAGTGTTGAAGCAATTTTAGTCTTAAAATTTATCACAATACAAAAACATTGAGCTAGCTTAACGTGGGTATTGGATATGTGTCAGTCTGAGCTCTAAATCAAAAGTTACGAACGATTTAGTGTGGATATGTCAAGTTGGTCGGCCAGTTAAAGTGATCATTCTAAACTGATCATTGGTGCTCATTGAGTAAAGGCATGTAAATGAAGCATAATGCATGGCATCACGCAGTTCGGGGTAGATTGGATTACATGGACACTTTGTTGTATCTATTTCTGTCTCAAATTTTGTCACAATATAGAAAATTGAGCTAGCTTAATGTAGGCATTGGATTCATGACATTTTGAGCTCTAAATCAAAAGATACGAACGATTTAGTGCAAAAATGTAAAGTTGATCGGTCAGTTAAAGTGATCATTCTAAACTGATCACTGGTGCTCAATGAGTAAAAGCTTATAAATGAATCATAATGCATGACATCGCGTAGTTCAGGATAGATTTTTTCCCAATATAGAAAATTGAGCTAGCTTAACGGGGGCATTGGATTCATGCCATTCAGAGCTCTAAATAAAAAGTGACGAACGATTTAGAGCGGACATGTCAAGTTGATCCGCCAGTAAAAGTGATCATTCTCAACTGATCATTGGTGCTCATTTGGTAAAGGCTTATAAATGAAGCATAATGCAGGGCATCATGCAGTTCGGGATAGATTGGGTACATGGATGCTTTCTCTTATCTATTTCCCTCTCAAATTTTGTCAAAATATTGAAAATTGAGATAGTTTAATGTAGGCTTTGGATTCGTGTAATTTTGAGCTTTAAATCAAAAGGTAGTGATGATTTAGTGCGGACATGTCAAGTTGATCGGACAGTTAAAGTGATCATTCTAAATTGATCAATGGTGCTCATTGATTAAAGGCTTATAAATGATGCATAATGCATGACATCACGCAGTTTGGGATAGATTGGATTACTTGGAAGCTTTGTCGTATCTACTTCTACCTCAAATTTTGTCACAATATAGAAAATTGAGCTAGCTTAACGTAGATATTGGATTCGTGTCATTCTGAGCTCTAAATCAAAAGTTACGGACGATTTAGGGCGGACATGTCAAGTTGATCGGCCAGTTAAAGTGATCATTCTAAACTGATCATTGGCTCTCATTGAGTAAAAGTTGATAATTGAAGCAAAATGCAAGGCATCATGCGGTTTTTGTTAGATTGGAATACTTGAACATTTTTTGTATCTATTTCGTTCTCAAATTTTGTCACAACATAGAGAATTACGCTAGCTTAACATGGGCATTGGATTCATGTCATTCTGAGATCAAAATCAAAATTTACGGACAATTTAGTGCAGACATGTAAAGTTGATCAGCAAGTTAAAGTTATCATTCTAAACTGATCATTTGTTTTCATTGAGTAAATGTTGATAAATGAAGTATAATGCATGACATCATGTAGTTTTGGCTAGATTGGATTACTTGAATGCTTTTTTGTATCTATTTCTCTCTCAGTTTTTGTCACAACATAGAGAATTGGGCTAGTTAACGTGGGCGTTGGATTCGTATCATTCTGAGCTCTAAATCAAAAGTAAGGGACGATTTATTGCGGACATATCAAGTTGATGGTCCAGTTAAAGTGATCATTCTAAACTGAGCATTGGTGCTCATTGAGAAAATGCTTATAAATGAAGCATAATGCATGGCATCACGCTGTTTTTGCTATATTGGATTACTTGAACGCTTTTTCTTATCTATTTTGTGTAACATTTCGACACAATAAAGAAAATTGAGCTAGGTTAACGTGGACATTGGATTCATGTTATTCTGAGATATATATAAAAGGGTACGGACGATTTAGTGCGAACATGTCAAGTTGATCGGCCAGTTAAAGTTATCATTCTAAACTGATCATTTCCTCTCATTGAATAAAAGTTGATAATTGAAGCATAATGCAAGGCATCATGCAGTTTTGGCTAGATTGGATTACTTGAACATTTTTTTTTATCTATTTCGTTCTCAAAATTTGTCACAACCTATAGAATTACGCTACCTTAACGTGGGGATTGGATTCATGTCATTCTGAGCTCTAAATCAAAAGTTAGGGACGATTTAGTGCGGACATGTAAAGTTGATCGGCCAGTTAAAGTTATCATTCTAAACTGATCATTTGTTCTCATTGAGTAAATGCTGATAAATGAAGCATAATGCATGGCATCATGTAGTTTTGGCTAGATTGGATTACTTGAACGCTTTTTTGTATCTATTTCAGTCTCAAAGTTTATCACAACATAGAGAATTGAGCTAGTTAAGGTGGGCATTGAATTCGTGTCATTCTGAGCTCTAAATCAAAAGTAAGGGATGATTTAGTGCGGACATATCAAGTTGATCGTCCTGTTAAAGTGATCATTCTAAACTGAGCATTGGTGCTCATTGAGAAAAGGCTTATAAATGAAGAATAATGCATGGCATCACGCAGTTTTTCCTATATTGGATTACTTGAACGCTATTTCGTATCTATTTTGTGTAAAATTTTGTCACAATATTGAAAATTGAGCTAGGTTAACGTGGACATTGGATTTGTGTTATACTGAGCTGTATATCAAAAGTTACGGACGATTTATTGTGGACATGACAAGTTGATCGCCTCCTTAAAGTGATTATTATAAACTGATCATTTGGGCTCATTGATTATAGGCTTATAAATGATGCATAATGCATGACATCAAGCAGTTCGGGATAGATTGGATTATTTGAACACTTTGTCATATATATTTCTACCTGAAATTTTTTCACAATATAGAAAATTGAGCTAGCTTAACGTGGGCATCGGATTCGTGTCATTCTGAGCTCAAAATCAAAAGTTACGGACGATTTAGTACAGACATGTCTAGTTGATGGCCAGTTAAAGTGATCATTCTAAACTGATCATTTGCTCTCAATGAGTAAAAGCTTATAAATGAAGCATAATGCATGACATCATGCAGTTTTGGCTAGATTGGATTACTTGAACGCTTTTTGTATCTATTTTGGTCTCAAATTTTGTCACAACATAGAGAATTGAGCTAGCTTAACGTGGGCATTGGATTCATGTCACAACATAGAGAATTAACCTAGTAAGGGACGATTTAGTGCGGACATGTCGAGTTGATCGGCCAGTTAAAGTGATCATTCTAAACTGAGCATTGGTGCTCATTGAGAAAAGGCTTATAAATGAAGCATAATGCATGGTATCACGAAGTTTTGGCTATATTGGATTACTTGAACGCTTTTTCATATCAATTTTGTGTCGAATTTTGTCACAATTTAAAAAATTGAGCTAGCTTATCATTGGATTCGTGTTATTATGAGTTTTATATCAAAAGTTACGGACGATTTAGTGCCCCCATGTCAAGTTGATCGCCTACTTAAAGTGATCGTTCTAAACTGATCATTTGTGCTCATTGAGTAAATGCTTATAAATGAAGCATATTGCATGGAATCACGCAGTCCGGGATAGATTGTATTACTTGGATGCTTTTTCGTATTTAGTTCATTCTCAAATTTTGTCACAATATAGAAAATTGAACTAGCTTAATGTGGGCATTGGATTCGTGTCATTCTGAGCTCTGAATCAAAAGTTAAAGACGATTTAGTGCGGACATGTTAAGTTGATTGCCTAGTTAAATTTATCATTTTAAACTGATCATTTGTTCTCATTGAGTAAAGGCTTATAAATGAAGGGTAATACATGGTATCACCCAGCTCGGGATAGATTGGATTAGATGGAAACATTTTCGTATATATTTCTTTCTCAAATTTTGTCACAATGTAGAAAATTCAGCTAGCTTAACGTGGGCATTGAATTCGTGTCATTCTGAGCTCTGAATCAAAAGTTAAAGACGATTTAGTACGGATATGTCAAGTTGATTGGTCTGTTAAAGTGATCATTCTAAGCTCATCATTGGTGCTCATTGAGTAAAGGCTTATAAATGAATCATAATACATGGCATCACGCAGTTTTCGCTAGATTGGATTACTTCAATACATTTTCGTATCTATTTCTGGGTCAATTTATGTTACAATACAGAAAATTAAGCGAGCTTAATGTGGCCATTGGATTCGAATTTTTCTGAGCTCTAAATCAAAACTTACAGACGATTTAATGAGGACATGTCAAGTTGATCGGCCAGTTAAAGTGATCATTCTAAACTGATAATTGGTGCTTATTGAGTAAACGGCTTACAAATGAGGCGTAATGCATGACATCACACAGTTCGGGATAGATTGGATTATTTGAACGTATTCTTGTATCTAGTTTTGTGTCAATTTTTGTCACAATAAAGAAAATTGAGCTTGCTTAATGTGGGCATTGGATTTGTGTTATCCAGAGCTCTAAATCAAAAGTTACGGACGATTTAGTGCGGACATATCAAGTTGATCGGCCAGTTAAAGTGATCATTCTAAACTGATTATTGGTGGTCATTGAGTAAAAGCTTATAAATGAAGCATAATGCATGACATCACATAGTTCAGGATATATTGGATTATTTGTACGCTTTGTCATATCTTCTATCTCAAATTTTATCACAATATAGAAAACTGAGCTAGCTTAACGTGGGCATTGGATTTGTGTCATTCTGATCTCTAAATCAAAAGTTACAGACGATTTAGTGCAGACATGTCAAGTTGATAGGTCAGTTAAAGTTATCATTCTAAGCTGATCATTGGTGCTCATTGATTAAAGTCTTATAAATGATGCAGAATGCATGACATCACGTAGTTCGTGATAGATTGGATTACTTGGTCGCTTTGTCGTATCTATTTCTGCCTCAAATTTGTCACAACATAGAGAATTGAGCTAGCTTAATGTGGGCATTGAATTCGTGTAATTCTGAGCTATAAATCAAAAGTTAGGGATGATTTAGTGCGGACATGTCAAGTTGATCGGCCAGTTAAAGTGATCATTCTAAACTGAAGCATAATGCATGGCATCACGCAGTTTTGGCTATATTGTATTACTTGAACGCTTTTTCGTATCTATTTTATGTTAAATTTTGTCACAATATAGAAAACTGAGTTAGCTTAATGTGGGCATTGGATTTATGTTATTATGAGCTCTAAATCAATAGTTACGGACAATTTAGTGCAGACATGTCAACTTGATCGCCTAGTTAAAGTTATCGTTCTAAACTGATCATTTGTACTCATTGAGTAAAGGCTTATAAATGAAGCATAATGCATGACATCCTGCAGTTCGGGACAGATTGGATTACATGGACACTTTGTCGTATCTATTTATGTCTCAAAATTTGTCATAATATTGAAAATTGAGCTAGATTAACGTGGGCATTGGATTTGTGTCATTATGAGCTCTAAATCAAAAGTTAAAGACGATTTAGTGCGCACATGTCAAATTGATCACCAAGTTAAAGTTATCATTTTAAACTGGTCATTTGTTCTCATTGAGTAAAGGTTTATAAATGAAGCCTAATACATGGCATCACACAGCTCGGGATAGATTGGATTACATGGAAGCTTTTTCATATCTATTTCTGTCTCAAATTTTGTCACAATATAGAAAATTGAGCTAGCTTAACGTGTGCATTGAATTCGTGTCATTCTGACCTCCGAATAAAAAGTTACAGACGATTTGGTGCAGATATATCAAGTTGATCGGCAAGTTAAAGTGGTCATTCTAAATTGATCATTGGTGCTCATTGAGTAAAGGCTTATAAGTGAATCATACTGCATGATATCATGTAGTTCAGAATAGATTGGATTTTTTGGACAAATTATCGTATCTATTTCTCTCTCAAATTTTGTCACAATATAGAAAATTGAGCTCGTTTAATGTGGGCATTGGATTTGTATCATTCTGAGCTCTAAATCAAAAGTTACGAACGATATAGTGCAGACATGTCAAGTTGACCGGCCAGTTAAAGTGCTCATTCTAAACTGATCATTGGTGGTCATTGCGTAAAAACTTATAATTGATGCATAATGCATGATGTCACGCATTTTGGGATATATTGGATTCCTTGATAGCTTTTTGTATCTATTTCTATCTCAAATTGTGTTACAACATCAAGAATTGAGCTAGCTTAATGTGGGTATTGGATTCGTGTCATTCTGAGCTCTAAATCAAAAGTTAGGGATTATTTAGTGGGGATATGTCAAGTTGATCGACCAGTTAAATTGATCATTCTAAACTGATCATTGGTGCTCATTGAGTAAAGGCTTACAAATGAAGCATAATGCATGGCATCATGCAGTTTTGGCTAGATTGGATTACTTGAACACTTTTTGTATCTATTTCTGTATCAAATTTTGTTACAACATAGAGAATTGAGCTAGTTTAACGTGTGCATTGGATTCGTATCATTTTGAGCTCAAAATCAAAAGTTAGGGACAATTTAGTACGGAAATGTCAAGTTGATGAACCAGTTAAAGTGATCATTCTAAAGTGATCATTGGTCCTCATTCAGTAAAGGCTTATAAATGAAGCATAATGCATGGACTCACGCCGTTTTTGGCTAGATTGGATTACTTGAATGCTTATTCGTATCTATTTTTGTGTCAAATTTTCTCACAATACCGAAAATTGAGCTATCTTAATGTGGGCATTGGATTCATGTTATTCTAAACTCTAAATCAAAGTTACGGATGATTTAGTGCGGACATGTCAAGTTGATCGTGTAGTTAAAGTTATCCTTCCAAACTGATCATTTGTGCTCATTGCGTAAAGGCTTATAAATGAAGCATAATGTATGGCATCACACAGTTCGAGATAGATTGGATTACTTGGATGCTTTTTCGTCCCTATTTTTGTCTCACATTTCGTCCAAAAATAGATAATTGAGTTAGCTTAACGTGGGCATTGGACTCGTGTCATTCAGAGATCTCAATCAAAAGTTAGGGACGATTTACTGCGGACATGTCAGTTGATCACCTAGTTAAAGTGATCATTCTAAACTGATCATTTGTTCTCATTGAGTAAAAGCTTATAAATGAAGAATAATGCATGGCATCACCCTGCTTTGGTTAGATTTGATTACTTGAACTCTTTTTTTAATGTATTTTTGTCTCAAATTTTGTACATCATAGTGAATTGAGCAGGCTTAACATGATCATTGGATTCGTGTCATTCAGATATCTAAATCAAAAGTTAGGGACAATTTAGTCCGGACATGTCAAGTTGATCGGCCAGGTAAAGGGATCATTCGAAATTGATCATTGGTGCTCGTTGAGTAAAGGCTTATAAAGGAATCATAATGCATGGCATCACGCAGTTTTGGCAAGATGGGATTACTTGATTGCTATTTTGTATCTATTTTTGTGTCAAATTTTGTCACAATATAGAAACTTAAGATAGATTAACGTGGACATTGGATTCGTATTATTATGAGCTATAAATCAAAAGTAACAGACGATTTAGTGTGGAAATGTCAAGTTGACCGGCAAGTTAAAGTGATCATTCTTAACTGATCATTAGTGCTCATTGAGTAAAGGCTTATAAATGAAGCATAATGCATGGCATCACGAAGTTTGGGATAGATTGGATTACGTGTACACTTTATCTATCTATTTCAGTCTCAAATTTTGTCACAACATAGAGAATTAAGCTAGCTGAACGTGGGCATTGGATTCGTGTCATTCTAAGCTCTAAATCAAAAGTTAGGGACGATTTAGTGCGGATACGTCAATTCGATCGCGGCCAGTTAAAGTGATCATTCTAAACTCATCATTGGTGCTCATTGAGTGAAGGCTTATAAATGAATCATAATGGATGGCATCACGCAGTTTTGGCTACATTGAATTACATGAACGCATTTTCGTATCTATTTTTGTGTCAATTTTGTCACAATATAAAAAATTGAGCTAGCTTAATGTGGGCATTGGATTCTTGTTATTTTGAGCTCTAAATTAAAAGTTACGGACGAGTTACTTCGGACATTCAAGTTGATCGCCTAGTTAAAGTTATCCTTCTAAACTGATCATTTGTGCTCATTGAGTAAAGGCATATAAATGAAGCATAGTGCATGGCATCACAGAGTTCGGGATAGATAGGATTACATGGATACTTTGTCGTATCTATCTCTATCTCAAATTTTGCTACAACATAGAGAATTGAGATAGTTTAATGTGGGCATTGGATTCGTGTCATTCTAAGCTCTAAACCAAAAGTTACAGACGATTTAGTGCGGACATGTCAAGTTTATCGGTCAGTTAAACTGATCATTTTAAACTGATCATTGTTGCTCATTGAGTAAAGGTTTATAAATGAAGCATAATGAATGGAATCATGCAGTTTTGGCAAGATTGGATTACTTGAACGGTTTCTCGTATCTATTTTTGTGTCAAATTTGGTCACAATATAGAAAATTGAGCTAGCTTACAAATGAAGTATAATGTATGGCATCACTCAGTTTGGGATAGATTTGATTACATGGACACTTTGTCGTATCTATTTCTGTGTCAAATTTTGTCACAATATGAAAAATTGATCTAGCTTAACGTGGGCATTGGATTCGTGTCATTATGAACTCTAAATCAAAAATTACAGACGATTTAGTGCAGACATGTGAAGTTGATCGGCAAGTTGAAGTGATTATTCTAAACTGATCATTGGTGCTCATTGAGTAAAAGCTTATAAATGAAGTATAATGCACAACATCACGGAGTTCAGAATAGATTGGATTATTTGGACAAATTAATATATCTATTTTTGTCTCAAATTTTGTCATAATATAGTAAATTGAGCGAGATTAACGTGGTCATTTAAATGAAAAGTTATGGACGATTTAGTGCAGTCATGTCAAATTGTTCAGCCAGTTAAAGTGATCATTCTGAGCTGGTCATTGGTTCTCACTTAGAATCTAGTTGAGACCAGCACTCCTAGCTCTAAGTTTGTGATTTATCACGAGGTTCATCACCCCTCGTGTGGTTCACTTCACCTTTCCCTCGAATACAAACCCAAAAACCCCTATCCAAGAAGTCTAAGGTCGAGTTTCTCACCTAAACTTCTCCAAACAGCCCACGCGCATACATCGTTGAATCAAGGCTTGTATTAGAGAGGCCCCGGCTTCTGGCACACTTAGTGGCGACGTGGATGACACCGCCGGCCCCTCTGGTGATGCCACCAACTCCGGGAACAACTGGGCCGGTCCTGAAGGCATTCCAGCCAGTACCGCGCACAATCAAGCCGGTACAGCCGGTACAGCCGATCTAGCCGAGTACACGCGCATTTCCACTTCTACACAAGAAGACTCGGACCAAATGAGCTACCAGCTCCAGGACATGCACCTAGAGGAAGTCTCTACACCAGTGGTTCCTCAAGGAGCAATGACAAGAAGCAGATCAAGGGCACTCTTCCACAAATTCAGCTTATGGGTCGACAAGTTCCTAGAGGAAGATCGACTAAGGACAATGGGCCAAAAGTGCAAGGAAGAGTCCAATGGTTTCTCAACAACACAAGGGACATCAGAGACTTGGGCTTTAGTGGCAAGAGAGGACAGGGCCCAAAGATTCTTAACCCTACTCCAAGTCGAAGACTAGGAGCAAGGCGCGTGCATGCCACAAGGACGGCCACCTTCCATTTCTTGGCCATGAGGTAAGTTAAGGTAAGTTTCAATTCGAATATATGCCTCTTTCAATTTTGCAGGGTAGGATCTAGAATATTTACTTTTATTGAGTCAAAGACATTTTAGGAATAGGTCCTTTTTCGGTTATACAATTTTGTATCTTTTCCTTTTGTTCACTTTTGTAAGTTTTCCTTTTCTTATTTGAGTCGACCCTAGAAGGTCAAGCTATCGAGCATATTAATAAGGCTCCTTCCAGCATTGTAGTTCAACAACCTTTTTTATATTAATAAAGATAGAACTTTTTCCCTAACAAGTTTTCTATCAAGAATCTTGTGCGCTTAGAATCTAGTTGAGACCAGCCCTCCTAGCTCTAAGTTTGTGATTTATCACGAGGTTCATCACCCCTCATGTGGTTCACTTCACCTTTCCATCGAATACCAACCCAAAAACCCCTATCCAAGAAGTCTAAGGTCGAGTTTCTCACCTAAACTTCTCCAAACAGCCCACGCGCATACATCCTTGAATCAAGGCTTGTATCAGTTCTCTTAGGGATGCTTGAGGTATGCACAACCTCCTTTCTCGGAACAAGAATCTATCATATAGATAGAACTTGTTGTGACTCTCTTTGCCACACTACTTGTAACTTTCAGAAAATCTGGATCATTCTTATAGAGATCTTTGATGTTTTCAACCTCTAATATCAACGACTTGTAAATAGAATGTTCTTCAAAAAATTAGACAAAACAATGAAAGTTTACATCGACGATATGCTAGTGAAATCGGCCAAAGAATGTGATCATGTACCATAGCTAAGGGAATATTTTGCTATTCTCAATAAGTAAGAGATGAAGTTGAATCCCACGAAATGTTCATTCGGCGTCGCTTCTGTCGAACTCCTAGGCTATCTGGTAACAGAAAGAGGAATTTAAGCAAATCGGAATCAAATCACTACGTTCCTTGAAATGCCTTCTCGTAAGAGCAGACGTGAGGGGAAAATGCTAACTGGAAGGATTGCAGCACTAAACCGGTTTATATGATGACGAACTAACATATGCCTTTTCTTCTACCAACTGTTAAAAGGGAACCAAGCCTTCGAGTGGAATTAATCGTGCGAAGAGGCATTCCAGAAACTCAAGACATACCTGACCGAGCCCTAATATTGGAAAAACCAGTAAAAGGGGAACCCTTGTGATGAGGACATCAGGTCGTACATCCAGCCAGGAGACCAGACTGGCCGACCAGGAAGCGTGCCCGAGACAGCCGGGCCATCTGGCACGCCTGCCGGCCCAAGCAGTACCACCGGACCCTTGACCAATAGGACCAGACCAACCAGCATTGCCGGCGGAGAGGCCCAAGCTTCCGGCACACTTGGTGGCGACGTGGATGACACCGCCGGTCCCCTTGGTGATGCCGCCGACTCAGGGATCAACTTGGCTGGTTCTGAAGGCATTCCGGCCAGTACCTCGCACATTCCAGCCGGTACAGCCGATCCAGCCGAGTGCACGAGCATTTTTACTTCTACACAAGGAAACTCAGACCAGATAAGCTATCAGCTTCAGGACATGCATCTAGAGGAAGTCTCCACACCAGTAGTGCCACCAGGAGCAATGACAAGGAGTAGATCAAGAGCACTCTTCCACAAGTTCAGCTTATGGGTGGACAAGCTCCTAGAGGAAGATCGACTAAGGACAATGGGCCAGAAGTACAAAGAAGAGTCCAAAGGCTTCTCAACAATGCAAGGAACTTCAGAGACTTGGGCTTTAGTGGCAAGAGAGGTCAGGGCCCAAAGATTCCTAACCCTACTCCAAGTCGAAGACTAGGAGCAAGGCGCGTGCATGCCACAAGGACGGCCACCTTCCATTTCTTGGCCGTGAGGTAAGTAAGGTAAGTTTTCAATAAGAATATTTGCCTCTTTCTGTTTTTCAGGGTAGGATCTAGAATATTTACATTTATTGAGTCAAAGACATTTTAGGAATAGGTCCTTTTTCGATTATACACTTTTGTATCTTTTCCTTTTGTGCACTTTTGTAAATTTTCCTTTTCTTATTTTAGTCGACCCTTGTAGGTCAAGCTGTTGAGCATATTAATAAGGCTCCTTCCAGCATTGTAGTTTGACACCCTCTTTGATATTAATAAAGTAGAACTTTTCTTCCAACAAGTTTTCTCTCAAGAATCTTGTGCGCTTAGAATCTAGTTGAGACCAGCCATCCTAGCTCTAAGTTTGTGATTTATCACGAGGTTCATCACCCCTCGTGTGGTTCACTTTACCTTTCCATCGAATACCAACCCAAAAACCCCTATCCAAGAAGTCTAAGGTCGAGATTCTCACCTAACCTTCTCCAAACAGCCCACGCGCATATAAGCCTTGAATCGAGGCTTGTATCATTTTGGTATCAGAGCTTAAAGCTCCTAAACCAGGTTGTTTCTATCATTTAGCTTTTCTTGTTTCTTGTTCTTGCATTAATTTAAGTTTCATTCCAGAAAATCAAAAACATAACATCTAAGCTCATACCGAGTGCATCTAGTTCCTACGTGCATCACTAGGTTCTAGAATCATTCTTGCATTGCTATATTCGACTTTCCTTTTTGTTAGAATCATATTTCTATTATTTTTAAGTTAAATTAAAAGAAAAGAAAAAGAAAAGAAAAGAAAATAGGAAAAATACCAAAAGATTTCGAATTGGACAGCTAGCAAGAGTTGTCAAGAAAATTTTCTTTTATTCAAATCTCCATATTTTTGAGTTTTCCATTCCTTAGAACTTTCCTTTTTGCCTTTTTTCGAATCCCTTTATAAAAGAAAACCCTCCTAACAATTTAGGAGTAGCATAACTTGTCTTCTTTCTTTGTAGTACACAATGGCAGAAGAAAATAGAGAAGCACCGAAGCCATGATGGCCATGTTCACCACCCTCCAAACGCAACTCGCATCCATAGGCGAGAGTTTGGAGCGTGTGGAGAGGCATGTGAGATTCCAGGCCATAAGGCACGTGAGAGCTGACCAAGACCGTCCTGAGGGTCCTGAGCACCTTAGGACACGGCATGAACAGGAGGAGCCCCAGCGAGATGGAGATGAGGACACACAACCTCATAACTATCACCATAGGCCGAGAGGACCTCCACGGCAACCAGAGGCAGAAGATGATGGCTTCGAGCCATATGGTCTTCACCAGAGACCAAGGATGCCTCCTAGACATCATGAGGATGGAGATGAACACGCCTACAACCGGGTAACTCATCCTGATGTTAAGCTAACTCCTCCAAGTTTTGCAGGAAAAGTAGACCCCGAATCTTACCTAGATTGGGAGAGAAGAATGGATCATATCTTTGACCATTACAACCAACCAGGGCCTAGGAGAGTCTCAATGGAAGTAGCACAACTCACGGAAAATGCCCTCATCTGGTGGTATCGTGAGGTATCTGACAGAAGGAGAAAAAGAATGAGGCCCATAGACTCATGGGTCGACATGAAGGATGTCATGCAACAAAGGTTTGTTCCACCATACTTTCATAGGGACTTGCAACGTCGTTTTCGTACTCTTAAGCAGGGTACCAGATCAGTAGAGGAGTACTATGAAGAGTTCGAGAAGCTAAGGAACAGATTGGAGCTCAATGATGATCAAGAAGCATTGATGGCCCGATTCTTGGATGGACTCCAAGAAAGGATAAGCCGCAAGGTGGAAAGGCAAATCTACAATGACTTCAAGGACTTGTTCCACCTATCTGTCCAGGCTGAGCAGCACATCAAACGTAAGAGCCAAGATATCCGCACCAAGCCTAAGACACCTTGGGCACCAAGCAGCATTCCCAAGCCCGTAGACAAAGGCAAGAGCATAGAGATTGAGTCAAGGTTCAAGAGCAAGCCTCCTGAACCTACCCGTGACCAGAGAGAGCCTGGAAAGTCTTCTAACCCTCAAAGATTACGTGACATCACTTGTTTCAAGTGTAGGGGTCGTGGACACATCTCAAGGGAGTGCCCAAACAACCGAGTCATGCTGATTACGGAGGCTGGAGAATATGAGTCCCAAGCTGAAGAGGACTATGAACCAGAAGAGGAATGTGGTGACATTGAGTACCTTGATGTGGGGGAAGTGCTGGTCACTAGACGCATCCTCAGTGCAATGGTGGATCCTTCAGAGACCATCCAGAGGGAGAACATCTTCCACAGCCATTGCACCATCAAGGGCAAGGTATGTAACCTCATCATAGATGGTGGTTCTTGCACTAACGTTGCTAGTGCATATATGGTTGATAAGCTAGGTCTAGAGAAGACAAGGCATCCTCGACCATATAGACTGAGATGGCTCGATGACAAAGTGGAGCTCAAGATCCATGAGCAAGTCACCGTGCCATTCAGTGTGGGCAAGTACCAAGACCAAGTCGTGTGCAACGTGGTGCCCATGCAAGCTGGCCATCTTCTACTAGGAAGACCATGGCAGTTTGACAAGGAGACCAGGCATGATGGCCGAACCAATCCCTACACTTTCGTGCATGACAAGAGAAAGGTCAGCCTAGCTCCTCTCACACCTGCCCAAGTACATGAGCTTCAACATCAAATGAGTAATGAAAAGAAGCTCATTAAATCTAATTTTCTCATTCAACCAAGTCATGTCCGGAGAGCTTTAGCCTCGAAGGATCTAATGCTACTAATGGTTTTTAAAGAAGTGTTGAATATAGAGAAAGAACAGGTAGAGCTACCTCCTGAAGTAGCAACTCTCCTCAACAAGTTCCAGGATGTGTTTCCAGAGGAGATACCAGCAGGCTTGCCTCCTTTACGTGGCATAGAACACCAGATCGATCTAGTGCCCGGAGAAGCCCTGCCCAACCGGCCAGCCTACCGGATGAGTCCAGAGGAGTCCAAGGAGCTTGAGAAGCAAGTCAAGGAGCTCCTGGAGAAAGGTTATGTTCGAGAGAGCCTCAGTCCATGTGCTGTACCAGTGCTACTAGTGCCCAAGAAGGATGGGACTTGGCGAATGTGCGTGGACTGCCGAGCAAATAACAACATCACTGTCAAGTACCGGCATCCAATACCACGGCTGGATGACATGCTAGATGAGCTGAGTGGAGCCACGGTCTTCTCCAAGATAGACCTCAAGAGTGGATACCACCAGGTCAGGATGAAGGAAGGTGATGATGAATGGAAGACTGCTTTCTAGACAAAGCAAGGGCTATACGAGTGGACAGTCATGCCATTCAGCTTGACTAATGCCCCAAGCACCTTCATGCGCCTTATGAACCAAGTTCTTAGGGTGTACATCAGTAAGTTTGTAGTGGTTTACTTTGATGATATATTAGTTTATAGTAAGTGCCTACGGGAACACCGCACACATCTTGAGATGGTACTTAAAACCCTTCGACAAGAAGAGCTTTATGCCAATCGCAAGAAGTGCATCTTTTGTACGGATAAACTTGTCTTTTTAGGTTTTGTTGTAAGTTCACAGGGCCTATAGGTTGATGAAGAGAAGATTTCAGCCATACAAGAATGGCCAATACCAGGCAACATCAGCCAAGTAAGGAGCTTCCACGGACTGGCCAGCTTCTATAAGAGATTTGTGCCCAACTTTAGCAGTTTTGCCTCCCCATTGACGGTAGTAGTGAAGAAGAACGTGGGATTCAGCTGGGGAGAAGCTCAGGAGAAGGCATTCCAGGCCTTGAAGGACAGCCTTACACATGCACCAGTGCTAGTCCTGTCCGACTTCAACAAGAAGTTTGAAGTGGAGTGTGATGCCTCTGGAATTGGCATAGGAGCAGTGCTAACCCAAGGAGGGAGACCAGTGGCATACTTCAGTGAGAAGCTAGGTGGTGCCTCACTGAAGTTCATAGAGACCTTCCCGTACGTCATAGAGACCTTCCCGTACGTCATAGAGACCTTCCCGTACGTCATCAAGTACAAGAAGGGCAAAGAAAATGTGGTAGCCGATGCACTATCAAGGAGGTTTGCCTTGATATCAACCATGGAGGAAAATGTCCTACGATTCGAGCACATCAAGGACCTATACAAGGATGATCCTGACTTTGCTGAGAGCTACAAGGAGTGTGGCACAGGGAGTCATGGCAAGTTTTACATCCATGAGGGATTCTTTTTCCGAGAGAGAAGGTTGTGCATACCACAAGGATCATTGAGGGAGCTTATCATCCGAGAAGCTCATGGAGGAGGACTCATGGGCCACTTTGGTGTCGACAAGACTCTAACAGTGGTCAAGGAGCACTTCTACTGGCCACACATCAAGAGGACAGTAGAGGCTCATTGTGCAAGATGCATCACTTGCAAGAAGGCAAAGTCCCGAGTGCAACCTCACGGGTTTTATCTCCCACTGCCCATACCTACACATCCATGGGTGGACATCTCAATGGACTTTGTTCTAGGCCTGCCCAAGATCAACCACAAAGATGCAATCTTTGTAGTGGTGGACAGATTCTCCAAGATGGCACATTTCATTCCGTGTGCCAATGTCAATGATGCCACACAGACAGCTGAGTTGTTCTTCAGGGAGATAGTATGGCTTCATGGAGTGCCAAGGACCATCGTATCAGACAGGGACACCAAGTTCCTCAGCCATTTCTGGAGGACCCTTTGGAGGAAGCTAGGCACGAAGCTGCTCTTCTCTACCACCTGCCATCCTCAAACCGATGGCCAAACTGAAGTAGTCGACCGGACATTGTCAACTCTTCTCAGGACTACACTAGGGAAGAACCTCAATACTTGGGTGGAGTGCCTGCCATTCATAGAATTCGCTTACAACCGAGCCGTGCACTCAGCAACCAAGAAGACACCATTTGAAGTAGTATACGGCTTCAACCCTCTCACCCCATTGGAGCGAACGCCACTGCCACCAGCAGAGATGACCAACCTCAATGGAGCATCCAAGGCAGAGTTCATAAAAAAGTTAGACCAGAAGGTAGCAGAAAACTTGGAGAAGAGGACCGGGCAGTATGTGACTCATGCCAACAAGGGGAGAAAGGAGCTGATCTTTCAACCAGGTGATTGGGTGTGGCTACACCTACGGCAGGAGAGGTTCCCAAACCTAAGGAGTTCCAAGCTAGCACCAAGAGGAGATGGACCATTCAGAGTGCTTGAGAGGATCAACAACAACACCTACCGGATCGAGTTCCCAGGTGAGTTTAATGTGTCCAATACGTTCAATGTTACTGACTTAGCCCCTTTCCATGCAGAAGAACCAGTTTTGAGGACAAAACCTACTGAAGAGGGAGGGGATGATGAGGACATCAGGTCGTACATCCAGCCAGGAGACCAGACTGGCCGACCAGGAAGCTTGCCCAAGACAGCCGGGCCATCTGGCATGCCTGCCGGCCCAAGCAGTACCGCCGGACCCTCAACCAATAGGACCAGACCAACCAGCATTGCCGGCCGAGAGGCCCAAGCTTCCGGCACACTTGGTGGCGATGTGGATGACACCTCCGGTTCCCTTGGTGATGCCGCCGACTCAGGGATCAACTTGGCCGGTCCTGAAGGCATTCCGGCCAGTACCTCACACATTCCAGCCGGTACAGCCGATCCAGCCGAGTGCACGAGCATTTCTACTTCTACACAAGGAAACTCGGACCAGATAAGCTGCCAGCTTCAGTACATGCATCTAGAGGAAATCTCCACACCAGTAGTGCCACCAGGAGCAATGACAAGGAGCAGATCAAGAGCACTCTTCCACAAGTTCAGCTTATGGGTCGACAAGCTCCTAGAGGAAGATCAGCTAAGGACAATGGGCCAGAAGTGCATAGTAGAGTCCAAAGGCTTCTCAACAACACAAGGGACATCAGAGACTTGGGCTTTAGTGGCAAGAGAGGTCAGGGCCCAAAGATTCCTAACCCTACTCCAAGTCGAAGACTAGGAGCAAGGCGCGTGCATGCCACAAGGACGGCCTCCTTCCATTTCTTGGCCGTGAGGTAAGTAAGGTAAGTTATCAATAAGAATATTTGCCTCTTTCTGTTTTGCAGGGTAGGATCTAGAATATTTACATTTATTGAGTCAAAGAGATTTTAGGAATAGATCCTTTTTCGATTATACACTTTTGTATCTTTTCCTTTTGTGCACTTTTGTAAATTTTCCTTTTCTTATTTGAGTCGACCCTAGTAGGTCAAGCTGTCGAGCATATTAATAAGGCTCCTTCCAGCATTGTAGTTTGACACCCTTTTTGATATTAATAAAGTAGAACTTTTCTTCCAACAAGTTTTCTCTCAAGAATCTTCTGCGCTTAGAATCTAGTTGAGACAAGCCCTCCTAGCTCTAAGTTTGTGATTTATCACGAGGTTCATCACCCCATCGAATACCAACCCAAAAACCCCTATCCAAGATGTCTAAGGTCGAGTTTCTCAGCTAACCTTCTCCAAACAGCCCACGCGCATATAAGCCTTGAATCGAGGCTTGTATCACCTTGTATTTATACATTATCATATCACAGGTAGCAATAAGCGGGTTCTTAGTTTATGAAGAACAAAAAAATCAAAAGCCCATATACTATATCAGTAAATCTCTAATAGACTCCGAAACCGGCTACTCAGCGATGGAAAAATTGGCACACGTCGAAAATTGAGACCCTACTTCCAATCACACGTGATTGTAGTAATGTCCTCACAACCGCTGCAAACCATACTCCATAGTCTCAGCCAATTAGGATGGTTAGCCAAATGGGCTATAGAGCTTAGTGAGTAGGATATCAAACATCGACCTAAAACTTGTGCCAAAGCCCAAATTTTAGCCGGCTTCGTTATCAAACTGGTCATTGATGGGGTTTTAAATCTTAATCCCGAGTACAACTCCAAGTGTAGAGAAAATCGAGTCGTAGTTGAGTATCGAATCCTCAAGAAAGTAAGAATAACAGACAAGGAATACACGAAAGACTTAAATCTAGGCAAATACTAATTGGGTTTTTGATTGGTTATCTAATAATCTAATTGCAAAGAAAGTAAAGACGAGTTAAATTCGATAAACAAGAAATATGGAAAGTGGGCAAGGCATTCGATTTGGGGAAATCTTCCTTTGACTAACGATTCTATAGGTTCAATTAGACAATTCCCTAAGACATAGAATACTATTTATTAGACTGATTCACTCTCGTGGAAACAGCCCATTCACCAGCCTATAGACTACAAGTCTTTTGAACAGCAATATATCGCCTAGTGATCATTGGGTTCGAGTCTAATCATGTCCACCTATCGCCTTAGACATTAACTCTCGTTGGCTAAGATGCAGTAAGGATGTTTAGGCCTATCTACACGTTATGGTCTACACCTCTCAGGAGCAGAACATCATTGATCTAAGCATTTATTAGCTACTTCAATTCTTAGCATTAAGCACACCCTAAACATTAGGGATTTGTCATCTAATCTATCTAAACAGCCAAAAGTCATATCAGATCCCCCTAATCTACCTTACCCAAAATTCATACTGAAAACTACTCAAACATATTCACTAAAACAGTAAGTATAAAGAAGTAAAATCAAATAAACATAAGATAAGAGATAGGGTACATAAAACCTTCACTAAAAACCAAGAGTTCAAGAACAAAGGTTGAAACCAATCTCCTCTCTCTCTAAAAACGTCCAGAGACAAAAGGTAGAAAAAACTTAAAATAAAACTTAGGTTAAAAGTGTTTGAAAAGGGTTTATATAGTATCTCTAACAATTAGGTTTAATCCTATGACAAACCGGTTAAATAAAAATAGGTTTAAGATATTTTGGGCTTATCTTGGTCCGAGATTTGCCCATTAATTCGGCCATGATGAGATTGGATAGTGAAATCATGGTGTTGGGCCTGAGATCGCCCATGCTGAGATCCCTTGGTCATTTTTCCGTGCTTGATCCCATCTAACTTCTCGTTGTACCTAAAAACATCGAAAAGGTATGTAAGATGCAGAAATTCATGCACTAACCTATAGAATGCAATTCCAAATGCCAATGAATGTAAGTAGGAAGATATAATTCCTAAAATGCTAATGGAGACACGAAAAAGGTGGTGAAATGCATGGTGAAACAATGCAAAAACCATGGTTATCAACTCCCCCGGACTTGCCTTTTACTCATCCTCGAGGAAAACAAGCAAAAACAAATCGAAGAAGAAGATTTAAGACTAGATCCCTAACAGAAACCATGCACAGAGATCTAATCCCAAAATCCTTATCCAAGAGTATTATAATGCTTGAATCGAGCCTACTTCCTAGTACTTTTCTTATGTCAATCTCTAGTCATGCTATGAGATCAAATCCCCTAACTCCTTAACTTTCCATTAAAAGCATAAGTGAATCTTTTCATGCATCAACCAAGACAAGTTCATTTGGGTAGAAAGAAATGGTTTCCAAAGTGAGGTAAGGTGGTTCAACTAATCACAAGGGTTCTCTCGAAAAGGAATGGAACGTTCGCAAAGCACTAAGAGTCAAAAACAATGATGCATACAAGGCAAGACTTTCATCTATATACCCATTTTCTAGCATAAAACTCTCTATCTCAAACTCAAGTAAATCCCATCCTAAATGATCTACCCTTCCGATGCTTTCTTTGCCTATCTTCTTCTCTTCTCTCACCTTGAATTTCTCTTTTTGGTACTAGGGGGTAGTGATTAATTGGGCTCATTGGAATCACTCTTCTTTTCAAGCTCTTTTTCTTATTTTCTCCTCTACTCTTGATAATTGATCTAGGCGTGTGCCTTCCTTTCTTTCTTAGAGGAATTTTTTCACTTTGAAATCTAGAGCTATGTTTTACACTTATTAACCGATTCTCATGTCCCTTTATCTTATGCACAACCCCCACACGCTCCCTTTTTGGGTTTCTCTCATTTTCTTCTCTCTTTGTTTTTTTTTCATCTCATACTCAAACACCCTAGCAAGCCTACCCAAGTCCTAACCTATGATGAGCCTATAGTGGGAAGCTAGCATCTACATGAAAGTCCTAGCTTTGTTGTTCTCAAAACTCAACATGTTTTGCAAAGTAAGTATTCTAGTAAAAAGGCCTTACACAAGGTTCACACATGAGTCACGTTGGCTTCAAGGAAAGGATTGGGTTGGGGAGTGGTGTAATCGTCCCAAAGAAGGGGATTCAGCCATTGGGTTAGCAGAGGGTGATATAAAGGTGAAAGAAAACCTGAATGTGTATATCGGTATCCATGAACAAGTCTTAAGAAAGATGCACGTAAGATAATTTCAAATCTGGTTCAAGTTCTAATTTATGAAATTAGGTTCAAACCAGACACATTTCAATTCCCGAGAATGATCTACCTAGTAGGTTTTGGCACAATACAAGATTCCCAAGTTTCGAAATGGTGCAAGCATCATAGTAGAGCTAGCAAGGGTTCCAATCTTAGTCCTAAGTGCAACTTAGTTTAGGCAGTCTAACCATGGTCCATATGAAAATGCAATGAAATCCTATATGCTTCTAGACTCAATCCTAACACAAATAGTGTAAATGACGATAAAAAATTTTTGGGGTTTCGAGTTTTTTCATATTTTTTTTTTGCTTTTCTAATGCATAAATATATGTATAATGCAAAATGATGCAAATTTTACCGTCAGTGTCCCCATCCCCTGGACTTATCTCTCACCGTCTTGGTGAAAAAATAAATATGAAAGACATATGAAAATAAAGGAAACAAAAATGATAAAAATAGAGGAAAATTTGAGTGATTGGTACCTCTTTATTGGTGGGAAGGGGTTGAGAGAGATAGTGTGGTCGTTCTTGGGTGTGCTGTCATGTAGATGGAGTGGCCAATGAGGTCCTTAAGCAAGATAAGTCTGGTGGTTGATTGGCGAGTGTCCAGGAGGTTCCCGGTTCCACCTTCATGCACGATGAGTCTACTCATATCGGCCCAGTGACCGACCTCGTTTGGCCGATCGTGGGCCAGACAGTGTCCTTTGCCTTACCTTAGCTTCTTTTTCCTTCTCTTATTTGTATCTGGAAAATTTGGGCTTGAAGTCTAGATCACTTGGCCTCGATCTTGGGTCTGCCTTTTCTGCCTTGTGCTGACCCAACTTTTCTTTCTCACTAGACTTACCATTGCTAGTGTCTTCCTTCTCCAAGAAACTTTCATCTTCGGTTGATGCTAATGCCTTCTTATTCATATCCTCCTAACGTCCAAAGGTTTCTACTAAGAAAACCTTGCCCTCGATGGTGTGTTCCTTGTATGTCTCTTTGATGTTGAATATGAGAGTATAGGTTTTTAAGTTGAGTTCAATTGTACCTTTTGGTACGTCGATTACAGCTCCTGCAGGGGCTAGGAACACTACAAGAAAACTGCCAAAAAGCCACTGCATTTTTCGACCACCTATGTGGTCAAAAAATTTGCGACTACATTTGCCATGATTTTGCGACCAATTTGCGACTACGGAGAAATAGTCACAAATTGGTCGCAATTTTTGGACTGAAAACAGTAGTCACATATTGGTCGCAGATTACAACCATTTTGTGACTAATTTGCAACCGGTGTTGGCAGTCGCTAATCACTCAGAAATTTGCGACTGATTAGGGAGTACGTGTGGTAGAACCACTTGTTGGTCGCATATTGGTGGCAAAATACGCGACCAATTTGCGAGCACGGTTAGAGTGGCTCTTCAGTCACAAAGTGGTGACAAAGCCACAACATGAAAAACGTGTGTGTGGTAGGTATACTAACATATAAGTGACCACACTGTTGTGGTCACAAAGTAGTGGCAAAGTAGTGGCAAAGTAGTGGCAAAATATTATACATACATATATATCCCATGTCTCATTCTATCATTTGTAGAATCAAAAAGAAAAAAAATACTTCAAACATGTGGGGAAATTGCAATAATTCGAGAGATTGGATGTATAAAAGGATTGATAATCAAACAAGAAATATATCGGCGGAATTTGCACAAGGCATAGAGCAGTTCATGAATTTTGTAAGTAGTCAACCAATAGCTCAACACTACAAGAAAACATCTATTTCCAGACGATGATATTTGTCAGAAATCCATTGAAAAGTGCATTTGCCGTCGAGTTCCAGACAAAAGATGTCCGTTGGGACTATTTCGTCGGAAACCAATTCCCATGAGGAAATTATCGGGCACTCACGACGGGTTTACGATGAAGACAGCCATCGGCAACAATCGATGGATATTCGATGAGGTCTATCCGTCTGACATTACTGACGTATTTGCGATAGAAGTTGTCCGTCGGGCCGCCGATGACTTTTGATGAAAGGTGAAGTCGGGAATGACACTGATGATACATGGCTTCTGAAACTACCGACGCACACATGATGGTGTATAGCTGTTGGTTTTCAGCCATCGGGATGGAACCAACGACATCGCGATGAAATAAACTTCCCAACGGAAGTGTGTTCGTCAGTAATTACCGACGGCTTAGCGATAACGCTATCTGTTGGACCTTTATCACTCCTTCCGTCAGAAATAACCAAACAATTGAAAAAAAAATTTAATAATTATTTTTTTAGTTTTAAAATTAAATATTTTTAAATAAATTTTAATAAATATTTAATAAAAATATTAAAACAATTAAATAAAAATAATATTTCAAATTTAAAATATAATAATAATTAAATTATAATTGTTTTAAAATCTATAATCTACACATTACATCGGCGGAGGAGCAGAAGGATGAAAAAATTCTTGTGGATAATCCGGTAATTTGGTTTTTATAAAATATATAAAATATTTCAGCCTAGTCATCTCTATTTGCATAGCCGCCATTTTTCTTTAAGTTGGGTTTTCTCCTCATTTCATGCTTAATCCACTCAAAGAACTCGTCTTTTGCATACGCATCCAATCGGAATGCGGGAGATAATGATTTTCCATTTGACATTACATGTAGTTCCTTTTGGAAAAAAATAACTGGAAAATCCAATCTAGCTTTCAAATTATCTTTCATTTTTTTTGCATATTTAGAACGGTATTCATTATGTTATCGAAAAAAATCTTCTCAATGTGCATAACATCAAGATTATGGCGCAACAAATGGTCCTTCCAATATAGTAAATGCCAAAAAATGCTCTTCTTGTGCCAATTATGGTATTCACGACAACCATCAACAGGGTAATGTCCGTTACCTCCACATGAAGCCGTTCTCTCAGCACCAAAATCTCTAAGTTGAGTCAATATATAATTCCTGTCAAACATAGGAGGTGGATCATCAAAATTTTTTTTGTTTTTCCTAAACAATGTCATGCTCCGGTGATATGGATGATCTTGTGGTAGAAATCGACGATGACAATCGAACCAACTACTCTTTCTGATGAGGATATCAGATCATCTGGCCGGCCAGAAGACCAAAATGGCCGACCAGAAAGATTGCCTGATACAGCCGGGCCATTTGGTGTGTCTGCCAGGCCAAGCGGTACTGCCGGCCCTATGATCAACCGGGCCAGGCCGACCAACTTCTCCGGCGGAGAGGCCCAAACCTCCGGCCCAACTGGCGGCCCAACGTGAACAACACGGCCGGCCCAACTGGCGATGCCGCTGGCTCAGAAATCAATCTAGCCGGCTCCGATCTCAACTCGGCCAGCTCCACGCACAATCCAGCCGGCTCACGCGATTGCACCACCATTTCCACCTCGACACAAGGATACTCAGCTACCAGCTTCAAGGCATGAACCTGGATTAAGTCTCTGCACCAGTGGTGCCACCAGGAGCCATGACAAGGAGCAGAAAAAGGGCCCTCTTCCATAAGTTCAGCTTGTGGGTAGACAAGCTTCTAGAAGATCATCGACAAGGAGCATTGGGCCAAGAGTACAAGGAAGATTCCAAAGGCTTCTCAACATTGCAGCGGACATCAGAGACTTGGGGTCTCGTGGCAAAGGAGGTCAAGGCCCAACAATTTGTAATCCTACTCCAAGTTGAAGACTAGGAGCTAGGCGCGTGCATGCCACAAGGTCGGCCACCTTCAATTTCTTGGTCGAAAGGTAAGAATGGTAAGTTTTCAAATTATATACTTGCCTTTTCTGTTTTCAGGGTAGGAATTAGTAGTTTTCCATTTTTGAGTCAAGAACAATTACTAGTCCTTTTTGGTTATTTCCTTTTTGTAATTTTCTTTGTGCACTTTTGTAACTTTTCCAGTTTTATTTTGAGTCGACCCTAGAAGGTCAAAGCTGCCGAGCATATTAATAAGGCTCCTTTAGCATTGTAGTTTGACAACTTTTTGATCTTAATAAAGATAGAACTTTTTTTGTACGAGTTTTCTCCTAAACACTCTTTCGCTTAGAACCCTATTTGAGACCAGCCCTCCGAGCTTCTAAATTTTGACATATCACGAGGTTCATCACCCCTTGTGTAGTTCACTTCTCCTCTCCATCCATTACCCAACAGAAAACCCCCATCCAGAAGCCTAAGGCCGAGTTTCTCGGCGAATCTTCTCTAACCAGTCCGCGAGTGTTACGACCTTGATTCAAGACTTGTATCATTTTGGTATCAGAGCTTAAGCTCCTAAAACAAGGTTGTTTCTATCTTTTAATTTAGTTTTAATTCCAATTCATGCATTAGTTTAAGTTTCATTCAAAAAAATCAAAAAAATAACATCTAAAATTCAAACCGAGTGCATCTAGCTCCTAAGTGCATCACTAGGGTCTAGAATCATTCTTTTCATTGCAACTTCGTTTTCCTTTTGTTAAAAGCATATTTTCCATTCTTAATTAATTTAAATCAAAAGCAAAAAAAAGAACGAAAATCAAGAAAATTCAACCAAAAAAGAAATCTAGCAGATTTGCATTAATTATTAGGATTTGCAACATTTGCAACATTAATTGTATAATCTTTCCTTTTTTCAAATTTTCCTTTTCTATTTGCATCCTCTATTATAAAATAAAACTCTCCTAATAAATTCTTAGAAGCAAACTAACTTGTTTTCTTCTTGTAGCACACGATGGCTGAAGGAAACCAAGATGCAACCGAGGCCATGATGGCCATGTTCACCACCCACCAAACACAACTCGCATCAATCGGCGAGAGGCTGGAGCGTGTGGAGAGGCCAGTGAGATTCCAGGCCATAAGGCATGTGAGCGCTGGCCAAGACCTTGCTGAAGGTCCTGATCACCCTAGGACACAGCCAGAACAGGAGGAGCCCCAGCCGGATGGAGTTGAGGACACACAGCCTCACAGCTATCACCCTAGGCCGAGAGGACCTCCACGGCAACCAGAAGAAGAGGGCAATGGCTACAAGCCGTGTAGTCATCACCAGAGGCCAAGGATGCCCAAACATCATGAAGATGGAGATGACTATGCCTACAATCGGGTAAACAGTCATGATGTCATGCTAACACCTCCTAGTTTTGCAAAAAAGTAGACCCCGAGGCCTTTCTAGATTGGGAAAGGAGGATGGATCACATCTTCGACCATTACAACCAACCAGGCCCTAGAAGAGTCTCCATGGCAGTAGCACAACTCTCAGACAATTCCCTCATCTGGTGGGATCATGAGGTTTCTGACTGTAGGAGAAGGAGATTGAGACCCGTAGACTCTTGGGTCGACATGAACGATCTCATGAGGCTAGGTTTGTCCCACCTTATTTCATAGAGATTTGCAACGATGTTTTTGTACTCTTAAACAGGGCACAAGATCAGTAGAAGAGTACAACGAGGAGTTTGAAAGGCTAAGAAACAGGCTGGAGCTCAATGACGATGAGGAAGCATTGATGGCTCAATTCTTGGATGGATTGCAAGAGAGGATCAGCCAAAAAGTGGAGTGACAAATCTACAATGATTTCAAGGACTTGTTCCCCCTCTTGGTCCAGGCTGACCAGCACATCAGGCGTAAGAGCCAAGACCTATGCAGCAAACCTAAGACGCCTTGGGCACCAAGCATTGGCACCAAGCCTGTAGAAAAGGGCAACAGTGTAGAAATCGAATCACGGTTCAAGGGCAAGCCTCCTGAGAAAACCCGTGACCAGAGTGATACAAGCCTTGAATCAAGGCCGTAACACGCGTGGACTAGTTGGAGAAGTTTAGGCGAGAAACTTGGCCTTAGGCTTCTGGATGGGGGTTCTCTGGTGGGTAATGGATGGAGAGCTGAAGTGAACCACACGAGGGGTGATGAACCTCGTGATAAATCACAACTTAGAAGCTAGGAGAACTGGTCTCGACTAGGGTTCTAAGCGCAAGAGCTTTAGGAGAAAACTCTTAGGAAGAAAGTTCTATCTTTATTAATATCAAAAAGTTGAAGAACTACAATGCTGAAGGAGCTTTATTAATATGCTCAGCAGCTTGACCTTCTAGGGTCGACCCAAATTAGAAAAATGGAAAAGTTACAAAAGTGCACAAGGAAAATTACAAAAAGGAAATAATCGAAAAATGACAACTAACTAAATTTTTCTTAACTAAAAAATGTAAAACTTCTAATTCCTACCCTGCAAAACAGAAAAGGCAAGTATATAATTGAAAACTTACCATTCTTACCTTTCGACCAAGAAATGGAAGGTGGCCGACCTTATGGCATGCACGCGCCTAGCTCCTAGTCTTCGACTTGGAGTAGGGTTATGAATTGTTGGGCCCTGACCTCTTTTGCCACGAAAGTCCAAGTCTCTGGAGTCCTTTGCAATGTTGAGAAGCCTTTGGATTCTTCCTTCTACTCTTGGCCCAATGGTCCTTGTCGATGATCTTCTAGAAGCTTGTCTACCCACAAACTGAACTTGTGGAAGAGTACCCTTGTTCTGCTCCTTGTCATGGCTCCTGGTGGCACCACTGGTGTAGAGACTTCATCCAATGGCACCACTAGCCGGAAAAGCTGGCTGGCCCGGCCCAGCTGATCATAGGGCCAGCAGTACCGCTTGGGCCGGAAGACACGCCAAATGGCCCGGCTGTCTCGGGCAACCATTCTGGTCTTCTGGCCGGTCAGATGATCTGATGCCCTCATCAAGAGAGAGCCTGGCAATTCTTCTAACCCTCAGAGATCATGTGATATCACTTGCTTTAAGTGTAGGGGTCTCAGTCACATCTCAAGGAAGTGCCCAAACAACTGAGTCGTGCTGATCACGGAAGCTGGAGAGTATGTGTCTCAAGATGAAGAGGACTTTGAACCTGAGGCTGAATACGGTGACATAGAGTACCCTGATGTGGGGGAAGTACTGGTCACTAGACGCATCCTCAGTGCAATGGTAGACCCCTCTGAGACCATTCAGAGGGAAAGCATCTTCCACAACCGGTGCACCATCAAGGGCAAGGTATGTAATCTCATCATAGATGGTGGTTTCTGCACTAATGTGGCTAGTGCGTATATGTAATCTCATCATCAGACGATCTGATGCCCTCATCACAGAGAGAGCATGGTAATTCTTCTAACCCTCACAGATCATGTGATATCACAGAGAGAGCCTGGTAATTCTTCTAACCCTCACAGATCATGTGATATCACTTGCTTTAAGTGTAGGTGATACAAGCCTCGATTCAAGGCTTATATGCGCGTGGGCTGTTTGGAGAAGGTTAGGTGAGAAACTCGACCTTAGACTTCTTGAATAGGGGGTTTTGGGTTGGTATTCGATGGAAGGGTGAAGTGAACCACACGAGGGGTGATGAACCTCGTGATAAATCACAAACTTAGAGCAAGGAGGGCTGGTCTCAACTAGGTTCTAAGCGCACAAGCTTCTTGAGAGAAAAACTTGTAGAGAGAAAATTCGCACTTTATTAATATCAAAAAGGGTGTTGAACTACAATGCTGGAAGGAGCCTTATTAATATGCTCGACAGCTTGACCTTCTAGGGTCGACTCAAATAAAGAAAAGGAAATTTTACAAAAGTGCACAAATGGAAAAGATACAGAAGTGTATAACTGAAAAAGGACCTATTCCTAAAATGTTCTTGACACAAAAATGTAAAGAATCTAGATCCTACCCTGCAAAACAGAAAGAGGCATATATTTGAATTGAAGCTTACCTTACTTACCTCATGGCCAAGAAATGGAAGGTGGCCGTCCTTGTGGCATGCACGCGCCTTGCTCCTAGTCTTCGACTTGGAGTAGGGTTAAGAATCTTTGGGCCCTGACCTCTCTGACCACTAAAGCCCAAGTCTCTGATGTTCCTTGTGTTGTTGAGAAGCCTTTGGACTCTTCCTTGCACTTCTGGCCCATTGTCCTTAGTCGATCTTCCTCTAGGAGCTTGTCGACCCATAAGCTGAATTTGTGGAAGAGTGCCCTTGATCTGCTTCTTGTCATTGCTCCTTGAGGTACCACTAGTGTAGAGACTTCCTCTAGGTGCATGTCCTGGAGCTGGTAGCTCATCTGGACCGAGTCTTCTTGTGTGGAAGTGGAAATGCGCGTGTACTCGGCTGGATCGGCTGTACCGGCTGGATTGTGCGAGGTACTGGCCAGAATGCCTTCAGGACCGGCCAAGTTGATGCCGGAGTCAGTGGCAACACCAAGGGGACCGGCGGTGTCATCCACGTCACCACCAAGTGTGCCAGAAGCTTGGGCTTCTCCGCCGGCAATGCTGACCGGTCAGGTCCTATTGGTCGAGGGTCCGGCGGTACTGCTTGGTCCGGCAGACGTGCCAAATGGCCCGGCTGTCTCGGGCAAGCTTCCTGGTCGGCCAGTCTGGTCTCCTAGCTGGATGTACCACCTGATTTCCTCATCATCCCCTCCCTCTTCAGTAGGTTTTGTCCTCAAAACTGGTTCATCTGCATGGAAAGGGGCTAAGTCAGTTACGTTGAACGTGTTGGGCACATTAAACTCACCTGGGAGCTCGATCCGGTAGGCGTTGTAGTTGATCCTCTGAATGGTCCGTCTCCTCTTGGTTCTAGCTTGGAACTCCTTAGGTTTGGAAACCTCTCCTGCCGTAGGTGTAGCCACACCCAATCACCTGGTTGAAAGATCACCTCCTTTCTTCCCTTGTTGGCATGAGTCACGTACTGTCCGGTCCTCTTCTCCACGTTTTCTGCTATCTTCTGGTGTAACTTCCTTACAAACTCTTCTTTGGATGCTCCGTTGAGGTTGGTCATCTCAGCTGGTGGCAGTGGCGTTTGCTCCAATGGGGTGAGTGGGTTGAAGCCATATACTACTTCAAATGGTATCTTCTTGGTTGCTCAGTGCACGGCTTGGTTATAAGCGAACTCTATGAATGGCAGGCACTCCACCCAAGTCTTTAGGTTCTTTCCTAGTGTAGTCATGAGAAGAGTTGATAGTGTCTTGTTGACAACTTCAGTTTGGCCATCGGTTTGAGGGTGGCAGGTGGTAGAGAAGAGTAGCTTCGTGCCTAGCTTCCTCCAAAGGGTCCTCCGGAAATGGCTGAGGAACTTGGTGTCCCCGTCTGATACGATGGTCCTTGGCACTCCATGAAGCCGTACTATCTCCCAGAAGAACAGCTCAGCTGTTTGTGTGGCATCATTGACATGGGCACACGAGATGAAGTGTGCCATCTTAGAGAATCTGTCCACCACTACAAAGATTGCATCTTTGTGGTTGATCTTGGGCAGTCCTAGAACAAAGTCCATTGAGATGTCCACCCATGGATGCGTAGGTATGGGCAGTGGGAGATACAACCCGTGAGGTTGCACTCGGGACTTTCCCTTCTTGCAAGTGATGCATCTTGCACAATGAGCTTCTACTGTCCTCTTGATGTGTGGCCAGTAGAAGTGCTCCTTGACCACTGCTAGAGTCTTGTCGACACCAAATTGGCCCATGAGTCCTCCTCCATGAGCTTCTCGGATGATAAGCTCCCTCAATGATCCTTGTGGTATGCACAGCCTCCTCTCCCGGAACAAGAATCCCTCATGGATGTAAAACTTGCCATGACTCCCTGTGCCACACTCCTTGTAGCTCTCAGCAAAGTCAGGATCATCCTTGTATAGGTCCTTGATGTGCTCGAATCCTAGGACCTTTGCCTCCATGGTTGATATCAAGGCAAACCTCGTTGATAGTGCATCGGCTACCGCATTTTCTTTGCCCTTCTTGTACTTGATGACGTACGGGAAGGTCTCTATGAATTCCATCCACCTGGCATGTCTTCTCTTGAGATTGGTCTGCCCTCTGAGGTGTTTGAGAGTCTCATGAACAGTGTTGATGAGGACATCAGGTTGTACATCCAGCCAGGAGACCAGACTGGCCGACCAGGAAGCTTGCCCAAGACAGCCGGACCATCTGGCATGCCTGCCGGCCCAAGCAGTACCACCGGACCCTCGACCACAAGAACCAGAGCAACCAGCATTGCCGGCGGAGAAGCCCAAGCTTCCGGCACACTTGGTGGCGACGTGGATGACACCGCCGGCCCCTCTGATGATGCCACCAACTCCGGGATCAACTTGGCTGGTCCTGAAGGCATTCCGGCCAGTACCTCGCACAATCCAGCCGGTACAGCCGATCCAGCCGAGTACACGCGCATTTCCACTTCTACACAAGAAGACTCGGACCAAATGAGCTACCAGCTCCAGGACATGCACCTAGAGGAAGTCTCTACACCAGTGGTGCCTCCAGGAGCAATGACAAGAAGCAGATCAAGGGCACTCTTCCACAAATTCAGCTAATGGGTCGACAAGCTCCTAGAGGAAGATCGACTAAGGACAATGGGCCCAAAGTGCAAGGAAGAGTCCAATGGCTTCTCAACAACACAAGGGACATCAGAGACTTGGGTTTTAGTGGCAAAAGAGGTCAGGGCCCAAAGATTCTTAACCCTACTCCAAGTCAAAGACTAGGAGCAAGGCGCATGCATACCACAAGGACGGCCACTTTCCATTTCTTGGCCATGAGGTAAGTTATGGTAAGTTTCAATTCGAATATATGCCTCTTTCTGTTTTGCAGGGTAGGATCTAGAATATTTACTTTTATTGAGTAAAGACATTTTAGGAATAGGTCCTTTTTCGATGATACACTTTTGTATCTTTTCCTTTTGTGCACTTTTGTAAGTTTTCCTTTTCTTATTTGGGTCGACCCTGGAAGGTCAAGCTGTCGAGCATATTAATAAGGCTCCTTCCAACATTGTAGTTCAATAACCTTTTTGATATTAATAAAGATAGAACTTTTTTCCCCAACAAGTTTTCTCTCAAGAATCTTGTGCGCTTAGAATCTAGTTGAGACCAGCCCTCCTACTCTAAGTTAGTGATTTATCACGAGGTTCATCACCCCTCGTGTGGTTCACTTCACCTTTCCATCGAATACCAACACAAAAACCCCTATCCAAGAAGTCTAAGGTCGAGTTTCTCACCTAAACTTCTCCAAACAGCCCACGCGCATACATCCTTGAATCAAGGCTTGTATCATTCTCCCCAGCTGAATCCCACGTTCTTCTTCACTACTGCTGTCAATGGTGAGGCAATACTGCTGAAGTTGGGCACTAATCTCCTATAGAAGGTGGCCAGTCCGTGGAAGCTCCTTATTTGACTGATGTTGCCTGGTGTTGGCCATTCTTGTATGGCTCGAATCTTCTCTTCATCAACCTGTAGGCCCTGTGAACTTACAACAAAACCTAAAAAGACAAGTTTATCAGTACAAAAGATTCATTTCTTGAGATTGGCATAAAGCTCTTCTTGTCGAAGGGTTTTAAGTACCATCTCAAGATGTGTGAGGTGTTCCCGTAGGCACTTACTATAAACTAGTATATCATCAAAGTAAACCACTACAAACTTACTGATGTACGCCCTAAGAACTTGGTTCATAAGGCGCATGAAGGTGCTTGGGGCATTAGTCAAGCCAAATGGCATAACTCTCCACTCGTAGAGCCCTTGCTTTGTCTTGAAAGCAGTCTTCCATTCATCACCTTCCTTCATCCTGACTTGGTGGTATCCACTCTTGAGATCTATCTTGGAGAAGACTGTGGCTCCACTCAGCTCATCTAGCATGTCATCCAGCCATGGTATTGGATGCCGATACTTGACAGTGATGTTGTTGATTGCTCGGCAGTCCACGCACATGCGCCAAGTCCCATCCTTCTTGGGCACTAGTAGCACTGGTACGGCACATGGACTGAAGCTCTCTCGAACATAGCCTTTCTCCAGGAGCTCCTTGACTTGATTCTCAAGCTCCTTGGACTCCTCTGGACTCATCCGGTAGGCTGGCCAGTTGGGCAGGGCTGCTCCGGGCAATAGATCGATCTGGTGTTCTAAGCCACGTAAAGGAGGCAAGCATGCTGGTATCTCCTCTGGAAACACATCCTGGAACTTGTTGCGGAGAGTTGCTACTTCAGGAGGTAGCTCTACCTGTTCCTGTTCTATACTCAAGATTTCTTTGAAGACCATTAGTAACATTAAATCCTTCGAGGCTAAAGCTCTCCGGACATGGCTTGGTTGAATAAGAAAATTAGACTTGATAAGTTTCTTTTCCTTACTCATTTGGAGTTGTAGCTCGTGTACCTGGGCAGGTGTAAGAGGAGCCAAGCTGACCTTTCTTTTGTCATGCACAAAAGTGTAGAGATTGGTTCGGCCATCATGCCTGGTCTCTTTGTCAAACTGCCATGGTTTTCCTAGCAGAAGATGGCCAGCTCGCATGGACACCACGTCGCACACAACTTGGTCTTGGTACTTGCCCACACTGAATGGCACAGTGACTTGCTCATGGATCTTGAGTTCCACTTTGTCATCCAGCCATCTCAGTCTATATGGTCGAGGATGCCTTGTCTTCTCTAGACCTAGCTTATCAACCATATATGCACTAGTAACGTTAGTGCAAGAACCACCATCTATGATGAGGTTACATACCTTGCCCTTGATGTAGCAACGGCTATGGAAGATGTTCTCCCTTTGGATGGTCTCTGAGGGATCCACCATTGCACTGAGGATGCGTCTAGTGACCAGCACTTCCCCCACATCAGGGTACTCAATGTCACCATATTCTTCTTCTGGTTCATAGTCCTCTTCATCTTGAGACTCATATTCTCCAGCCTCCGTAATCAGCATGACCCGATTGTTTGGGCATTCCCTTGAGATGTGTCCACGACCTCTACACTTGAAACAAGTGATGTCACGTGATCTCTGAGGGTTAGAAGACTTACCAGGCTCTCTCTGGTCACGGGTGGGTTCAGGAGGCTTGCTCTTGAACCTTAACTCGACCTCTATGCTCTTGCCTTTGTCTATGGGTTTGGGCATGTTGCTTGGTGCCCAAGGTTTCTTGCGGATGTCTTGGCTCTTACGTTAGATGTGCTGCTCAGCCTGGACAGATAGGTGGAACATGTCTTTGAAGTCATTGCAGATTTGCCTTTCCACCTTGCGGCTGATTCTTTCTTGGAGTCCATCCAAGAATTGTGCCATCAATGCTTCTTCATCATCATTGAGCTCCAGCCTGTTCCTTAGCTTCTCGAACTCTTCATAGTACTCCTCTACTGATCTAGTACCCTGCTTAAGAGTACGAAAACGACGTTGCAAGTCTCTATGAAAGTAAGGTGGAACAAACCTTTGTCGCATGAGGTCTTTCATGTCGACCCATGAGTCTATGGGCCTCATTCTTTTCCTCCTTTTGTCAGATACCTCACGATCCCACCAGATGAGGGCATTCTCCGTGAGTTGTGCTACTGCCATTGAGACTCTCCTAGGTCCTGGTTGGTTGTAATGATCAAAGATATGATCCATTCTTCTCTCCCAATCTAGGTAAGCTTCGGGGTCTACTTTTCCTGCAAAACTTGGAGGAGTTAGCTTAATATCAGGATGAGTTACCCGGTTGTAGGTGTGTTCATCTCCATTCTCATGATTTCTAGGAGGCATCCTTGGTCTCTTGTGAAGACCATATGGCTCGAAGCCATCATCTTCTGTTTCTGGTTTCCATGGAGGTCCTCTCGGCCTGTGGTGATAGTTATGAAGTTGTGTGTCCTCATCTCCATCTGGCTGAGGTTCCTCCTGTTCGTGCCGTCTCCTAAGGTGCTCAGGACCCTCAGGACGGTCTTGCTCAGCTCTCACCTGCCTTATGGCCTGGAATCTCACCGGTCTTTCCACGCGCTCCAACCTCTCGCCTATTGATGCGAGTTGTGTTTGGAGAGTGGTGAACATGGCCATCATGGCTTCGGTTGCTTCTCTATTTTCTTTTGCCATTGTGTACTACAAAGATAGAGGACAGGTTATGCTACTCCTAAGTTGTTAGGAGGGTTTTCTTTTTATAAGGGATTCGAAAAAAATGCAAAAAGGAAAATTCTAAGGAATGGAAAATTCGAATATATGGAGATTTGAATCAAAGGAAATTTTCTTGACAACTATTGCTAGCTGTCCAATTCGAAATCTTTTGGTATTTTTCCTATTTTCTTTTCTTTTCTTTTTCTTTTCTTTTAATTTAACTTAAAATAATAGAAATATGATTCTAACAAAAAGGAAAGTCGAATATAGCAATGCAAGAATGATTCTAGAACCTAGTGATGCACGTAGGAACTAGATGCACTCGGTATGAACTTTAGATGTTATTTTTTTATTTTCTGGAATGAAACTTAAACTAATGCAAGAACAAAAAACAAGGCAAGCTAAAGGATAGAAACAACCTGGTTTAGGAGTTTTAAGCTCTGATACCAAAATGATACAAGCCTCGATTCAAGGCTTATATGCGTGTGGGCTGTTTGGAGAAGGTTAGGTGAGAAACTCGACCTTAGACTTCTTGGATAGGGGTTTTTGGGTTGGTATTCAATGGAAAGGTGAAGTGAATCACACGAGGGGTGATGAACCTCGTGATAAATCACAAACTTAGAGCTAGGAGGGCTGGTCTCAACTAGATTCTAAGCGCACAAGATTCTTGAGAGAAAACTTGTTGGAAGAAAAGTTCTACTTTATTAATATCAAAAAAATTGTCGAACTACAAAAGTTTTATTAATATGCTCGACAGCTTGACCTACTAGGGTCGACTCAAATAAGAAAAGGAAAATTTACAAAAGTGCACAAAAGAAAAAGATACAAAAGTGTATAATCGAAAAAGGACCTATTCCTAAAATGTCTTTGACTCAATAAATGTAAATATTCTAGATCCTACCCTGCAAAACAGAAAGAGGAAAATATTCTTATTGAAAACTTACCATACTCACCTCACGGCCAAGAATGGAAGGTGGCCGTCCTTGTGGCATGCACGCGCCTTGCTCCTAGTCTTCGACTAGGAGTAGGGTTAGAAATCTTTGGGCCCTGACCTCTCTTGCCACTAAAGCCCAAGTCTCTAATGTTCCTTGTGTTGTTGAGAAGCCTTTGGACTCTTCCTTCCACTTCTGGCCATTGTCCTTAGTCGATCTTCCTCTAGGAGCTTGTCGACCCATAAGCTGAATTTGTGGAAGAGTGCCCTTGTCTGCTTGTTGTCATTGCTCCTTGAGGTACCACTGGTGTAGAGACTTCCTCTAGGTGCATGTCCTGGAGCTGGTAGCTCATCTGGACCGAGTCTTCTTGTGTGGAAGTGGAAATGCACATGTACTCGGCTGGATCGGCTGTACCGGCTGGATTGTGCGAGGTACTGGCTGGAATGCCTTCAGGACCAGCCAAGTTGATCCCAGAGTCGGTGGCATCACCAAGGGGACCGGCGGTGTCATCCATGTCGCCACCAAGTGTGCCGGAAGCTTGGGCCTCTCCGCCGGCAATGCTGACCGGTCTGGTCCTATTGGTCGAGGGTCCGGCGGTAGTGCTTGGTCCGGCAGACGTGCCAAATGGCCCGGCTATCTCGGGCAAGCTTCCTGGTCGGCCAGTCTGGTCTCCTGGCTGGATGTACGACCTGATGTCCTCATCAGTAGCAGAAAACTTGGAGAAAAGGACCGGACAGTACGTGACTCATGCCAACAAGGGGAGAGAGGAGGTGGTCTTTCAACCAGGCGATTGGGTGTGGCTACACCTACGGCAGGAGAGGTTCCCAAACCTAAGGAGTTCCAAGCTAGCACCAAGAGGAGATGGACCATTCAGAGTGCTTGAGAGGATCAACAACAACGCCTACCGGATCGAGCTCCCAGGTGAGTTTAATGTGTCCAACACGTTCAACGTAACTGGCTTAGCCCCTTTCCATGCAGATGAACCAGTTTTGAGGACAAAACCTACTGAAGAGGGAGGGGATGATGAGGACATCAGGTCGTACATCCAGCCAGGAGACCTGACTAGCCGACCAGGAAGCTTGCCCGAGACAGCCGGGCCATCTGGCACGTCTGATGGCCCAAGCGGTACCGCAGGACCTTCGACCAATAGGACCAGACCGACCAGCATTGCCGGCGGAGAGACCCAAACCTCCGGCTCATTTGCTGGCAACGTGGATGACACCGCCGGTCCCCTTGGTGATGCCACCAACTCCGGGATCAACTTGGCTGGTCCTGAAGACATTCCGGCCAGTACCTCGCACATTCCAGCCGGTACAGCTGATCCGGCCGAGTGCACGAGCATTTCTACTTCTACACAAGGAAACTCGGACCAGGTAAGCTACCAGCTTCAGGACATGCATCTAGAGGAAGTCTCCAAACCAGTAGTGCCACCAGGAGCAATGACAAGAAGCAGATCAAGAGCACTCTTCCTCAAGTTCAGCTTATGGGTCGACAAGCTCCTAGAGGAAGATCAACTAAGGACAATGGGCCTGAAGTGCAAAGTAGAGTCCAAAGGCTTCTCAACAACACAAGGAGCATCAGAGACTTGGGCTTTAGTGGCAACAGAGGTCAGAGCCCAAAGATTCCTAACCCTACTCCAAGTCGAAGACTAGGAGCAAGGTGCGTGCATGCCACAAGGACGGCCACCTTCCATTTCTTGGCCGTGAGGTAAGTAAGGTAAGTTTTCAATAAGAATATTTGCCTCTTTCTGTTGTGCGGGGTAGGATCTAGAATATTTACATTTATTGAGTCAAAGACATTTTAGGAATAGATCCTTTTTCGATTATACACTTTTGTATCTTTTCCTTTTGTGCACTTTTGTAAATTTTTCTTTTCTTATTTGAGTCGACCCTAGTAGGTCAAGCTGTCGAGCATATTAATAAGGCTCCTTCCAGCATTGTAGTTCGACAACCTTTTTGATATTAATAAAGTAGAATTTTCTTCCAACTAGTTTTCTCTCTAAGAATCTTGTGCGCTTAGAATCTAGTTGAGACCAGCCCTCTTAGCTCTAAGTTTGTGATTTATCACGAGGTTCATCACCCCTCGTGTGGTTCACTTCACCCTTCCATCGAATACCAACTCAAAAACCCCTATCCAAGAAGTCTAAGGTCGAGTTTCTCACCTAACCTTCTCCAAACAGCCCACGCACTTATAAGCCTTGAATCGAGGCTTGTATCACCTCGTGTGGTTCACTTCACCCCTCCATCGAATTCCAATCCAAAACCTCCTATCCAAGAAGTCTAAGGTTGAGTTTCTCACCTAACCTTCTCCAAACAGCCCACGCGCATATAAGCCTTGAATCGAGACTTGTATCACCCCCCCTCCCCAGCCATATCGACTGAGATGGCTAGATGACAAGGTGTAGCTCAAGATCCATGAGCAAGTAACCGTGCCATTCAGTGTGGGCAGATACCAGGATCAAGCAATGCAAGCTGGCCATCTTCTGCTAGGAAGACCATGGCAGTTCGACAAGGAGACAAGGCATGATGGCCGAACCAATCTCTACACCTTTGTGCACGATAAGAGAAAGGCAAGCCTAGCTCCTCTCACACCTGCCCAGGTACATGAGCTGCAACAGCAAATGAGTAAGGAAAAGAAACTCATCAAATCTAATTTTCTCATTCAACCGAGTCATGTACGGAGAGCTTTAGCCTCAAAGGACTTAATGTTACTAATGTTTTTCAAAGAGGTTTTGAGTGTAGAGAAAGAACAGGTAGAGCTACCTCCTGAAGTAGCGGCCCTCCTCAAGTAATTCCAGGATGTATTCCCTGAGCAGATACCAGAAGGCTTGCCTCCCTTACGCGTCATAGAGCACCAGATCGACCTCGTGCCTGGAGCAGCCTTACCCAATCGACCAGCCTACCGGATGAGTCCAGAGGATTACAAGGAACTTGAGAAGCAGGTTAAGGAGCTCCTGGAGAAAGGCTACGTTCGAGAGTCTCAGTCCATGTGTCGTACCAGTGTTGCTAGTCCCTAAAAAGGATGGGACTTGGCGAATGTGTGTAGACTGCCGAGCCATCAACAACATCACAGTCAAGTACCGGCACCCTATACCAAGGTTGGATGACATGCTATATGAGCTGAGTGGAGCCACGGTCTTCTCCAAGATAGACCTCAAGAATGGATACCACCAGGTCAGGATGAAGGAAGGTGATGAGTGGAAGACTGCTTTCAAGACAAAGCAAGGGCTCTACGAATGGACAGTCATACCATTTGGCTTGACTAATGCCCCAAGCACCTTCATACGCCTTATGAACTAAGTTTGTAGTAGTCTACTTTGATGACATACGTGTTTACAGTAAGGGCCTACGGGAACACCTTACACATCTTGAGATGGTGTTTAAAACCCTTCGAAAAGAAGAGCTTTATGACAATCTCAAGAAGTGCACCTTTTGTACTGACAAGCTTGTTTTCTTAGGCTGTATTGTAAGTTCACAGGGCTTACAGGTTGATGAGGAAAAGGTTCGAGCCATACAAGAATGTCCAACACCGAGCAACATCAGCCAAGTGTGAAGCTTCCACGGCCTGGCCAGCTTCTACAGAAAATTCGTGCCCAACTTCAGCAGCATTGCCTCACCATTTACGGCAGTAGTGAAGAAGAATGTGGGATTCAGCTGGGGAGAAGCTTAAGAGAAGGCATTCCAGGACTTGAAGGACAGCCTCACGCATGCACCCAGTGCTAGTCCTGCCCGACTTCAACAAGACGTTTGAAGTGGAGTGTGATGCCTCTGGAATAGGCATTGGAGCAGTGCTAACCCATGGAGGGAGACCAGTGGGCTCTTGTTCTGGGAAAGAAGGTTATGCATACCACAAGGATCCCTAAGAGAGATTATCACCCAAGAAGCTCATGGAGGACGTCTCATGGGCCACTTTGGTGTTGACAAGACACTAGCAGTGGTCAAAGAGCACTTCTATTGGCCACACATCAAGAGGTCAGTAGAAGCCCATTGTGCAAGGTGCATAACTTGCAAGAAGGCAAAGTCCCGAGTGCACCCTCACGGGTTGTATCTCCCTCTGCCAATACCTATGCATCCATGGGTTGACATTTCCATGGACTTTGTTCTGGGTCTGCCAAAGATCAACAACAAAGATGTTATCTTTGTAGTGGTGGACCGATTTTCCAAGATGGCATTTCATCCCATGTGCCAATGTTAATGATGCCACACAAACAGCCGAACTGTTCTTCAGGGAGATAGTACGACTTCATGGAGTGCCAAGGACCATTGTGTCAGACAGAGACACCAAATTTCTCAGCCACTTCTGGAGGACCCTCTGGACAAAGCTAGGCACGAAGCTACTCTTCTCTACCAAATGCCATCCTCAAACCGGTGGCCAAACTGAAGTAGTCAACCGGATGTTGTCGACTCTTCTCAGGACCACACTAGGGAAGAACCTCAAGACATGAATGGAGTGCCTGCCATTCATAGAGTTTGTGTACAACCGAGCAGTGCATTCAGCCACAAAGAAGACCCTTTTTGAAGTGGTCTACGGTTTCAACCCTCAAACACCCTTTGATGAGGACATCAGGTCGTACATCCAGCTAGGAGACCAGACTGGCCGACCAGGAAGCTTGCCCGAGACAGCCGGGCCATCTGGCACGCCTGCCGGTCCAAGCAGTACCGCCGGACCCTCGACCAATAGGACCAGAGCAACCAGCATTGCCGGCGGAGAAACCCAAGCTTCCGGCACACTTGGTGGCGGCGTGGATGACACCGCCGGTCCCCTTGGTGATGCCACCAACTCTGGGATCAACTTGGCCGGTCCTGAAGGCATTCCGGCCAGTACCTCGCACAGTCCAGCCGGTACAGCCGATCCAGCCGAGTGCACGAGCAATTCAACTTCCACACAAGGAACCTCGGACAATATAAACTACCAGCTTCAGGACATGCATCTAGAGGAAGTATCCACACCAGTAGTGCCACCAGGAGCAATGACAAGAAGCAGATCAAGGGCACTCTTCCACAAATTCAGCTTATGGGTGGACAAGCTCCTAGAGGAAGATCAGCTAAGGACAATGAGCCAGAAGAGCAAAGTAGAGTCCAAAGGCTGCTCAACAACACAAGGGACATCAGAGACTTGGGCTTTAGTGGCAAGAGAGGTCAGGGCCCAAAGATTTTTAACTCTACTCCAAGTCGAAGACTAGGAGCAAGGCGCGTGCATGCCACAAGGACGGCCAACCTCCATTTTTTGGCCGTGAGGTAAGTTAAGGTAAGTTTCAATTCGAATATATGCCTCTTTCTGTTTTGCAGGGTAGGATCTAGATGCTTTACATTTTTGAGTCAAGAACATTTTAGGAATAGGTCCTTTTTCGATTATACACTTTTGTATCTTTTCCTTTGTGCACTTTTGTAAGTTTTCCTTTTCTTATTTGGGTCGACCCTAGAAGGTCAAGCTGTCGAGCATATTAATAAGGCTCCTTCCAGCATTGTAGTTCGACAACCTTTTGATATTAATAAAGATAGAACTTTTTCCCCAACAAGTTTCTCTCAAGAATCTTGTGCGCTTAGAATCTAGTTGAGACCAGCCCTCCTAGCTCTAAGTTTGTGATTTATCACGAGGTTCATCACCCCTCGTGTGGTTCACTTCACCTTTCCATCGAATACCAACCCAAAAACCCCTATCCAAGAAGTCTAAGGTCGAGTTTCTCACCTAAACTTCTCCAAACAGCCCACGCGCATACATCCTTGAATCAAGGCTTGTATCATTTTGGTATCAGAGCTTAAAGCTCCTAAACCAGGTTGTTTCTATCCTTTTGCTTGTTTTGTTTTTAGTTCTTGCATTAGTTTAAGTCGCATTCAAGAAAAATCAAAAAATAACATCAAACTCCAAACCGAGTGCATCTAGCCTTCTACGTGTATCACTAGGGTTTAGATTCACTTTTGCATTACCATTCACGTTTTCCTTTTTGTTTAAATCATATTTCCTTTATTTTTAAGTTTAATTAAAAGAAAAGAAAAGAAAATAGAAAAGATACTAAAAGATTTCGAATTGGACAGCTAGCACGTGGAGACCGGTGAGATTCCAGGCCATAAGGCACGTGAGAGCTGAGCAAGACCGTCCTGAGGGTCCTGAGCACCTTAGGACACGGCACAAACAGGAGGAACCCCAGCCAGATGGAGATGAGGACACACAACCTCATAACTATCACCATAGACCAAGAGGACCTCCACGGCAACCAGAGGCAGAAGATGATGGCTTTGAGCCATATGGTCTTCACCAGAGACCAAGAATGCCTCCTAGACATCATGAGGATGGAGATGAACACGCCTATAACCGGGTAACTCATCCTGATGTTAAGCTAACTCCTCCAAGTTTTGCAGGAAAAGTAGACCCCGAGGCTTACCTAGATTGGGAGAGAAGAATGGATCATATCTTTGATCATTACAACCAACCAGGACCTAGGAGAGTCTCAATGGCAGTAGCACAACTCACGGAAAATGCCCTCATCTGGTGGGATCGTGAGGTATCTGACAGAAGGAGGAAGAGAATGAGGCCCATAGACTCATGGGTCGACATGAAAGACCTCATGCGACAAAGGTTTGTTCCACCTTACTTTCATAGAGACTTGCAACGTCGTTTTCGTACTCTTAAGCAGGGTACTAGATCAGTAGAGGAGTACTATGAAAGAGATCGAGAAGCTAGGGAACAGGCTGGAGCTCAATGATGATGAAGAAGCATTGATGGCACAATTCTTGGATGGACTCCAAGAAAGAATCAGCCGCAAGGTGGAAAGGCAAATCTACAATGACTTCAAGGACTTGTTCCACCTATCTGTCCAGGCTGAGCAGCACATCAAGCGTAAGAGCCAAGACATCCGCAGCAAGCCTAAGACGCCTTGGGCACCAAGCAATATCCCCAAGCCCGTAGACAAAGGCAAGAGCATAGAGATCGAGTCACGGTTCAAGAGCAAGCCTCCTGAGCCAACCCGTGACCAGAGAGAGCCTAGTAAGTCCTCTAACCCTCAAAGATCACGTGACATCACTTGTTTCAAGTGTAGGGGTCGCGGACACATGTCAAGGAAGTGCCCAAACAACCGGTCATGCTGATTACGGAAGCTGGAGAGTATGAATCCCAAGATGAAGAGGACTATGAACCAGAAGGAGAATACGGTGACATTGAGTACCCTGATGTGGGGGAAGTGCTGGTCACTAGACGATCCTCAGTGCAATGGTGGATCCTTCAGAGACCATCCAAAGGGAGAACATCTTCCACAGCCGTTGCACCATCAAGGGCAAGGTATGTAACCTCATCATAGATGGTGGTTCGTGCACTAACGTTGCTAGTGCATATATGGTTGATAAGCTAGGTCAAGAGAAGACAAGGCATCCTCGACCATAGAGACTGAGATGGTTGGATGACAAAGTGGAGCTCAAGATCCATGAGCAAGTCACTGTGCCATTTAGTGTGGGCAAGTACCAAGACCAAGTCATGTGCGACGTGGTGCCCATGCAAGCTGGCCATCTTCTGCTAGGAAGACCATGGCAGTTTGACAAAGAGACCAAGCATGATGGCCGAACAATCTCTACACTTTGTGCATGACAAAAGAAAGGTCAGCTTGGCTCCTCTTACACCTGCCCAGGTACATGAGCTACAACTCCAAATGAGTAAGGAAAAGAAACTTATCAAGTCTAATTTTCTTATTCAACCAAGCCATGTCCGGAGAGCTTTAGCCTCAAAGGATTTAATGTTACTAATGGTTTTCAAGGAAGTGTTGAATGTAGAAAAAGAACAGGTAGAGCTACCTCCTGAAGTAGCAACTCTCCTCAACAAGTTCCAGGATGTATTTCCAGAGGAGATACCAGCAGGCTTGCCTCCTTTACGTGGCATAGAACACCAGATTGATCTAGTGCCCGGAGCAGCCCTGCCCAACCGGCCAGCCTACAGGATGAGTCCAGAGGAGTCCAAGGAGCTTGAGAAGCAAGTCAAGGAGCTCCTGGAGAAAGGATATGTTCGAGAGAGCCTCAGTCCATGTGCCGTACCAGTGCTACTAGTGCCCAAGAAGGATGGGACTGCATGTGCGTGGACTGCCGAGCAATCAACAACATCACAGTCAAGTACCGGCATCCAATACCACGACTGGATGACATGCTAGATGAGCTGAGTGGAGCCACGGTCTTCCCCAAGATAGACCTCAAAAGTGGATACCACCAGGTAAGAATGAAGGAAGGTGATGAGTGGAAGACTGCTTTCAAGACAAAGCAAGGGCTCTACGAGTGGACAGTCATGCCATTCGGCTTGACTAATGCCCCAAGCACCTTCATGCCTTATGAACCAAGTTCTTAGGGCGTACATCAGTAAGTTTGTAGTAGTTTACTTTGATGACATCTTGTTTATAGTAAGTGCCTACGGAACACCTCACACATCTTGAGATGGTACTTAAAACCCTTCGACAAGAAGAGCTTTATGCCAATCTCAAGAAGTGCACCTTTTGTACTGATAAGCTTGTCTTTTTAGGTTTTGTAAGTTCACAGGGCCTACAGGTTGATGAAGAGAAGATTCGAGCCATACAAGAATGGCCAACACCAGGAAACATCAGCCAAGTAAGGAGCTTCCACGGACTGGCCAGCTTCTATAGGAGATTCTTGCCCAACTTCAGCAGTATTGCCTCACCATTGACGGCAGTAGTGAAGAAGAACGTGGATTCAGCTGGGGAGAAGCTCAGGAGAAGGCATTCCAGGCCTTGAAGGACAGCCTTACACATGCACCAGTGCTAGTCCTGCCCGACTTCAACAAGACGTTTGAAGTGGAGTGTGATGCCTCTGGAATAGGCATAGGAGCAGTGCTAACCCAAGGAGGGAGACCAGTGGCATACTTCAGTGAGAAGCTAGGTGGTGCCTCACTGAACTACCCCACTTATGACAAGGAGCTCTATGCCCTTGTCCGAGCATTGGAGACTTGGCAGCATTACTTGCTGTCCAAGGAGTTTGTGATCCACACTGATCACGAGACTCTCAAACACCTCAAAGGGCAAACCAATCTCAAGAGGAGACATGCCAGGTGGATGGAGTTCATAGAGACCTTCCCGTTATCAAGTACAAGAAGGGCAAAGATAATGTGGTAGCCGATGCACTATCAAGGAGGTTTGCCTTGATATCAACCATGGAGGCAAAGGTCCTAGGATTCGAGCACATCAAGGATCTATACAAGGATGATCCTGACTTTGCTGAGAGCTACAAGGAGTGTGGCACAGGGAGTCATGGCAAAGTTCTACATCCATGAGGGATTCTTGTTCCGAGAAAGAAGGCTGTGCATACCACAAGGATCATTAAGGGAGCTTATCATCCGAGAAGCTCATGGAGGAGGACTCATGGGCCACTTTGGTGTCGACAAGACTCTAGCAGTGGTCAAGGAGCACTTCTACTGGCCACACATCAAGAGGACAGTAGAAGCTCATTGTGCAAGATGCATCACTTGCAAGAAGGCAAAGTCCCGAGTGCAACCTCACGGGTTGTATCTCCCACTGCCCATACCAACACATCCATGGGTGGACATCTCGATGGACTTTGTTCTAGGTCTGCCAAGATCAACCACAAAGATGCAATCTTTGTAGTGGTGGACAGATTCTCCAAGATGCCACACTTCATTCCATGTGCCAATGTCAATGATGCCATACAAACAGCTGAGCTGTTCTTCAGGGAGATAGTACGGCTTCATGGAGTGCCAAGGACCATCGTATCAGACAGGGACACCAAGTTCCTCAGCCATTTCTGGAGGACCCTTTGGAGAAAGCTAGGCACGAAGCTACTCTTCTCTACCACCTGCCATCCTCAAACCGATGGCCAAACTGAAGTTGTCAACAGGACACTATCAACTCTTCTCAGAACTACACTAGGGAAGAACCTAAAGACTTGGGTGGAGTGCCTGCCATTCATAGAGTTCGCTTACAACCGAGCCGTGCACTCAGCAACCAAGAAGACACCATTTGAAGTGGTATATGGCTTCAACCCTCTCACCCCATTGGAGCAAACACCACTACCACCAGCTGAGATGACCAACCTCAACGGAGCATCCAAGGCAGAGTTCATAAGGAGGTTACACCAGAAGGTAGCAGAAAACTTGGAGAAGAGGACCGGACAGTACGTGACTCATGCTAACAAGGGAAGAAAGGAGGTGATCTTTCAACCAGGCGATTGGTGTGGCTACACCTACGGCAGGAGAGGTTCCCCAACCTAAGGAGTTCCAAGCTAGCACCAAGAGGAGATGAACCATTCAGAGTGCTGGAGAGGATCAACAACAACGCCTACCGGATCGAGCTCCCAGGTGAGTTTAATGTGTCCAACACGTTCAACGTAACTGACTTAGCCCCTTTCCATGCAGATGAACCAGTTTTGAGGACAAAACCTACTGAAGAGGGAGGGGATGATGAGGACATCAGGTCATACATCCAGCCAGGAGACCAGACTGGCCGACCAGGAAGCTTGCCCGAGACAGCCGGGCCATCTGGCACGCCTGCCGGTCCAAGCAGTACCGCCGGACCCTCGACCAATAGGACCAGAGCAACCAGCATTGCCGGCGGAGAGGCCCAAGCTTCCGGCACACTTGGTGGGGACGTGGATGACACCGCCGGTTCCCTTGGTGATGCCACCAACTCTGGGATCAACTTGGCCGGTCCTGAAGGCATTCCGGCCAGTACCTCGCACAGTCCAGCTGGTACAGCCGATCCAGCCGAGTGCATGAGCATTTCTACTTCTACACAAGGAAACTCGGACCAGATAAGCTACCAGCTTCAGGACATGCATCTAGAGGAAGTATCCACACCAGTAGTGCCACCAGGAGCAATGACAAGAAGCAGATCAAGGGGACTCTTCCACAAATTCAGCTTATGGGTGGACAAGCTCCTAGAGGAAGATCGACAAGGACAATGGGCCAAAAGTGCAAGGAAGAGTCCAATGGCTTCTCAACAACACAAGGGACATCAGAGACTTGGGCTTTAGTGGCAAGAGAGGTCAGGGCCCAAAGATTTTAACCCTACTCCAAGTCGAAGACTAGGAGCAAGGCGCGTGCATGCCACAAGGACGGCCACCTTCCATTTCTTGGCCGTGAGGTAAGATAAGGTAAGTTTCAATTCGAATATATGCCTCTTTCTGTTTTGCAGGGTAGGATCTAGATGCTTTACATTTTTGAGTCAAGAACATTTTAGGAATAGGTCCTTTTTCGGTTATACACTTTTGTATCTTTTCCATTTGTGCACTTTTGTAAACTTTCCTTTTCTTTATTTGAGTCGACCCTAGAAAGTCAAGCTGTCGAGCACATTAATAAGGCTCCTTCCAGCATTGTAGTTCGACAACCTTTTTGATATTAATAAAGATAGAACTTTTTCCCCAACAAGTTTTCTCTCAAGAATCTTGTGCGCTTAGAATCTAGTTGAGACCAGCCCTCCTAGCTCTAAGTTTGTGATTTATCACGAGGTTCATCACTCCTCGTGTGGTTCACTTCACCTTTCCATCGAATACCAACCCAAAAACCCCTATCCAAGAAGTCTAAGGTCGAGTTTCTCACCTAAACTTCTCCAAACAGCCCACACGCATACATCCTTAAATCAAGGCTTGTATCACCCTTGGAGCAAACACCACTGCCACCAGCAGAAATGACCAACCTCAATGGAGCATCCATGGAAGAATTCATCAAGAAGATACACCAGAAGGTAGCAGGAAATCTGGAGAAGAGGACCGGGCAGTACGTTACTCATGCCAACAAGGGGAGAAGAGAGATTATCTTTCAACCAGGCGATTTGATGTGGCTACACCTACAGCAAGAGAAGTTCCCCAACCTAAGAAGTTCCAAGCCGGCCCCAAGAGGAGATGGACCCTTAAGAATGCTGGAGAGGATCAAGAACAATCCCTACCGGATTGAACTCCCAGGTGAGTTTAATGTATCTAACACATTCAGTGTGACTGATTTAGCTCCTTTCCTTGCAGATGAGCCAGTTTTGAGGTCAAAACCTACTGAAGGGGGAGGGGAAGATGAGGACATCAGATCATCTGGCTGGCCAGAAGACTAAAATGGCGGACCAGAAGGATTGCCCGATACAGCCGGGCCATTTGGCACGTCTGCCGGGCCAGGCGGAACCACCGGCCCTATGATCAGCCAGGCCGGGCGACCAATTCTCCGGCGGAGAAGCCCAAACCTCCGGCCCAACTGGCGGCAACGTGAACAACACCGCCGGCCCAACTGGCGACGCCGCCGGCTCCGAAATCAATCTGGCCGGCTCCGATCTCAACTCGGCCAGCTCCACACACAATCCAGCCGGCTCACGCAATTACACCACCATTTCCGCCTCGACACAAGGAGACTCGGATAAACTCAGCTACCAGCTTCAAGGAATGAACCTGGATAAAGTCTCTACACCAGTGGTGCCACCAAGAGTGATGAGGACATCAGGTCGTACATCCAGCCAGGAGACCAGACTGGCCGACCAGGAAGCTTGCCCGAGACAGCAGGACCATCTGGCGCGCCTGCCGGACCAGACAGTACCGCCGGACCCTCGACCTATAGGACCAGACCGGTCAACATCGCCGGCAGAGAGGCCCAAGCTTCCGGCACACTTGGTGGGGACGTGAATGACACCGCCGTCCCCCTGATGACACCGCCGACTCCGGGATCAACTTGGCTGGTCCTGAAGTCATTCCGCCCAGTACCGCGCACAATCCAGCTGGTACAGCCGATCCAGCCGAGTACACGCGCACTTCCACTTCTACACAAGAGGACTCGGACCAAATGAGCTACCAGCTTCAGGACATGCACTTAGAGGAAGTATCTACACCAGTGGTACCTCCAGGAGCAATGACAAGAAGCAGATCAAGAGCACTCTTCCACAAATTCAGCTTATGGGTCGACAAGCTTCTAGAGGAAGAGCAGCTAAGGACAATGGGCCAGAAGAGCAAATTAGAGTCCAAAGGCTTCTCAACAACACAAGGAACATCAGAGACTTGGGCTTTAGTGGCAAGAGAGGTCAGGCCCAAAGATATTTAACCCTACTCCAAGTCAAGACTAGGAGCAAGGCTGCAGCATGCCACAAGGACGGCCACCTTCCATTTCTTGGCCGTGAGGTGAGTTAAGTTACATTCAATATATGCCTCTTTCTGTTTTGCAGGGTAGGATCTAGTTGTTTTTACATTTTTGAGTCAAGAACATTTTAGGAATAGGTCCTTTTTGGTTATACACTTTTGTATTTTTTTTCCTTTTGTGCACTTTTGTAAACTTTCCTTTTCTTATTTGAGTCGACTAGTAGGTCAAGCTGTCGAGCATATTAATAAGGCTCCTTCCAGCATTGTAGTTCGACAACCTTTTGATTATTAATAAAGTAGAACTTTTTCCTACAAGTTTTCTCTCTAAGAATCTTGTGCGCTTAGAACCTAGTTGAGACCAGCCCTCCTAGCTCTAAGTTTGTGATTTATCACGAGGTTCATCACCCCTCGTGTGGTTCACTTCACCCTTCCATCGTTTACCAACCAGAAAACCCCTATCCAGAAGCCTAAGGTTGAGTTTCTCACCTAATCTTCTACAAACAGCCCACGCGCATCCAAGCCTTGAATCGAGGCTTGTATCATTTTGGTATCAGAGCTTAAAGCTCCTAAACCAGGTTGTTTCTATCCTTTTGCTTGTCTTATTTCTAGTTCTTGCATTAGTTTAAGTCGTATTCAAGAAAAATCAAAAAAACAACATCAAACTCCAAACCGAGTGCATCTAGCCTCCTACGTGTATTACTAGGGTTTAGGTTCACTTTTGCATTATCATTCACGTTTTCCTTTTTGTTTAAGTCATATTTCCTTTATTTTTAATTTTAATTAAATAGAAAAGAAAAAGAAAATAGAAAAGATACTAAAAGAATTCGAATTGGACAGCTAGCACAAGTTGTCTTGGAAGTTTCCTTTTTTTCGAATTTCCTTTCTTTAGAATTTTTCCTTTTTGCATTTTTTCAAACCACATATAAAAAGAAAACTCTCCTAATAATTTAGGAGCACCCTAATTATCTTCTTTCTTTGTAG
>JAENJI010000012.1:15264560-15391023 GCA_018901935.1 Pugionium cornutum | reverse complement strand
AAGGGTTTTCAGTACCATCCCAAGATGTGTGAGGTGTTCCTGTAGGCACTTACTATAAACTAGTATGTCATCAAAGTAAACCACTACAAACTTACTGATGTACGCCCTAAGAACTTGGTTCATAAGGCGCATGAAGGTGCTTGGGGCATTAGTCAAGTCAAATGGCATGACTGTCCACTCGTAGAGCCCTTGCTTTGTCTTGAAAGCAGTCTTCCACTCATCACCTTCCTTCATTCTTACCTGGTGGTATCCACTTTTGAGGTCTATCTTGGAGAAGACCGTGGCTCCACTCAGCTCATCTAGCATGTCATCCAGTCGTGGTATTGGATGCCTATACTTGACTGTGATGTTGTTGATGGCTCGGCAGTCCACACACATGCGCCAAGTCCCATCCTTCTTGGGCACTAGCAGCACTGGTACAGCACATGGACTGAGGCTCTCTCGAACATATCCTTTCTCCAGGAGCTCCTTGACTTGCTTCTCAAGCTCTTTGGACTCCTCTGGACTCATCCGGTAGGCTGGCCGGTTGGGCAGGGCTGCTCCGGGCACTAGATCAATCTGATGTTCTATGCCGCGTAAAGGAGGCAAGCCAGCTGGTATCTCCTCTGGAAATACATCCTGGAATTTGTTGAGGAGTGTTGCTACTTCATGAGGTAGCTCTATCTGTCCCTGTTCTATACTCAACACTTCCTTGAAAACCATTAGTCACATTAAGTCTTTCGAGGCTAAAGCTCTCCGGACATGACTAGGTTGAATAAGAAAGTTAGACTTGACAAGTTTCTTTTCCTTACTCATTTGGAGTTGTAGCTCATGTACTTGGGCAGGTGTAAGAGGAGCTAGGCTGACCTTTCTCTTGTCATGCACGAAGGTGTAGAGATTGGTTCTGCCATCATGCCGGGTCTCTTTGTCAATCTGCCATGGTCTTCCTAGTAGAAGATGGCCAGCTTGCATGGGCACCACGTCGCACACGACCTGGTCTTGGTACTTGCCCACACTGAATGGCACAGTGACTTGCTCATGGATCTTGAGTTCCACTTTGTCATCCAGCCATCTCAGTCTATATGGTCGAGGATGCCTTGTCTTCTCTAGACCTAGCTTATCAACCATATATGCACTAGTAACGTTAGTGCAAGAACCACCATCTATGATGAGGTTACATACCTTGCCCTTGATGGTGCAACGGCTATGGAAGATGTTCTCCCTTTGGATGGTCTCTGAGGGATCCACCATTGCACTGAGGATGCGTCTAGTGACCAGCACTTCCCCCACATCAGGGTACTCAATGTCACCATATTCTTCTTCTGGTTCATAGTCCTCTTCATCTTGGGACTCATATTCTCCAGCCTCCGTAATCAGCATGACCCGATTGTTTGGGCATTCCCTTGAGATGTGTCCACGACCTCTACACTTGAAACAAGTGATGTCACGTGATCTCTGAGGGTTAGAAGACTTACCAGGCTCTCTCTGGTCACGGGTGGGTTCAGGAGGCTTGCTCTTGAACCTTGACTCGACCTCTATGCTCTTGCCTTTGTCTACGGGTTTGGGCATGTTGCTTGGTGCCCAAGGTTTCTTGCGGATGTCTTGGCTCTTACGTTAGATGTGCTGCTCAGCCTGGACAGATAGGTGGAACAAGTCTTTGAAGTCATTGCAGATTTGCCTTTCCACCTTGCGGCTGATTCTTTCTTGGAGTCCATCCAAGAATTGTGCCATCAATGCTTCTTCATCATCATTGAGCTCCAGCCTGTTCCTTAGCTTCTCGAACTCTTCATAGTACTCCTCTACTGATCTAGTACCCTGCTTAAGAGTACGAAAACGACGTTGCAAGTCTCTATGAAAGTAAGGTGGAACAAACCTTTGTCGCATGAGGTCTTTCATGTCGACCCATGAGTCTATGGGCCTCATTCTCTTCCTCCTTCTGTCAGATACCTCACGATCCCACCAGATGAGGGCATTTTCCGTGAGTTGTGCTACTGCCATTGAGACTCTCCTAGGTCCTGGTTGGTTGTAATGATCAAAGATATGATCCATTCTTCTCTCCCAATCTAGGTAAGCCTCGGGGTCTACTTTTCCTGCAAAACTTGGAGGAGTTAGCTTAACATCAGGATGAGTTACCCAGTTATAGGCGTGTTCATCTCCATCCTCATGATGTCTAGGAGGAATTCTTGGTCTCTGGTGAAGACCATATGGCTCAAAGCCATCATCTTCTGCCTCTGGTTGCCGTGGAGGTCCTCTCGGCCTATGGTGATAGTTATGAGGTTGTGTGTCCTCATCTCCATTTGGCTGGGGTTCCTCCTGTTCGTGCCGTGTCCTAAGGTGCTCAGGACCCTCAGGACGGTCTTGCTCAGCTCTCACGTGCCTTATGGCCTGGAATCTCACCGGTATTTCCACGCGCTCCAACCTCTCGCCTATGGATGCGAGTTGTGTTTGGAGTGTGGTGAACATGGCCATCATGGCTTCAGCTGCGTCTCTATTCTCTTCTCCCATGTGTGCTACAAAGAAAGAAGACAATTAGAGTGCCCCTAAATTATTAGGAGGGTTTTCTTTTTATAGGGGTTTCGAAAAAATGCAAAAAGGAAAATTCTAAAGAAAGGAAATTCGAAAAAAGGAAACTTCCTAGACAACTTGTGCTAGCTGTCCAATTCGAATTTCTTTAGTATCTTTTCTATTTTCTTTTTCTTTTCTTTTTAATTAGACATAAAAATAAAGGAAATATGAATTAAACAAAAAGGAAAACGTGTATGCAATGCAAAAAGTGAATCTAAACCCTAGTGATACACGTAGGAGCCTAGATGCACTCGGTTTGGAGTTTGAGGTTATTGTTTTGATTTTTCTTGAATACGACTTAAACTAATGCAAGAACTAGAAATAAGACAAGCAAAAGGATAGAAACAACCTGGTTTAGGAGCTTTAAGCTCTGATACCAAAATGATACAAGCCTTGATTCAAGGATGTATGCGCGTGGGCTGTTTGTAGAAGATTAGGTGAGAAACTCAACCTTAGGCTTCTGGATGGGGGTTTTCTGGTTGGTAAAAGATGGAAGGGTGAAGTGAACCACACGAGGGGTGATGAACCTCGTGATAAATCACAAACTTAGAGGTAGGAGGGCTGGTCTCAACTAGATTCTAAGCGCACAAGATTCTTGAGAGAAAACTTGTTGGGGAAGAAGTTCTATCTTTATTAATATCAAAAAGGTTGTCGAACTACAATGCTGGAAGGAGCCTTATTAATATGCTCGACAGCTTGACCTTCTAGGGTCGACCCAAATAAGAAAAGGAAAACTTACAAAGTGCACAAAGGAAAAGATACAAAAGTGTATAATCGAAAAGGACCTATTCCTAAAATGTTTTTGACTCAATAAAAGTAAATATTCTAGATCCTACCCTGCAAAACAGAAAGAGGCAAATATTCTTATTGAAAACTTACCTTAACTTACCTCACGGCCAAGAAATGGAAGGTGGCCGTCCTTGTGGCATGCACGCGCCTTGCTCCTAGTCTTCGACTTGGAGTAGGGTTAAAATCTTTGGGCCCTGACCTCTCTTGCCACTAAAGCCCAAGTCTCTGATGTTCCTTGTGTTGTTGAGAAGCCTTTGGACTCTAATTTGCTCTTCTGGCCCATTGTCCTTAGCTGCTCTTCCTCTAGAAGCTTGTCGACCCATAAGCTGAATTTGTGGAAGAGTGCTCTTGATCTGCTTCTTGTCATTGCTCCTGGAGGTACCACTGGTGTAGATACTTCCTCTAAGTGCATGTCCTGGAGCTGGTAGCTCATTTGCTCCGAGTCCTCTTGTGTAGAAGTGGAAGTGTGCGTGTACTCGGCTGGATGGCCTGTACCGGCTGGATTGTGCGCGGTACTGGCCGGAATGACTTCAGGACCGGCCAAGTTGATCTCGGAGTCAGCGGTGTCATCAGGGGGACCGGCGGTGTCATTCACGTCCCCACCAAGTGTGCCGGAAGCTTGGGCCTCTCCGCCGGCGATGTTGACCAGTCTGGTCCTATAGGTCGAGGGTCCGGCGGTACTGTCTGGTCCGGCAGGCGCGCTAGATGGTCCTGCTGTCTCGGGCAAGCTTCCTGGTCGGCCAGTCTGGTCTCCTGGCTGGATGTACGACCTGATGTCCTCATCAGTTCATAAGGAAGTTACACCAGAAGGTAGCAGAGAACTTGGAGAAGAGGACCGGGCAGTACGTGACTCATGCCAACAAGGGAAGAAAGGAGGTGATCTTTCAACCAGGCGATTGGGTGTGGCTACACCTACGGCAGGAGAGGTTCTCCAACCTAAGGAGTTCCAAGCTAGCACCAAGAGGAGATGGACCATTCAGAGTGCTGGAGAGGATCAACAACAATGCCTACCGGATCGAGCTCCCAGGTGAGTTTAATGTGTCCAACATGTTCAACGTAACTGACTTAGCCCCTTTCCATGTAGATGAACCAGTTTTGAGGTCAAAACCTACTGAAGAGGGAGGGGATGATGAGGACATCAGGTCGTATGTCCGGCCAGGAGACCAGACTGGCCGACCAGGAAGCTTGCCCAAGACAGCCGGGCCATTTGGCACGTCTGCCGGCCCAAGCCGTACCGTCAGACCCTCGACCAACAGGACCGGACCGATCAGCATTGCCGGCGGAGAGGCCCAAGCCTCCGGCACAATTGGTGGTGACGTGGATGACACCGCCGGTCCCCTTGGTGACGCCGACGACTCCGGGATCAACTTGGCCGGTCCAGAAGGCATTCCGGCCTGTACCTCGCACAGTCCAGCCGGTACAGCCAATCAAGCTTAGTACATGAGCATTTCAACTTCTACACAAGGAGACTCGGACCAGATAAGCTACCAGCTTGAGGACATGCATCTAGAGGAAGTCTCTACACCAGTAGTGCCACCAGGAGCAATGACAAGGAGCAGATCAAGAGCACTCTTCCACAAGTTCAGCTTATGGGTCGACAAGCTCCTAGAGGAAGATCGACTAAGGACAATGGGCCAGAAATGCAAAGAAGAGTCCAAAGGCTTCTCAACAATGCAAGGGACTTCAGAGACTTGGGCTTTAGTGGCAAGAGAGGTCAGGGCCCAAAGATTCCTAACCCTACTCCAAGTCGAAGACTAGGAGCAAGGCGCGTGCATGCCACAAGGTCGGCCACCTTCCATTTCTTGGCCATGATGTAAGTAAGGTAAGTTTCCATTCGAATATATGTCTCTTTCTGTTTTGCAGGGTAGGATCTAGATTGTTTACATTTTTGAGTCAAAGACATTTTAGGAATAGGTCCTTTTTCGGTTATGCACTTTTGTATATTTTCCATTTGTGCACTTTTGTAAACTTTCCTTTTCTTTCTTTGAGTCGACCCTAGAAGGTCAAGCTGTCGAGCATATTAATAAGGCTCCTTCCAGCAAGTTCGACAACCTTTTTATATTAATAAAGTAGAACTTTCTTCCAACAAGTTTTCTCTCTAAGAATCTTGTGCGCTTAGAACCTAGTTGAGACCAGCCTTCCTAGCTCTAAGTTTGTGATTTATCATGAGGTTCATCACCCCTCGTGTGGTTCACTTCACCCCTCCATTGAATACCAACCCAGAAACCCCTATCCAAGAAGTCTAAGGTCGAGTTTCTCACCTAACCTTCTCCAAACAGCCCACGCGCATATAAGCCTTGAATCGAGGCTTGTATCAAACATAATTTTGTGTGATGCATATAGAGAAGAATTTCTTTGATAACATCTTTAATATTGTTATGAATGTCAAGGATAAATCAAAACATACAGTTAAGTAAAGGTTGGTTATTGCAAAGTTTGGCTCTCAAAAAGAGTTGCACGTGGATGGTCGGGGTAATACTCCATTCCCTATATTTAGATTGACACAAAAGCCAAAAAACGCTTATTGGAATGTATCAAAAATGAGATCAAATTTCTAGACGGCTATGCGGCAGATATAGCAAATTGTGTGGATATGGATCGACTGAAGTTCTCGGGTATGAAGAGCCATGGCTACCATGTGTTTATGGAGAGGCTTCTCCCTTTTATATTTGCAGAACTTTTACCATCACTACAAGAAAACAGCACATTTCCGACGGCCATATTCGTCGGAAACACGTCGGTAAAACAGATTCTCTACGAATTTCCGACAAAAATAGTCTGTCACGACTATTTCGTCAGAAAATAGATTCCGTCGGGATTTTATCGGTAATTTCCGATGGATTAGCGATTAATTATGCCGTTGGAATATTCCAATGGGTTTTCGATGGAAACTGTCCGTCGGAAAATACCGACGGATATTCGATGGTCCGCAGCCATCAGGAATTACCGACGAATTATCGAGGGACATTTTCCGATGACTTCGGCCGTCGGGAAACTAGTCCGATGATATTTCCCAATGGTTTATAACCGTCGGGATATCGCAACACGTTTCCGACAGCTTGTTCCGTCGGAAATTTCGGACGACATAATCCGTCGAAAAAAACTAATTAATTGAAAAAATAAAAATTTATTTTTAAATATCGCAACACGTTTCCGACGGCTGCTTCCGTCGGAAATTTCCGACGAAATAATCCGTCGGAAAAAATCAATTAATTGAAAAAATAAATAATTTATTTTTTTAATATTGATATTTTAAAAATATTGAATTAAATATTTTTAAAATATAAATATTAAAAAAATAAATTTAAAAAATAAATTACTAAATTTTTTATTTTATTGAATTAATTTAATATTTGTAAATATTTTTAAAAATAATCATACAATTAATAAAAATAATATTATAATTAATAATATTAAATAATTGTTTTAAAATACAAATTACAAAGGAGAGGCAGGAGGAGAAGGAGGAGAAAAAAAGTCATCAGGCAATTTATTTTTTATCATTTCTACAAAGCTTTTGAGATTACTCATCTCTATTTTCATAGCCGCCATTTCTTCTTTTAGTTGCTCATTTTCCTCGCTTCTACCTGCAGATGTTGCGGCACCGGTACCTGCAACTCTCCCGAGTCCTGGATGACGATCCTTTGAAAATGGTACTTCCTGTCAAAATATAAAAATATTATTAGAAAATTTAATGAAAATTATTATAATATTAATTATATATTTAAAAAAAAACTTACATCAAGAACGAGACGATTAATCTCAGAACGAGGCAATTCGGCGACCGAAGATGAAGAACCAACTTGAGACTACTGGGTTAGAATATCACTTTTTCTTTTTTACTTTTTCGATAATCTTGCTAACGAGACCATCTTGGATACGACCAGTCTTTTTTGTTCGTGTGGACGGCCTCGAGAAATTGCAAGTGATCTGGAGGCATTCCAATTTCTTGTGCCTAAAAATAAAAAATTATAAATTAATAATTTTAAAATTTTAAATAATAATAAATAATTAATATAATAATTAATTTACCAATTGATCGGCTCGTCTCAGAAAACTAGTCGATCCAGCATTGTGAGTATAAATGCCTTTGCCTCCTCGGTCGCTCTTCCAGTTTCCCGAATTAGTTTTCGAGATGACCTCAGCGTTGGAAGATTCCCAATAACGAATAAAGTCGTTCCAAACCGACTCATTCAACCCTCTTTGTTTATTTTTTTCCTTTTTTCATTTTTGTTTCCATTCATTGATGTGGCGGGAAAATTATACTGCAGCCTCTTTTTCGAAAGCTTCTTCCATCAATTTTGTGTTCATGGTATCCCATGTAAATTCTTGCTGCAAAATTTTACTATATATTACTAAAAATATTATTAAAAACTATTTAAAATAATTATATATTTAAATTTTAAATAATGTACCGCAAACGTCTTGAACCAAATCTGATGTTCTTCGTACGGAATATCTCGAAATTTGGTATATGGTTTATTCAAAAGAGAATGAAGCATCTTTAATATAGATTTGCTTATTCCATTGTTTGAAATACCAAACCTACAAATTTTTATTACAATAGTATTAAAATAATTATTTTAAATATAATTATAGAATAGTATTAAAATAATTATTTTAAATATAATTATAGAAAATTTAATTTACCATGTCGAGTTTCCTTGACGTCTCGGATTGAGAAATGTGAGAAGTTCACGACCAGACTGCTAAACCAATTCTTCAATTGTTATTGGTCGGAAAGAATCATTTGCAGATTCTGGAACTTGAGTTGGTATAAAACTCGGAGTCGATGATTCATCACGTCTTTGGAAATCTTGATACGACCTTAAAACATTATGATTGTGACATTTTATCCATCTATCTTGATATTATATTTTACATTTTTTTTACTTTTTAATTTAAGATTTTTTATTTTAATATTAAATTATATTATTTTTAAAAATCAATGTTATATTTAAAAATAAAAATTAAAAATATACTAATTTTATCAAAAACTTTTTATCAATTGCTCTTAAAAATGGGTTACAAATTCAATAATTCACTAATATATTTATATACCACCAAAATAGAAAATCATATTTTTGAGTTTCTATTTTGCAAACTTTCTATTTTATAATAATGACATAAACAACAACTTAAAGCAATAGTTTTTAAAAAATCCTAAATTGTTATTAAGATGGCATTATATCAGACTCTACTGATTGGCCTTACTTGAATTGTAAAATGATGTTATTATGATCAATTGATAGACCTAGCATTAGCAAATCAAGGTAGTAATCAAAAATGGTGCATCTCAAATATCGAGTGCAATATTTATCGTAAGAATTGTTTTTGAAAAACAAACATTTTCACTTTAATTTAAATAAAAGTACGAAAAGCAAATAACCATCATGATTTTATTAACCACAAAATCTGATTTTAGTAAAGATTTTATTAACCACAAAATCTAAAGCAAATAACATCAAAGATTTTATTAACCAAAAAATCAAAGATTTTCTTATGTACTAGATTGGTTTCTTTTCAATATTGAATCTTGGTTATAAGCGAAGTTGAGATTTCATCCCACTCACGGTCATTTGCTCGGATCAAAGGTCCAAATTGTACTTGGATTTACAACAAAACTTTGTATTGTATGAAATACGACTTCTAATCAAATCTCAAAACTCACACTAACGACAATAATAAAACTTACAATGAACCGACATAAATCATAGATCACATTACCACGAGAGGAAACTATTTCCAGAACTGCATCAATCAGTTATGGAAACTTCTCAACCCCCTTATCTATAAAAATGAAAAAAACTTACATGATTTCGGACGAGTTAAGGAAACTTCCGGCGTAAACTATCGACGGTGAGGCAAAAACTGTCGGCGGCGAGGCAAAAACGGCGGCGGGGAGGCGAAATGGCAGAGAGAAGGAGAGAAACACGATAGAGGAGAAGAAATTGAACCGTAGGTTATATTACACATTCCCGATGGTAAATTCCGTCGGGAATTCGTCGGGACTGTATTAATAGTTTCGTGAAAACCAGCGTTGGGAATTACGATTCCCGCATAAAATTTTAAGCCGTCGGAAATCCATCGGTATTTTGACAGACGGATTAAACCCCGTGCATGATCGACAAATAGTCTGACCACGTTTCAATTGATAGTTTTCCGACGGATATCCGACGGATTTGCTAAATCCGTCAGTTACATATATCAATTAAAGATTTCCGATGGAGTTCCGACGGTTTTAGCAAATCCGTCGGATATCCATCGGAAAACCATCAATTGAATTTTAGAATATCACATTTTTTTAGTCATTGTAACTGTACCAAATGATAACTAAATGTGAAAATGCATTAAATGTTAAAACAAAACCAAATATAGCAAACCAAACAAAGGAAGTTGTCCGAAACTACTCCAATTCTAGCAATAGCCAAAGCATTGTATCTTGTTAAACAAAATGTTTGTATTACTTATTTATTATTGTTATTTCAAATTAAAGATCATTTTAGAATTTTAGTAGACTTTTAAATAAATTTATTAATTTCTCAATTTTGCATAACTGTTTATAGAACCACGAAGAAAATGTGAGCATTTTTTACAAGCTTTTTTGGTGAAAAATAAAATAAAATATTATTATCACAAGTTTAATTTGAATTTGATGAATATTCCAAATTAGCTGAATTTTGGTTGTCAAACTCGCTAATCTCTTCTTCTGAATCTTGAAACATGTTGTAATCTTCGTTCGTGGTGTCATCAACAACAAGGTTAACTTCAAGAGAAGTGTCTATTGAACCTAAGTTACCAATTGTGCTTTGTTGCATAGGTTCTTGTTCGGTAATACCACATATCATTCTTTTAGGATGTATTGAGGTTATTGTAATCCAAGGATCTCGCTTGTTTCTCACACGAGGATATCAAATGTAACAAACCTGGTCCGCTTGTGATGCAAGTATAAAAGGATCATATTTTCGATGTCGCTTACAAGAGTGGACAGATGTAACACCGAATTTGTCTTCACAATGACCCATGATAGTGTCATACCAGTCACAATAGAACACAATACACCTCAAATCAATCATTCCTGGATAGTGAACTTCTAATATTTCATGAAGAATACCATTGTATACAATTTCTCCCGATTGAGATGATACACCATAATTACAAGTTGTTTTTGAGTTTCCTTCGCGATGACTCTTAAAAGCATATCCACGAGTGCAGTACATTGGATAAGATTTTGCAGTAAATGTAGGACCACTCACCAACTCAACTAACCACGTGGGAAACGTAATACCCCTAGAAGGACCTGTAGTAACCTACAAAATAATAGAATGTAGTAAATTATAAATATATATATAGTAAACTATTATTGAAAATTACATAATTGTGGTAACACTAACATAAAAATGCAACCATTTTGCAAATTCGCTTTTTTAAGTTCGACCAACTCATTCTCGCTGTAATCTGAATAATGAACACATATTTGTTCCATGTATATCATGTTAATTATGAAAAAAAATTAACAATAAATTATAATAATAACTAAAAATAAAATTAAATTGAATATACCTTTCATATTCCAAAACGTCATCGCAATTTGTCAAAATATACAAATGCAAGTGATTGTGTTCCTCCTCTGATAGGCGTCGCGTCTTCCTTTTTCCACTTAAACGTCCAATTTGTGCAAATATTTCTGGCACATACACTGGATAGCTTGGTTTTTCTCCTCCATCATCATGTCGTGAAGGTCGTCTATTTTTGGTTTGCACTTGCGATGGAAAATAGTAGCTGGCAAAGTTAGATGTTTCTTCATTAATACTTTGTGCGACGATTGAACCTTCAACCCTGGCAAGATTTTTAACTTTTTTCTTTAGGTGGAACATATATCTCTCAAAAGGATACATCCATCGGTACTGAACAGGTCCTCCAAGTGCTGCTTCTCTAGGGAGGTGAATAGGAAGATGCTCCATAACATCAAAAAATGCTGGTGGAAATATTTTCTCCATGTTACAAATGAGAACCCGTATTTTTTCCTCTAAATTTCGGATATCATCTACAGTAAGTGATCTTGTACATAAATCTCGGAAAAAAGCACAAATCCCTACATAAAAAATATATTTTAATATAATATATGAAATTATTATTATTTATATATAAAATAATGTAAACGTCGTACCTGCAATTGCTCCGTGGATGTTTTTAGACAGTAGATTGCTAAAGACAAATGGGAATAATCTTTGCATGACAAGATGACAATCATGACTTTTCATCCCCGAAAATTTACCATCAATAGTATCGACACAGTTACAAAGATTAGATGCGTATCCATCTGGAAATTTGACACTATGCTTAATCCAGTCAAAGAATTCATCTTTTGCATGCACATCCAACCGAAATGTGGGAGACAATGATTTTCCATTTGACATTACATGTAGTCCTTTCCAGGAACAAATATCCGGCAAATCCAATCTAGCTTTCAAATTATCTTTTGTTTTTCCTTGCACATTTAGAACAGTATTCATTATGTTGTCGAAAACATTCTTCTCAATGTGCATAACATCTAGATTATGGCACAACAAATGGTCCTTCCAATATGGTAAATCCCAAAAAATGCTCTTCTTGTGCCAATTATGGTATTCGCCACAACCATCAACAGGGTAATGTCCGTTACCTCCACATGAAGTCGTTCTCTCAGCACCAAAATCTCTAAGTTGAGTCATCATATAATTCCCGTCAAGAATAGGAGGTGGAGCATCAAAAACTTTTTTGTTTTTCCTAAACAATGTCGTGCTCCGGCGATATGGATGATCTTGTGGTAGAAATCGGCGATGACAATCGAACCAACTAGTCTTTCGTCCGTGTTTCAGTTGGAACGCATCAGTATTATCTTAACAATATGGGCATGCTAATCTTCCATGCGTCGACCATCTTGATAACATACCATATGCTGGAAAATCACTTATCGTCCACATAAGTACTGTTCGCATCAAGAAGTTCTGTTGGTTGGAAACATCGAATGCTTCCACACCATTTTCCCATCATATTTTTAACTCATGAATTAGTGGCTGCAAGAAAATATCAAGCGATCGCTTAGGATGCTCTGGGCCGGGGACGAGAATTGTTAGAAATAAAAACTCTCGTTTCATGCACAAAGAAGGAGGCAAATTATAAGGTGTAACGATAACTGGCCACAACGAGTATTGCCTCCCATGCTTCCCAAAAGGGTTGAATCCATTTGTAGATAACCCGAGGTATACGTTTCTAGGCTCATATGCAAAACTAGGATAAACCTGTTGAAAATGTTTCCATGCTTCTGCATCCGAGGGATGCACAATTTCTCCATTCGAATTATGTTCTGCATGCCATCTCATAGGTTTTGCCGTGTGTTCAGATTGATATAACCTCTTTAACCTCTCTATTAATGGTAAATACCACATCCGTTTATGCGGAATTGGTACTCTACCGCTTGTCTCTTGAAATCGAGGTTTGTGGCAAAATCGGCACTTCATGCGGTTTTCATCATTTCTCCAATAGATCATGTAGTTGTCAATACATACATCGATCATCTGATATGGCATTCCAAGACCAGATACAAGTTTTTGAACCTCGTAATATGAAGCAGGTGCAATATTATCTTCAGGTAATATATCTCTAACAAAATCAGCTATCGCATTCACATTATCTTCAGGCAAGTTAAAAATCCGTCTTTATCGTCATCAACCTGCTTGCAGCAGATAAATACGATAATCCATCTCTACATCCTTTATACAAAGGCTGCTTGGATGCATCTAACATATCAAAAACTTTCCGGGCTTCCAAGTTAGGTTCCTCTATTCTGCTAATATCTTCAATGTACGATTCTCTTTGTTCACGAAATGCATCATTCACCATCTGAACAGTACCTCCATTCATATCAACTTCTGATGCCGGTTCCTCTACCCTAACATTAGTACTATCTATCCTTTTTAAAGTACTACCATAATATTGCATCGTTGCATCTGTTTCTCCATGTGAATACCAAATTTTGTAACCCGGCATAAATTCATTCCTATACAAATGATTACGTACTTCTCTAACAGAGATTAATCTATGATTTTGACATTTAATACATGGACAATACATTTTACCATATTCCGATGTCATGCTATTCTTTGATGCAAATGCCATGAACTCTTCAACACCTTGCAAATTCTAAATTCTAAAGGAATAATTCTTTTTACCAAAAAAACCATAATTTAATATTAGGTATGTACAATCATTTCAAATGGAAAAATATAAACAAAACCATAATTTTGTTCATATAAATTTATGAAACATATGAAATGTATATAAGTAGTATAACATTAAGGAAATGTGTTAAGTGTTTTAGGTAAATGATATATAAATTTGGTAAATGTGTAAATTGTTGTTGTTTACTTAGTAATTGGATTTTATACAACTCTATCAATCTTATATAATTCATAATTTTCACCGAATTCATATAATTTAGGATTTATGGTATTAATTGTGAGTTTTTACCACCACATTGCCACTACATTGAGAATGTTGTGCAAATTGGTCACAAAAATAAGATGTAGTCACAGATTGATCACAAAAAAGCCACCAATTTGCAACTACATGTTCAAAATTTCTTCGGTGGTCACAAATTGGTCACAAATTTGAGACCAATTTGCGATCACAATTGTAAATTTATATTTTTCCTATGTATTTTTCACATTTACAACTTATATTTTCAATATTAAGTAAATACTAGCCATTATAGGTAGCAAATAATAAACAAAATCATAATTGTGTTGATGTAAATATATGAAACATATGAAGTGTATATAAGTGGTATAAGGTTAAGGGAATGTGTTAAGTGTTTTAGGTAAATAATGTGTAAATTTAGTAAATGTGTAAATTGTTGTTGTTTATGTAGTAATTAAAGTTTATACAACTCATAATGATTTTATCAATCTTATATAATTCATAATTTTCACCAAATTCATATAATTTAGGGTTTAGGGGCACTAAGTTGCCACCATATTGCCACCATATTGCCACCACATAACAAAAATATTGATGTGGTTGCAAATTGGTCACACTTTCCGCGTACCTCTCCAATATACCTTCACTTCTCACATGCTTCCTGAAACTGAACCATCTAATCGGTTTCAGGAATCGGAGGAGCATGAACAGGAAGAGGTTCCGCCTTACAAAACAGAAATGAGGGAACAAACTATCACTTTAGATAGTTTCTTACAAACCTCAGGGCGGGACCAGTACTTGACAGTGCTGACTCCAGTGCCGGCACCGAATAGGACCTCATAATTTTAAAATTATATATTTTTAATTCATTTAATAAAATTAATTATTTATATTAAAAATTAATATAATTACTAAAATTACTAAAATTATTAACTATTTAAATTTTATAAAAGTTTATTTGAAATTCAAATTTTTTAATATATTTAAAATATTATGTTTGACCAGGACAAAGAGGGTATAATAACCCGTCAAATTTCAAAAAAATTTAAAAAAAAACTTTGACGACCTTTACTACAGTTGGGCGGTCGTGCCAACTGAACGATCGGAGAAATATTTCATAGATTTTGTGGAAAGTATTTTTTTTATTTATTTATTATTTTTAATTAATTTTTTTAAGAAAAATTAATAATTAATAAACTTATTAATTTTAAAATTGCAAGCAATCGTAGACTTGTGATCCTGTGATCACCTCGGTCGTACGAAAGGAATTCGAATTTGTTTGTGTAAGACGGATGAAAGGGATGGTGAGCACGGTTCATACAACCAGCAAACGTACAAGTTGTATTTCCCCGATTCTATACAAAACAATGACAAACTACTAGGAAACCAAAACGTTGAATAAGAGGAGTAGCAAATCCTCCAATAACCATAACTCCTCTCGGGATGGACTTGGTCCGCACAAGCATTTGTCGGGCCAAGAATCGTACATCGAGATCCAACAGGAAATGGTAAGTAGTTTACAATATTTAAATTTAAATTTAACTGTTATTTATTAATAATTTATTTCAAAATTTAAGAAAATAATTTAGGATGACCGGTCTCAATTGGTGAGGTCTTTATAAAGATTCACACTCGGGAGGATGGTTCGTATGTCGATTTGAAAGAAAACAAAAATCGGTAAAGCATACGAACGGAACATCCAAGAAAAGATGGCGATCATGGAGGTCGATCAAACTGAAACGTTCAATGGTACTTTCCATTGAATTGAGCTGACCCAAGACGAGAAGAATGGCATCTTCAATCACGTATAATTTTAATTTAGGTATAATGACTCATTCATGTTTAATTTTTTTTACATTAAATTTATTTATTCTAATTTCTTTTTAATTATTTTGTAGTCCTCCATTGCAAATGACCGAGGATGTCTTTATGGACTCGGTAGTTTGAACTGCATTCATGGGTCGAGCAGACATAGTGGCTTCTCATCCACTACCTCCGACTTTGTTATGCTTCAGAATTAACTACTTGCTGCACAGCAATAGATTAAAGAACAAATCGCAATAAATGCGCGGATTGAAGAGGATAATGCGGAGATGATGGAAGAAAATCTGAAAATGGAGGAATGGTTCAATGAGTAAAGTAGAGAGTAGGCAGCATTGTTAAAAGAAAACCAAAACCGCATAAACAGCTTGGAGATGATCGTCGGTTATTTATAATGTACGGATCCCGCTTTCGAGTTGTATATACAGGATAACAATGCGCCAACCGAACCGTCGAACGCTTCACCTGCATTTTCGTCACGTGATTTCAATTTTCCACCTCCAGAAAATTAGTTTTTATTTTTATTTTTTGTAATTTGAATTTTTTTACTAATAAAATTTCTTATTTTTGTTTTAATAATTTCTTTATATTTTAACAAATAATTAATAGAAATATTAATTATTTTATTATAATAGAAATATTTATTATAAAAATAAATAATTAATTAAAATATTTTAATTAATTATTTATAAAATAATTCGTTTGTGGTCGCAAATTGGTCACAAATATTTGTGAGCAATTTGCGACCATGGGTATTTTTTTACTACAATAGAACTGTGGTCGCAAATTCGTCGCAAATATTTGTGACCAATTTGCGACCACAGTTCATTTCGAAAACACCGTGGTCGCAAATTGGTTACAAAATCTTGTGACCAATTTGCGACTATGGTTTAGTGTAGTCGCAAATCGGTCACAAGGTTTTGTGACCAATTTGCGACCACGGTTTAGTGTAGTCGCAAATCAGTCACAAGGTTTTGTGACTAATTTTTTATCACACTTGGTACGCAGTCTCAAATCAGTCACAAAATGTTTTGACTGATTTCCAACTACAATGTACACGTATTCGCAAATCGGTCACAAATTTTTGTGACCAATTTGCGATTACGGTTGAAAACGTGGTGGCAATCTGGTCACAAATTTTTATGACCATTTTATGACCATTGTTTCAACTGTGGTGACAAATTGGTCATAAAATTTGTGACCATTTTGCGACAATAGTTCTTGCAACTACGGATGTAGTGGCAAAGTGGTCGCAAACTTTGTTACTACATTGGAGTCACACAGTAGTCACAAATTCCATGACTAATATTTGATCGCTAATTGGTCGCAAAATGTACAACTATTATCCTGGTCGCAAATTTGTCGCAAATTTGCGATTGATTTGCGACCACAAAAATTTGCGATGAAGGATTTGCGACCACGGGCAGTGGTCGTAAAGTAGTCTTAAATTTGTGATTTGCGACCATTTTGCGACCACATTAGTGGTCGCAAAACCCTTGTTTTCTTGTAGTGGAATGGTCTCCCCAATATTATTGGGTTAGCAGGCTCCTCATCCATCTTTAGCACAACAAAATCCGTGGGGATTATTGAGTCCCCAACCTTCACCGTTAAATTTTCCATGACCCCAATAGGAGACCTCTTAGACCTATCTGATAAAACCAGCAAGATGCGAGCATTCTTGAAGTTTGTTAAACCCACTCTTTGAGCAACCGTCAGAGGCATGAGGCACACAATAGCTCCAAGATCCACCAGGCATTTACCAAAGAACAAAGGTCGTAAGATGCAAGGAAGAGTGAAACTACCTGGATCTTGAAGCTTCTCCTGTGTAGAGCCTTGGAGTATTGCACTACACTCATGATTTTCCATTGATGGTCCTTCCTCAACACCCTTTATTTTCTCCATCTCATATTCCTCAAGCTTTTTCATCCCTGGATGATCTTTCAGCCAGCCTGGGAGTGGCCCTTTGATTTTGTTTAGTTGTCTTATGAGCGCGCTTCTTGTACTGCAGTTCAAGCATTCGGCCCTTAAACCTTCCAGGAAATGGAAGTCTTTCAACAATATCAAGTTCGTAAGACTCTTTCCTCCTCATTCACTTCTTGAACTCTGATAGGAAACTTTTCAGCCTCTGTTGGGGTAGAGTCAACTGTCTTTCCATTTGCTTGATTCAAAACCTCAATGTCGCTTTCTTTCCCTTTTGGCTCGGTTTCCTCTACCTCCCCCCTAAATGTGGGTGCCTCTTCACTGTTTATCAAGATGGATTGGCAGTACTCTTGCGGGTTTACTTCAGGTTTTCCAAGAAGTTTAGCTTTCGGTGCAGAAGCAAATGAAGCCATCCGAGCAACTTGGCTGTCTAGTGCCATAAGATGAGACATGAGGTGCTCATACTTGGCGCTGATCTCCCCAAAGGCATTGTCTAGCTTTTTGTTGATTTCAGCCATCTTTTTCCATCTCTATTGCTCCCTTTCCCTTTAATCAAGGTCGTAGCACTCTTGGACCGGTTGGAGAAGATTAGGCGAGAAACTCGGCCTTAGGCTTATGGAAATGGGTTTTCTGGTGGCTATTTGGTGGAGGGGTGAGGTGAACCACACGAGGCATGGAAAGCCTCATGATGAATCACAACTTAGAAGCTAGGAGGGCTGGTCTCAACTATGGTTCTAAGCGATTAGAATATTTATGAGAAAAACTCGTAAGAAAAATGCTCTCTTTATCAATATCAAAAACTTGTCGAACTACAATGCTGAATAATATGCTCGGCAGCTTGGACCTTCTAGGATCGACCCAAAAAAGAAAAGGAAAAGATACAAAAGTGCATAAAGGAAAAATTACAAAAGGGAATAATCGAAAAAGGGCATCTACTTAAATGTTCTTGACTCAATAAAATGGAAAACTTCTAATTCCTACACTGCAAAACAGAAAAGGCAAATATATAATTGAAAACTTACCTACTTACCATTTGGCCAAGAAATGGAAGGTGACCGACCTTGTTACACGCGCTTACTCTTCAATTTGAAGTAGGGTTATGAAGTGTTGGGCCTTGACCTCTTTTGCCACGAGATCCCAAGTCACTGGAGTTCTTTGAGATGTTGATAAGCCCTTGGATTAATCATGCACTCTTGGCCCAGTTCTCCTTGTCATTGGTCTTCTAGGAGCTTATCTACCCACAAGCTGAACTTATGGAAGAGTGCCCTTGTTCTGCTCCTTTTCATGGCTCCTGGTGGTACCATTGGTGTAGAGACTTCATCTAGGTTCATGCCTTGAAGCTGGTAGCTGATCTGGTCCGAGTCTCCTTGTGTAGATGTTGAAATGGCCTTGTGACCGCTTGAGCCGGCTGCACCGTGTGTAGAGCTGGCCAAGTAGCAATCGGAGCCGGCCAGATCGATTGGTGGGCCGGCGGCATCACCAGATGGGCCGGCTGTGTTAGTTATGTTGCTGCCAGTTGGGCCAGAGGGGCTTCTCCTCCGACAAGGATGGTCGGCCTGGCTTGGCTGATCGTAGGACCGGTAGTACCGATTGGCCCGGCAGCCTCGCCAAATGGCCCGACTATCTTGGGTAGGCCTTCTGGTTGGCCATTTTGATCTTCTGACCGGCCAAACGATCTGGTGTCCTCATCATCCCCTCCCTCTTCAGTAGGTTTTGACCTCAAAACTGGTTCATCTGCAGGGAAAGGAGATAAATCAGTCACATTGAATATGTTAAACACATTAAAGTCACCTGGAAGTTCAAGTCGGTAGGCATTGTTGTTGATCCTCTCCAGGACTCTGAATGGTCCATCTCCTCTGGGGGCCAGCTTGGAACTCCTTAGGTTTGGAAATCTTTCTTGCTGTAGGTGTATCACTTGCAAAAAGGCGAAGTCTCGAGTGCACCCTCACGGGTTGTATCTCCCACTGCCCATACCTACACATCCATGGGTGGACATCTCAATGGACATCATTCTAGGTCTGCCCAAGATCAACCACAAAGATGCAATCTTTGTAGTGGTGGACAGATTCTCCAAGATGGCACACTTCATTCTGTGTGTCAATGTCAATGATGCCACGTAAACAGCCGAGCTATTTTTCAGGGAGATAGTACGGCTTCATGGAGTGCCAAGGACCATCATGTCAGACAGGGACACCAAGTTCCTCAGCCATTTCTGGAGGACCCTTTGGAGGAAGCTAGGCACGAAGCTACTCTTCTCTACCACCTGCCATCCTCAAACCGATGGCCAAACTGAAGTTGTCAATCGGACACTGCCAACTCTTCTCAGGACTACACTAGGGAAGAACCTCAAGATTAGGGTGGAGTGCCTGCCATTCATAGAGTTTGCTTAAAACCGAGCCGTGCACTCAGCAACCAAGAAGAAACCCTTTGAAGTAGTATACGGTTTCAACCCTCTCACACCATTGGAGCAAACGCCACTACCACCAGCAAAGATGACCAACCTCAACGGAATATCCAAGGCAGAGTTCATAAGGCGGTTACACCAGAAGGTAGCAGAGAACTTGGAGAAGAGGACCGGGCAGTACGTGACTCATGCCAACAAGGGAAGAAAGGAGGTGATCTTTCAACCATGCGATTGGGTGTGGCTACACCTACGGCAGGACAGGTTTGCCAACCTAAGGAGTTCAAAGCTAGCACCAAGGGGAGATGGACCATTCAGAGTGCTGGAGAGAATCAACAACAACGCCTACCGGATCGAGCTCCCAGGTGAGCTTAATGTGTCCAACACGTTCAACGTAACTGGCTTAGCCCCTTTCCATGCAGGTGAACCAGTTTTGAGGTCAAAACCTACTGAAAAGGGAGGGGATGATGGGGACATCAGGTCGTATGGCCGGCCAGGAGACCATACTAGCCGACCAGGGAGCTTGCCCGAGACAGCCGGGCCATTTGGCACGTCTGTCGGCCCAAGCGGTACCGCCAGACCGTCGACCAACAGAACCAGACCAATCAACACCACTGGCGGAGAGGCCCAAACCTCCGGCCCAACTGGTGGCACCATGTATGACACCGCCGGTCCCATTGGTGACACCGCCGGCTCCGGGATCAACTTGGCCGGACCAGAAGACACTTCGGCCAGCACATTGCACAGTCCAGCCGGTATAGCCGATCCAGCCGAGTACACGGGCATTTCAACATCTACACAAGGAGACTCGGACCAGATAAGCTACCAGCTTCAGGACATGCATCTAGAGGAAGTCTCTACACCAGTGGTGCCACCAGGAGCAATGACAAGGAGCAGATCAAGAGCACTCTTCCACAAATTCAACTTATAGGTCGACAAGCTCCTACAAGATGATCGACAAAGGACAGTGGGCTAGAAGTGCAAAGAAGAGTCCAAAGACTTCTCAACAATGCAAGGGACTTCAGAGGCTTGGGCTTTAGTGGCAAGAGAGGTCAGGGCCCAAAGTCCTAACCCAACTCCAAGTCGAAGACTAGGAGCAAGGCCACAAGGACGGCCACCTTCCATTTCTTGGCCGTGAGGTAAGAAAGGTAAGTTTTTAATTCGAATATTTGCCTCTTTCTATTTTGCAGGGTAGGATTTAGATTTTTTACATTTTTGAGTCAAAGACATTTTAGGAATAGGTCCTTTTTCGCTTATGCACTTTTGTACGTTTTCCATTTGTGCACTTTTGTAACTTTTCTTTTTATTTCTTTGAGTCGACCCTAGAAGGTCAAGCTGTTGAGCATATTAATAAGGCTCCTTCCAGCATTGTAGTTCGACAACCTCGGCCTTAGGCTTCTGGATGGGGGTTTTCTGGTTGGTAAAAGATGGAGAGGTGAAGTGAACCACACGTGGGGTGATGAACCTCGTGATAAATCACAACTTAGAAGCTAGGAGGGCTGGTCTCAACTAGGGTTCTAAGCGAGAGAGTTTTTAGGAGAAAACTCGTAGGAAGAAAGTTCTATCTTTATTAATATCAAAAGGTTGTTGAACTACAATGCTGAAGGAGCCTTATTAATATGCTTGGAAGCCTTGACCTTTTAGGGTCGACTCAAAATAAAAATAGAAAAGTTACAAAAGTGCACAAGGAAAATTACCAAAAGGAAATAACCGAAAAAGAACAACTACCTAAATTGTTCTTGACTCAAAAATGTAAAACTAGTAATTCCTACCCTGCAAAATAGAAAAGGCAAGTATATAATTGAAAACTTACCATTCTTGTGGCATGCAGGCGCCTAGCTCCAAGTCTTCAACTTGGAGTAGGGTTACGAATTGTTGGGCCTTGACCTCCTTGGCCAAGAGAGCCCAAGTCTCTAGTATCCTTTGCAATGTTGAGAAGCCTTTGGACTCTTCCTTGTGCTCTTGGACCAATGCTCCTTGTCGATGATCTTCTAAGAGCTTGTCTACCCACAAACAGAACTTGTGGAAGAGTGCCCTTGTTCTGCTCCTTGTCATGGCTCCTGGTGGCACCACTGGTGTAGAGACTTCATCCAGGTTCATGCCTTGAATCTGGTAGCTTAGTTGATCCGAGTCTAGTTGTGTAGATGTGAAAATGGTGGTGCAATCGTGTGAACCGGCTGGATTGTGTGTGGAGCTGGCCGAGTTGAGATCGGAACTGGCCAGATTGATTTCTGAGCCGGTGGCATCGCCAGTTAGGCCGGCGGTGTTGTTCACGTCGCCGCCAGTTGGGCTGGAGGTTTGGGCCTCTCCGTCGGAGAAGTTGGTCGGCCCAGCCCAGCTGATCATAGGGCTGGCGGTACCGCTTGGCCCGGCAGACGCGCCAAATGGCCCGGCTATATCGGGCAATCCTTGGGTCAACCCTGTTGGCCTTCTGGCCGGTCAGATGATCTGATGTCCTCATCATCCCCTCCCCCTTCAGTAGGTTTTGTCCTCAAAACTGGATCATGTGCAAGGAAAGGAACTAGATCAGTCACATTGAATGTGTTAGAAATATTAAACTCACCTGGAAGTTCAATCCGGTAGGCGTTGTTGTTGATCCTCTCCAGTACTCTGAATGGTCCATTTCTTCTTGGGGCCATCTTGGAACTCCTTAGGTTGGGGAACCTCTCTTGCCGTAGGTGTAGCCACACCCAATCGTATGGTTGAAAGATAATCTCTCTTCTCCCCTTGTTGGCGTGAGTCACGTACTGCCCGGTCCTTTTCTCCAAGTTCTCTGCTACCTTCTGGTGTATATTCTTGACGAATTCTGCCTTGGATGCTCCATTGAGGTTGGTCATTTCTGCTGGTGGTAGTGGTGTTTGCTCCAAGGGCATTTGAGGGTTGAAACCGTAGACCACTTCAAAAGGGGTCTTCTTCGTGGTTGAATGCACTGCTCGGTTGTATGCAAACTCTATGAATGGCAGACACTCCACCCATGTATTGAGGTTCTTCCCTAGTGTGGTCTTGAGAAGAGTCGACAATGTCCGGTTGACTACTTCAGTTTGGCCATCAGTTTGAGGATGGTAGGTGGTAGAGAAGAGCAGCTGTGTGCCTAGCTTTCTCTAGAGGGTCCTCAAGAAGTGGCTAAGAAATTTGGTGTCTCTGTCTAACACGATGGTCCTTGGCACTCCATGAAGTTGCACTACCTCCCTGAAGAACAGTTCGGCTGTTTGTGTGGCATCATTAAAATTGGCACATGGGATGAAATGTGCCATCTTGGAAAATCGGTCAACCACTACAAAGATAGCATCTTTGTGATTGATCTTGGGCAGATCTAGAACGAAGTACATGGAAATGTCCACCCATGGATGTGTAGGTATGGGCAGAGGGAGATACAACCCGTTAGGGTGCACTAGGGACTTCGCCTTCTTGCAAGTGATGCACCATGCACAATGGGCTTCTAGTGATCTCTTGATGTGTGGCCAATAGAAGTGCTCTTTGACCACTACTAGTGTCTTGTCAACACCAAAGTGGCCCATGAGACCTCTTCCATGAGCTTCTCGGGTGAAAAGCTCTCGTAGGGATCCTTATGGTATGCACAGTCTTCTTTCCCAGAACAAGAACCCATCATGGATGTAGAATTTTCCATGACTCCCTGTGCCACATTCCTTTTAGCTCTCAGCAAAGTCAGGATCATCCTTATACAGGTCCTTGATGTGCTCGAATCCTAAGACTTTTGCTTCCATTGTAGATATCAAAGCAAATCTTCTTGAGAGTGCATCGGCTACCACATTATCCTTGCTCTTCTTGTAATCGATGACGTAAGGGAAAGTTTCTATAAACTCCATCCACCTGGCATGTCTTCTCTTGAGGTTGGTTTACCCTCTAAGGTGTTTGAGAGTCTCGTGATCAGTGTGGATCACAAACTCGTTGGACAACAAGTAATGTTGCCAAGTCTCCAAAGCTCGGACTAGGGCATAGAGCTCCTTGTCATAGGTGGGGTAATTCAGTGAGGCCCCACCTAACTTCTCACTGAAGTATGCCACTGGCCTTCCTCCGTGGGTCAGCACTGCCCCTATGCCTATTCCAGAGGCATCGCACTCCATTTCAAACATCTTGTTGAAGTCGGGCAGGACTAGTACTAGTGCATGCGTGAGGCTGTCCTTCAAGGCCTGGAATGCCTTCTCTTGAGCTTGTCCCCAGCTGAATCCCACATTCTTCTTCACTATTGCCATCAATGGGGAGGAAATGCTGCTGAAGTTGGGCCCGAATCTTCTGTAGAAGCTGGCCAGGCCGTGGACTCGGCAGGATCGGTCTGGACTCGGTAGGTCTGAAAGGGCAGATCGGGTGGTGTGCGATCGGTGTTTGGCAGATGGCCAATCGCATGGTCATATTTGGCGGGTCTCGGTAGGCACTCCAGAGGTGTTAGCTGTTCAGGCGGGGTGCTCGGCCTATGATACAAGCCTTAACTCATGGTCGTAATGCTCTCGGATAGGTTGAAGAAGTTTAGGAGAGAAACTCGGCCTTAGGCTTCTGATGTGGGGTTTCTGGTATGTGTGATAGGTGGTGGGGTGAAGTGAACCACACGAGGTATAAAGGGCCTTGTGATAAATCACAAACTTAGAGGTAAGAGGACTGGTGATGAGGACATCAGGTCGTACATCCTACCAGGAGACCAGACTGGCCGACCAGGAAGCTTGCCCGAGACAGCAGGACCATCTGGCACGTCTGCCAGACCAGGCAGTACCGCCGGACCCTCGACCTATAGGACCAGACCGGTCAGCATCACCGGCGGAGAGGCCCAAGCTTCCGGCACACTTGGTGGGGACGTGGATGACACCGCCGGTCCCTCTGGTGATGCCGCCGACTCCGGGATCAACTTGGCCGGTCCTCAAGGCATCCCGGCCAGTACCGCGCACAATCCAGCCGATCCAGCCGAGTACACGCGCATTTCCACTTCCACACAAGAGTACTCAGACCAAATGAGCTACCAGCTCCAGGACATGTACCTAGAAGAAGTATCTACACCAGTGGTACCTCAAGGAGCAATGACAAGAAGCAGATCAAGGGCACTCTTCCACAAATTCAGCTTATGGGTCGACAAGCTCCTAGAGGAAGATCAGCTAAGGACAATGGGCCAGAAGAGCAAAGTAGAGTCCAAAGGCTTCTCAACAACACAAGGAACATCAGAGACTTGGGCTTTAGTGGCAAGAGAGGTCAGAGCCCAAAGATTTTTAACCCTACTCCAAGTCGAAGACTAGGAGCAAGGCGCGTGCATGCCACAAGGACGGCCACCTTCCATTTCTTGGCCGTGAGGTAAGTTAAGGTAAGTTTCAATTCGAATATATGCCTCTTTCTGTTTTTCAGGGTAGGATCTAGATGCTTTACATTTTTGAGTGAAGAACCTTTTAGGAATAGGTCCTTTTTTGGTTATACACTTTTGTATCTTTTTCGTTTTGTGCACTTTTGTAAACTTTCCTTTTCTTTGTTTGAGTCGACCCTAGAAGGTCAAGCTGTCGAGCATATTAATAAGGCTCCTTCCAGCATTGTAGTTCGACAACCTTTTTGATATCAATAAAGATCGAATTTTCTTTCTACAAGTTATTCTCTCAAGAGACTTGTGCGCTTAGAACCTAGTTGAGACCAGCCCTCCTAGCTCTAAGTTTGTGATTTATCACGAGGTTCATCACCCCTCGTGTGGTTCACTTCACCCATCCATCTTGTACCAACCAGAAAACCCCCATCCAGAAGCCTAAGGTTGAGTTTCTCACCTAATCTTCTACAAACAGCCCACGCGCATACATCCTTGAATCAAGGCTTGTATCATTTTGGTATCAGAGCTTAAAGCTCCTAAACCTGGTTGTTTCTATCCTTTTGCTTGTTTTGTTTTTAGTCCTTGCATTAGTTTAGGTCGCATTCAAAAAAAATAAAAAAAAAATAACATCAAACTCCAAACCGAGTGCATCTAGCCTCCTACGTGTATCACTAGGGTTTAGATTCACTTTTGCATTGCCATTCACGTTTTCCTTTTTGTTTAATTCACATTTCCATTAATTTTAAGTTAAATTAAAATGAAAACAAAAAGAAAAGAAAAGAAAATAGGAGAATAGCCAAAAAGATTTCGAATTGGATAGCTAGCACAAGTTGTCAAGAAAGTTTCCTTTTTCCTTTTATTCGAATTTCCATTCCTTAGGATTTTTCCTTTTTGCATTTTTTCGAACCCCTTATAAAAAAAAAACCCTCCTAATAATTTAGGAGCATCCTAACTTGTCTTCTTTCTTTGTAGCACACCATGGGAGAAGAAAATAGAGAAGCAACTGAAGCCATGATGGCCATGTTCACCACACTCCAAACACAACTCGCATCCATAGGCGAGAGGTTGGAGCGCGTGGAAATACCGGTGAGATTCCAGGCCATAAGGCACGTGAGAGCTGAGCAAGACCGTCCTGAGGGTCCTGAGCACCTTAGGACATGGCACGAACAGGAGGAACCCCAGCCAAATGGAGATGAGGACACACAACCTCATAACTATCACCATAGGCCGAGAGGACCTCCACGGCAACCAGAGGCAGAAGATGATGGCTTTGAGCCATATGGTCTTCACCAGAGACCAAGAATTCCTCCTAGACATCATGAGGATGGAGATGAACACGCCTATAACTGGGTAACTCTTCCTGATGTTAAGCTAACTCCTCCAAGTTTTGCAGAAAAAGTAGACCCCGAGGCTTACCTAGATTGGAAGAGGAGAATGGATCATATCTTTGATCATTACAACCAACCAGGACCTAGGAGAGTCTCAATGGCAGTAGCACAACTCACGGACAATGCCCTCATCTGGTGGGATCGTGAGGTATCTGACAGAAGGAGGAAGAGAATGAGGCCCATAGACTCATGGGTCGACATGAAAGACCTCATGCAACAAAGGTTTGTTCCACCTTACTTTCATAGAGACTTGCAACGTCGTTTTCGTACTCTTAAGCAGGGTACCAGATCAGTAGAGGAGTACTATGAAGAGTTCGAGAAGCTAAGGAACAGATTGGAGCTCAATGATGATGAAGAAGCCTTGATGGCACAATTCTTGGATGGACTCCAAGAAAGATTCAGCCGCAAGGTGGAAAGGCAAATCTACAATGACTTCAAAGACTTGTTCCACCTATCTGTCCAGGCTGAGCAGCACATCAAACGTAAGAGCCAAGACATCTGCAGCAAGCCTAAGACACCTTGGGCACCAAGCAACATGCCCAAGCCAGTAGACAAAGGCAAGAACATAGAGGTCGAGTCAAGGTTCAAGAGCAAGCCTCCTGAACCCACCCGTGACCAGAGAGAGCCTGGTAAGTCTTCTAACCCTCAAAGATCACGTGACATAACTTGTTTCAAGTGCAGGGGACGTGGACACATCTCAAGGGAGTGCCCAAACAACCGAGTCATGCTGATTACGGAGGCAGGAGAATATGAGTCCCAAGATGAAGAGGACTATGAACCAGAAGGAGAATATGGTGACATTGAGTACCCTGATGTGGGGGAAGTGCTGGTCACTAGACGTATCCTCAGTGCAATGGTGGATCCTTCAGAGACCATCCAAAGGGAGAACATCTTCCACAGCCGTTGCACCATCAAGGGCAAGTTATGTAACCTCATCATAGATGGTGGTTCTTGCACTAACGTTGCTAGTGCGTATATGGTTGATAAGCTAGGTCTAGAGAGGACACGGCATCCTCGACCATATAGACTGAGATGGCTCGATGACAAAGTGGAGCTCAAGATTCATGAGCAAGTCACTGTGCCATTCAGTGTGGGCAAGTACCAAGACCAGGTCGTGTGCGACGTGGTGCCCATGCAAGCTGGCCATCTTCTACTAGGAAGACCATGGCAGTTTGACAAAGAGACCCGACATGATGGCCGAACAAATCTCTACACCTTCGTGCATGACAAGAGAAAGGTCAGCGTAGCTCCTCTTACACCTGCCCAGGTACACGAGCTACAACTCCAAATGAGTAAGGAAAAGAAACTTATCAAGTCTAATTTTTTTATTCAACCAATCCATGTCCGGAGAGCTTTAGCCTCGAAGGATTTAATGTTACTAATGGTCTTCAAAGAAGTTTTGAGTGTAGAACAGGGACAGGTAGAGCTACCTCATGAAGTAGCAACTCTCCTCAACAAATTCCAGGATGTATTTCCAGAGGAGATACCAGCAGGCTTGCCTCCTTTACGTGGCATAGAACATGATACAAGCCTCGATTCAAGGCTTGGATGCGCGTGGGCTGTTTGTAGAAGATTAGGTGAGAAACTCGACCTTAGGCTTCTGGATAGAGGTTTTCTGGTTGGTAAACGATGGAAGGGTGAAGTGAACCACACGAGGGGTGATGAACCTCGTGATAAATCACAAAATTAGAGCTAGGAGGGCTGGTCTCAACTAGGTTCTAAGCGCACAAGTCTCTCTTGAGAGAAAGCTCGTAGGGAAAACTTTCTACTTTATTAATAATCAAAAAGGTTGTCGAACTACAATGCTGGAAGAAGCCTTATTAATATGCTCGACAGCTTGACCTTCTAGGTTCGACACAAATAAAGAAAAGGAAAGTTTACAAAAGTGCACAAAAGGAAAAAATACAAAAGTGTATAACCGAAAAAGGACTTATTCCTAAAATGTTCTTGACTCAAAAATGTAAAGCAACTAGATCCTACCCTGCAAAACAGAAAGAGGCATATATTCGAATGTAAACTTACCTTAACTCACCTCACGGCCAAGAAATGGAAGGTGGCCGTCCTTGTGGCATGCACGCGCCTTGCTCCTAGTCTTCGACTTGGAGTAGGGTTACAAATCTCTGGGCCCTGACCTCTCTTGCCACTAAAGCCCAAGTCTCTGATGTCCCTTGTGTTATGGAGAAGCTATTGGACTTTTCCTTGTGTTTTTGGCCCATTGTCCTTAGTCGATCTTCCTCTAGGAGCTTGTCGACCCACAAGCTGAATTTGTGGAAGAGCGCCCTTGATCTGCTTCTTGTCATTGCTCCTTGAGGTACCACTGGTGTAGAGACTTCCTCTAAGTGCATTTCCTGGAGCTGGTAGCTCATTTGGTCCGAGTCCTCTTGTGTAGAAGTGGAAGTGCACGTGTACTCGGCTGGATCGGCTGTACCGGCTGGATTGTGCGCGGTACTGGCCAGAATGACTTCAGGACCGGCCAAGTTGATCCCGGAGTCGGCGGTGTCATCAGAGGGACCGGCGGTGTCACTCACATCCCCACCAAGTGTGCCGGAAGCTTGGGCCTCTCCGCCGGCAATGTTGACCGGTGTGGTCCTATAGGTCGAGGGTCCGGCGGTACTGTCTGGTCCGGCAGATGCGCCAGATGGTCCTGCTGTCTCGGGCAAGCTTCCTGGTCGGCCAGTCGGTCTCCTGGCTGGATGTACGACCTGATGTCCTCATCATTCCCTCCCTCTTCAGTAGGTTTTGTCCTCAAAACTGGTTCATCTGCATGGAAAGGGGCTAAGTCAGTAACATTGAACGTATTGGACACATTAAACTCACCTGGCAGCTCGATCTGGTAGGCGTTGTTGTTGATCCTCTCGAGCACTCTGAATGGTCCATCTCCTCTTGGTGCTAGCTTGGAACTCCTTAGGTTTGGGAACCTCTCCTGCCGTAGGTGTAGCCACACCCAATCGCCTGGTTGAAAGATCACCTCCTTTCTTCCCTTGTTGGCATGAGTCACGTACTGTCCGGTCCTCTTCTCCAAGTTTTCTGCTACCTTCTGGTGTAATCTCCTTATGAACTCTGCCTTGGATGCTCCGTTGAGGTTGGTCATCTCAGCTGGTGGTAGTGGTGTTTGCTCCAATGGGGTGAGAGGGTTGAAGCCGTATACAACTTCAAATGGTGTCTTCTTGGTTGCTGAGTGCACGGCTCGGTTGTAAGCGAACTCTATGAATGGCAGGCACTCCACCCAAGTCTTTAGGTTCTTCCCTAGTGTAGTTCTGAGAAGAGTTGATAGTGTCCTGTTGACAACTTCAGTTTGGCCATCGGTTTGAGGATGGCAAGTGGTTGAGAAGAGTCGCTTCGTGCCTAGCTTTCTCCAAAGGGTCCTCCAGAAATGCCTGAGGAACTTGGTGTCCCTGTCACATGGAATGAAGTGTGCCATCTTGGAGAATCTGTCCACCACTACAAAGATTGAATCTTTGTGGTTGATCTTGGGCAGACCTAGAACAAAGTCCATCGAGATGTCCACCCATGGATGTGTTCGTATGGGCAGTGGGAGATACAACCTGTGAGGTTGCACTCGGGACTTTGCCTTCTTGCAAGTGATGCATCTTGCACAATGTGCTTCTACTGTCCTCTTGATGCGTGGCCAGTAGAAGTGCTCCTTGACCACTGCTAGAGTCTTGTCGACACCAAAGTGGCCCATGAGTCCTCCTCCATGAGCTTCTCGGATGATAAGCTTCCTTAGTGATCCTTGTGGTATGCACAGCCTTCTTTCTCGGAACAAGAATCCCTCATGGATGTAGAATTTGCCATGACTCCCTGTGCTACACTCCTTGTAGCTCTCAGCAAGGTCAGGATCATCCTTGTATAGATCCTTGATGTGCTCGAATCCTAGGACCTTTGCCTCCATGGTTGATATCAAGGCAAACCTCCTTGATAGTGCATCGGCTACCACATTGTCTTTGCCCTTCTTGTACTTGATGATGTACGGAAGGTCTCTATGAACTCCATCCACCTGGCATGTCTCCTCTTGAGATTGGTTTGCCCTCTGAGGTGTTTGAGAGTCTCGTGATCAGTGTGGATCACAAACTCCTTGGACAGCAAGTAATGCTGCCAAGTCTCCAATGCTCGGACAAGGGCATAAAGCTCCTTGTCATAAGTGGGGTAGTTCAGTGAGGCACCACCTAGCTTCTCACTGAAGTATGCCACTGGTCTCCCTCCTTGGGTTAGCACTGCTCCTATGCCTATTCCAGAGGCATCACACTCCACTTCAAACGTCTTGTTGAAGTCGGGAAGGACTAGCACTGGTGCATGTGTAAGGCTGTCCTTCAAGGCCTGGAATGCCTTCTCCTGAGCTTCTCCCCAGCTGAATCCCACGTTCTTCTTCACTACTGCCGTCAGTGGTGAGGCAATACTGCTGAAGTTGGGCACGAATCTCCTATAGAAGCTGGCCAGTCCGTGGAAGCTCCTTACTTGGCTGATGTTTCCTGGTGTTGGCCATTCTTGTATGGCTCGAATCTTCTCTTCATCAACCTGTAGGCCCTGTGAACTTCAAACAAAACCTAAAAAGACAAGTTTATCAGTACAAAAGGTGCACTTCTTGAGATTGGCATAAAGCTCTTCTTGTCGAAGGGTTTTAAGTACCATCTCAAGATGTGTGAGGTGTTCCCGTAGGCACTTACTATAAACTAGTATATCATCAAAGTAAACTACTACAAACTTACTGATGTACGCCCTAAGAACTTGGTTCATAAGGCGCATGAAGGTGCTTGGGGCATTAGTCAAGCCGAATGGCATGACTGTCCACTCGTAGAGCCCTTGCTTTGTCTTGAAAGCAGTCTTCCACTCATCACCTTCCTTCATTCTTACCTGGTGGTATCCACTTTTGAGGTCTATCTTGGAGAAGACCGTGGCTCCACTCAGCTCATCTAGCATGTCATCCAGTCGTGGTATTGGATGCCTGTACTTGACTGTGATGTTGTTGATTGCTCGGCAGTCCACGCACATGCGCCAAGTCCCATCCTTCTTGGGCACTAGTAGCACTGGTACGGCACATGGACTGAGGCTCTCTCTAACATATCCTTTCTCCAGGAGCTCCTTGACTTGCTTCTCAAGCTCCTTGGACTCCTCTGGACTCATCCGGTAGGCTGGCCGGTTGGGCAGGGCTGCTCCGGGCACTAGATCAATCTGGTGTTCTATGCCACGTAAAGGAGGCAAGCCTGCTGGTATCTCCTCTGGAAATACATCCTGGAATTTGTTGAGGAGAGTTGCTACTTCAGGAGGTAGCTCTACCTGTCCCTGTTCTATACTCAACACTTCCTTGAAAACCATTAGTAACATTAAATCCTTCGAGGCTAAAGCTCTCCGGACATGACTTGGTTGAATAAGAAAGTTAGACTTGACAAGTTTCTTTTCCTTACTCATTTGGAGTTGTAGCTCATGTACTTGGGCAGGTGTAAGAGGAGCTAGGCTGACCTTTCTCTTGTCATGCACGAAGGTGTAGAGATTGGTTCTGCCATCATGCCTGGTCTCTTTGTCAAACTGCCATGGTCTTCCTAGTAGAAGATGGCCAGCTTGCATGGGCACCACGTCGCACACGACCTGGTCTTGGTACTTGCCCACACTGAATGGCACAGTGACTTGCTCATGAATCTTGAGCTCCACTTTGTCATCAGCCATCTCAGTCTATATGGTCGAGGATGCCGTGTCCTCTCTAGACCTAGCTTATCAACCATATACGCACTAGCAACGTTAGTGCAAGAACCACCATCTATGATGAGGTTACATACCTTTCCTTGATGGTGCAACGGCTGTGGAAGATGTTCTCCCTTTGGATGGTCTCTGAAGGATCCACCATTGCACTGAGGATACGTCTAGTGACCAGCACTTCCCCCACATCAGGGTACTCAATGTCACCATATTCTCCTTCTGGTTCATAGTCCTCTTCATCTTGGGACTCATATTCTCCTGCCTCCGTAATCAGCATGACTCGGTTGTTTGGGCACTCCCTTGAGATGTGTCCACGTCCCCTGCACTTGAAACAAGTTATGTCACGTGATCTTTGAGGGTTAGAAGACTTACCAGGCTCTCTCTGGTCACGGGTGGGTTCAGGAGGCTTGCTCTTGAACCTTGACTCGATCTCTACGCTTTTGCCTTTGTCTACGGTCTTAGGCATGTTGCTTGGTGCCCAAGGTGTCTTAGGCTTGCTGCGGATGTCTTGGCTCTTACGTTTGATGTGCTGCTCAGCTTGCACAGATAGGTGGAACAAGTCCTTGAAGTCGTTGTAGATTTGCCTTTCCACCTTGCAGCTGATCCTTTCTTGGAGTCCATCCAAGAATTGTGCCATCAATGCTTCTTCATCATCATTGAGCTCCAATCTGTTCCTTAACTTCTCGAACTCTTCATAGTACTCCTCTACTGATCTGGTACCCTGCTTAAGAGTACGAAAACGACGTTGCAAATCTCTATGAAAGTAAGGTGGAACAAACCTTTGTCGCATGAGGTCTTTCATGTCGACCCATGAGTCTACGGGTCTCATTCTCTTCCTCCTTCTGTCAGATACCTCACGATCCCACCAGATGAGGGCATTGTCCGTGAGTTGTGCTACTGCCATTGAGACTCTCCTAGGTCCTGGTTGGTTGTAGTGATCAAAGATATGATCCATTCTCTTCTCCCAATCTAGGTAAGCCTCGGGGTCTACTTTTCCTGCAAAACTTGGAGGAGTTAGTTTAACATCAGGATGAATTACCCGGTTGTAGGTGTGTTCATCTCCATCCTCATGAGGTCTAGGAGGCATTCTTGGTCTCTGGTGAAGACCATATGGCTCAAAGCCATCATCTTCTGCCTCTGGTTGCCGTGGAGGTCCTCTCGGCCTATGGTGATAGTTATGAGGTTGTGTGTCCTCATCTCCATCTGGCTGGGGTTCCTCCTGTTAGTGCCGTGTCCTAAGGTGCTCAGGACCCTCAGGATGGTCTTGCTCAGCCCTCACGTGCCTTATGGCCTGGAATCTTACTGGTCTCCCACGCTCCAACCTCTCGCCTATGGATGCGAGTTGTGTTTGGAGTGTGGTGAACATGGCCATCATGGCTTCGGCTGCGTCTCTATTCTCTTCTCCCATGGTGTGCTACAAAGAAAGAAGACAAATTAGGGTGCTCCTAAATTATTAGGAGGGTTTTCTTTTATATGGGGTTTGAAAAAAATGCAAAAAGGAAAAATCCTAAGGAAAGGAAATTCGACTACAAGAAAAAGGAAACTTCCTAGACAACTTGTGCTTAGCTGTCCAATTCGAAATATCTTGGGTATTTTCCTATTCTCTTTTCTTTCCTTTCTCTTTTCTTTTCTTTTTCTTTTTAATTTAACTTAAAATTAATGGAAATATGAATTAAACAAAAGGAAAACGTGAATGCAATGCAAAAGTGAACCTAAACCCTAGTGATACACGTAGGAGGCTAGATGCACTCGGTTTGGAGTTTGATGTTGTTTTTTTGATTTTTCTTGAATGCGACTTAAACTAATGCAAGAACTAAAACAAACAAGCAAAAGGATAGAAACAACCTGGTTTAGGAGCTTTAAGCTCTGATACCAAAATGATACAAGCCTTGATTCAAGGATGTATGCTGGGGCTGTTTGTAGAAGATTAGGTGAGAAACTCAACCTTAGGCTTCTGGATAGGGGTTTTCTGGTTGGTAAACGATGGAAGGGTGAAGTGAACCACACGAGGGTGATGAACCTCGTGATAAATCACAAACTTAGAGCTAGGAGGGCTGGTCTCAACTAGGTTCTAAGCGCACAAGTTCTTGAGAGAAAACTTGTAAAAAGTTCTACTTTATTAATAATCAAAAGGTTGTCGAACTACAATGCTGGAAGGAGCCTTATTAATATGCTCGACAGCTTGACCTTCTAGGGTCGACTCAAATAAAAAAGGAAAGTTTACAAAAGTGCACAAAGGAAAAGATACAAAAGTGTATAACCGAAAAAGGACCTATTCCTAAAATGTTCTTGACTCAAAAATGTAAAGCAACTAGATCCTACCCTGCAAAACAGAAAGAGGCATATATTGAATTGAAACTTACCTTAACTTACCTCACGGCCAAGAAATGGAAGGTGGCCGTCCTTGTGGCATGCACGCGCCTTGCTCCTAGTCTTCGACTTGGAGTAGGGTTAGGAATCTTTGGGCCCTGACCTCTCTTGCCACTAAAACCCAAGTCTCTGATGTCCTTGTGTTGTTGAGAAGCCTTCGGACTCTTCTTTGCACTTCTGGCCCATTGTCCTTAGTCGATCTTCCACTAGGAGCTTGTCCACCCATAAGTTGAACTTGTGGAAGAGCCCTTGATCTGCTTCTTGTCATTGCTCCTTGAGGTACCACTGGTGTAGACTTCCTCTAAGTGCATGTCCTGGAGCTGGTAGCTCATTTGGTCCGAGTCCTCTTGTGTAGAAGTGGAAGTGCGCGTGTACTCGGCTGGATGGCTGTACCGGCTGGATTGTGTGCGGTACTGGCCGGAATGACTTCAGGACCGGCCAAGTTGATCCCGGAGTCGGCGGTGTCATCAGGGGGACCGGCGGTGTCATTCACGTCCCCACCAAGTGTGCCGGAAGCTTGGGCCTCTCCGCCGGCGATGTTGACCGGTCTGGTCCTATAGGTCGAGGTCCGGCGGTACTGTCTGGTCCGGCAGGCGCCAGATGGTCCTGCTGTCTCGGGCAAGCTTCCTGGTCGGCCAGTCTGGTCTCCTGGCTGGATGCGACCTGATGTCCTCATCACCAACACCAGATTGATCTAGTGGCCGGAGCAGCCCTGCCCAACCGGCCAGCCTACCGGATGAGTCCAGAGGAGTCCAAGGAACTTGAGAAGCAAGTCAAGGAGCTCCTGGAGAAAGGATATGTTGGAGAGAGCCTCAGTCCATGTGCTGTACCAGTGCTACTAGTGCCCAAGAAGGATGGGACTTGGCGCATGTGCGTGGACTGCCGAGCAATCCAACAACATCACAGTCAAGTATAGGCATCCAATACCACGACTGGATGACATGCTAGATGAGCTGAGTGGAGCCACGGTCTTCCAAGATAGACCTCAAAAGTGGATACCACCAGGTAAGAATGAAGGAAGGTGATGATGGAAGACTGCTTTCAAGACAAAGCAAGGGCTCTACGAGTGGACAGTCATGCCATTTGGCTTGACTAATGCCCCAAGCACCTTCATGCCTTATGAACCAAGTTCTTAGGGCGACATCAGTAAGTTTGTAGTAGTTTACTTTGATGACATACTTGTTTATAGTAAGTGCCTACGGAACACCTCACACATCTTGAGATGGTACTTAAAACCCTTCGACAAGAAGAGCTTTATGCCAATCTCAAGAAGTGCACCTTTTGTACTGATAAGCTTGTCTTTTAGGTTTTGTTGTAAGTTCACAGGGCCTACAGGTTGATGAAGAGAAGATTCGAGCCATACAAGAATGGCCAACACCAGGAAACATCAGCCAAGTAAGGAGCTTCCACGGACTGGCCAGCTTCTATAGGAGATTCGTGCCCAACTTCAGCAGTATTGCCTCACCACTGACGGCAGTAGTGAAGAAGAACGTGGATTCAGCTGGGGAGAAGCTCAGGAGAAGGCATTCCAGGCCTTGAAGGACAGCCTTACACATGCACCAGTGCTAGTCCTTCCCGACTTCAACAAGACGCTTTGAAGTGGAGTGTGATGCCTCTGAATAGGCATAGGAGCAGTGCTAACCCAAGGAGGGAGACCAGTGGCATACTTCAGTGAGAAGCTAGGTGGTGCCTCACTGAACTACTCCCACTTATGACAAGGAGCTCTATGCCCTTGTCCGAGCATTGGAGACTTGGCAGCATTACTTGCTGTCCAAGGAGTTTGTGATCCACACTGATCACGAGACTCTCAAACACCTCAGAGGGCAAACCAATCTCAAGAGGAGACATGCCAGGTGGATGGAGTTCATAGAGACCTTCCTGCACATCATCAAGTACAAGAAGGGCAAAGACAATGTGGTAGCCGATGCACTATCAAGGAGGTTTGCCTTGATATCAACCATGGAGGCAAAGGTCCTAGGATTCGAGCACATCAAGGATCTATACAAGGATGATCCTGACTTGCTGAGAGCTACAAGGAGTGTAGCACAGGGAGTCATGGCAAATTCTACATCCATGAGGGATTCTTGTTCCGAGAAAGAAGGCTGTGCATACCACAAGGATCGGGAGCTTATCATCCGAGAAGCTCATGGAGGAGGACTCATGGGCCACTTTGGTGTCGACAAGACTCTAGCAGTGGTCAAGGAGCACTTCTACTGGCCACACATCAAGAGGACAGTAGAAGCTCATTGTGCAAGATGCATCACTTGCAAGAAGGCAAAGTCCCGAGTGCAACCTCACGGGTTGTATCTCCCACTGCCCATACCACACATCCATGGGTGGACATCTCAATGGATTTTGTTCTAGGTCTGCCTAAGATCAACCACAAAGATGCAATCTTTGTAGTGGTGGACAGATTCTCCAAGATGGCACACTTCATCCCATGTGCCAATGTCAATGATGCCACAAACAGCTGAGCTGTTCTTCAGGGAGATAGTACGGCTTCATGGAGTGCCAAGGACCATCGATCAGACAGGGACACCAAGTTCCTCAGCCATTTCTGGAGGACCCTTTGAGAAAGCTAGGCACGAAGCTACTCTTCTCACCACTGCCATCCTCAAACCGATGGCCAAACTGAAGTTGTCAACAGGACACTATCAACTCTTCTCAGAACTACACTAGGGAAGAACCTAAAGACTTGGGTGGAGTGCCTGCCATTCATTGAGTTCGCCATAAACCGAGACTGCACTCAGCAACCAAGAAGACACCATTTGAAGTGGTATACGGCTTCAACCCTCTCACCCCATTGAGCAAACACCACTGCCACCAGCTGAGATGACCAACCTCAACGGAGCATCCAAAGCAGAGTTCATAAGGAGGTTACACCAGAAGGTAGCAGAAAACTTGGAGAAGAGGACCGGACAGTACGTGACTCATGCCAACAAAGGAAGAAAGGAGGTGATCTTTCAACCAGGCGATTGGGTGTGGCTACACTTACGGCAGGAGAGGTTCCCAAACCTAAGGAGTTCCAAGCTAGCACCAAGAGGAGATGGACCATTCAGAGTGCTCGAGAGGATCAACAACAACGCCACCGGATCGAGCTCCAGGTGAGTTTAATGTGTCCAATACGCTCAATGTTACTGACTTAGCCCTTTCCATGCAGATGAACCAGTTTTGAGGACAAACCTACTGAAGAGGGAGGGAATGATGAGGACATCAGGTCGTACATCCAGCCAGGAGACCAGACTGACCAGGAAGCTTGCCCGAGACAGCGGACCCTGCGACCTATAGGACCAGACCGTCTCAACATTGCCATGGAGAGGCCCAAGCTTCCGCACACTTGGTGGGGACGTGATGACACCGCCGTCCCCTGGTGATGCCGCCAACTCCTGGGATCAACTTGGCCGGTCCTGAAGGCATTCCGCCAGTACCGCAGACAATCCAGCCGGTACAGCCATCCAGCCGAGTACACACACATTTCCACTTCTACACAAGAGGACTGGACCAAATGAGCTACCAGCTCCAGGACATGCAAGAGAAGTATCTACACCAGTGGTACCTCCAGGAGCAATGACAAGAAGCATATCAAGAGCACTCTTCCACAAATTCAGCTTATGGGTCGACAAGCTTCTAGAGGAAGAGCAGCTAAGGACAATGGGCCAGAAGAGCAAACTTGAGTCCAAAGGCTTCTCAACAACACAAGGAACATCAGAGACTTGGGCTTTAGTGGCAAGAGAGGTCAGGGCCCAAAGATATTTAACCCTACTCCAAGTCGAAGACTAGGAAGCGTCATGCCACAAGGGACCTTCCATTCTTGGCGTGAGGTAAGTTAAGGTAAGTTTTCAATATGAATATTTGCCTCTTTCTATTTTGCAGGGTAGGATCTAGAATATTTACATTTTTTTAGTCAAAGACATTTTAGGAATAGGTCCTTTTTCGGTTATGCACTTTTTTACATTTTCCTTTTGTGCACTTTTGTAATCTTTCCTTTTCTTTCTTTGAGTCGACCCTAGAAGGTCAAGCTGTCCAGCATATTAATAAGGCTCCTTCCAGCATTGTAGTTCGACAACCTTTTTGATATTAATAAAGTAAAACTTTTCTCAACAAGTTTTCTCTCAAGAATCTTGTGCGCTTAGAATCTAATTGAGACCAGCCCTCCAAGCTCTATGTTTGTGATTTATCACGGGGTTCATCACCCTCGTGTGGTTCACTTCACCCTTCCATCGTTTACCAACCAGAAAACCTATCCAGAAGCCTAAGGTTGAGTTTCTCACCTAATCTTCTACAAACAGGAGCCTTGAATCAAGGCTTGTATCATTTTGGTATCAGAGCTTAAAGCTCCTAAACCAGGTTGTTTCTATCCTTTGCTTGTTTTGTTTCTAGTTCTTGCATTAGTTTAAGTCGCATTCAAGAAAATCAAAAATAACATCAAACTCAAACCGAGTGCATCTAGCCTCCTCGTGTATCACTAGGGTTTAGATTCACTTTTGCATTTTTTTCCTTTTGTTTTCATATTTTTTATTTTAAGTTAAATTAAAAAGAAAAGAAAAAAAAAGAAAAATAAAGAATTTAATTGGACAGCTAGCAAGTTGTCTAGAAGTTTCCTTTTTTGAATTTCCTTTCTTAGATTTTTCCTTTTGCATTTTTTTCAAACCTATAAAAGAAAACTCTCCTAATAATTTAGGAGCACCCTAATTGTCTTCTTTCTAAAGCATGGGAGAAGAGAATAGAGAAGCAAGCCATGATGGCCATGTTCACCACCTCCAAACAACTCGCATCCATAGGCGAGAGGTTGGAGCGTGGAGAGACCAGTGAAGGATTCCAGGCCATAAGGCACGTGAGAGCTGAGCAAGACCGTCCTGAGGGTCCTGAGCACCTTAGGACACGGCAAGAACAGGAGGAACCCCAGCCAGATGGAGATGAGGACATGCAACCTCATAACTATCACCATAGGCCGAGAGGACCTCCACGGCAACCAGAGGCAGAAGATGATGGCTTTGAGCCATATGGTCTTCACCAGAGACCCAGAATGCCTCCTAGACGACATGAGGATGGAGATGAACACACCTACAACCGGGTAATTCATCCTGATGTTAAACTAACTCCTCCAAGTTTTGCAGGAAAAGTAGACCCCGAGGCTTACCTAGATTGGGAGAGGAGAATGGATCATATCTTTGATCACTACAACCAACCAGGACCTAGGAGAGTCTCAATGGCAGTAGCACAACTCACGGACAACGCCCTCATCTGGTGGGATCGTGAGGTATCTGACAGAAGGAGGAAGAGAATGAGACCCGTAGACTCATGGGTCGACATGAAAGACCTCATGAGACAAAGGTTTATTCCACCTTACTTTCATAGAGATTTGCAACGTCGTGTTCGTACTCTTAAAGGGTACCAGATCAGTAGAGAGTACTATGAAGGTTAGCTAAGGAACAGATTGGAGCTCAATGATGATGAAGAAGCATTGATGGCACAATTCTTGGATGGACTCAAGAAAGGATCCCAAGGTGGAAGGCAAATCTACAATGACTTCAAGACTTGTTCCACCTATCTGTAGCTGAGCAAGTAAACAGACGATCCGCCAAACCTAAGACACCTTGGGCACCAAGCAACATGCCTAAAACCGTGGACAAAGGCAAAAGCGTAGAGATCGAGTCAAGGTTCAAGAGCAAGCCTCCTGAACCCACCCGTGACCAGAGAGAGCCTGGTAAGTCTTCTAACCCTCAAAGATCACGTGACATAACTTGTTTCAAGTGCAGGGGACGTGGACACATCTCAAGGGAGTGCCCAAACAACCGAGTCATGCTGATTACGGAGGCAGGAGAATATGAGTCCCAAGATGAAAAGGACTATGAACCAGAAGGAGAATATGGTGACATTGAGTACCCTGATGTGGGGGAAGTGCTGGTCACTAGACATATCCTCAGTGCAATGGTGGATCCTTCAGAGACCATCCAGAGGGAGAACATCTTCCACAGCCGTTGCACCATCAAGGGAAAGGTATGTAACCTCATCATAGATGGTGGTTCTTGCACTAACGTTGCTAGTGCGTATATGGTTGATAAGCTAGGTCTAGAGAGGACATGGCATCCTCGACCATATAGACTGAGATAGCTCGATGACAAAGTGGAGCTAAAGATCCATGAACAAGTCATTGTACCATTCAGTGTGGGCAAGTACCAGGATCAAGTCGTGTGCGACGTGGTGCCCATGCAAGCTGGCCATTTTCTGCTAGGAAGACCATGGCAGTTTGACAAAGAGACCAGGCATGATGGCAGAACCAATCTCTACACCTTCGTGCATGACAAGAGAAAGGTCAGCCTAGCTCCTCTTACACCTGCCCAAGTACATGAGCTACAACTCCAAATGAGTAAGGAAAGAAAACTTGTCAAGTCTAACTTTCTTATTCAACCTAGTCATGTCCGGAGAGCTTTAGCCTCGAAGGACTTAATGTAACTAATGGTTTTCAAGGAAGTGTTGAGTATAGAACAGGGACAGGTAGAGCTACCTCATGAAGTAGCAACTCTCCTCAACAAATTCCAGGATGTATTTCCAGAGGAGATACCAGCAGGCTTGCCTCCTTTACGTGGCATAGAACACCAGATTGATCTAGTGACCGGAGCAGCCCTGAACCCAGCCTACGGATGAGTCAGAGTCCAGGAGAAACAGTCAAGGAGCTCCTGGAGAAAGGATGTTAGAGAGCCTCAGTCCATGCTGGTGCTACTAGTGCCCAAGAAGGATGGAACTTGGCGCATGTGTGTGGACTGCCGAGCCATCAACAACATCACAGTCAAGTATAGGCATCCAATACCACGACTGGATGACATGCTAGATGAGCTGAGTGGAGCCACGATCTTCTCCAAGATAGACCTCAAAGTGGATACCACCAGGTAAGAATGAAGGAAGGTGATGAGTGGAAAACCGCTTTCAAGACAAAGCAAGGACTCTATGAGTGGACAGTCATGCCATTTGGCTTGACTAATGCCCCAAGCACCTTCATGCGCCTTATGAACCAAGTTCTTAGGGCGTACATCAGTAAGTTCGTAGTAGTTTACTTTGATGACATTTTGGTTTATAGTAAGTGCCTACGGGAACACCTCACACATCTTGAGATGGTACTTAAACCCCTTCGACAAGAAGAGCTTTATGCCAATCTCAAGAAGTGCACCTTTTGTACTGATAAGCTTGTCTTTTAGGTTTTGAGTTCTGAAGGTTGATGAGAGAAGATTGAGCCATACAAGAATGGCCAACACCAGGAACATCAGCCAAGTGAGGAGCTTGGACTGGCCAGCTTCTATAGAATTTGTGCCCAACTTCAGTGACCTCACTGACTAGTGGTGAAAGAAAGTGGGATTCAGCACTCAGAAGGCATTCAAGACCTTGAAGGACAGCCTTACACATGCACCAGTGCTAGTCCTGCCCGACTTCAACAAGACGTTTGAAGTGGAGTGTGATGCCTCTGGAATAGGCATAGGAGCAGTGCTAACCCAAGGAGGGAGACCCGTGGCATACTTCAGTGAGAAGCTAGGTGGTGCCTCACTGAACTACCCCACTTATGACAAGGAGCTCTATGCCCTTGTCCGAGCATTGGAGACTTGGCAGCATTACTTGCTGTCCAAGGAGTTTGTGGTCCACACTGATCACGAGACTCTCAAACACCTCAGTGGGCAAACCAATCTCAGAGGAGACATGCCAGGTGGATGGAGTTCATAGAGACCTTCCCGTACATCATCAAGTACAAGAAGGCCGAAGACAATGTGGTAGCCGATGCACTATCAAGGAGGTTTGCCTTGATATCAACCATGGAGGCAAAGGTCTTAGGATTCGAGCACATCAAGGATCTATACAAGGATGATCAGATGCTGTGGTGATGAGGACATCAGGTCGTACATCCAGCCAGGAGACCAGACTGGCCGACCAGGAAGCTTGCCGAGACAGCAGGACCATCTGGCACGTCTGCCGGACCAGGCAGTACCGCCGGACCCTCGACCTATAGGACCAGACCGGTCAGCATCGCCGGCGGGGAGGCCCAAGCTTCCGGCACACTTGGTGGGGACGTGGATGACACCGCCGGTCCCTCTGGTGATGCCGCCAACTCCGGGATCAACTTGGCGGTCCTGAAGTCATTCCGGCCAGTACGCGCACAATCCGGTACAGGCCATCCCGCAGTACCGCACTTCCACTTCTACACAGAGGACTCGGACCAAATGAGCTACCAGCTCCAGGACATGCACTTAGAGGAAGTATCTACACCAGTGGTACCTCAGGAGCAATGACAAGAAGCAGATCAAGCACTCTTCCACAAATTCAGCTTATGGGCCGACAAGCTCCTAGAGGAAGAGCAGCTAAGGACAATGGGCCAGAAGAGCAAATTAGAGTCAAAGGCTTCTCAACAACGCAAGGAACATCAGAGACTTGGGCTTTAGTGGCAAGAGAGGTCAGGGCCCAAAGATATTTAACCCTACTCCAAGTCGAAGACTAGGAGCAAGGCACGTGCATGCCACAAGGACGGCCACCTTCCATTTCTTGGCCATGAGGTGAGTTAAGGTAAGTTTACATTCGAATATATTTGCCTCTTTCTGTTTTGCAGGGTAGGATCTAGTTGCTTTACATTTTGAGTCAAAAACATTTTAGGAATAGGTCCTTTTTTTGATTATGCACTTTTGTATCTTTTCCTTTTGTGCACTTTTGTAAACTTTCCATTTTTCTTATTTGAGTCGACCCTAGTAGGTCAAGCTGTCGAGCATATTAATAAGGCTCCTTCCAGCATTGTAGTTCGACAACCTTTTTGATTATTAATAAAGTAGAACTTTTCCCTACAAGTTTTCTCTCTAAGAATCTTGTGCGCTTAGAACCTAGTTGAGACCAGCCCTCCTAGCTCTAAGTTTGTGATTTATCACGAGGTTCATCACCCCTCGTGTGGTTCACTTCACCCTTCCATCGTTTACCAACCAGAAAACCCTATCCAGAAGCCTAAGGTTGAGTTTCTCACCTAATCTTCTACAAACAGCCCACGCGCATACATCCTTGAATCAAGGCTTGTATCATTTTGGTATCAGAGCTTAAAGCTCCTAAAACCAGGTTGTTTCTATCCTTTTGCTTGTTTTGTTTTGTGTTCTTGCATTAGTTTAAGTCGCATTCAAGAAAAATCAAAAAAATAACTTCAAACTTCAAACCGAGTGCATCTAACCTCCTACGTGTATCACTAGGGTTTAGAATTCACTTGTTGCATTGCATACGAGTTTTCCTTTTGTTTTATTCTTATTTCCATTAGTTTTAAGTTAATTTAAAAAGAAAAAGAAAAGAAAAGAAAAGGGAAAGAGGAGATATTTCGAATTGGACAGCTAAGCATAAGCATCTAGAAGGTTTCCTTTTTCTTGGTCGAATTTCCTTTCCTTAGGATTTTTCCTTTTGCATTTTTTTCAACCCACATATAAAACGAAAACTCTCCTAATAATTTAGGAGCACCTAACTATCTTCTTTCTTTGTAGCACACATGGGAGAAGAGAATAGAGACGCAGCTGAAGCCATGATGGCCATGTTCACCACACTCCAAACCCAACTCGCATCCATAGGCGAAAGGTTGGAGCGCGTGGAGAGACCAGTGAGATTCCAGGCCATAAGGCACGTGAGGGCTGAGCAAGACCGTCCTGAGGGTTCTGAGTACCTTAGGACACGGCACGAACAGGAGGAACCCCAGCCAGATGGAGATGAGGACACGCAACCCCATAACTATCACCATAGGCCGAGAGGACCTCCACGGCAACCAGAGGCAGAAGATGATGGCTTTGAGCCATATGGTCTTCACCAGAGACCAAGAATGCCTCCTAGACGTCATGAGGAGGGAGATGAACACACCTATAACCGGGTATTCATCCTGATGTTAAACTAACTCCTCCAACTTTTGCAGGAAAAGTAGACCCCGAGGCTTACCTAGATTGGGAGAAGCGTATGGATCACATCTTTGATCACTACAACCAACCAGGACCTAGGAGAGTCTCAATGGCAGTAGCACAACTCACGGACAATGCCCTCATCTGGTGGGATCGTGAGGTATCTGACAGAAGGAGGAAGAGAATGAGACCCGTAGACTCATGGGTCGACATGAAGGACCTCATGCGACAAAGGTTTGTTCCACCTTACTTTCATAGGGATTTGCAACGTCGTTTTTGTACTCTTAAGCAGGGTACCAGATCAGTAGAGGAGTACTATGAAGAGTTCGAGAGGTTGAGGAACAGATTGGAGCTCAATGATGATGAAGAAGCATTGATGGCGCAATTCTTGGATGGACTCCAAGAAAGGATCAGCTGCAAGGTGGAGAGGCAAATCTACAACGACTTCAAGGACTTGTTCCACCTATCTGTGCAAGCTGAACAGCACATCAAACGTAAGAGCCAAGACATCTGCAGCAAGCCTAAGACACCTTGGGCACCAAGCAACATGCCTAAGACAGGACAAAGGCAAAAGCGTGAGATCGAGTCAAGGTTCAAGAAAGCCTCCTGAACCCACCCGTGACCACAGAGAGCCTGGTAAGTCTTCTAACCCTCAAAGATCACGTGACATAACTTGTTTCAAGTGTAGGGGACGTGGACACATCTCAAGGGAGTGCCCAAATAACCGAGTCATGCTGATTACGGAGGCAGGAGAATATGAGTCCCAAGATGAAGAGGACAATGAACCAGAAGGAGAGTACGGTGACATTGAGTACCCTGATGTGGGGGAAGTGCTGGTCACTAGACGTATCCTCAGTGCAATGGTGGATCCTTCAGAGACCATCCAAAGGGAGAACATCTTCCACAGCCGTTGCACCATCAAGGAAAGGTATGTAACCTCATCATAGATGGTGGTTCTTGCACTAACGTTGCTAGTGCGTATATGGTTGATAAGCTAGGTCTAGAGAGGACACGGCATCCTCGACCATATAGACTGAGATGGCTCGATGACAAAGTGGAGCTCAAGATTCATGAGCAAGTCACTGTGCCATTCAGTGTGGGCAAGTACCAAGACCAGGTGGTGTGCGACGTGGTGCCCATGCAAGCTGGCCATCTTCTGCTAGGAAGACCATGGCAGTTTGACAAAGAGACCAGGCATGATGGCAGAACCAATCTCTACACCTTCGTGCATGACAAGAGAAAGGTCAGCCTAGCTCCTCTTACACCTGCCCAAGTACATGAGCTACAACTCCAAATGAGTAAGGAAAAGAAACTTGTCAAGTCTAACTTTCTTATTCAACCTAGTCATGTCCGGAGAGCTTTAGCCTCGAAGGACTTAATGTTACTAATGGTTTTCAAGGAAGTGTTGAGTATAGAACAGGGACAGGTAGAGCTACCTCATGAAGTAGCAACACTCCTCAACAAATTCCAGGATGTATTTCCAGAGGAGATACCAGCAGGCTTGCCTCCTTTACGCGGCATAGAACATCAGATTGATCTAGTGCCGGAGCAGCCCTGCCCAACCGGCCAGCCTACCGGATGAGTCCAGAGGAGTCCAAAGAGCTTGAGAAGCAAGTCAAGGAGCTCCTGGAGAAAGGATATGTTCGAGAGAGCCTCAGTCCATGTGCTGTACCAGTGCTACTAGTGCCCAAGAAGGATGGAACTTGGCGCATGTGTGTGGACTGCCGAGCCATCAACAACATCACAGTCAAGTATAGGCATCCAATACCACGACTGGATGACATGCTAGATGAGCTGAGTGGAGCCACGATCTTCTCCAAGATAGACCTCAAAGTGGATACCACCAGGTAAGAATGAAGGAAGGTGATGAGTGGAAAACCGCTTTCAAGACAAAGCAAGGACTCTATGAGTGGACAGTCATGCCATTTGGCTTGACTAATGCCCCAAGCACGTTCATGCGCCTTATGAACCAAGTTCTTAGGGCGTACATCAGTAAGTTTGTAGTAGTTTACTTTGATGACATATTGGTTTATAGTAAGTGCCTACGGAACACCTCACACATCTTGAGATGGTACTTAAAACCCTTCGACAAGAAGAGCTTTATGCCAATCTCAAGAAGTGCACCTTTTTTACTGATAAGCTTGTCTTTTTAGGTTTTGTTGTGAGTTCACAGGGCCTACAGGTTGATGAAGAAGATTCGAGCCATACAAGAATGGCCAACACCAGGAAACATCAGCCAAGTAAGGAGCTTCCACGGACTGGCCAGCTTCTATAGGAGATTCGTGCCCAACTTCAGCAGTATTGCCTCACCACTGACAGTAGTGAAGAAGAACGTGGGATTCAGCTGGGGAGAAGCTCAGGAGAAGGCATTCCAGGCCTTGAAGGACAGCCTTACACGCACCAGTGCTAGTCCTTCCCGACTTCAACAAGGCGTTTGAAGTGGAGTGTGATGCCTCTGGAATAGGCATAGGAGCAGTGCTAACCCAAGGAGGGAGACCAGTGGCATACTTCAGTGAGAAGCTAGGTGGTGCCTCACTGAACTACCCCACTTATGACAAGGAGCTCTATGCCCTTGTCCGAGCATTGGAGACTTGGCAGCATTACTTGCTGTCCAAGGAGTTTGTGATCCACACTGATCACGAGACTCTCAAACACCTCAGAGGGCAAACCAATCTCAAGAGGAGACATGCCAGGTGGATGGAGTTCATTGAGGCCTTCCCGTACGTCATCAAGTACAAGAAGGGCAAAGATAATGTGGTAGCCGATGCACTATCAAGGAGGTTTGCCTTGATATCAACCATGGAGGCAAATGTCCTAGGGTTCGAGCACATCAAGGACCTATACAAGGATGATCCTGACTTTGCTGAGAGCTACAAGGAGTGTGGCACAGGGAGTCATGGCAAGTTCTACATCCATGAGGGGTTCTTGTTCCGAGAAAGAAGGTTGTGCATACCACAAGGATCATTAAGGGAGCTTATCATCCGAGAAGCTCATGGAGGAGGACTCATGGGCCACTTTGGTGTCGACAAGACTCTAGCAGTGGTCAAGGAGCACTTCTACTGGCCACACATCAAGAGGACAGTAGAAGCGCATTGTGCAAGATGCATCACTTGCAAGAAGGCAAAGTCCCGAGTGCAACCTCACAGGTTGTATCTCCCACTGCCCATACGAACACATCCATGGGTGGACATCTCGATGGACTTTGTTCTAGGTCTGCCCAAGATCAACCACAAAGATTCAATCTTTGTAGTGGTGGACAGATTCTCCAAGATGGCACACTTCATTCCATGTGACAGGGACACCAAGTTCCTCAGGCATTTCTGGAGGACCCTTTGGAGAAAGCTAGGCACGAAGCGACTCTTCTCAACCACTTGCCATCCTCAAACCGATGGCCAAACTGAAGTTGTCAACAGGACACTATCAACTCTTCTCAGAACTACACTAGGGAAGAACCTAAAGACTTGGGTGGAGTGCCTGCCATTCATAGAGTTCGCTTACAACCGAGCCGTGCACTCAGCAACCAAGAAGACACCATTTGAAGTGGTATACGGCTTCAACCCTCTCACACCATTGGAGCAAACACCACTACCACCAGCTGAGATGACCAACCTCAACGGAGCATCCAAGGCAGAATTCATAAGGAGATTACACCAGAAGGTAGCAGAAAACTTGGAGAAGAGGACCGGACAGTACGTGACTCATGCCAACAAGGGAAGAAAGGAGGTGATCTTTCAACCAGGCGATTGGGTGTGGCTACACCTACGGCAGGAGAGGTTCCCAAACCTAAGGAGTTCCAAGCTAGCACCAAGAGGAGATGGACCATTCAGAGTGCTCGAGAGGATCAACAACAACGCCTACCGGATCGAGCTCCCAGGTGAGTTTAATGTGTCCAATATGTTCAATGTTACTGACTTAGCCCCTTTCCATGTAGATGAACCAGTTTTGAGGACAAAACCTACTGAAGAGGGAGGGAATGATGAGGACATCAGGTCGTACATCCCGCCAGGAGACCAAACTGGCCGACCAGGAAGCTTGCCCGAGATAGCAGGACCATCTGGCACGTCTGCCGGACCAGGCAATACCGCCGGACCCTCGACCTATAGGACCAGACCGGTCAGCATCGCCGGCGGAGAGGCCCAAGCTTCCGGCACACTTGGTGGGGACGTGGATGACACCGCCGGTCCCTCTGGTGATGCCGCCGACTCCGGGATCAACTTGGCCGGTCCTCAAGGCATCCCGGCCAGTACCGCGCACAATCCAGCCGATCCAGCCGAGTACACGCGCATTTCCACTTCCACACAAGAGTACTCAGACCAAATGAGCTACCAGCTCCAGGACATGTACCTAGAAGAAGTATCTACACCAGTGGTACCTCAAGGAGCAATGACAAGAAGCAGATCAAGGGCACTCTTCCACAAATTCAGCTTATGGGTCGACAAGCTCCTAGAGGAAGATCAGCTAAGGACAATGGGCCAGAAGAGCAAAGTAGAGTCCAAAGGCTTCTCAACAACACAAGGAACATCAGATACTTGGGCTTTAGTGGCAAGAGAGGTCATGGCCCAAAGATTTTTAACCCTACTCCAAGTCGAAGACTAGGAGCAAGGTGCGTGCATGCCACAAGGACGGCCACCTTCCATTTCTTGGCCGTGAGGTAAGTTAAGGTAAGTTTCAATTCGAATATATGCCTCTTTCTGTTTTGCAGGGTAGGATCTAGATGCTTTACATTTTTGAGTCAAGAACATTTTAGGAATAGGTCCTTTTTGGTTATACACTTTTGTATCTTTTCCTTTTGTGCACTTTTGTAAACTTTCCTTTTCTTTGTTTGAGTCGACCCTAGAAGGTCAAGCTGTCGAGCATATTAATAAGGCTCCTTCCAGCATTGTAGTTCGACAACCTTTTTGCTAATTAATAAAGATCGAATTTTCTTTACAAGTTATTCTCTCAAAGAAGCTTATGCGCTTAGAACCTAGTTGAGACCAGCCCTCCTAGCTCTAAGTTTGTGATTTATCACGAGGTTCATCACCCCTCATGTGGTTCACTTCACCCTTCCATCTTTTACCAACCAGAAAACCCCCATCCAGAAGCCTAAGGTTGAGTTTCTCACCTAATCTTCTACAAACAGCCCACGCGCATACATCCTTGAATCAAGGCTTTTATCAGATCCACACTGATCATGAGACTCTCAAACACCTCAGAGGGCAAACCAATCTCAAGGGGAGACATGCCAGGTGGATGGAGTTCATTGAGACCTTCCCGTACGTCATCAAGTACAAGAAGGGCAAAGATAATGTGGTAGCCGATGCACTATCAAGGAGGTTTGCCTTGATATCAACCATGGAGGCAAATGTCCTAGGGTTCGAGCACATCAAGGACCTATACAAGGATGATCCTGACTTTGCTGAGAGCTACAAGGAGTGTGGCACAGGGAGTCATGGCAAGTTCTACATCCATGAGGGGTTCTTGTTCCGAGAAAGAAGGTTGTGCATACCACAAGGATCATTAAGGGAGCTTATCATCCGAGAAGCTCATGGAGGAGGACTCATGGGCCACTTTGGTGTCGACAAGACTCTAGCAGTGGTCAAGGAGCACTTCTACTGGCCACGCATCAAGAGGACAGTAGAAGCACATTGTGCAAGATGCATCACTTGCAAGAAGGCAAAGTCCCGAGTGCAACCTCACGGGTTGTATCTCCCACTGCCCATACCCACACATCCATGGGTGGACATCTCAATGGACTTTGTTCTAGGTCTGCCCAAGATCAACCACAAAGATGCAATCTTTGTAGTGGCGGACAGATTCTCCAAGATGGCAGACTTCATTTCATGTGCCAATGTCAATGATGCCACACAAACAGCTGAGCTGTTCTTCAGGGAGATAGTACGGCTTCATGGAGTGCCAGACAGGGACACCAAGTTCCTCAGCCATTTCTGGAGGACCCTTTGGAGAAAGCTAGGCACGAAGCTACTCTTCTCTACCACCTGCCATCCTCAAACCGATGGCCAAACTGAAGTTGTCAACAGGACACTATCAACTCTTCTCAGAACTACACTAGGGAAGAACCTAAAGACTTGGGTGGAGTGCCTGCCATTCATAGAGTTCGCTTACAACCGAGCCGTGCACTCAGCAACCAAGAAGACACCATTTGAAGTTGTATACGGCTTCAACCCTCTCACCCCATTGGAGCAAACACCACTACCACCAGCTGAGATGACCAACCTCAACGGAGCATCCAAGGCAGAATTCATAAGGAGATTACACCAGAAGGTAGCAGAAAACTTGGAGAAGAGGACCGGACAGTACGTGACTCATGCCAACAAGGGAAGAAAGGAGGTGATCTTTCAACCAGGCGATTGGGTGTGGCTACACCTACGGCAGGAGAGGTTCCCAAACCTAAGGAGTTCCAAGCTAGCACCAAGAGGAGATGGACCATTCAGAGTGCTCGAGAGGATCAACAACAACGCCTACCGGATCGAGCTCCCAGGTGAGTTTAATGTGTCCAATACGTTCAATGTTACTGACTTAGCCCCTTTCCATGTAGATGAACCAGTTTTGAGGACAAAACCTACTGAAGAGGGAGGGAATGATGAGGACATCAGGTCGTACATCCAGCCAGGAGACCAGACTGGCCGACCAGGAAGCTTGCCCGAGACAGCAGGACCATCTGGCACGTCTGCCAGACCAGGCAGTACCGCCGGACCCTCGACCTATAGGACCAGACCGGTCAGCATCGCCGGCGGAGAGGCCCAAGCTTTCGGCACACTTGGTGGGGACGTGGATGACACCGCCGGTACCTCTGGTGATTCCGCCAACTCCGGGATCAACTTGGCCGGTCCTAAAGGCATCCCGGCCAGTACCGCGCACAATCCAGCCAGTACAGCCGATCCAGCCAAGTACACGCGCATTTCCACTTCCACACAAGAGGACTCGGACCAAATGAGCTACCAGCTCCAGGACATGCACCTAGAAGAAGTATCTACACCAGTGGTACCTCAAGGAGCAATGACAAGAAGCAGATCAAGGGCACTCTTCCACAAATTCAGCTTATGGGTCGACAAGCTCCTAGAGGAAGATCAGCTAAGGACAATGGGCAAGAAGAGCAAAGTAAAGTCCAAAGGCTTCTCAACAACACAAGGAACATCAGAGACTTGGGCTTTAGTGGCAAGAGAGGTCAGGGCCCAAAGATTTTTAACCCTACTCCAAGTCAAAGACTAGGAGCAAGGCGCGTGCATGCCACAAGGACGGCCACCTTCCATTTCTTGGCCGTGAGGTAAGTTAAGGTAAGTTTCAATTCGAATATATGCCTCTTTCTGTTTTGCAGGGTAGGATCTAGATGCTTTACATTTTTGAGTCAAGAACATTTTAGGAATAGGTCATTTTTTGGTTATACACTTTAGTCAAGCCGAATGGCATGACTGTCCACTCGTAGAGCCCTTGCTTTGTCTTGAAAGCAGTCTTCCATTCATCACCTTCCTTCATCCTGACCTGGTGGTATACTCTTGAGGTCTATCTTGGAGAAGACCATGGCTCCACTCAGCTCATCTAGCATGTCATCCAGCCGTGGTATCGGATGCCGGTACTTGACTGTGATGTTGTTGATTGCTCGGCAGTCCATGCACATTCGCCAAGCTCCTTAGGCTCTCTCGAACATAGCCTTTCTCCAGGAGCTCCTTGACTTGCTTCTCAAGCTCCTTAGACTCCTCTGGACTCATCCGGTAGGCTGGCCGGTTGGGCAGGGCTGCTCCGGGCACGAGGTCGATCTGGTGCTCTATGCCTCGTAGGGGAGGTAAGCCTGCTGGTATCTCTTCCGGGAACACATCCTGGAATTTGTTGAGTAGAGCTGTTACTTCAGGAGGTAGCTCTACCTGCTATTTCTCTACATTCAACACTTCTTTGAAAACCATTAGTAGCATTAGATCCTTCGAGGCTAAAGCTCTCCGGACATGACTTGGTTGAATAAGAAAATTAGATTTAATGAGCTTCTTTTCCTTACTCATTTGCTGTTGAAGCTCATGTACCTGGGCAGGTGTGAGAGGAGCTAGGCTGACCTTTCTCTTGTCATGCACGAAAGTGTAGAGATTGGTTCGGCCATCATGCCTGGTCTCCTTGTCAAACTGCCATGGCCTTCCTAGCAGAAGATGGCCAGCTTGCATGGGCACCACGTCGCACACGACTTGGTCTTGGTACTTGCCCACACTGAATGGCACAGTGACTTGCTCATGGATCTTGAGCTCCACTTTGTCATCGAGCCATCTCAGTCTATATGGTCGAGGATGTCTTGTCTTCTCTAGACCTAGCTTATCAACCATATATGCACTAGCAACGTTAGTGCAAGAACCACCATCTATGATGAGGTTACATACCTTGCCCTTGATGGTGCAATGGCTGTGGAAGATGTTCTCCCTTTGGATGGTCTCTGAAGGATCCATCATTGCACTGAGGATGCGTCTAGTGACCAGCACTTCCCCCACATCAGGGTACTCAATGTCACCATATTCTTCTTCTGGTTCATAGTCCTCTTCATCTTGGGACTTATATTCTCCAGCCTCCGCAATCACCATGACCCGGTTGTTTGGGCACTCCCTTGAGATGTGTCCACGACCCCTACACTTGAAACAAGTGATGTCACGTGATCTTTGAGGGTTAGAAGACTTACCAGGCTCTCTCTGGTCACGGGTGGGTTCAGGAGGCTTGCTCTTGAACCTTGACTCGATCTCTATGCTCTTGCCTTTGTCTACGGGCTTGGGAATGTTTCTTGGTACCCAAGGCGTCTTAGGCTTGCTGCGGATGTCTTGGCTCTTATGTTTGATGTGCTGCTCAGCCTGGACAGATAGGTGGAACAAGTCTTTGAAGTCATTGTAGATTTGCCTTTCCACCTTGCGGCTGATCCTTTCTTGGAGTCCATCCAAGAATTGTGCTATCAATGCTTCTTCATCATCACTGAGCTCCAATCTGTTCCTTAACTTCTCAAACTCTTCATAGTACTCCTCTACAGATCTGGTACCCTACTTAAGAGTACGAAAACGACGTTGCAAGTTTCTATGAAAGTAAGGTGGAACAAACCTTTGCCGCATGACATCTTTCATGTCGACCCATGAGTCTATGGGCCTCATTCTTTTCCTCCTTCTATCAGATACCTCACGATCCCACCAGATGAGGGCATTGTCCGTGAGTTGTGCTACTTCCATTGAGACTCTCCTAGGCCCTGGTTGGTTGTAATGATCAAAGATATGATCCATTCTTCTCTCCCAATCTAGGTAAGCCTCAGGGTCTACTTTTCCTGCAAAACTTGGAGGAGTTAGCTTAACATCAGGATGAGTTACCCGGTTGTAGGCGTGTTCATCTCCATCCTCATGATGTCTAGGAGGCATCCTTGGTCTCTGGTGAAGACCATATGGCTCGAAGCCATCATCTTCTGCCTCTGGTTGCCGTGGAGGTCCTCTCGGCCTATGGTGATAGTTATGAGGTTGTGTGTCCTCATCTCCATCTGGCTGGGGCTCCTCCTGTTCGTGCCATGTCCTAAGGTGCTCAGGACCCTCAGGACGGTCTTGCTCAGCTCTCACGTGCCTTATGGCCTGGAATCTCACAGGCCTCTCCACGCGCTCCAATCTCTCGCCTATGGATGCGAGTTGCATTTGGAGGGTGGTGAACATGGCCATCATAGCTTCGGTTGCTTCTCTATTTTCTTCTACCATTGTGTGCTACAAAGAAAGAAGACAAGTTATGATACTCCTAAATTATTAGGAGGGTTTTCTTTTTATAAGGATTCGAAAATATTGCAAAAAGGAAAAATTTGAGAAATGGAAATTTCGAAAATATGGAGATTTGAACAAAAAAGAAACTTTCTTGACAACTATTGCTAGCTGTCCAATTCGAATCCCTTTGTTATTTTTCCTATTTTCTTTTCTTTTCTTTTTAATTTAACTTAAATTTAATGGAAATATGATTCTAACAAAAAGGAAAGTCGAATATAGCAATGCAAGAATGATTCTAGAACCTAGTGATGCACGTAGGATCTAGATGCACTCGGTATGAGTTTAGATGTTATTTTTTTTATTTTCTTGAATGGAACTTAAAATAATGCAATAACAAGAAACAAAACAAGCTAAAGGATAGAAACAACCTGGTTTAGGAGCTTTTAGCTCTGATACCAAAATGATACAAGCCTCGATTCAAGGCTTATATGCGCGTGGGCTGTTTGGAGAAGGTTAGGTGAGAAACTCGACCTTAGACTTCTTGGATAGGGGTTTTTGGGTTGGTATTCGATGGAAAGGTGAAGTGAACCGCAAGAGGGGTGATGAACCTCGTGATAAATCACAAACTTAGAGCTAGGAGGGCTGGTCTCAACTAGATTCTAAGCGCACAAGATTTTTGAGAGAAAACTTGTTGGAAGAAAAGTTCTACTTTATTAATATCAAAAAGTTGTCGAACTACAATGCTGGAAGGAGCCTTATTAATATGCTCGAAAGCTTGACCTACTAGGGTCGACTCAAATAAGAAAAGGAAAATTTACAAAAATGCACAAAAAGAAAAGATACAAAAGTGTATAATCGAAAAAGGACCTATTCTGGCCGTGGTCTAGGGTGGTCAGGGCATTCAGCAGGGTCTTGGACAGCCCTCATGTGCCTTATAGCCTGGAATCTCACTAGCCGTTCTACACGTTCAAGCCTCTCGCTAATGGATGCGAATTGGGTTTGAAGGGTGGTGAACATGGTCATCATGGCCTCGGTTGCATTCTGATTTGCTCCTTCTACCATCGTATGTTACAAGAGAAAATAAGGGGTGAGTGGCTCCTAAGAATCTTTTTAGGAGTTTTTTTTATACTAGGTTAAAATTTTTAGGAAAAAGGCAAATAAAAAAAAGGAAAGTTTTGCAAAAGCAAAAAGACAATTAATGATGCACTCTTCTAAATTCTAGGCGATTTCTTTTTGATTTTCTTGGGTAATTTTCTTGTTTTAATTTTTGTTTTAACCTAAGAATTAATGGAAATATAACTTAGCAAAAGGAAAAACAATGAATGCAAGAAAAAGAATGATCCTAAACCCTAGTGATGCACGTAGGAGAAAAGATGTACTCGGTTGGTTCTTAGGTGATTTTTTTTTTTTTGAATGAAACTAAACTAATGCACAAAACTGAAATAAAGCTGAAGTAAAAGATAGAAACAACTTGGTTTTAGGAGCTTGAGCTCTGATACCAAAATGATACAAGCCTTAACTCACGGCCGTGATGCTCTCGGACAGGTTGAAGAAGTTTAGGCGAGAAACTACGCCTTAGGCTTCTGATGTGGGGTTTCTGGTATGTGTGATAGGTGGTGGGGCGAAGTGAACCACACGAGATATGAAGGGTCTCGTGATAAATCAAAAACTTAGAGGTAGGAGTGCTGGTCTCGATTAGGTCTAAGCGATAAGAGTTTTGTGGAGAAAACTCTTAGAAACAAATGCTCTCTTTATTAATTATCAAAAGGTTGTCGGACTACAATGCTAAAAGGAGTCTTATAAATATGTTCGGCAGTTTGACCTTCTACGGTCGACCCAAAAGAAAAAATAGAAAAGATACAAAAGTGCATAAAGGAAATATTATAAAAAGGAAACAACCAAAAAAGGACAACTACTTAACTGTTCTTGACTCAACAAAAAAGAAAACTACTAGTTCCTACCCTCCAAAACAGAAAAGGAAAATATATAATTTAAAACTTACCTTCTTACCTTTCGGCCAAAAAATGGAAGGTGGCCGACCTTGTTTACATGCGCCTAGTATTGCACCTTGACTAGGTTAATGAATTTTTGGGTCTTGACCTTCATTGCCACGAGAGCCCAAGTTTCTGGAGCACTTTGATAGGTTGAGAATCCCTTGACTTGATCCTTGCCCTCTTGGCCCATTGCTCTTTGTCTTTGGTCTTCTAGGAGCTTTTCCACCCACAAGCTGAATTTGTGCAAGAGTGCCTTTGTTCTGCTTCTTGTCATGGCTCTTGGTGATACCATTGGTGCAGAACTTTCCTCTAGCTCCATGCCCTAAAGCTGGCTGGTGATCTGGTCCGAATCTCCTTGTGTGGAGCTTGAGCTGGCTGTGTGATCCCGTGAGCCGCCTGTGCCGCGTGTTGAGCTGGCCAAAATGCAATCGGAGCCGGCTGGAATGCTATGTGAGCCGGCGGTGTCACCAGCCGAGTCGGCGGTGTCACCAGCTGAGTCGGCGGTATTGGCCACGTCGCCGCCTGTTGGGCCAGAGATTTGGGCCTCTTAGGCGGCGAAGTTGGTCGGTCTGGCCCTACTGCTCATCGGGCCGGTGGTACCGCTTGGCTCGGCAGACTCGCCTCTCGGCCTTGCTGTCTCAGGCAGGCCTTCTTCATGATCTTATCAGTCATTTTCACAATATGGCCGGCCAGCTGATCTGGTGTCCTCATCAGCCTGTCTGGCCGATCGGATGGGCAGGTGTTTTCGGTTGTTATGCGATCAGCCAAGGGGAATTGGCCGAGTGGCCGATCACATGGCAGGACTTGGCTCGGTTGTGCGTGATTGGTATGGTGTGATTGGTTAGCTGGCCGATTCCATGGCCTAATGTGTTCTCAGGATCGGCTAGTGTGGGTGATTGGTCTGGAGTCTCGGCATTTGCTGTCCAATCAGGCTGGTGGATTGGCTCAGTTGTGTGCGATTGGCCAGGTGCAATTGGCTGGATGGCCAATTGCATGGCAGGACATAGCTCGGCTGTGCGCGATCGGTCTGGTGTCTCGGCATGTGCTGGCTGATTGGGTTGGTGGGCTGGCTCGGCTGTGCGCGATAGGTCAGGTCCAATTGGCTGGATAGCAGATCCCTGCCCGATCGCCCACACCAGCCGAGCAGGAGACCACGCGATTGGCCATCCAGCCGATCACACCAGGCCGGTGGTCCATCACCTGCCAAGTCCCTACCCGATCGCCCACACCAACAGGTTTCGCCACATGATGGGCAACCGGCCTGGTGTGTCGGCTGGATGGCCGATCGCGTGGTATGGCTGAGATCGGCCAGATGGCTGATCTCATGCCCTCCAGAACACTTCTTGGCCAATTTTTGCTTTTTGTCCCCTTTAACTTTTCGTTGTACCTGAAATGAACGAAAAGGTATGCAAGATGTAGAAATATATGCACTAACCTATAAAATGCAATGCTAAATGCCAATGAACGTAAATGGGTGGATAAAATGCCTAAAATACTAATAAAGACACAAAAAAGAGTGGTGAAATACATGGTGAAACAATGCAAAAACCATGGTTATTAGAGTGCAGCCACCCACTTATCATATTCGAGATTTTTCATTACTTACAAAGTCATAATGTAATTCTCAAAATCTCTATCGAATAAACATTTATCCAACACATTTACTAGAGACAGATCAAGCATGTTCTATAATCCAAGCCCGACTTGCATTCACTAGAGACAGATCGAACATGATCTATAAGTCGAGTCCGACTTGCATTCACCAGAAACCAATTGAGCATGATCTATAAGCCGAGCCCAACTCACATTTACTGGAAACAGATCGAGCATGATCTCTAAGCCGACTACGACTTGCCTTCATCAGAATAGAATCGAGTACAATCTATAAGTCGAACCCGGCTCGTGCCCATAAAAATGAGTTCGAATGAGAACCATGAATTGAGTTCATATTACAACAACAAAAATGTACTAAGTATAATTTAAAGTGATGATCAAAACCGACTTCAGGTGCATCCACCTTTAACGCAAAATCTTTTGACTCAATTGATTAATTCGCAAAGTATCATCTTTGTAACTTCGATATCGGTTCGAGTTCGAGTAAACGCTATGTGATTTCGGGATCAGTCCGAGATCGAATAAACATTAACGATTTCAATATCAAAGTAGAGTTTCAAAAGGATAAAATCCTTCATGGACACCAAAAACCAACAAAAAAGTTAAGATAACTCCAATCCAACAAAGAGAGAGATTAACTTAGCAACCCCGCTTGTGTTCATCAGTCAAGCTTCTCCCAAGACCGTCATGTTGGAGCCAAATTCGTTGCACTGAACTGAAGCAGTATGTGCCAACCTTCCTATAAAGAAGTCAGAAACCTCGGCACCTGCCAGCTCGGCCTCAAACTGAACTTCTTGTTCTTTCAGGTTGGTGACCTCTACCCTGAGGTCGACGATCTCTTCACAGAGTATTGGATCAAGAAGCTCCAGATTGGCCCTGACCTCCTGAACCTTAATCAGGCTATTGACTGTGGCATCCTTTTGCACGAATTTCTCTTTTACCTTCTCAAAGGCGGACAAGTATTTGCCAGCGAGCTCCCTTTTTCCAACTCGCAATGTTCTACGGATATTTGAAGACCTGTCTGCGGCCATCCGAGCCAGAAAATCCTTTAACTGGGCCATCTCTTCACCTGCAGTCACCTTGTACTCCTCGAGCTCGAGTACATCCTCTATTGTGTCATGGTTTTTCCCTTAAGGTTCCTTCAAACATCTTGAGATCACGGATGTGGCGGCCCTAGTCGCAAAGGGTCTCAGCCTGGTCTGCGTTCCTCTTCTGAAAGACCTAGAGCTCCGAAGTCACGTCCTAAACCACCTTCTAGATACTCTCGAGCTCGTATGCTTGAGGACAATCCCTCAGCCTTTGTTCGTACGACGCGACCATCATGTTCATTTCCACTACCATATGCAAGCTCAATAGTAATAAGGTTAAAACAAATCAATGATATTTATAAAAAAATTATTGTAAACTCTATTAGCTAGACAAACCTTCCCAACTGCCTAGACGTGTCTACATACGAGTCCTTCTCGATCATATTTCTCAGTGCCGAGACCGAGCACCCAGGGCTTTTCATATGCCTTAGGATCGTTGAGACTCCTAAGACGTCATTGGTGATAGCCTCATCTCGGTTGTGCTCGAACCTCTAATGATATCACCCGGGAACAGTAATTCCCAAGCTCAAAGGTGATCCTCTATGAGGAGCAACCACTCGAACCTTTTTCTAAGAGGCCACCACAGTGTTAGATCAAGTCCATTTTGGAGCTCGATTACCGTTACCATTGGATCTCTCAAAGACATTGTTTTTCAAACTCACCTCCACAACTCCCATCAGAGGAATCCCCCTTTCTGCTATGGCCACAGCAACCCCTCCTTCTACCGTGCCAGCGCTGGACTCAGAACCCACCGAAATTATCCTGTGCAAGTTGCTAAGTGTAGCAGTAAGGTCACCAGCTCGCACCATGTCCGAACTCCGTGAGGTATTGGATCAGAGGAATGTGTGGCGAGTTCGTATCTGGTATTGACTGACGAACTGGAGCACCTGCAAAGATTGAAAATTTTCCAGTAAATTTCATTTTTATATTGAATGATAAAGGCAAGTTGAGTTCGTACTTATCAGACTTCAGTAGGAGGGTAGGTGAACCGAACTGGACCCAGAAGGACACGTTGATCACATGCTCGTCCGATCTTTTCTCGAGGAAAGGATGCCTAATCGTTGGACCATCTCGTAGTATTTGAACTAGATCGTAAAATTCGGAGTTCGCTTTTAGTCGCCTTGGAATATCTACAAAAGACGAAATGCATGAAAGGTTATCATTTGAGAGACAGAAAACAAAAGCAAAGTCTGTACGACACGAGTAAGTTCGAGTTTCTCCTACCGGCCTCGGTAGCCTACTTGGTTGTAAGTCTCTCGAAGTCTCCAACCACAGCTGAATTGACTTTGAAAGAAAAGAACTTCTCTCTCCACCGATCGTCTCGGTTTGGCACATCGCTAATGATCTTACAATTTTCCCTAGGTGAAAAGTAGAAGGATACCCGAACTTCACGTTCTTTTACATTCTACAGACGGAAGAAATCTTGTACTATGAGGGTGAGATCCTCTTCCCGAGCTTGCACGTAAATACCAATTACTTGGCATACGAAATTGGGAGTCAGGGAGTCATTTGAGGGAAGGCTAGCCCGATGCAATATAGGACACTGAGCAGAAAACACAAAATGGGAAATGTCAGTCCACACCGAGCAAAGTAGGTTGGCGAGGTGCACAATGGTAGCCCAACCTAATGGCCTCGGGTGATTGACTCCACACTAGGAGACATAGCACCACCTGTGATGGGAAGTCATAGTCGTGCCTCAGTTCGATGAGGTCTTCAGGTACGAGTGTTGTTCAAAGATGTGGACCAAAGATTTCTTGACCTGAAGTACTCGTGAATTGGCTTTCGGCCATTTTTCTTAGTTTGAAAAAAATACGAATAAATAGAAAGAAATCATAGAAAAGATATGGGAAATAAGATAAACAGTTCTAATAGAAAAAAGGTGAAGAACATGAAGAATATGAACAAATAAAAGCAGACCCTTAGAGAGTAAAAACCTCAACTTAGTCATAGAACGACTACGAATTTCCTTAGAGAGTAAAAACCTCAATTTAGTCATAGAACGACTACGAATTTCACGAAGAGGAAAAGGGACTTTTTTAGAAGAAAAAAAATGGAAGAAGAAATTTTTATTTTCAAAAAAAAAGATGCAAAATATATGGGAGAGGAGAGTGAAGAGAGACAGAAAAAAAAAGTTATCTGAAGATGAAGATGTACGTGACTAAGTGCATAAGGAAAAAAGTTACCATATGACGTTATTTAAAAACGCTTTGAGATAAATGTGACCTTTGAAATCGGTTTGAATCTCAACCATATATTAGAAAGAAAATATCGAGATATTGTGAAAATCGAGATATTCAAATCTTTGAGAGATCACGTGGGTCAACGAACTGCCAATTCAGTTCGCATTATTCACTAAATGGGTTAGGAGCAACTGTTAGAGTTGGATTTGCACATCAGACCCAGTCCATAATAAAAGCCTAAAAATAAGGCCCATAAGCCCATAAAGTAGAAGCAGTCGAGCTCAATTGAGCGAGCTGACAGCGGACATCGCGAGACGAGCTTAATTTGTAAAGGAGTTAGCAAGATATGCGGAGATTATAAAAAAAAAGTTAGTGCAAAAATTTTGGGATGAACTCGATTCGCTAGAATAAATACTGAAGGAAGAGAAAGAATAAGAAAATCCTTTCTTTCTCGATTCCAATCATACTCATTATCAAGGCTTAAAACGACATTCAAACCCAACTACTCCACTCAAACAAATTTCAAATGTAGGATTTAATGCTCACAAACGCTAATCTTTTCACAGACAAAACCAAAATTAGCATACTATCGATAATTCGATGTGTTAGATATAATTTATCGATACAATTTATCGATACAATTTATCGATATAATTTATCGATATAATTTATTGATACAATATATTGATACAATTTTTTTGACACAATTTATCGATACAATTTATCGATACAATTTATCGATACAATTTATTGACACAATTTATCGACACAAGTTATTGATACAATTTATCGATATAATTTATCAACACAATTTATTGACACAATTTATCGACACAATTTATTGACACAATTTATTGATACAATTTATCGACACAATTTATCGACACAATTTATTGACACAATTTAAAAACATAATTTATCGATACAATTTATCGACACAATTTATCGATACAATTTATCGATACAATTTATCGATATAATTTATCGATATAATTTATTGGTACAATTTATCGATACAATTTATCGATACAATTTATCGATACAATTTATCGATATAATTTATTGATATAATTTATTGATATAATTTATCGATACAATTTATCGATATAATTTATCGATACAATGTATCAGTATAATTTATCGGTACAATTTATCAATAAAATTTTATCAATATAATTTATCAATAAAATTTATCAATACAATTTATCAGTACAAATTATGGATACATATTATCAATACAATTTATGAATATAATTTATCATTAATAAACTGATTCTATAACGCAAACACGTTTTGCAATCTTGCTTTAAAGCATTCGCGGAAACTGCTTTATAAAAGCATTAAAGCGTTTCGCAAAACTTGCTTTTTAAGCTTTCGCAAAAACGGTCATATCGCCCGAGGAAAGTGTGCTAAACCCGCTTGATTAAAAACAGTTCCAACAACCGCATGTCTAGGCCTGTCAATTTGGCTCATTACCCACGGATCCCGCCCCATTTGACCCACCGCGGGGCGGGTGTGGATCGAAGGAAAAAAAAAATTTATATACGAGGTAGGTACGGGTCGAAGTTTTGGTATAGCGGGGCGGGTGCGGGTTTTGTTTTATTATTTTGCGGGTTAGCGGGTACCCGCAAATTTTGGGTCAAAATCATTTGACCAAAATTTAAACCAATTTAATTATAAACTAATTTAATTTTAAACCAATTTCATTCTAAACCAATTTAATACCAAATTTGATATTCAAAATTTATATAATTTGATGTTTTGAAAATTAAATTTCGATATATTTGATGTATTAATTTTAGATTTCTTATTATTTAGATTTATTTTAATTAAATATTTTAAAAAAAATTTAAAAACGAAGCGGATTGCGGGTCACCCGCAAATCTACTAGATTAATACAGGGCGGATGCGGGTTTTAAAAAAATGATTCGCAGGTTTTGCGGATAAAATAAATTTTTGAAAAAAAATCTTTAACCCGCCGCGGGACGAATCATACGGGGCGGGTCCGACCCGCTTGACAGCACTACGTGTGTTGTATATCATTTTTATTCACGGCAATAGACAATGACCAAATCAAGTAAAAAAGGTAATATCATTATTATTGACAAGGATGAATATACACTGGTGAATGATGAAATTGATATAAAATATAGCCCGTTACGAGAAAGCCAAATGAAATGTTATTACCTAGTCCATTTCTTATATTGTAATAATTTTTTTCCTTGTCAATTTCATAATCTACATAGAACAAATTTATTGATCTACATTTTCCCCATTCCATTTAGTGGCTCTCTATATCATAAGGACAATTAAACTCCTCTCAAAGAAATTCCGGCAGTTAATCTCCTCTTAAGTTCCATCCTGCAATAACCAACTCCAACATTGTTCAACGAAATCCAAAAAACATCATATGAAATGATACGATAATAAGTTGCATCTTGTTGTTCGTTTTGCAAAAACAGTCGTAATGTCTAATCGCAGCATTTTAATCACAACAAAATCAGTTAATTTCATCAACATCCAAATAATTGAGTCATATATTGCCACATCTAAACAGAACGTTTGGTCGGACAAACAAACATCGTTTGGCCGCTGAATACAACCATAGCGGCGATAGAAAAAAAACAGACCCATAAATCGGTGAGTTAGTTACCTCATGAGTTGGCGGTCAAGGGCTCCGGTGGCCATCATTCCCCGGTTCTCATAAGCACGTCGGAGAAGATACGGTATAGCAGTTTCAACCGGTCCAAAGGGCATGTACTTGCTAACGTTGAACCCAGCTCTCTTTAAACCGAAGGACAATGCATCTGACATACCGTATAGCTGCGCAAACTCTATCTTCCCATTTTCTTTATCGATCCCAAGCTCACTCGCTTTCTTGGAAGCAAGTCGCCCTAAAATAATATATAAATAAGATTCTTCTATTAGCAATCAATTTCACGCCAGAAAGAAGCTATAAAATGTGAGATTACAATGTGATTCCATGGCTTACCCGAACCGGCATTATGTGTTGCAAGAACAACGCCGAAACCCGATCCGTTCGAGGCTTTTTCCATGAGGAAGGTCATGCAGTCGTTGTAGCAAGCGTGCGTGTCCTGAATTGTGTCATGGACTGGTGAATTGCACCCCAAGGAATCTGCCAATCTAGCTTCGGTAGACATATAAGCACCCCTGACTAACTTAAACCCTATAGGAACATTCTCTTTTTCTGCTTCCTGAACCGCCAAATGCAGTCTCTCACCAGCGTCTCTCAAGTAAGCCTGAATCGTGTTGTAAACGATCGGCCGGTCTTTGTCAGTATTGAACATGATAGCTGATGAATAAGCCATGTAATCGATCGCAGGTTGAAGGATTGTGTCTTCGGCATCGATTAGCAAAGGTACATTGGACTCTTGGCATTTCCGACAAATGTCTTGTATCCTCCCGTGAGCTGCTTCGATCTCCTGTTCTTCTTCGACGGTTAACGGTTCCGGTTCTGTGTTTGTGTGGTAGAGAGGACTTGAATCTGAGAAAACTGGGAACGATTTGAGCTTCCAGGAGAGCTTGAAATTCGGACTCTTGTATTCCCACCGAAGCAAATCGCTCACTCGTTTCAGAAGACTGATCGGACAAATGGCGGTTATCTTCACTACCACTGAGCTAAACTGTTAGGACACAAAAAAGGAACACTACAAATCAAATAAACCGGTTCTGCACAACAATAAACCGGGATTTTGGTCAACAGAGAATATTCCTAACGTGTAAATTACTAGTTTTCTTCCGAAAGTTCTAGTCCACCTACAAGGTCAGATTTCCAACTAGGAACCTCGTGCGTATAAAGCTAATCCGATAGTGACGTTAGCCTGTTTTCGGATGCATTAAACAAATTTAAAAAATTGAAGAGTAAATAAATTACACAATAAATGCGTAAGAAAAATATAAGCAATTTATTTAGTTTCAATTTGAAAATTATATATAAATGTGCCTGTGTAAAAGAATAGAAGTGTACTTTGTCAGGGTACGAAGATTTGGCTGTCGAAACAAGTAGTTGCCCATATTTGATAATTACGTCTCCAATAATAAATGAATCGTTTCAAGAAAATGGTTATTAAATAATTAAAGTCAGATATATGTGTTATAGAATTTTCATTTTGGCTGTTCTGATACACGCTTTTTGGTGAGAATGTAAAAAACAGTTTGGCTGTTCTGATACACGCTTTTTGGTGAGAATGTAAAAAACAGAGGAAAAAAAGAAACAGATTAATTCTGATATCAAACAAAGAAACGTTTCTTTTTGACATTAAATAAAGGTATATTCGTGTTTATGTAAGTCAAAATCCTGACCAATTTCGACGAGGTTAATGGAAAACTGGAAATACTTTTAAGGGTTTAAAATAGTGGCCAAGAGATTTCCGTAGTTGATGAAACTAGATCTTTAGCCTTGACTAGAGAAATATCTAGAATAACAAATGTGGAATATGGATTTTAGACGACTTACATGAGATGTTGGTAGGGATTTGGCAGCTTCAATGGTTCGAATGAATTGGTGCATGTTATCATCACAAGAGGCAGCGTCATCGGCGTGTTCGACACCGTATACAAGCATCCCCTTAAGACCCGTAGCCTCGTAAACACTCCTGACGCGTTCAGCGGCGGCGTCGGCGTCTTCACCGGCGCAGAAATGGTCATAAAACGTACCTTTTACAAGTCCAAGCACCATGCCACGTGTCACGGCAGTATCCATAAGTTTAGAGCTCATGACCCATGATCCCAGATCCACCATAGGACCTATCGCTGCCGCATGCAGCACGGCGGTTGAGCGGAGGAGATCGGAGGTTGGGACGGAGGCGAAGAGACGGGCTTGATCGGAGAGATCAATGTCATCGTGAGCTTCGCCGACGGGTTTCGGGTGGTGAAGAGGCGGCTCCGGTGCTTGTTTTCCCAAGGAGATAATCTCCGGTATGACGGCAGTTGAAGCCGTCATGGTGGGAGGACCCACCGGACTTAATGCAGAGAAACGATAAGGACGCCTGATAAAATTTGTCCGGAGTAGACGGGTTGCCATAAAATTCAGAGATTTTATTTTTGAAACACAAAAAAGAACTTTATCTCTCTCTTGGACGTGTCTGAGGCTTTTCGGTTTTTTCGCTGTTTTCTCTACTCTCAATGCTTTGTTGTGTGATTTTTCTCCTCCTATTTACTTCCACGTATATTTATAAGAGAATAAGAAAACCATTTGTATATACATACACGTTTTACGTGCTCGATATATATAGATGCCAATGTGTACATTTCTTAATCAATTAATCATCCATTGCAGTCAAAATTCTTGCCATTGCAACGAAATCTTTATACAGAAAGTCAAAGTTCTTGCCATTCCAGTCCAAAAATATATTGCCATATATTCGGAAAATCTTAAAATACCATATATCTTAATATTCAACCACATATGGTATGATTATTTTCTAAATATTTTGGTATGATATTCATAATGAGTCACATTCACAAAAGAATTATAACTTTTAAAAAGAGTTCAGTACTTGATACTATCATTGTAAGGTTAACTGAGAATCTTTAAAAATTATACTCCGTTGTTTCACTTTAACTATAAGTTTAGTAAAAAAATAATTATAAATGGTTTTCTTAGATTATTAATGCAAATAAAGTTTTTCCTCTTTGACTATTTTGTATTCTACCAATATTTAATTATTTATTTATTAGTTTTATTTATACAAATTTTTAATATAAGTAATTTGTTAGTGTTTAGTATTTTCTAGATCTAACAGAGCAAGAATTTTATCAACAAACAAGAGTAACGGAACCCAAAGTTAAATTGAATACAATTATAAAATTTAGGGGCCACATTATTTATTTGGTCCACAAAAATTAGCTGTTCCTCAAATAAATGTTTTTTGTTTTTGTAAAAAGGTCAATAAAAAGATTCTGCCGTAACTTTTTTTTTTATTAAAGGTGCGCCGTAGTTTTCTGTGAGAAGATTTGTTTGGACAGCAAAATAATAATTACGTAACGTCACAGCCAGCAAGGCCCTGACTATAGCATGAGTCATCGACTCATCGGTTAACTATTTAATTGATAAAATATGATAAACTTTTATTATTTTAAAATTGAAAACAAAATTCTAAATTAGCGAATTTGTTTCTGGTGTTTCTGGCGACACGGTGGAAGGCGATATGAAGGATGAGTGGACGCTGATGAGGACCTGTACTTGTTCTTTGAATCTTTGACTTTTCTATATTAGGATTCCGAATCTTAATAATCACTAATTTGAATAATCAAGTCCTAGTAAAGTAGCTAGTTAAAAATAGAATCCAATAATCAGCAGCCATTCTTTCCTAGTAAAAGTAAATAGTTAAAAATAGATCGAAATCACAAAATAAAAAAGTTTATGGATTTTGATTCATGATGTTCAATTAATAAAAATAACACTTTTGAAAAAAAATTTATTACAAATATAGTATTATTAGTTTTAAATTTTTAAAAATATCACAAATTTAATAGAAATATTTTAAAACTTATTTTTAATAAGAAAAAATTTAACTTTAAAATAGAAAAAAACTCAAATATAATATTTTAGTTATAATTATAATTTAATTATAGTAAATATATAGTTTCATAAAATAATTATGTTATTTTAAAATTTTAATTTTAAAATGCTAAATTTTGAACAAAAATTAAAAAAATGCTATCTAAAAGAGTATTACTCATTCATGATTCCATCCATGGATCTACTATCAAGTGAATAGTTTTTTTTATACATAGAAAGAAACCAGGGCTAAGCAAGTTCTACTATTTAATGGTTAGTTTATATTTGGTGCTGAAAACTAAGTAGTAAATTTGTACTATACAATTTGTCCCCACCAAAAACGTGTCAAAGCTTTATCCATTAGACGAGTGATATCCTTTGGAAGTTTGAAGATGTTCATCGAATAAACTGGCTTGGAGAAAGCTATAGCATTAATTAAGATTTCTTTTCTTGCTAGAGATAGAAATCGAGATTGCCATCCTAAAAGTCTAGAATTGACTCTATCAATAATATACCTAAACATCCGGTGTTTATTAAGTTTAAATTCTTCCGGTACTCCGAGATATTTTCCTCCTCCTCCGACATTATTGATTCTCAATATACGTTGTAAAGATATTTTCATATGATGAAACACTTTATTCCCAAAAATTACCAAAGATTTAGCTGTACTAATAATCTGTCCGGACACTCTCCCATAATCCTGAAATATCTGTCTTAGAGTCATAACATTCTGCATGTCTGCTCTAATAAAAAATAGAGAGTCATCCACACAAAGAGGTGGGAAACGGCTGGCCCATTTCGACTAATTTTCAAAGGCTGAAGAAGATGGTTCTTTTCTCCGGTATGTAGCATTGTACTCAAAACATATGCGCAAAGAATGAACAAATAAGGGGAAAGTGGATCGCCTTGACGTAAACCCCGAGAAGGCTTAAAAGAACCGTAGGGACTCCCATTAATCAAAACTGAGAAAGATGTAGTGGATACACACTGCATAATTGAGTTAATCCATCGGGATGTAAAACCTTTCTTAAGGAGGACTGCTTCTAGAAAATTCCACTCAATGCGATCATATATATGCTTTGGTAATGTCTGTCTTAATGCCCATGAATGATTTAGCACAAGCTTGCTGAACTCATAAGGAGTGCAGAGCTTCATGAGAACAAACACATTATCAGTAATAAATCGTCCTGGAATAAAAGCCGCTTGGTTTTCAGAGACAAGACCATCGAGAAACTTTTTCACTCGAAACACTAAAACTTTGGAGATAATTTTGTATATCACATTATAGAGAGAAATGGGACGAAAATCTTTCATTGTCAGTGGGCATATATTTGTATGATTGAGACATATATTTGTATGATTGAATTCCGGAACCATTAATCTTGTATCCAAGAACCGATTAACTTTCTCGTAAACAACATTTCCAACAATATTCCAATTTTTTCGATATAATGATGCTGATAACCCATTTGGACCTGGAGCTTTATTAGATCCAATAGAAGAAACTGCTTGAAAAACTTCATCTTTCGATACTGCTTTAGTGAGATCCGCATTCATATCATGAGTTACAACTACCAGCACAGTTGAGAGAACAATGTCCATATTTCCTTGGGAAGAAGTCTTAAACAGTGTTGAAAAATAACTTAGTGCTTGTTGAGCAATAGCAACATTTCCAAAAACATCATCCCCAAAATCATTCTTAATTGACAAAATATTATTCCTAAATCTACGATTTTTAGTTATCGCATAGAAACATTTTGTATTTTTATCGCCCTCTTTAAGCCACTTTTTTCTATTTTTACTCTGCCAATATAATTTCTCATCCGAATAAGCTCAAAGTAGATCGTTTTTCAAGGAAGAAATTATTGATGGAACAGTCTGAGGATTTAACTTAGATGTCTTAATTGCAGTCGTGAGTTCTATAATTCGATGATTAGAGTTAACATAAGATGTCCTCTTCCAAAAGGACATAATTTTTCCGCAAGTAATAAGTCTGGGTAACAATGATGAATTAGATGTATGCGGAAAACTATTCCAAATATTAGTAAGCACACATCGAAAATCTTCATTGTTTATCCAACGAGGATCATATTTGAACATCCGTTTCCCTGATTCTGAATTTTTCCTGATTTTAATTATAGCTGATCTGTGATCAGAGTCAATCATATCCAGATATTCTACGATAGTACCCCGATATAAAGCTTTCCATTCACTATTAGCCAAGCCTCTATCCAACCAACACTATAATAACTGATTATTCCGTTTACGAGTCCAAGTCATATTATTTCCTTTAAATGGTAAATCAGACATCATACAAATGGCCACCATTGTTTGGAAATCAAATAATTGCCAAGGGTCACAAACAGCTCCTCCTATTTTATCATGTGCATGGAGAATTGCATTAAAGTCTATACACATAAGCTATGAACTTTTCCGTACTCCAACAATTCTTTGTAATCTTTCCCAAAGATTAATCCTATACTTCCTTATATGATGTCTATATATACATGATAAATAGAATGCATAACCTTTATTAGAAATTTTACAGTCGATCAGTCTTTCGATACATCAACTGAGTTTTTCCACAAAAAATATAAACCGCCATCCATTCCATTGGGTGGGACACACAACACACATTCATAATCTAAAACAACTGCTACATCATGTACTACATTGTTGTTATTTTTAGTCTCCACTAAGAAATGTACGTCCGGAGAATAATCCTTCTTTATTCCCTTGAGACACCGAACTGCCAAAAACCCTCCTACACCATGACAGTTCCAAAATCCAATATTCATATTGATCTCGGTGGAGTATGGCCCACCAAACCATCACCTAGTAATGGTTGACCGGGTTGAGAATTCGATTTTCGCCGTTTTGGATCATGATCTTCCACCGGAGATTCCAATGTACCACGATGACGATGAAGAATCGGTGTGGAAAAAGAACCCAAGTTTCCTTTCCGGCGTTTCGCCTCCGGAGAAATTCCGTTAGTTGCAGCAAGGCAGGGAGACGGTAGAGAGGGTACGTTCTAAATCGTCACAAAACCTGGTGGAGCAATTTCATCATCGCCTTTGTCAGAATCTCCATCATCTCCGGGAGTATCCTCAGACAGAGATTCAACAATAATACTACAAGAAAATATCAAATTCCCGACGACGAAGTTCGTCGGCAATCCGTCGGAAAACACAATTTCCGTCGACTTTCCGACAAACATCATCCGTCATGACTATTTTGTCAAAAACCAATTTCCATCGGAAATTGGTCGGGAATTACCGACGGGTATACGACTAAAGTGTCGTCGGTAAATACTGACGGATATTCGATGGGTCACTTCAATTGGTAATTATCGATGGGTTTTCCATAAGTGTAGCTGTCGGATATTTCTGTCGGATATTTCTGACGGATATTCGATGGTGTCTATCCGTCGGCAAGTACCGATGGGTTTACGATAAAGTATTCCACCGACAAATTCCGACCGCTATTTAATGGTCTTGTCTGTCGGAAATTACCGATGAATTTACGATGAATTTAGTCCGTCTGGCCGTCGATGACTTCTGATGATAGTTACCGTCGGGAATCACAACCGATGGTAAATCCCAAAGGTTTTTATCCGTTGGGAATGAACCAACGACATCGCGATGAAATAAGCTTCCTGACGGACAAGAATCCGTCGGTTATTTCCGACGCTTACGTCCGTCGAAAATAACCAAACAATTGAAAATTTTTTTGAATAATTATTTTTAAAAATTATTCATTAAATATTTTTAAAAAATATATTTATTTTGAAAATAATTTCTTTAAATATTTAATCTAATTAATATTTTTGAAATATTTAATAAAAATATTAAAACAATTAAATAAAAATAATATTTCTAACTATAAATATAATAATATATAAAGTTTAATTGTTTTAAAATTTACAAATTACATCGGAGGAGCAGGAGGAGAAGAAGGAGAAAAAAAGTCATCGATAAATTTGGTTTTCATCATATCTATAATATTTTTAAGCTTTGTCATCTCTATTTCTATAGCCGCCATTTTTTCTTTGAGTTACACATTCTCTTTATTTACAGCCGCAGATGTTGCACCACCGGTATCTACAACTCTTTCGAGTCCTGGATGACGATCATTAGAAAATGGTACTTCATGTAAAAACAAAAAAATATTATTAAAAAAGTATTATAATATTAAATATAAAAATAAATAAAAGAAAAAATCAAACTTACATCAAGAACTAGACGGTTAATATCAGAACAAGGCAATTGGGCGACCGAAGATGAAGATCCAACTTGAGACTATTGAGACAAAATATCAATTTTTTCTTTTTCACTTTTTTGATTACCTCACTAACGAGACCATATTAGATGCGACCAATCTTTTTGTTCGTGTGGACGACTTCGATGATATATATATATTATATCCCACTTACTCCAAGAATCCAGTTTGTCAACACAACATTTCTCACTTTGCTTAGATCTCTTCCTTTTAGTGTTTGAGTAATTAGATAAAACAGAACGGTAAAAACATTACGAGGAAAAACAAAGAAACTTACTTCGGAGCAATTGATCGACACGATGTGCGAAAGAGAAAGAGAGAGAAGGCGGCCACAACGGAGAGGAATTTCATTACAAATTTTGGAAAAAATATAGAAATTTATGAAGTTGTACTCAAATCAGATCAAGTAGGAAACTAATTAAGAGGAGACTTACATTTCCGGTGAGCACTTACTCAGACCAAGAGATTATCGTCCGACGACATCAGTGGCGGGAGGGGAAGAGGCAGAGAAGATAGAAAATTGAAAAAGAAGTCATGGCATCGTTGGTTATATTCGACATTTCTGACTGCAAAATCCGTCGGAAATCCGTCGGCTAAATAATAAATATTTTCGCAAAAACCCGTGTATAATCTTCAATCAGATCCTTAGCCTTTTCTGATTTTTCAAACTTTACCGGATCAATCTGTGAGCTGCCTTCTATGCTTCCTTTTGCCTCTTCACCAGATTTACCTTTTGTGACAACTGGATCCTTGAGTAGCTTTTCATCTGTTAGGATATCTTTCAACCCTAAAACCCCAAAGTGAGCCATCATTCTCACTTTCCACAAAGAAATTTCTCCTGACCCATCAAACCTGTCAACCTCAATCATTGAACTCATCATTATGTATTCAAATCGGTTGTGCTTCTGAATTTCCCAGCAATTCTAAAATCCATGTTTCCCAACACACCATTTGCAATAAACTTGGAAGCACTGATACCACTTGTTAGGATTTTATGATCCTTTCTGATTGTCTTTGGTGTTGGTTTTACAAATTCAAGTGATTGTGTTCCTCCTCTGATTGGCATAGTGTCTTCCTTTTTCCACTTAAATGTCCAATTTGTGCAAATACTTCTGGCACATATAATGGATACCTTGATTTTTCTACTCCATCATCATGTCATGCAGGTCGTCTATTTTTTTATTGGACTTGGGATAAAAAATAGTAGCTGGCGAAGTTAGATATTTCTTCATTAATAATTTGTGCCACAATTGAATCTTCAACTCTGGCAAGATTTTTAACTTTTTTAGGTACTGAACAGGTCCTCCAAGCGCTGCTTTTCTAGGCAGGTGAATAGGAAGATATTCTATAACATCAAAAAACGCTGGTGGAAATAGGAAGATGTTCCATAACATCAAAAGTGCTGGTGGAAATATTTTCTCCAGGTTACAAATGAGAACCGGTATTTTTCCTCCAAATTTTGGATATCGTCTCCAGTAAGTTATCTTTTACATAAATCTCTGAAAAAGCACCAATCCCTACATAAAAAAGTTAATATCATATAATATATAAAATTATGATTATTTATATATAAAATAATATAAACGTACCTGCAATTGTTATGTGGACGTTTTTAAGTAGAAGATCGCTAAATGCAAATGGAAATAGTCTTTGCATGACAACATGACAATCATGACTTTTTATCCCTGAAAATTTTCCTTCAATAGTATCGACACAATTACGAAGATTAGATGCGTATCCATATGGAAATTTAACACTATGCTTAATCCAGTCAAAGAACTCGTCTTTTGCATGCGCATCCAACCGGAATGCGGGAGGCAATGATTTTCCATTTGACATTAAATGTAGTTCCTTACGGGAACAAATATCCGAAAAATCTAATCTAGCTTTCAAATTATCTTTCGTTTTTCCTTGCATATTTAGAACGGTATTCATTATGCTGTCGAAAAAATTCTTCTCAATGTGCATAACATCTATATTGTGGCGCAACAAATGGTCCTTCCAATATGGTAAATCCCAAAAAAATGCTCTTCTTGTGCCAATTATGGTATTCACCACAACCATCAATAGGGTAATGTCCGTTACCTCTAAATAAAGCCATTCTCTCAGCACCAAAATCTCTAAGTTGAGTCATCATATAATTCCCGTCAAGCATAGGAGGTGGACCATCAATTTTTTTTTTTCTAAACAATATCGTGCTCCGGTGATATGGATAATCTTGTGGTAGAAATTGACGATGACAATCGAACCAACTAGTTTTTCATCCGTGTTTCAGTTGGAATGCATCAGTATTATCTTGACAATATGGGCATGCTAATCTTCCATGCGTCAACCATCCTGATAACATACCATATGTTGGAATCCACATAAGTACTGCTCGCATCAAGAAGTTCTGTTGGTTGGAAACATCGAAGGCTTCGACCCTATTTTCCCACAACATTTTTTACTCATGAATTAGTGGCTGCTAGAAAATATCAAGCGATCGCTTAGGATGCTCTGGACCGGTGACGAGAATTGTTAGAAACAAAAACTCTCGTTTCATGCACAACGAATAAGGCAAATTATAAGGTGTCACGATAACTGGCCACAACGAGTATTGTCTTCCATGCTTCCCAAAAGGGTTGAATCCATCTGTACAAAACCCGAGGTATATGTTCCTACACTCATATGCAAAACTAGGATAAACCTCTTTAAAATGTTTCCATTCTTCTTCATTCGAGGGATGCACAATTTCTCCATTCGAATTATGTTATGTATGCCATCTCATAGGCTTTACCATGTGTTAAGATTGATATAACCTCTTTAACCATTGTTAATGGCAAATACTATATCATTTATGCAGAATAGGTACTCTACCGTTTGTCTCTTAAAATCGAGGTTTGTGACAAAATCGGCACGTCATGCGGTTTTCATCATTTCTCTAATAGATCATGCAGTTGTCAATACAAAAATCAATCATCTGATACGGCAATCTAAGACCAGCTACAAGTTTTTGAATCTCGTAATATGAAGCAGGTGCAATATTATCTTCATGTAATATATCTCTAACAAAATCAGCTATCACATTCACACAATCTTCAACCAAGTTAAAATACGTCTTTATCGTTATCAACCTGCTTGCAACATATAAAGGCGATAATCCATCTCTACATCCTTTATACAAAGGCTGCTTGGATGCATCTAACATATCAAAAAATTTCCTGCCTTCCAAATTAGGTTCCTCTATTCTACTCCTATCTTCAATGTACGAGTTCACGAAACGCATCATTCACCATCTGAACAGTACCTCCATTTATATCAATTTCTGATGCCAGTTCCTCTATCCTAACATTAGTACTATCTAACCTTTTTGAAGTATTACCATAATATTGCATCGTTGCATCAACTTCTGCATGTGAATACAAAATTTTGTAACCCGGCATAAATCCAGTCCTATACAAATGATTACGTACTTTGGTAACAGAGATCAATCTATGATTTCGATATTTAATATACGTACAATACATTTTACCGTATTCCGATTTCATGCTATTTTTTGATGCAAATGTCATGAACTCTTCAACACCTTGCACAAATTCATCCGAGAATTCCCCCGTTGTTGAATTATACCAAGGTTTATCCATCCAAGATCGAAAATAATCATACAAATCTAAAGAAGACATTTTGTTAAGATTTTTTGTTCTAGTAAAATTGTGAAGGACCAGAGCGTATTTATATTAAAAATTAAAAGATTATCAAAAAATTTTAATAGATAATTACGAAATTTTAATAGATAATTATGAATTTTTAAAAGATAATCACAAAATTTTAACAGATTAATTTTAAGAATATTCTAATATCCGACAGAATTCCAATGGTTGCCAACCACTTTCGGATACTTCCGATGACCAACCGACAACCCTCGACGTTTACATATCGGCCAAACAAACAATTGCCAAAAAAGAATTCGTCGGAAAGTCATCGGAACTACCGATGGATTTCCGACGACTTTTAAATTAATTTATGTAAAAAAATACTTAAATAAAATCAGCCCAGCGATATATTCCTGACGGATTCCAGATGGATAGTAAAAATTACATTCCGTCGGGAAATAGTCGGAAAAAAACTGATGGTTTCGATTTTGTCGGTAATTTCCGATGGTTATTTGAGGATATCCCGACGCCTACGATGTCGTCAGAAACCGGACGGATGTCTGTCAGGTTTTACCATCGATTTCCCAATGGTAGAGCAAACGTCGGGATTAACCGATGGAACACCGACAAAATTTCTTCACTCAGTAATTCATCGGAAAACCATCTCATAAGCATTGGAAAATTCTGATGGTTTTATTTACGTCGGAAATACCATCGGAAATATTAATATTTTCTTGTAGTGTAATGGTAGGAGAACATTCCAAAGCGTCATGAGTCAACAATCCACACTTTGTACAAAAGTTTCTCAACTTTTTGTATTGAAACCGAAGGGTTACTTCGTTGTTTTGGAATCGGAAATTCGCTTAAATTGGAGAGGGGATTCGGTATTGAACAGAACCCTAACCCGAACATATTCTACCCGGTGGGAGCCTTCCACATTAAAATCGGACTCCAAAATATCACCGATTGTTCCACCAATATATAAAATCGTTTGGTAAGTGATGAATTGGATTGGAATACCTCGAATCTGAACCCAAAAAGGTATGAATTTGAAATCGGTTTTTGCGATAGAGGGAGACCATTTTTGAAGAATACACATCCGTTCATTAAAAGACCAAGGTCCAATGCGGAGGACCGAGATGAGGGCTTCCTAGGTTTGGAAGAATAATTGCACATGATTCCCTTCAATGATTCTAGAAACAATTACTTCGCCGGTGCTCCAGAGTTTAGGCAGAGTCGTCATCATCGCACGAAAGTTCTGTTTGCGAGGGTTCACTGGTTTAGCAATGAGAGAGTAATGCGTCTCGGTAGCGGCTTGAATACATAATTCAGGGGAAAGAGAAATAGGGGGTTCATCTATCCCTAAATCAATTTGCTCCATCTCTTTTGAGAGGAAATCAGACATTGTTGCAAAAATAGCTGTAGGGGTTTAAAATTTTAAGAGAGAAGAATTTGAGAAAGGAATAAATAGAAAAAGGAATGAGAGGGAAGAGAAGTAACCGTTGAAATTCAACGACAAACATTCTTCGAAGAAGAAAAAAATCACAACGATGACAATGAAAATGATGAACCGTCGTCGAAGAAAAAAACACTGTCCGGAGATTCGACAAGAAAATCGCAGTACGCGACGAGAAACCAGAGAATAAACCATTGTTTTATTATATAAAAGTAATTTTATTAATAAAATATAAATAATTAAAATAAATAAAACTTCACCTTGCTTTGAAAACTAAAAATATAGCCTATAATTAAAAAAACAAATTAACTAAAATAATATATAACAGAGAAAATAAAAATTAGATTCTAATTTATTTTTTGCTCTTGGTCAAATTAGTTTGTTACTATTATATTATCCCAAGCCAACCAGTTGACGCAGTAGTGAACGACGAATCAACCGAAATTCCAATATAAAGTTTGAACTGATGACATACCTTTTCTGAAGATTAAAAATAAGAATATTTGAAAATAGTCGATTTTACAGAAAAATAAAATAAAAACTAAAAAATCGAGATCTGTTTCGTGTAAAATGACACTTTGTTACGAGAACTTGGCAAGAATAATAGAATTTTAGCTTAAAATTAGTATCAAATAACACTGAAGTTAGCTCGCGGGAGTATTGTTAAGAAATCATGTGAAAGAGTGAAGGCAAACTCCCATCTAGAGACCAAGCGGGAAAATATTAAGCGGGAAAATATCAAGCGGGAAAATATCAAGCGTAAAGAGCAAGAAATCGATGTTGAGACATTCAAGGGGAATAAATGGCAAGAATGTTGAACTTATTCAGATTGAAGTTGAAAATATTTTTGAGGAGAGCACGAGAAAGGTTACCTACGAGTCTAGCGTCATAATCCAAAATCCTCCACCAAAGAAGCTTCAACATATGGGTATTTTCACTTTTCTTTGTACCTTGAGATCTTTGTATTTTGGAAAATGTGTGGTTGATTTTGGAGCTAATTTGATTATAACGCCTTAGATGATTTCTAAAAAACTAGGTTTAGCAAACTTCAAAAAAGCTCGCATCTCTTTGTTTTTGGCAGATATGTCTAAAAAGTTTTTATCCGGATGTTGAGAAACCTAATAGTGAAAATTGAGGACTCCATAATTCCCATGGATTTTGTTATACTCGAGATGTATGATAAGCTAACTAACCCAATAATATTGGGAAGATCCTTCTTCTCTACTGCAGGAGTTGTTATCGATGTGAAGACGGCGTGATCTATCTCAAATTGGGACCCTCCACTCTCAACTTTAGCATCATGGGTACAATCAAGACACTACAAGAAAACATGTGTTTTACGACCACGGAAGTGGTCGCAAAAAAGCAGTCGTAAATTTGCGACTGATTTGCGAGCACGGAAATAATGGTTTATTTTGTGACTAATTTGTGACCACTTGGTGGTGACTATTTTTGCAACTAATTTGCCACATAATTTCCGTAACAAAATTTGCCAATGTTTTGTGACTACATATGTGGTTGCGAAATATGTAGTCACAAATCAGTCATAAAATTTTGTGACTGATTTGCGACTACGAGAGTAGTGCAGTCGCAAATCAGTCACAAAATTTTGTGACTGATTTGCGACTGTGTTTCTCCTATACATATAGACCATAATTCTTTCAACTCATCAATCAAAGGTCGGAGGAATATATCCAGACTAGCACGCGGATTATTTGGCCCCGAATTCAAAATAGTTAGAAACAAATACTCTTTCTTCATACACATCTCCGGTGGCAAATTATATGGAGTGATAATCACCGGCCATAATGAATGATTACGAGACATCCCAAATGGATTGAACCCATCAGTACATAAGCCAAGATAAACGTTTCAAGATTCATCAGCAAATCTAGGATGTAGATACTGAAAATTTTTCCACTCTGCAGCATCAGATGGATGACTCATTTCTCCGTCTTCTGCTTCATGCTCTGCGTGCCACCTCATTGCCGCTGCGGTTTTCTCGCTTTGATACATTCTTTTAAGTCTATCACCTATAGGTAAATATCACATACGATTGAAAGGTATTCTCGTCCTGCCCTCGCTTGGCTTATACCGGGGGGAATCACAAAATTTGCATTTTTCCCATTTCTCATCTTCTTTCCAGAAGATCATACAATTTTGAACACACACGTCAATTGTATAAAACGGAAGGCCTAAATTTCGCATCAATTGTTCCGTTTCATAATATGAACCCGTTGCCTGATTCTCCTCAGGAAAATATTCTGTAAACAGCTCCGTCCAAAAATCCATACATTTTTCTGGTAAACTAAAATCAGACTAGATGTTCATGAACCGAGCAGCTAAAGATAACTGTGAGTGCCCTTCATAACAACCATCATACAATGGATTTTTCGCAGCTTCTAACATGTTGTAAAAATTTTGTGCTTCTTCATTAGGCTGGTTTTCTTCATTATAATTATAATTTTCTTCGTTCTGATTATAGTACTGATGATCATCAGTCATTGTCTCACGAAATGCATCCGTTACCATTTCAACAAATCTATTACCGGATATACCAACTGTTTCATCACTACTACAACCACGCGTACCTCCTTGATTTCTTTGGACATCACCCCGACTAGTACTCGTCCCTAACTGAACATTCAGCTCTTCTCCATGTTTATACCAAATATAATAATTTGGCATAAATCCTCGACTATATAGATGACTCCATATTTTCCGTCCCGGAATAAATTTATCATTTTTGCAATTAATACAAAGACAAAAAACTTACCTCCGCTACTTTGAGCTATAGGTTGACTACTTGCAAAATTCATGAACTGCTCCATGCCTTGTGCAAATTCCGCCGATATATTTCTTGTTTCATTATCAATTCTTCTGTACATCCAATCTCTCGAATTGTTATAATTTCCCCACATGTTTAAAAAAAATTTTTTCCTTCGATTTTACAAATGAGAGAATGGGATGATGCATATATATACAATATTTTGCCACTACTTTGTCACTGATTTGCCACTGTAGTCGCTTCAATGTCGTTATACCTAACCGGCACATGTTTTTTATTGTGGCACTTTGCCACCACTTTGTAACTGAAGAGCCACTACAACACGTAGTCGCAAATTGGTCGCATTTTTAGCGACCAATATGCGACTACCAAGTGACTTTCCATATGTAGTCGCTAATCAGTTGCTATTTTGCGACTGATTAGTGACTACCTAGGTCAGTCGCAACAGAGTCGCATTTCAGTCTCTAATTGGTTGCGTATTGCGACCAAAATGCGACTACACATATTGGTCACATTTTTACGACCAATTTGCGACTACTTGTCCGTAGTCGCAAATTAATCGCTAAACTGTGGCAAATGAGGTCATAAAATTTGTGACTACGTATGTAGTCGCAAATCGCAGTCGCAAATTGGCAGTTTTCTTGTAGTGAGAAACCAACCATTAAAGGAAGGTTTTCTCTATTGAAATATTTGGAAATTTGGAGGATACATAAAAATGAGCATTGGAGTTTATCAAAGATGAAGACATAGTGGGGAAGAAAGATTTTAGTAATGGTAAATCTAATGAGAATGAAAATTCAGGTGACTTTGAAATAGCCAAATCAGAGCTAAGATCACGACCGAATGAATTAAATCTGAAGTCTAAAAAGTCAAAGTACAAACGAGAAGAGGAAAAAGGAGATAAGACAAGGTGAATACCACTGCTAGCTCTGCAATCGACCCATTTACCAATCGTGTGGAAAGGAAGAAATGGCCAAGTTCCAAAACGTTGTGCGATCGACCGATTGGCCGATCACGATGACCGATCACACAAGAGGGTAAAATCGGCCAACCTTCTTGATATTGTGAGATAGGACAGTTGGCCAATCAGGTTGGCCGATCGCACAAGAGACCACCTCTTCGAATTTGTGAGATCAGAAAGTTGAACCCAACCGATCGCATGGCGTACCAGAATTGGCCAGTTCCTAGAGTTTCAGTAATCAGACCATCCGCTGATCGCCCTGGCCGATCACATCTGGGGAGGACAACATGGACAATCTTCTCGAAACTGTGCAAACAGCCGGTAGGCAGTTCGCACCAGGCGATCGCAAGCCTAATAATGTGCACACTACTCTCACCAATCCCTTGCCACTAATAAAGAGATATCAATCACTTGCATTTGCATTTTTTTTGTTCATGGAACCTCTATTTCGTACTTATTTTCTCACCAAGACGGTGAGAGATAAGTCCGAGGTGAAGACACTAGCGGTTTCATTTACATCATTTTACATCATTTGTATTGAACATATACTTATTCATTAGAAAAACAAAAAAAACTAAAAAAAAACTAAAAAAAATCCAAAACAAGAAAAAATCTATGTAATTGCATTTGCATTTTATGTGTTTAGGATTGCATCTAGAAACATGTGAGATTTTATTTGCATAGTGATCAATGATTATAAATTTTAGCCTATGTTCAAACCCTTTTTAAAAGTGTAAAAATGTAATGATGCATGAACCGCCTTAAAAATGTGAAAATTTGGCATTTGTTGCAACTAGTTTGATAGTCTTCTCATTTTGAAGTGTGCTTAATTTGATCCTAACTCTAATGAACTTGATTTGATGTTAATTATCTTTCATACACCTTGAAAACTCATTCATGAGTACTATATACACACTCAGTTATTTTTTTACACCTTTCACTCTTATATTAACATGGGTGACTGATCTCCTACTTCTGGAATGGTTAAACTACTTCCCAACTAAGCCATTTACTTTCAAACCAACCCCACTTGTGTGTGTGATTGTGAGACCTTTTCCGAATGCTAAATTTGTAAAACATGTTTAATTTTGAGAATGCAAGCCTAAGATCTTTCATAGGGAACGATTCTCAGGTTAGAAAGCTTTGGTTATGGCTTGGGTTTGATTTGAAGTGGAGAATGTCGAAATGGATCATATGTGTTGAAAGGGGAAGGGAGTAAAAAAGAAGACAATGGGAATTGGTATTTAAAGAAAATAGCTCTAAATGTTTAAATTTATGATCCTCTAAGTGTTTAGGAAAATAGATGTGCTAAAAGTGTAAAGAAATATAGGATAGAGAAAGAATAGGTATATAAAACCAAATCATTATAATGCTTAATCGAAAAAAAACTCTCCTAAGTTCCTAAAGAAATGAAGTTTCAAGGAAAATGAAGTAAGAATTACAAAGGCTAGAAATTGCCTTAAGGGGTGAGTTTAGTAGGAATGGAATTTACTTGGGTTTAATAAGGTGTTAAGGCAATAAGGGCATGGGTAGATGAAAGACTAAACTTTGTTTGCACGAATTGTTCTTGACTCTTTTTGTAAAAGTTCTATTCTATTTTGAGAAAACCCATCATACTAATGAGGCTCATTCAAAATATTTTTAGAACCATTTAAACCTTTGCCAAATAAACTTGTTTTGACTGGTGTTTTGCAAGATTCACTAAATGCTTTAATGAATGTTAAGGGCTTAGAGATTATGATTGCGTATGGATTTTAAAGATTCAATTGGATAGTGAAATAGCGATAATTTGCACATGAGTACTAAGATGTAGTGGTGATTCTTGTATTCTGATACTTTTAGTTAATGAAATTATAGCTTGTTGTGTTCCTTTGAATATGAGATCCCGTCTCCAAACCTCTCTCTCGGTTTGTGTTAACTTATTTTTCTTGAAGACAAGTAAAAGGCAAGTTCGAAAGAGTTGATAATATAATTTTTGCATCATTTCACCTTTCATTTTACCACCATTTTCCTTGCATTAATAACTATTTTAGATCGTTTTCTCACTATGTGACAATCATTTCTATATAACATGCATGTTATGGTCTAGTATGTATATTTTCCATCCTTTCATGTTTTTTCAAATGATTTCAGGTACATTACGACAAAGTAGAGGTTGGAGTTTGCCAATAGGTGAACGCTCGATTGAAGAAGAAAGAAGTAAAAAATGGAAGGTTGTGATGAGGACATCAGGTCGTATGTCCAGTTAGGATACCAGACTGGTCGACCAGGAAGCTTGCCCGAGACAGCCGGGCCATTTGGTACACCTGCCTGCCCAAACAGTACCGCCGGACCCTCGACCGATCAGCATTGCCGGCGGAGAGGCCCAAGCTTCCGGCACACTTGGTGGCGACGTGGATGACACCGCCGGTCCCTTTGGTGATGCCGCCGACTCCGGGATTAACTTGGCTGGTCCTGAAGGCATTCCGGCCAGTACCTCGCATATTCCAGCCGGTACAGCCGATCCAGCCGAGTACACGAGCATTTCCACTTCTACACAAGGAAACTCGGACCAGATAAGCTACCAGCTTCAGGACATGCATCTAGAGGAAGTCTCCACACCAGTAGTGCCACCAGGAGCAATGACAAGGAGCAGATCAAGAGCACTCTTCCACAAGTTCAGCTTATGGGTCGACAAGCTCCTAGAGGAAGATCGACTAAGGACAATGGGCCAGAAGTGCAAAGAAGAGTCCAAAGGCGTCTCAACAATGCAAGGGACTTCATAGACTTGGGCTTTAGTGGCAAGAGAGGTCAGGGCCCAAAGATTCTTAACCCTACTCCAAATCGAAAACTAGGAGCAAGGCGCGTGCATGCCACAAGGACGGCCAGCTTCCATTTCTTGGCCATGAGGTAAGTAAGGTAAGTTTCAATTCGAATATATGCCTCTTTCTGTTTTGCAGGGTAGGATCTAGATTCTTTACATTTTTGAGTCAAGAACATTTTAGGAATAGGTCCTTTTTTGGTTATGCACTTTTGTATCTTTTCCATTTGTGCACTTTTGTAAACTTTCCTTTTCTTTATTTGAGTCGACCCTAGAAGGTCAAGATGTCGAGCATATTAATAAGGCTCCTTCCAGCATTGTAGTTCGACAACCTTTTTGATATTAATAAAGTAGAACTTTCTTCCAACAAGTTTTCTCTCTAAGAATCTTGTGCGCTTAGAACCTAGTTGAGACCAGCCCTCCTAGCTCTAAGTTTGTGATTTATCACGAGGTTCATCACCCAAAAACCCCTATCCAAGAAGTCTAAGGTCGAGTTTCTCACCTAACCTTCTCCAAACAGCCCACGCACATATAAGCCTTGAATCGAGGCTTGTATCATTTTGGTATCAGAGCTTAAAGCTTCTAAACCAGGTTGTTTCTATCCTTTAGCTTGTTTTGTTTCTTGTTATTGCATTAGTTTAAGTTTCATTCAAGAAAATAAAAAAAATAACATCTAAACTCATACCGAGTGCATCTAGATCCTACGTGCATCACTAGGTTCTAGAATCATTCTTGCATTGCTATATTCGACTTTCCTTTTTGTTAGAATCATATTTCTATTATTTTTAAGTTAAATTAAAAAGAAAAGAAAAAGAAAATAGGAAAAATACCTAAAAGATTCGAATTGGACAGCTTGCACAAGTTGTCAAGAAAGTTTCCATTTTTTTCAAATCTTCCATTTTTTTCAAATCATTCCTTTTCTCAGATTTTTCCTTTTTGCATATTTTTCGAATTCTCTATATAAGCATCCTCCTAATCGATTCTAGGAGCAGGATAACTTGTTTTCTTCCTTGTAGTACGCAATGGTAGAAGAAAATAGAGAAGCAACCGAAGCCATGATGGCCATGTTCACCACCCTCCAAACGCAACTCGCATCCATAGGCGAGAATTTGGAGCGCATGGAGAGGCATGTGAGATTCCGGGCCATAAGGCACGTGAGAGCTGAGCAAGACCGTCCTGAGGGTCCTGAGCACCTTAGGACATGACACGAACATGAGGAGCCCCAACCAGATGGAGATGAGGACACACAACCTCATAACTATCACCATAGGCCGAGAGGACCTCCACGGCAACCAGAGGCATAAGATGATGGCTTCGAGCCATATGGTCTTCACCAGAGACCAAGGATGCCTCCTAGACATCGTGAGGATGGAGATGAACACGCCTACAACCGGGTAACTCATCCTGATGTTAAGCTAACTCCTCCAAGTTTTGCAGGAAAAGTAGACCCCGAAGCTTACATAGATTGGGAGAGAAGAATGGATCATATCTTTGACCATTACAACCAACCAGGGCCTAGGAAAGTCTCAATGGCAGTAGCACAACTCACGGACAATGCCCTCATCTGGTGGGATCGTGAGGTGTCTGACAGAAGGAGGAAAAGAATGAGGCCCATAGACTCATGGGTTGACATGAAGGATGTCATGCGACAAAGGTTTGTTCCACCTTACTTTCATAGGGACTTGCAACGTCGTTTTCGTACTCTTAAGCAGGGTACCAGAACAGTAGAGGAGTACTATGAAGAGTTCGAGAAGCTAAGGAACAGGCTAGAGCTCAATGATGATGAAGAAGCATTGATGGCACAATTCTTGGATGGACTCCAAGAAAGAATCAGCCGCAAGGTGGAAAGGCAAATCTACAATGACTTCAAAGACTTGTTCCACTTATCTGTCCAGGCTGAGCAGCACATCAAACGTAAGAGCCAAGACATCCGCAGCAAGCCTAAGACACCTTGGGCACCAAGCAACATTCCCAAGCCCGTAGACAAAGGCAAGAGCATATAGATCGAGTCAAGGTTCAAGAGCAAGCCTCCTGAACCCACCCGTGACCAGAGAGAGCCTAACCCTCAAAGATCACGTGAAATCACTTGTTTCAAGTGTAGGGGTCGTGGACACATCTCAAGGGAGTGCCCAAGCAACCGGGTCATGCTGATTACGGAGGCTGGAGAATATGACTCACAAGATGAAGAGGACTATGAACCAGAAGAAGAATATGGTGACATTGAGTACCCTGATGTGGGGGAAGTGCTGGTCACTAGACGCATCCTTAGTGCAATGGTGGATCCTTCAGAGACCATCCAAAGGAAGAACATCTTCCACAGCCGTTTCACCATCAAGGGCAAGGTATGTAACCTCATCATAGATGGTGGTTCTTGCACTAACATTGCTAGTGCATATATGGTTGATAAGTTAGGTCTAGAGAAGACAAGGCATCCTCGACCATATAGACTGAGATGGCTGGATGACAAAGTGGAGCTCAAGATCCATGAGCAAGTCACTGTGCCATTCATACCAAGACCAAGTCGTATGCGACGTGGTGCCCATGCAAGCTGGCCATCTTCTGCTGGGAAGGCTATGGCAGTTTGACAAAGAGACCATGCATGATGGCCGAACCAATCTCTACACTTTCGTGCATGACAAGATAAAGGTCAGCCTAGCTCCTCTTACACCTGCCCAGGTACGTGAGCTTCAACAGCAAATGAGTAAGGAAAAGAAGCTCATTAAATCTAATTTTCTTATTCAACCGAGTCATGTCCGGAGAGTTTTAGCCTTGAAGGATCTAATGCTACTAATGGTTTTCAAAGAAGTGTTGAATGTAGAAAAAGAACAGGTAGAGCTACCTCCTGAAGTGGCAACTCTCCTCAACAAGTTCCAAGATGTGTTTCCAGAAGAGATACCACCAAGCTTGCCTCCTTTACGTGGCATAGAGCACCATATCGACCTAGTGCCCGGAGCAGCCCTGCCCAACCGGCCAGCCTACCGGATGAGTCCAGAGGAGTCCAAGGAGCTTGAGAAGCAAGTCAAGGAGCTCCTGGAGAAAGGCTATGTTCGAGAGAGCCTCAGTCCATGTGCCGTACCAGTGCTACTAGTGCCCAAGAAGGATGGGACTTGGCGAATGTTCATGGACTGCCGAGCAATCAACAACATCACTGTCAAGTATCGGCATCCAATACCATGGCTGGATGACATGCTAGATGAGCTGAGTGGAACCATGGTCTTCTCCAAGATAGACCTCAAGAGTGGATACCACCAGGTCAGGATGAAGGAAGGTGATGAATGGAAGACTACTTTCAAGACAAAGCAAGGGCTATACGAGTGGACAGTCATGCCATTCGGCTTGACTAATGCCCCAAGCACCTTCATGCGCCTTATGAACCAAGTTCTTAGGGCGTAGATCAGAAAGTTTGTAGTGGTTTACTTTGATGATATATTGGTTTATAGTAAGTGCCTATGGGAACACCTCACACATCTTGAGATGGTACTTAAAACCCTTCGACAAGAAGAGCTTTATGCCAATCTCAAGAAGTGCATCTTTTGTACTGATAAACTTGTCTTTTTAGGTTTTGTTGTAAGTTCACAGAGCCTACAGATTGATGAAGAAAAGATTCGAGCCATACAAGAATGGCCAATACCAGGCAACATCAGCCAAGTAAGGAGCTTCCATGGACTGGTCAACTTCTATAGGAGATTCGTGCCCAACTTCAGCAGTAGTGCCTCACCATTGATGGCAGTAGTGAAGAAGAACGTGGGATTCAGCTGAGGAGAAGCTCAGGAGAAGGCATTCCAGGCCTTGAAGGACAGCCTTACACATGCACCAGTGCTAGTCCTGCCCGACTTCAACAAGAGGTTTGAAGTAGAGTGTGATGCCTCTGGAATAGGCATAGGAGCAGTGCTAACCCAAGGAGGGAGACCAGTGGCATACTTCAGTGAGAAGCTAGGTGGTGCCTCACTGAACTACCCCACTTATGACAAGGAGCTTTATGCCCTTGTCCGAGCATTGGAGACTTGGCAGCATTACTTGCTGTCCAAGGAGTTTGTGATCCACACTGATCACTAGACTCTCAAACACCTCAGAAGGCAAACCAATCTCAAGAGGAGACATGCCAGGTGGATGGAGTTCATAGAGACCTTCCCATACGTCATCAAGTACAAGAAGGGCAAAGACAATGTGGTAGCCGATGCACTATCAAGGAGGTTTGCCTTGATATCAACCATGGAGGCAAAGGTCCTAGGATTCGAGCACATCAAGGACCTATACAAGGATGATCCTGACTTTGCTTAGAGCTACAAGGAGTGTGGCACAGGGAGTCATGACAAGTTTTACATCCATGAGGGATTCTTGTTCCGAGAAAGAAGGCTGTGCATACCACAAGGATCATTAAGGGAGCTTATCATCCGAGAAGCTCATGGAGGAGGACTCATGGGCCACTGTGGTGTCGACAAAACTCTAGCACTGGTCAAGGAGCACTTCTACTGGCCACACATCAAGAGGACAGTAGAAGCTCATTGTGCAAGATGCATCACTTGCAAGAAGGCAAAGTCCCGAGTGCAACCTCACGGGTTGTATCTCCCACTGCCCATACCTACGCATCCATGGGTGGACATCTCAGTGGACTTCGTTCTAGGCCTGCCCAAGATCAACCACAAGGATGCAATCTTTGTAGTGATGGACGTATTCTCCAAGATGGCACACTTCATCCCGTGTGCCAATGTCAATGATGCCACGCAAACAGTCGAGCTGTTTTTCAGGGAGATAGTACGGCTTCATGGAGTGCTAAGGACCATCGTATCAGACAGGGAAACCAAGTTCCTCAGCCATTTCTGGAGGACCCTTTGAAGGAAGCTAGGCACGAAGCTACTCTTCTCTACCACCTGCCATCCTCAAACCGATGACCAAACTGAAGTTGTCAACATGACATTATCAACTCTTCTCAGGATTACACTAGGGAAGAACCTAAAGACTTGGGTGGAGTGCCTGCCATTCATAGAGTTCGCTTACAACCGAGCCATGCATTCAGCAACCAAGAAGACACCATTTGAAGTAGTATATGGCTTCAACCCTCTCACCCCATTGGAGCAAACACCACTGCCACCAGCTGAGATGACCAAACTCAACAGAGCATCCAAGGCAGAGTTCATAAGGAAGTTACACCAGAAGGTAGCAGAAAACTTGGAGAAGAGGACCGGACAGTACGTGACTCATGCCAACAAGGGAAGAAAGGAGGTGATCTTTCAACTAGGCGATTGGGTGTGGCTACACCTATGGCAGGAGAGGTTCCCAAACCTAAGGAGTTCAAAGCTAGCACCAAGAAGAGATGGACCATTCAGAGTGCTTGAGAGGATCAACAACAACGCCTACCTGATCGAGCTCCCAGGTGAGTTTAATGTGTCCAACACGTTCAACGTAACTGACTTAGCCCCTTTCCATGCAGATGAACCAGCTTTGAGGGCAAAACCTACTGAAGAGGGAGGGGATGATGAGGACATCAGGTAGTACATCCAGCCAGAAGACCAGACTGGCCGACCAGGAAGCTTGCCCGAGACAGCCGGGCCCTTTGGCACGTCTGCCGGACCAAGCAGTACCGTCGGACCCTCGACCAATAGGACCAGACCAGTCAGCATTGCCGGCAGAGAGGCCCAAGCTTCCGGAACACTTGGTGGCAACGTGGATGATACCGCCGGTCCCCTTGGTGATGCCACCGACTCAAGGATCAACTTGGCCGGTCCTGAAGGCATTCTGGCCAGTACCTCGCACAATCCAAGCGGTACAGCCGATCCAGCCGATCCAGCCGAGTACACGCGCATTTCCACTTCTACACAAGAAGACTCGGACCATATGAGCTACCAGCTCCAGGACATGCACCTAGAGGAAGTCTCTACACCAATGGTACCTCAATGAGCAATGACAAGAAGATAATCAAGGGCACTCTTCCACAAATTCAGCTTATGGGTCGACAAACTCCTAGAGGAAGATCGACTAAGGACAATGGGCCAGAAGTGCAAAGTAGAGTCCAAAGGCTTCTCAACAACACAAGGGACATCAGAGACTTGGGCTTTAGTGGCAAGAGAGGTCAGGGCCCAAAGATTCCTAACCCTACTCCAAGTCGAAGACTAGGAGCAAGGCGCGTGCATGCCACAAGGACGGCCACCTTCCATTTCTTGGCCGTGAGGTAAGTAAGCTAAGTTTTCAATAAGAATATTTACCTCTTTCTATTTTGCAGGGTAGGATCTAGAATATTTACATTTATTGAGTCAAAGACATTTTAGGAATAGGTCCTTTTTCGATTATACACTTTTGTATCTTTTCCTTTTGTGCACTTTTGTAAATTTTCCTTTTCTTATTTGAGTCGACCCTAGTAGGTCAAGCTGTCGAGCATATTAATAAGGCTCCTTCCAGCATTGTAGTTCGAAAACCTTTTTGATATTAATAAAGTGCGAATTTTCTCTTTACAAGTTTTTCTCTCAAAGAAGCTTGTGCGCTTAGAACCTAGTTGAGACCAGCCCTCCTAGCTCTAAATTTGTGATTTATCACGAGGTTCATCACCCCTCGTGCGGTTCACTTCACCCCTCCATCGAATACCAACCCTAAAATCCCTATCCAAGAAGTCTAAGGTCGAGTTTCTCACCTAATCTTCTCCAAACAGCCCACACGCATATAAGCCTTGAATCGAGGCTTGTATCAGGTTGCCATCACCCCTATCCGATGGCACTGGTCGATTGCCCAGACGAGCTGGCCAATGCCCGTGTATTCTCCAAGCCAACGGTCCATTGGCCGATCGTGTTGGCCGATTTCCCAACACCACGCAAGATGGCCGAATCCCTGGATTTGGAGCGATCAGCCCATTCTCCGATAATACTGGCCAATCGCCCAACACTAGGAGAGATGGCAAAATTCTTGGACTTCCAGCTTTCAGCCCATCGGCATATCACACCGGCCGATCGTCCTGGCCGATCCCTGCCTATTCCAAAGTTTCTTCTTCTTTTTTGCTCGTTTTAATCCGGCTTGTCATGGTTTTCTTTGGTTATACTATTTAAGCCTTTATAGACCACAAAATAACCTAAGTCTTCTTTTGTTGAGTTTGGTCTCTTTGTTGCAACTTTTGGATATTTTTTTCTTGAGATTTCATCACATTTTTACAATTCTAGTAAAGAATTCTCTATCCATATCTCTTAATTATATTTTGCCTTGCATCTTAATTGTTTTTGTTCTTGCAAATACCATGTATGAGTAGTCTCCTATATGGATTTTGGGTAAGGCATATTAGAGAGATTTGAAGTAGATTAACATTTTTAAAGCCATTAGAATAAAATTTCTCATGATTAGGATGTAATTTTTGCTAGGATTGAAATAGTTAATCAATTTTTAGGTTTATGATATTTTCGTCCGATAGGTGTTCAATAAAATGTATAGGTAAAATCTAGTCAAGTTTTTCACATCTTAACCAACGAGAGTTGATGCTTAAGGTGATTAGTATACTAAGATTGACTTGAACTTAAGGGTTACTAGCGAGTTAGTTACAATTCAAAAGATTTGATTAATCGAGAGACTAGTAAAAGGACTATTGTCACGAGAGTGGATTAGACAACTAGAAAGTGATCTATGTTTTAGAAATGCATTTAATTGAATATGTAGCATTGTTTGTTAGCGGATAATCATCCCAAGTCGATTGTATTATCCATCATCCATATGTTTTTATCATTTAATTAGCTTATCTATTTATTTCTTTGCATTTAGAAATCATAAACTCAACAACCAAAAACCCAACTAGAATTACTTATATTTAGGTGTTTCATGTATTGCTAGCATATTATTTTTTTTTCTTGTGGATTCAATATCCGAACTATTACTTTGATCTCTAGATGCTTGGATTTGTATTTGGGATAAAACTTACTCGCATCAAAGAAGCACCAAACATGCAACAATATCACTACAAAACCTATATGTCCTATAACATCAAGGAGTGTGATGTCTAAACCAAACTTGTAGCTTTTTCGTAGGCGCAAGCTTGCATGATGCTCTAAGAAGAAGAAAGTGTATTCTAACATCATATAAGAACAAATAGAAGCTAAGCCCATGGTCCAGTCCAAAGATAACTAGTAAGTTATAAAGCTTCAAACCATAGTGCACAATCAACCATCAAAACCATTTGTTGAACTACACGACAAGTAAAAACCATATAAGTCTTCTAACTATTTGAAATTAGATGAAATCATATGTTATAAATGTCAATATAGAGGATGCTTTGACATGTCCATCTAAACAAATAATAACAACCCATCTAGTGGATCCAAAACAATACAAATTTAAACATGTGAATGAAAAAAAACGAACCAAAGTTTAAAATGTCAAATACATGTATAGTACACTTATGTTTTTCAAAAAGTGTTGAAACAGGTTTTGATATCCTACACTTAACCAATATTTGGAATAAATAGTAGAGCATGGAGAATGTAATACCTTGGAGGTCAAGTAAGTCGACCAGTTACTATGTACAAGAGTAATTGATTCTTTGGTTATCAAGAAACAACCATGAGTTGCATAATGACAATATATGAACCATCTAAGAGCCATAAACTGAGATAATATGCTAAAATTCAAGTAAATCAAGTTATTAACTTTACTTTTATATGTGTAATATAAAAGATTTTTAGGATAAAATCTTTTGAAAAGAAAGAGTATAATGAGGTAATCGGTCCAAACACCCGCCAATGGGCTAGTCCAACCGATCCAAGGAGTAAAAATGCAGCCAAAACGGGCTGAGCCACTCGACCTGAACCATGAGCACAAAACCCGGAAAAACCAATCTTAGCCTAGCCGATCTCAAACCAACATCCTGCCCATCACCAGATCGGCCAACAGGCCGATCTCAAGCCAACATCCCTGTCCAGCTTCTCATTCAGCCATCAGGAAAATTTCACCATGGCTGATCTTACCATGGCCGATCTCAAACCAACACATTTCCTATCACGAGATCGGCCATGAGACCGATCTCACCATGGCCAATCTCAAACTAACACACTACACATCACGAGATCAACCATGAGGCCGATCTCAGCCTGGCCGATCTCATGCCAACTCAATCCAAATCCACTGCCCATCATGAGATATGTCATCAGGCCGTTTCGGGCCATTCCGAGCCTAAAGTTTCTTAAACATAGATTTAAAATTTCGTATAATCACTTGATGAAGTAGTGCAGACGTACAAATAAAAAACTAATCATGTTCGTTTGTCAGCCGTAGCAGCTTTCTATAGCTACGGTTGTAGGTGCAACAATTATTGTTTGTTTAGCTATCGCAACTATATATGGTCAATCGTAGTAGTCAGATGCTGCATTTTACGTCATAATTGTTTTGTGCGCTAGTTAAAAAAATGGATACGACTAACAATATGCAATCAACCACAAACCCAACCGCCAACATCATACAAACGAATAACATATGCCGCAGTCATAACCACAATGTTGATCGTAGACATAGCTGTAACCGCCGACGGCTAACAAACAAACAATACTAATATAAAATTTGAATCGATGACGGTTCCATTTTCAAAATATTTAGTAATAGATATTTTCTTGGTATAGTAATATTTTAAAAAAGAATTAAAAATAAATTAAAAAAAACAAAAAACTGGAACCCATTTCGTAGCCCCAAAAAGACAGTTCTACCAAATTTTGGGAAATGGTAAAATTTATATATATATATATTTCTGTTTTTTATTAATAGATTTTTTAAATTTTTATATAATTACATTTTTATTTTTTTATAATAATCCATAAAAAATTAACAATATATAATATATAATAAGTAATATACGTAAAAATATCTATAAAAATATGAGTTATTGTACATTTTTATAGTGAATATTTTAATTTTTTATATTAATTATTTAATCAACATTTATTATTATTTTCATTATAATTATATATATATATATTTAATTTTAATTAGAGTTAAAATTTAAGTATTTTTTGTCTTTCTAATTTATTAGGTTAGAATAGTAATTAAATTTTTACTATAAATATGAAAATACAAATAAAAATATAATAGAAATTACATAGTTAATCATGCATAGAATACGAAAAATAAAAATATTTATTATTTTGATTTTTTTTAAATCTATTTAATAAAGAACCCATAGAATGTGAGAGGGGAGAAGGTGAGAGGGTCACGTGGGGATGTAACGAGGTTTGGTGGAAATTTGTACACAAGAGTTGCCAGCTGTAGCCGACATTTCCATCGGTCCATCCCAACCTCTCATTCAATATTCTTTTTGTTTCCTCTACACCATTACTTTTACCCGAGATTCATTTTGTCCGTACGTAGGGTTTATATTATTTTTAATTTTGACATAAAATCTAATAATACATAAATAATTTAAAAAAATTACTGGAAAAACCGAAAGTAAATTAAACTACATAAATTTAAAGAAACAGCAAACACGGTAAAAAATTACTGGAAACAACGGAAGTAAATTAAACTACATAAATTTTAAGAAAGAGCAAACACGGTAAAAGATAATTAAACTGAACGCAGAAAACTTAACAAAACGACAACAAAAATACAACCAAAATTAGACAAAAAAGAAATAAGATTTTAGAACACTGAAGGTCTATTTTCTATGATTTTACCACGAATCACCGTGTTTAATCATCAAACTTATAATCTATTGGTGTCTACAATTTCATCACATACAACAAATAAATTAATTTAACAACAAATCTACGAAAAATAGAAATCAGTTTTCTCACGTGATAAAATAGAAATAACCTCTAAAAAGTTACCAAAAACCGAGACTCATCAAAAAACGAAAACGCGAAGTTACAATCTGCTTTGCAACACCTACACGCCAAACCAACATCTATGAAAACTAATACTAGAAACTAATATTGAAAAACTAATACTGGAAAACCAATACTGAAAACCCAATACTGGAGAACCTTTTAACAACAAAAAAATAAACTGAAAAACTATAATTACTTAATACAGCATTAAGAATCGCACCAATCCGAATGAAAACCTGTACATCGAGACAAATACATAGAGACCAACTCCTACTCACATCGAACTACCAACATTGAAGTAAGAAAAAGCCAAATCGACTATCCGAGACCCAATAAGTCCATTGCAAAGGAGAAAGTAGCAAAACAGGAGAAGCGTGAGTCCAAGGTGGCTGAGCAATGACTAGTGTTGGAGGGAAACGTCGAGTTAGGTACAAGAAGGAATTGGTCCAACAACCATGAAATCCTATCGAATTGAGAGATCTTCACCATTTTCGAGAGGTCAAAGAGATCTCCCAAGACATCGATCTCGTCAGATACTGAAGACGGTATGAGTTTTTCGAGGAAAAGTATTAATGAACATTAATGAGTATTAATAACAAAAATCTTGAATAGTAAACAAACAGTATAATAGAAGATGGTTGGCGCCATAAATGGGGAGGAGAAAAAAAGAAGAGCTCACAAACAATATCATTTAATAGTTTGTCTAAACGTTGTAACGCCGAAGTAATAAATAAAACATATTCCATTCTTAATCCATATTTATGATTGTTATTCTCCAGTTGAATAGTTTAAGTCCTGATTGTAGAACCTACAACAATTGGCACCGTCTGTGGGGACGTTTCAAGCAAAGTCACGTGCTCAGCCTAGAATGGAAGAAACACCATCACCTCGACCAATGGAGCAGGGACAAACCTCTTATTCCGAACTGTCGCCGCCAGCCGGCAAACTCGGAAGCATCGAGTCTTTCCTCCGATCCATACTCACCCACCTCGATCAACAAGACGTCGTAGTGTTCGAAACAAACCAGCGTTTGGAGGAGATCTCCTCTGCGCAAGCAATCCACCAGGTCCGACTCATCGAGATGTAGTCACTGTGGCAAAACCTCTTCGGCAACCAAGACCGCCGACCTTGGACACCGCCCGGCCATCCGAGATGAGCTCAAAGCGTTAAACGTTCCTCAAGGGACCTATGCCAACAACCAAGACCTCGAAGCGGTCAAGATGCAACTGCAAGATATCGGATCTAAAGTGCATCGCGCTGTCATCTTGGCACCAGAAATAGAACGCATCCGCCAAAAGACGCAAAGAACGCACTTCACAGCCCGAATCACTTCTCAGTCCCTAAAAAACAACTTCAAAATCCAATTCCCGGCTTATGATGACACTTCAGACCCGAGGCAATTCATGACCGCATTCACCATTGCGATGGGGAGAGCACACTTTGCATTCGACGAAAAAGATGCAGAATACTGCCTGCTCTTCGTCGAGAATCTGGAAGGCGCTGTGCTGAGCTGGTTCTCTAAGCTAGAGGCCCACACGATCAATAACTTCAAAAATTTATCGACTGTCTTTTTCAAAAACTATTCCATGTTCTTCTAGAAGGGATCATCAAACACAGATCTCTGGAATCTGACACAAGGAACCAAGGAGCCGCTACGAGAATACATCACAAAATTCAAGCTCGTAGTCTCCAAAATCATAGTGAGCGATGATGCTGTGATCGCCGCCCTTTGCAACGGACTATAGTTCGACTCGCGATTCAGAGATGACCTGATGCTCATGAGACCAACAACCTTGGAGGATACCCTGCATCGCACCAGTGGGTTCATCGAGGTCGAGGAAGAGCGCGCCACACTGGCGAAGAAGCACGCTGGCCAAAAGCCTAACCGAGCAAAGACTAGAAGAAAGACGAAACCTTCAAGCCGCGTCAACACTATGACAAGGTTTACCGAAAATACGACAAGTACAAATCCAGTACGTACACTAGCTCCCGGGAAGAGAAAATTCTGTGGAATAAGTACGTACGACCTGCCGACAAGCAGGACGAAGGTCAGCTAGATGGTCGCAATCGCAACTCGGACCCAAAAGCGTACTGCGAATTCCACAAGCGCTCTGACCATTCCACGGCTGAACGTCAGGGGTTACTGGAGTTCCTATGAAATAGGAACCCCATTTTAAGGGAAGCACTAAGAAACGCCGTGCCAAAGCGAACCGTTGACAATCGACCTGACGATTTGCCCCCCGCACCGAGACAACAAATAAATATGATAATGGGTGGCCTCATGGTTTGTAACCACTCAGTGCGTTCCATCCAGTAGCACAAGCGCCGTGCGACCATTGAACTCAAATGGCCTAGCCATGGTGAGAAGGGACCAGCCTTATTGTTCACCAAAGACGATGCTCTCGGCATCGATCAGCCGCATAACGACCCACTCGTCATCGACCTCCAGGTTGGGGATTGCGAGGTCTCTTGGATACTCATCGATATCGGGAGCTCGGTCGATCTCATCTTTAAGAAAAAAACTTACAAAAGATGGACGTCAAAAACAAGGAAATCAAGCCGGCGATGAGGCCATTGATGGGCTCTTCGGGAGAATCAACCAAGGCCATAGACCATTAAATTCATCATCATCAACAAACCGATGATCTATAATGCATCCTAGGGATCCTATGGATACACACGATGAAGGCTTTCGCGTCGACGTACCACCAGTGCATCAAGTTCTCCAGTGCAGGCGGAGTGCACACAGTTAGGGGAGATCAGGGTGTATCTCGAGCATGATTCATCATGGAGCGCAAGTTGTGCCATCCACCCCAGTCCTGCTTCATTGGTGCAGAGGTCAGACTAGCAAGGCCGGTCGCTAAATCGCTGGAGGATATCGTCGAACATGTGAACCTCGATGATAGTGACCCAGCCAAATGTGTGGGAATTAGGACCGAAGTGTATGTGGAAATCAGAGGCACCCTCGTCCAAATCCTCAAGAAGAACGTCTGTACGTTTGCCTGGTCGATGGACAACATGAAGGGGATTGACCCAAACGTCATCACGCACGAGCTCAACGGCGACTCCACCCTCAAGCTTATAAAGCAAAAGAGCTGAAAGCTTGGCACCAAAAGAGCCCAAGCCGTCAACAACGAAGTCGATCGGCTGCTCAGGCCAAGATTGATCACCAAGGTCAAATATCCTGAATGGAGAGTCAACTCGGTAGTTGTGAAAAATAAAAACGGGAAATGGGGAGTGTGCATCGACTTCACCGACCTCAACAAAGTCTATCGGAAGGACAATTTTCCCTTGCCCCACATTGATCGTCTGGTCGAGGAAACCACGGGGAACAAACTCTTATCCTTCATGGATGCGTTCTCCTGGTACAACCAGATCTTCATACAACCCGAAGATAGGGAGAAGATGGCCTTCATTACAAATATGGGGACGTACTACTATAAAGTCATGCATTTTGGACTGAATAATGCCGGAGCCACTTATTAGCGCCTCATCAACAAAATGTTCGCAAACCAGCTTGGGAAAACCATTGAGGTGTACATCGACAATATGTTGGTCAAATCCCTCCGAGGAGAAGACCACGTCGGTCATCGCTGCTCTTGCTTCAACGTCTTGAACATATATGGCATGAATCTCAACCCGACCAAATGCTCGTTTCCATTAACTGCTGGGGAGTTCCTAGGCTATATCGTCACTCAAAGCGTTATGGAAGCAAACTCTAAGAAAATCAAGGCCAACCGAGCTCCCGTATCCAAGAAATACGAGGGAAGTCCAAAGATTGATAGGCCAAATCGCCACGCTCAATCACTTCATATCACGGTCGACTGACCGTTGCCTCCCATTTTACCAATTGTTGCATCGGAAACAAAAAGTTCGAATGGGATGAGAAATATAAAAAAACCTTTCGCGAGCTCAAGGCGTATCTGATGATGCCACCCGTGCTTGCAAAGTCCAAAAAAGGAGAGACCTTGTGTTTGCACATCTCCGTCTTTACCTCGACCATGATCAGGGTCCTAGTATGGGAGGATCGTAATGACCAATAACTGATTTTCTACGTCAGCAAGCTACTGGAAGGCGCCGAAGGCAAATACTCGATCTTGGAGAAATTGGCATTCGCGCTAATCACTTCGGCCAGTAAGCTCCGGCCATACTTCCAATCCCGCTAATCACTTCGGCCAGAAATCTCCGGCCATATTTCCAATCCCAAGCCATCACCGTCCTGACAAACCAGTTGCTGAGGACAATATTGTATAGCCCAACACAAACGAAGTGAGTACGAGATCAATTTCAAAATGGGCCATCGAGTTAAGTAAGTATGATATCGATTTCAAAAATTGAATCAGCGCCAAGTCCCAAGTGCTCGCCGACTTCCTCGTCGAGCTCTTTCTGGAGCTCGAAACAACACTCCCAAGCACGAGCTCATGGGAGTTATACGTCGATTGATCGTCGTCTCGCCACGGCTCGTGAGTTGGTGTCTCGCTGAAATCCCCGACAGGAGAAGTTTTGGAACAATCATTCCGTCTCGGATTTCCAGCCTCGAACAACAAGGCTGAATACGAGGCCCTTATCGCCGGGCTACGGTTAGCCAGGGGAGTCAGCCATCGACGCCCTGAGCATCTTCCTTCCCAGCTATTAGGTGGATCATACTGGTCGAAGCCATCAACGCCCTGAGCATCTTCCTTCCTAGGGGAGTCAGCCAACTCAACATGGTCACCACCATTGACGAGGTCGAAGAACCCATCAGTAGCATGGATGTCGACCCCGACGAGCTAGCAGAAACTTGGCAGACACCCATAAAATTGTACCTCACCGCCGGGGAAGTGCCCAAAAAAAAGTGGGTAGCCCGGGTACTCAAAGTTTGGTGCGTGACGTACTCTATATTCGACGGCAACCTCTTCCGACCGAGCGCATCTAGGGTACTTTGCATTGTATCGACGAATCAGAAGCACAAAAAGTCATGGCCGAGACACACAAGGGCGCTGGCGATAACCACTCCAACGGCCAAGCACTAGCCATCAAGATCTGAAGACATGGTTTCTACAGGCCTACGATCTCCGCGGACTGCGAAAAGTTCACCGCAAAGTGTGAAAAATGCAGCGCCATGGTATGCTGATCCATTCCTCTACAGAGCTCCTTTGGACGACAACCACGCCTTACCCCTTCATGTGGTGGGCAATGGACATCGTAGGATTGATGTCGGTTTCGAGGCAAAAATGTTTCCTCCTTGTCATGACGGACTACTTCACCAAATGGGTCAAGGTAGACTCCTACGCCTCAATCCGAGATAAGGACGTTAAAAAATTTGTGTGGAAGAACATCATCTGCCAATGGCTCCCAATTTGTGTGGAAGAACATCATCTGCCAATGGCTCCCAATTTGTGTGGAAAAACATAATCAATCTGAGATGAGATCGTCACTAACAATGGCTCCCAGTTCATCTCTCGGCAATTCGAAGGTTTTTACGAACAATGGAAGATACGACCTAGCAAATCCACCCCGGGTTATCCACAAAGCAATGGATAGGCCGAGGTGACAAACAAAAACATAATCGCCAAACTCAAGAAGCGGCTGGACGAGAAAAAAGGCTTTGGACGGACGATAAAAAAGGGATTTGGGCAGACAAAATCAACGTAGTCCTATGGTCATACATAACGATTCCGCACAGAGCTTAAGGCGCAATTCCTTTTTTTCTATCTCATGGAGTTAAGGCCCTGGCCTCCGCCGAGGCTGACGTACCAATGCTCTGTCGGTCCGAGCTGCCATCTCACCCGCAGATCAACAATGCCATGCAATGCCACGCCTTCTGCCGGTCTGAATTGCCATCTCACCCGCAGATCAACAACGCCATGCTTTATCACGCCATCGACGACCTCGAGGATGAGCATGACTGTGCTCTGCTCTTCATGCAAAACTACCAACAACAGGCTGCTCGTTATTACAACAAGAAAGTTAAAGACCGCCACTTCTCCGAAGGCGACCTCGTCCTTCATAAGGTTTTTGAGAACACTACGGAGCTCAACGCCGGAAAGCTCGATGCAAATTAGAAAGGCCCATACCAAGTCTTTTAAGCCGTCAAGTCCGGCGTATAAGAGCTTCTCACCTTTGAAGGCGACTGGATTCCCCGATTTTGGAACGCGGTGAACCTCAAACGCTTATATTCCTAAACGATGTGGTTTCTTTTTTGGTCTGTTTAAAAAAAACAAGTATGTTTATATATGAAAGAGCACACATCTCGGCTTCGTTCAAACCGCTTTGCACAAGTCGAATTTCACGGAATTTGAAATTTGGAGGCCAGAAAAATGCAAAAATAGACAGACCGGCGAAAAACACAAAGCAATTTATATAAAAGTGGATAAAGCCATCTCGACACCACAATTTTCATGCATACAAAACTGGGGGATAAACGCCCCCAGCCAACAAGACAAACAACAAACAAAAACAAATAGAAGCGAAGGGAGCAGAGGCAGAGCACGACATCAAAAATCAAGGCATCTTCCTCTTGCCCTTATCCTTCGTCCCTCCTCCCAAGACATCTTCTCCCGTGCTGTGGCCCGCACCGTCCTCTCTTCCGCCTGGAGCTCGACTATCTTCTTTCTCACCTTGTTCACCTGCTCGCCGAACTCTGTGGGATCAAAGTACTGCCCGAAGTATGGGTTCTCACTTAGGAACTCTTCCGGAGGGTCCAGCATTGATGAGGACATCAGGTCGTACACCCAGCCAGGAGACCAGACTGGCCGACCAGGAAGCTTGCCCGAGACAGCAGGACCATCTGGCGCGCCTGCCGGACCAGACAGTACCGCCGGACCTTCGACCTATAGGACCAGACCGGTCAACATCACCGGCGGAGAGGCCCAAGCTTCTGGCACACTTGGTGGGGGCGTGAATGACACCGCCGGTCCCCCTGATGACACCGCCGACTCCAGGATCAACTTGGCCGGTCCTGAAGTCATTCCGGCCAGTACCGCGCACAATCCAGCCGGTACAGCCGATCAGGCCGAGTACACGCGCATTTCCACTTCTACACTAGAGGACTTGGACCAAATGAGCTACAAGCTCCAGGACATGCACTTAGAGGAAGTATCTACACCAGTGGTACCTCCAGGAGCAATGACAAGAAGCAGATCAAGAGCACTCTTCCACAAATTCAGCTTATGGGTCGACAAGCTTCTAGAGGAAGAGCAGCTAAGGACAATGGGCCAGAAGAGCAAATTAGAGTCCAAAGGCTTCTCAACAACACAAGGAACATCAGAGACTTGGGCTTTAGTGGCAAGAGAGGTCAGGGCCCAAAGATATTTAACCCTACTCCAAGTCGAAGACTAGGAGCAAGTCGCGTGCATGCCACAAGGACAGCCACCTTCCATTTCTTGGCCATGAGGTAAGTTAAGGTAAGTTTTCAATAAGAATATTTGCCTCTTTCTGTTTTGCAGGGTAGGATCTAGAATATTTACTTTTATTGAGTCAAAAACATTTTAGGAATAGGTCCTTTTTCGATTATACACTTTTGTATCTTTTCCTTTGTGCACTTTTGTAAGTTTTCCTTTTCTTATTTGGGTCGACCCTAGAAGGTCAAGCTGTCGAGCATATTAATAAGGCTCCTTCCAGCATTGTAGTTCGACAACCTTTTGATTATTAATAAAGTAGAACTTTTCCATTTTCTCTCAAGAGAGACTTGTGCGCTTAGAACCTAGTTGAGACCAGCCCTCCTAGCTCTAAGTTTGTGATTTATCACGAGGTTCATCACCTCGTGTGGTTCACTTCACCCTTCCATCGTTTACCAACCAGAAAACCCCTATCCAGAAGCCTAAGGTTGAGTTTCTCACCTAATCTTCTACAAACAGCCACGCGCATACATCCTTGAATCAAGGCTTGTATCATTTTTGGTATCAGAGCTTAAAGCTCCTAAACCAGGTTGTTTCTATCCTTTTGCTTGTTTCGTTTTTAGTTCTTGCATTAGTTTAAGTCGCATTCAAGAAAAATAAAAAAAATAACATCAAACTCCAAACCAAGTGCATCTAGCCTCCCACGTGTATCACTAGGGTTTAGATTCACTTTTGCATTGCCATTCACGTTTTCCTTTTTGTTTAATTCATATTTCCATTAATTTTAAGTTAAATTAAAAAGAAAACAAAAAGAAAATAAAAGAAAATAGGAAAATACCCAAAAGATTTCGAATTGGACAGCTAGCACAAGTTGTCTAGGGAGTTTCCTTTTTCAAATTTCCTTTCTGGATTTTCCTTTTGCATTATTTTCAATCCCATATAAAAAGAAACTCTCCTAATAATTTAAGCAAGGACCAGGCACGTGAGAGCTGAGCCAGATCCCTGAGGGTCCTGAGTACATTAGGACACGGCACGAACAGGAGGAACCCCAGCCAGATGGAGATGAGGACACGCAACCTCATAACTATTACCATAGGCCGAGAGGACCTCCACGGCAACCAGAGGCAGAAGATGATGGCTTTGAGCCATATGGTCTTCACCAGAGACCAAGAATGCCTCCTAGACGTCATGAGGATGGAAATGAACACACCTACAACCGGGTAATTCATCCTGATGTTAAACTAACTCCTCCAAGTTTTGCAGGAAAATTAGACCCCGAGGCTTACCTAGATTGGGAGAAGCGAATGGATCATATCTTTGATCACTACAACCAACCAGGACCTAGGAGAGTCTTAATGGCAGTAGCACAACTCACGGACAATGCCCTCATCTGGTGGGATCGTGAGGTATCTGACAGAAGGAGGAAGAGAATGAGACCGTAGACTCATGGGTCGACATGAAAGACCTCATGCGACAAAGGTTTGTTCCACCTTACTTTCATAGGGATTTGCAACGACGTTTCGTACTCTTAAGCAGGGTACCAGATCAGTAGAGGAATACTATGAAGAGTTCGAGAAGTTAAGGAACAGATTGGAGCTCAATGATGATGAAGAAGCATTGATGGCACAATTCTTGGATGGACTCCAAGAAAGGATCAGCTGCAAGGTGGAAAGGCAAATCTACAACGATTTCAAAGACTTGTTCCACCTATCTGTGCAAGCTGAACAGCACATCAAACGTAAGGGCCAAGACATCCGCAGCAAGGGCCTAGGACACCTTGGGCACCAAGCAACATGCCTAAGACAGTGGACAAAGGCAAAAGCGTGAGATCGAGTCAAGGTTCAAGAGCAAGCCTCCTGAACCCACCCGTGACCAGAGAGAGCCGGGTAAGTTTTCTAACCCTCAAAGATCACGTGAAATAACTTGTTTCAAGTGCAGGGGACGTGGACACATCTCAAGGAGTGCCCAAACAACCGAGTCATGCTGATTACGGAGGCAGGAGAATATGAGTCCCAAGATGAAGAGGACTATGAGCCAGAAGGAGAATATGGTGACATTGAGTACCCTGATGTGGGGAAGTGCTGGTCACTAGACGCATCCTCAGTGCAATGGTTGGATCCTTCAGAGACCATCCAAAGGGAGAACATCTTCCACAGCCGTTGCACCATCAAGGGAAAGGTATGTAACCTCATCATAGATGGTGGTTCTTGCACTAACGTTGCTAGTGCGTATATGGTTGATAAGCTAGGTCTAGAGAGAACACGGCATCCTCGACCATATAGACTAAGATGGCTTGATGACAAAGTGGAGCTCAAGATTCATGAGCAAGTCACTGTGCCATTCAGTGTGGGCAAGTACCAAGACCAGGTCGTGTGCGACGTGGTGCCCATGCAAGCTGGCCATCTTCTACTAGGAAGACCATGGCAGTTTGACAAAGAGACCAGGCATGATGGCGAACCAATCTATACACCTTCGTGCATGACAAGAGAAAGGTCAGCCTAGCTCCTCTTACACCTGCCCAAGTACATGAGCTACAACTCCAAATGAGTAAGGAAAAGAAACTTGTCAAGTCTAACTTTCTTATTCAACCTAGTCATGTCCGGAGAGCTTTAGCCTTGAAGGACTTAATGTTACTAATGGTTTTCAAGGAAGTGTTGAGTATAGAACAGGGACAGGTAGAGCTACCTCATGAAGTAGCAACACTCCTCAACAAATTCCAGGATGTATTTCCAGAGGAGATACCAGCAGGCTTGCCTCCTTTACGTGGCATAGAACATCAGATTGATCTAGTGCCCGGAGCAGCCCTGCCCAACCGGCCAGCCTACCGGATGAGTCCAGAGGAGTCCAAGGAACTTGAGAAGCAAGTCAAGGAGCTCCTGGAGAAAGGATATGTTCGAGAGAGCCTCAGTCCATGTGCTGTACCAGTGCTACTAGTGTGAGAATATTGAGATTATAGAGGAGAAATGTGAAGAATTGAATCTGAAAACTCAAAGAGAAGTATGAGAAAATGAGAAATGACTTAGACTTATGGAGAAGAATCTCCTAAGAGTATATTATACATTGAGTCTTTACAGCCCTTTTATAGAGGATTTACAATGTGAACACAAAGAAAACGAATTCAAACTTGTGGATGAGTTTGAATAGAGGAGGAGCCTGTCAACAACCAATGAGAAGAGAGGAGACAGCATGGGCATGACTGTTTGGTGTGGTTGCCAAGATGTGCAGCATGGGCATACTGTTTGTGTGGTTCAAGACTGTGTGCATGGCATTGTTTGGTGTGGTTGCCAAGACTGCAGCATTGACTTTTCACCTTGATTCTTCTCCCAAGGTAGCTATTTAACCATTTCAACCATGTGGTTAATAATAACCCATCCTTTTCATTTCCTTGTTATTCAAACTGAATTTTCGTGCTCACACTTGCCTTGTAGGTCAAGATAGGTCTTATTTGATTTTCCTATGTCAATACTCCCCCTCAAGCTAAAGACTTTGGAATCACCTAAAGTCTTAAGCTTGGGAACCCAACAACACCTCATTAAAAACCTTATTAAGGAAAACCACTTGGGACAAAACCTTAATAAGGGAAAAGAGTGTGTTGCTCTGGATTAGAGACCTTTGATCATGGGTGTGATAAATCAACAAGCCCAAGTTTGCTAAAGATGTTCTTGCAAACTTTGAGACTTGCTGCCTTTGTGAAGATGTCAGCTAGTTGGTCTTCACTCCTTGTATAACATGGCAGAATGGTTCCATCTTGAACTTTCTCCCTAACCTTATGGCGTCGATCTCTATGTGCTTGGTCCTCTCGTGAAACACTGAGTTTGAAGCTATGTGAATGGCTGCCTGATTATCACAATGGAAGGTAATTGGCCCTGGTTGTGCAATACCGAAATCTTTCAAGAGTGCTTTGAGCCAAGTTACTTCATTTGTCAGCTTCCTCATAGCCCTATATTCTGCTTCAGCACTAGAACATGATACCACTTAGTCTTCCAAGTGACTAAGTTCCCACCAACGAAGGTGCTACCCAGTTCCTCATTTCTACCACTGCTTCACCAGATAATCCACCTTCAATACCCGACAAGTACATGATTTTCATTATCACCAGCCGGTATGCTTCACACAGAATGCCCTGATTATATTCTTCCAGGCCATAGATCCTTCGGACCAAATGAGCTGCTATGCACTTGTATCTACACCGATATGACCAGATAGGCTTTCAGCATATGCTTTTATATGTTGACTTACTTGACACACAAATCTGTGAGGGTGAGGTAGATCAGCTTCCCAACTAGTCCCAACTAGTAGAAACATCCTTAAATAACTCATCAGCTTTCTCCCCTTTCCGCTGACCTTGTAGCCATCTTCAAGAGGAGTTTTGGCGGTTTAGCCCCAAGCTTTCCGTGTCTGTCAACAGATCAAGAGCATACTTTCTTTGGGATAGAAAGAGCCCTTCTTGAGACCGACACACTTCAATACCCAAGAAGTACTTCAACTCTCCAAGATCCTTGATGTCAAATGATCTGTTTAAGAAGGCCTTTGTGGACTGAATTCCTTCCTTATCATCTCCTGTGATGATAAGGTCATCCACATAAACCAAGACCGCCACGATTCCTTTGGAGTTTTGACGAGTGAACAAAGTATGATCTGAATGGGATTTCCTAAACCCATTATCAGTAAGTGTGGAGCTTAATTTGTGATACCAGGCCCTTGGTGACTGCTTCAACCCATATATTGCCTTCCTAAGTCTTAGAACCTGTCCCTCTTTGCAAAATCTTCAAGGCCTGGTGGTGGAGTCATATACACTTCCTCTTCAAGTTCTCCTTGTAGGAATGCGTTCTTGACATCCATTTGCCATAAGTCCCAAGTCAGATTAAGTAGCTAGTGAAAGAACAACCCTTACAGTGTGTAGCTTAGCCACGGTGCAAATGTATCAGTATAGTCCTCTCCATATGTCTGAGTGAAACCTCTTGCAACTAGACGTGCCTTGTACCTTTCTATGTCCCCATTGCTCTTATACTTGATGGTGAACACCCACTTGGAACTCACAGCCTTCTTGCCTTTGGGAAGTTCTTGTATATCCCATGTATGATTCCTTTCCATAGCTCCCTTCTCATCTCTTACTGCATCTAACCATTCTTTCTTGCTCTCAGCTTCTTCATAAGTCCTTGGAATCTGACTTTGTTCAATCTTTCCAAGGAATGCTTGATGACTAGATGGCAAGAGGTCAAGGGAACAAACAGCTTGTATGGGATGAGCCACGGCCTGGTTGTTGTAGAATACCCTAGTGTTCCTAAGTCTAGTACTCCTCCTTAAATGCTGAACAGGTGGTGCAGCCTCCTCTACAACCGTTTCCTCTTCCATTTGGTGAATAGGTTCCTCTATACCCACTTCCAAGTCGTCTTGTTCTTGATTTTGGGCCATAGCTTCTTCTTGGATTGGAGTTGGTTCTTGAGTTACCACCCCTTGTTCATTCTCTTGGGTATCTTGTGAACTACTTAAGGTTCTTGTTTCTTCGTGTCTTGAATCCTTTGGCAGATCATTTCCCAAATGATTCAAGAGAAACCTCAAACTCGTAGCCAAATCAGAAGGTGACCTTGAGAGATCCTTCAATCCTTCCCAATCTTTCTGATCATAATAGCTTTGTTCTTCTATGAACTTGACATCTCTAGACACATATGTCCTGTTGTTGCTCGGATCATAGCACTTATAACCCTTTTGTGTTGTCGAATATCCAAGGAACATACACTTGATGCTCTTTGCCTCCAACTTGTTTCTTAGATCACCTGGAACATACACAAAGCACACACCCAAATACGTAAATGATCAATGGAAGGTTTAGTTTTATTGAGTACCTCAAATGGGGATATATCTTGCAAGACTTTGGTTGGAATCCGATTGATGAGGTAGCAAGCAACCAAGACTGCATCTCCCAAAAACTTTTAGGAACATTGGTATGAAACATCATGGATCTTGCTACTTCCATTAAGTGTCGGTTCTTCCTTTCAGCAACTCCATTTTGTTGTGGTGTGTGTGGACAGCTAGTTTGATGTAGTATTCCATGTTTGTTTAGATGAGCTTTGAATCTTTGACTTGTGTATTCCCTCCATTATCTGATCTTAACACTTTGATCTTGGCATTGAATTGATTAGTAACATAATTATGAAAGTTTATAAATGCCTCATAAACCCTATCTTTAGATGGAAGTAATGTAACCCATGTATATTTCGATTTCTCATCTATAAAGGTCACAAAGTATTTATTCCTATCTCTAGACATGTAAGGTGAGGTCCAAACATCGGAATGTACTAAATCAAAGCAATGCTCATAAATTGTAGACGATTTAGGAAAACAACACGACAATGTTTGCCAAGGATACAAGCCTCACAAACTGAGTGATCATAGCGACATTAGGAATTATTAAGCTTAAAGCACGAGCATGAGGATGTCCTAATCTAGCATGCCATAAGACATCTTTATTAGCAAAACACAGGATTTGAAAGCTAAGGAATCCAAATTGCTTGGAGGGTCTTCAAGAACATAGAGCTCATCTTGAGTTACACCACCTCCAAGTATCTTACCACTCTTAATATCCTGAAAGTAAACATTGTTAGGCCCAAATGTAACATTGCAATTGAGGTCTTTAGTAGCCTTTTGACAGAAACTAGATTAGACTTAAATTTAGGTACAAAGAATGCATTAGTTTCTTTGTCAAATAGTCTTAATTTTCCGTTCCTTCAATTGGAATACCCTTACCATCAGCTATAGTTACTTGTCCTAGACATGGTTCAATGTTCTTTAACAACCTAGCATTGCTAATCATATGGTGAGAAGCACCTGAATCCACTACCAACTTATGATCTGGTTTATCAAGCGATTTATGGGAGTAGAGTGTGATCGGAGAGTTTTGAGGCATAGGCCTTGATGAGATCCTCAAGTCACTCTTCTTAACATACTCCATGGATACATTCATAGCTAGCTCCTCCTTGGTTGGATGAACTTGCGGTTCAGTCGCAACCATTTGAGATGTTAGCCTTTGAATCCTTGAACCGGTTTGGCTTGAGATGAGGATGAAGTATCCAGCACTTGTCCTTGATGTGGCCATTCCTCTTACAATGCTCACACATCACACTCTTCCTATCCTCTTGCTTAAACACGCTTTTGTTGGCCATGACTAGTTCTCCTTACCACCAAACAAACCAATGTTGCCTTGCTCCTTTGAATGTGAGCACACCTCTTCAAATCAGGAGTTTTGGCTCTCTCAGGATGGACTTAATCACATCCTTAAAGGCTGGATTTAGGTTGAGAAGGAGCCCAAATATCTTGTCTTGTTCCTTCCTTTCATTAAGCACCTTTGGATCCATAGAACTTGGTCTCAACATGTCAAGCTCGGACCATGTTGACTGGAACTTCCAGGAATTTTGTGAACTCCATATCCTCTTGGTGTAGATCATTGAGAGCCTTCTTAACCTCATACACACGGCTGAGGTTTGAAACATCCCCATACACCCTCTTGAGAGTGTCCCAAAGAGACTTGGCAGTTTCACAATGTGAATAAGCTTCAAGAATGGATGGGTCCAATGAATTTTGGAGGAATCCAAGGACTGATTGATCTTCTTGGAACCACCTAGCTTCTTCTTTTCTTGTTGCCTCATCCTTCTTCTCCTTTGGATCATCTATAGATGGAGTATTATCCTCCAAGATGTGATTCCAAAGTCCTTTACCACAAATGGCTGTCTTGATGGTTCTTGACCATAATGTGTAGTTCAAGCCTTTGAGAACTACTGCTATCACCGTAGGTTTCAGGCTGGAACTAATTTGAACTGTATCCTCCATTGTTAGGCTTTGAAGAGCTCAAAGGAAGCAGCTTTTATGGTTGAATGAAACGTGAGTTTTAGTCTAAAGACTGAGAGATTTTGAATTTTAGATTAGAAACTGAGAGATTTGAGTAGAAAAGATAAGAAATGATCTTATGCTCTGATACCATGTAAGAATATTGAGATTATAGAGGAGAAATGTGAAGAATTGAATCTGAAAACTCAAAAGAAGTATGAGAAAATGAGAAATGACTTAGACTTATGGAGAAGAATCTCCTAAGAGTATATCATACATTGAGTCTTTACAGCCCTTTTATAGAGGATTTACAATGTGAACACAAAGAAAACGAATTCAAACTTGTGGATGAGTTTGAATAGAGGAGGAGCCTGTCAACAACCAATGAGAAGAGAGGAGACAGCATGGGCATGACTGTTTGTGTGGTTGCCAAGACTGTGTGCAGCATGGGCATGACTGTTTGGTGTGGTTGCCAAGACTGTGTGCAGCATGGGCATGACTTTTCACCTTGATTCTTCTCCCAAGGTAGCTATTTAACCATTTCAACCATGTGGTTAATAATAACCCATCCTTTTCATTTCCTTGTTATTCAAACTGAATTTTCGTGCTCACACTTGCCTTGTAGGTCAAGATAGGTCTTATTTGATTTTCCTATGTCAATAACTAAGAAGGATGGGACTTGGCGCATGTGTGTGGACTGCCGAGCCATCAACAACATCACAGTCAAGTATAGGCATCCAATATCACGACTGGATGACATGCTAGATGAGCTGAGTGGAGCCACGGTCTTCTCCAAGATAGACCTCAAAAGTGGATACCACCAGGTAAGAATGAAGGAAGGTGATGAGTGGAAAACCGCTTTCAAGACAAAGCAAGGACTCAGTGGACAGTCATGCCATTTGGCTTGACTAATGCCCCAAGCACCTTCATGTGCCTTATGAACCAAGTTCTTAGGGCGTACATCAGTAAGTTCGTAGTAGTTTACTTTGATGACATTTTGGTTTATAGTAAGTGCCTACGGGAACACCTCACACATCTTGAGATGGTACTTAAAACCCTTCGACAAGAAGAGCTTTATGCCAATCTCAAGAAGTGCACCTTCTGTACTGATAAGCTTGTCTTTTTAGGTTTTGTTGTGAGTTCACAGGGCCTACAGGTTGATGAGGAGAAGATTCGAGCCATACAAGAATGGCCAACACCAGGAAACATCAGCTAAGTAAGGAGCTTCCACGGACTGGCCAGCTTCTATAGGAGATTCGTGCCCAACTTTAGCAGTATTGCCTCACCACTGACAGCAGTAGTGAAGAAGAACGTGGGATTCAGCTTGGGAGAAGCTCAGGAGAAGGCATTCCAGGCCTTGAAGGACAGCCTGACACACGCACCAGTGCTGGTCCTTCCCGACTTCAACACGACGTTTGAAGTGGAGTGTGATGCCTCTGGAATAGGCATAGGAGCAGTGCTAACCCAAGGAGGGAGACCAGTGGCATACTTCAGTGAGAAGCTAGGTGGTGCCTCACTGAACTACCCCACTTATGACAAGGAGCTCTATGCCCTTGTCCGAGCATTGGAGACTTGGCAGCATTACTTGCTGTCCAAGGAGTTTGTGATCCACACTGATCACGAGACTCTCAAACACCTCAGAGGGCAAACCAATCTCAAGAGGAGACATGCCAGGTGGATGGAGTTCATAGAAACCTTCCCGTACATCATCAAGTACAAGAAGGGCAAAGACAATGTGGTAGCTGATGCACTATCAAGGAGGTTTGCCTTGATATCAACCATGGAGGCAAAGGTCCTAGGATTCGAGCACATCAAGGATCTATACAAGGATGATCCTGACCTTGCTGAGAGCTACAAGGAGTGTAGCACAGAGAGTCATGGAAAATTCTACATCCATGAGGGATTCTTGTTCCGAGAAAAAAGGCTGTGCATACCACAAGGATCACTACAGGAGCTTATCATCCGAGAAGCTCATGGAGGAGGGCTCATGGGCCACTTTGGTGTCGACAAGACTCTAGCAGTGGTCAAGGAGCACTTCAACTGGCCACACATCAAGAGGACAGTAGAAGCACATTGTGCAAGATGCATTACTTGCAAGAAGGCAAAGTCCCGAGTGCAACCTCACGGGTTGTATCTCCCACTGCCCATACCAACACATCCATGGGTGGACATCTCGATGGATTTTGTTCTAGGTCTGCCCAAGATCAACCACAAAGATGCAATCTTTGTAGTAGTGGACAGATACTCCAAGATGGCACACTTCATCCCATGTGCCAATGTCAATGATGCCACGCAAACAGCTGAGCTGTTCTTCAGAGAGATAGTACGGCTTCATGGAGTGCCAAGGACCATCGTATCAGATAGGGACACCAAGTTCCTCAGCCATTTCTGGAGGACCCTTTGGAGAAAGCTAGGCACGAAGCTACTCTTCTCAACCACTTGCCATCCTCAAACCGATGGCCAAACTGAAGTTGTCAACAGGACCCTATCAACTCTTCTCAGAACAACACTAGGGAAGAACCTAAAGACTTGGGTGGAGTGCCTGCCATTCATTGAGTTCGCCAACAACCGAGCCGTGCACTCAGCAACCAAGAAGACACCATTTGAAGTGGTATACGGTTTCAACCCTCTCATCCCATTGGAGCAAACACCACTGCCACCAGCTGAGATGACCAACTTCAACGGAGCATCCAAAGCAGAGTTCATAAGGAGGTTACACCAGAGGGTAGCAGAAAACTTGGAGAAGAGGACCGGACAGTACGTGACTCATGCCAACAAAGGAAGAAAGGAGGTGATCTTTCAACCAGGTGATTGGGTGTGGCTACAGCTACGGCAGGAGAGGTTCCCAAACCTAAGGAGTTCCAAGCTAGCACCAAGAGGAGATGGACCCTTCAGAGTGCTCGAGAGGATCAACAACAACGCCTACCGGATCGAGCTTCCAGGTGAGTTTAATGTGTCCAATACGTTCAATGTTACTAACTTGGCCCCTTTCCATGCAGATGATCCAGTTTTGAGGACAAAACCTACTGAAGAGGGAGGGAATGATGAGGACATCAGGTCTTACATCCAGCCAGGAGACCAGACTGGCCAACCAGGAAACTTGCCCGAGACAGCAGGACCATCTGGCGCGCCTGCCGGACCAGACAGTACCGCCGGACCTTCGACCTATAGGACCAGACCGGTCAACATCACCGGCGGAGAGGCCCAAGCTTCTGGCACACTTGGTGGGGGCGTGAATGACACCGCCGGTCCCCCTGATGACACCGCCGACTCCAGGATCAACTTGGCCGGTCCTGAAGTCATTCCGGCCAGTACCGCGCACAATCCAGCCGGTACAGGCCATCCAGCCGAGTACACGCACACTTCCACTTCTACACAAGAGGACTCGGACCAAATGAGCTACCAGCTCCAGGACATGCACTTAGAGGAAGTATCTACACCAGTGGTACCTCCAGGAGCAATGACAAGAAGCAGATCAAGAGCACTCTTCCACAAATTCAGCTTATGGGTCGACAAGCTTCTAGAGGAAGAGCAGCTAAGGACAATGGGCCAGAAGAGCAAATTAGAGTCCAATGGCTTCTCAACAACACAAGGAACATCAGAGACTTGGGCTTTAGTGGAAAGAGAGGTCAGGGGCCAAAGATATTTAACCCTACTCCAAGTCGAAGACTAGGAGCAAGGCGCGTGCATGCCACAAGGACGGCCACCTTCCATTTCTTGGCCGTGAGGTGAGTTAAGGTAAGTTTACATTCGAATATATGCCTCTTTCTGTTTTGCAGGGTAGGATCTAGTTGCTTTACATTTTTTAGTCAAGAACATTTTAGGAATAGGTCCTTTTTCGGTTATGCACTTTTGTATCTTTTCCTTTTGTGCACTTTTGTAAACTTTCCTTTTTTCTTTATTTGTGTCGACCCTAGAAGGTCAAGCTGTCGAGCATATTAATAAGGCTCCTTCCAGCATTGTAGTTCGATAACCTTTTCGCTAATTAATAAAGATCGAATTTTCTTTACAAGTTATTCTCTCAAAGAAGCTTGTGCGCTTAGAACCTAGTTGAGACCAGCCCTCCTAGCTCTAAGTTTGTGATTTATCACGAGGTTCATCACCCCTCGTGTGGTTCACTTCACCCTTCCATCTCTTACCAACCAGAAAACCCCCATCCAGAAGCCTAAGGTTGAGTTTCTCACCTAATCTTCTACAAACAGCCCACGCGCATACATCCTTGAATCAAGGCTTGTATCAGAAGGCCATGGCAGTTTGACAAGGAGACTAGGCATGATGGCCAAACAAATCTCTACACTTTCGTGTATGACAAGAGAAAGGTCAGCCTTGCTTCTCTCACACCTGCCCAGGTATATGAGCTTCAACAGCAAATGAGCAAGGAAAAGAAGCTCATTAAAACTAATTTTCTCATTCAACCAAGTCATGTCCGGAGAGCTTTAGCCTCGAAGGATCTAATGCTACTAATGGTTTTCAAAGAAGTATTGAATATAGAGAAAGAACAGGTAGAGCTACCTCCTGAAGTAGCAACTCTCCTCAACATGTTCCAGGATGTGTTTCCAGAGGAGATACCAGCAGGCTTGCCTCCTTTACGTGGCATAGAACACCAGATCGATCTAGTGCCCGGAGAAGCCCTGCCCAACCGGCCAGCCTACCGGATGAGTCCAGAGGAGTCCAAGGAGCTTGAGAAGCAAGTCAAGGAGCTCCTGGAGAAAGGATATGTTCGAGAGAGCCTCAGTCCATGTGCCGTACCAGTGCTACTAGTGCCCAAGAAGGATGGGACTTGGCGAATGTGCGTGGACTGCCGAGCAATCAACAACATCACTGTCAAGTACCGGCATCCAATACCACGGCTGGATGACATGCTAGATGAGCTGAGTGGAGCCACGGTCTTCTCCAAGATAGACCTCAAGAGTGGATACCACCAGGTCAGGATGAAGGAAGGTGATGAATGGAAGACTGCTTTCAAGACAAAGCAAGTGCTATACGAGTGGACAGTCATGCCATTCGGCTTGACTAATGCCCCAAGCACCTTCATGCGCCTTATGAACCAAGTTCTTAGGGCGTATATCAGTAAGTTTGTAGTGGTTTACTTTGATGATATATTGGTTTATAGTAAGTGCCTACGGGAACACCTCACACATCTTGAGATGGTACTTAAAACCCTTCGACAAGAAGAGCTTTATGCCAATCTCAAGAAGTGCACCTTTTGTACTGATAAACTTGTCTTTTTAGGTTTTGTTGTAAGTTCACAGGGCCAACAGGATGATGAAGAGAAGATTCAAGCCATACAAGAATGGCCAACACCAGGCAACATCAGCCAAGTCACGAGCTTCCACGGACTGGTCAGCTTCTATAGGGGATTGTGCCCAACTTCAGCAGTATTGCCTCACCATTGACGGCAGTAGTGAAGAAGAACGTGGGATTCAGCTGGGGAGAAGCTCAGGAGAAGGCATTACAGGCCTTAATGGACAGCCTTACACATGCACCAGTCCTAGTCCTGCCCGACTTCGACAAGGCGTTTGAAGTGGAGTGTGATGCCTCTGGAATAGGCATAGGAGCAGTACTAACCCAAGGAGGGAGACCAGTGGCATACTTCAGGGAGAAGCTAGGTGGTGCCTCACTGAAGTACCCCACTTATGACAAGGAGCTTTATGCCCTTGTCCGAGCATTGGAGACTTGGCAGCATTACTTGCTGTCCAAGGAGTTTGTGATCCACACTGATCATGAGACTCTCAAACACCTCAGAGGGCAAACCAATCTCAAGAGGAGACATGCCAGGTGGATGGAGTTCATAGAGACCTTCCCGTACGTCATCAAGTACAAGAAGGGCAAAGATAATGTGGTAGCCGATGCACTATCAAGGAGGTTTGCCTTGATATCCACCATGGAGGCAGAGGTCCTAGGATTCGAGCACATCAAGGACCTATACAAGGATGATCCTGACTTTGCTGAGAGCTACAAGGAGTGTGGCAGAGGGAGTCATGGCAAGTTTTACATCCATGAGGGATTCTTGTTCCGAGAGAGAAGGTTGTGCATACCACAAGGATCATTAAGGGAGCTTATCATCCGAGAAGCCCATGGAGGAGGACTCATGGGCCACTTTGGTGTCGACAAGACTCTAGCAGTTTTCAAGGAGCACTTCTACTGGCCACACATCAAGAGGACAGTAGAAGCTCATTGTGCAAGATGGATCACTTGCAAGAAGGCAAAGTCCCGAGTGCAACCTCACGGGTTGTATCTCCCACTGCCCATACCTACACATCCATGGGTGGACATCTCAATGGACTTCGTTCTAGGCCTGCCCAAGATCAACCACAAGGATGCAATCTTTGTAGTGGTGGACAGATTCTCCAAGATGGCACACTTCATCCCGTGTGCCAATGTCAATGATGCCATGCAAATAGCCGAGCTGTTTTTCAAGGAGATAGTACGGCTTCATGGAGTGCCAAGGACCATCGTATCAGATAGGGACACCAAGTTCCTCAGCAATTTCTGGAGGACCCTTTGGAGGAAGCTAGGCACGAAGCTACTCTTCTCTACCACCTGCCATCCTCAAACCGATGGCCAGACTGAAGTTGTCAACAGAACACTATCAAATCTTCTCAGGACTACACTAGGGAAGAACCTAAAGACTTGGGTGGAGTGCCTGCCATTCATAGAGTTCGCTTACAAACGATCCGTGCACTTAACAACTAAGAAGACACCACTTGAAGTAGTATATGGCTTCAACCCTCTCACCCCATTGGAGCAAACGCCACTGCCACCAGCTGAGATAACCAACCTCAACGGAGCATCCAAGGCATAGTTCATAAGGAAGTTACACCAGAAGGTAGCAGAAAACTTGGAGAAGAGGACCAGATAGTACGTGACTCATGTCAACAAGGGAAGAAAGGAGGTGATCTTTCAACCAGGCGATTGGGTGTGGCTACACCTATGGCAGGAGAGGCTCCCAAACCTAAGGAGTTCCAAGCTAGCACCAAGAGGAGATGGACCACTCAAATTGCTTGAGAGGATCAATAACAATGCCTACCGGATTGAGCTCCCAGGTGAGTTTAATGTGCCCAACACGTTCAACGTAACTGACTTAGCCCCTTTCCATGTAGATGAACCAGTTTTGAGGACAAAACCTACTGAAGAGGGAGGGGATGATGAGGACATCAGGTCGTACATCCAGCCAGGAGACCAGACTGGCTGACCAGGAAGCTTGCCCGAGACAGCCGGAACATATGGCATGCCTGCTGGCCTAAGCAGTACTGCCGGACCATCGACCACAAGCACCAGGGCAACCAACATTGCCGGCGGAGAGGCCCAAGCTTCCAGCACACTTGGTGGGGACGTGGATGACACCGCCGGTCCCTCTGATGACACCGCCGACTCCGGGATCAACTTGGCCGGTCCTGAAGTCATTCTGGCCAGTACCACGCACAATCCAGCCGGTACAGCCGATCCAGCCGAGTACACGCGCACTTCCACTTCTACACAAGAGGACTCGGACCAAATGAGCTACCAGCTCCAGGACATGCACTTAGAGGAAGTATCTACACCAGTGGTACCTCCAGGAGCAATGACAAGAAGCAGATCAAGAGCACTCTTCCACAAATTCAGCTTATGGGTCGACAAGCTTGTAGAGGAAGAGCAGCTAAGGAAAATGGGCCAAAAGAGCAAATTAGAGTCCAAAGGCTCCTCAACAACACAAGGAACATCAGAGACTTGGGCTTTAGTGGCAAGAGAGGTCAGGGCCCAAAGATATTTAACCCTACTCCATCTCGAAGACTAGGAGCAAGGAGCGTGCATGCCACAAGGACGGCCACCTTCCATTTCTTGGCCGTGAGGTGAGTTAAGGTAAGTTTACATTCGAATATATGCCTCTTTCTGTTTTGCAGGGTAGGATCTAGTTGCTTTACATTTTTGAGTCAAGAACATTTTAGGAATAGGTCCTTTTTCGGTTATGCACTTTTGTATCTTTTCCTTTTGTGCACTTTTGTAAACTTTCCTTTTTTCTTTATTTGTGTCGACCCTAGAAGGTCAAGCTGTCGAGCATATTACTAAGGCTCCTTCCAGCATTGTAGTTCGACAACCTTTTCGCTAATTAATAAAGATCGAATTTTCTTTACAAGTTATTCTCTCAAAGAAGCTTGTGCGCTTAGAACGTAGTTGAGACCAGCCCTCCTAGCTCTAAGTTTGTGATTTATCACGAGGTTCATCACCCCTCGTGTGGTTCACTTCACCCTTCCATCTCTTACCAACCAGAAACCCCCCATCCAGAAGCCTAAGGTTGAGTTTCTCACCTAATCTTCTACAAACAGCCCACGCGCATACATCCTTGAATCAAGGCTTGTATCAGAAGGTCATGGCAGTTTGACAAGGAGACCAGGCATGATGGCCGAACAAATCTCTACACTTTCGTGCATGACAAGAGAAAGGTCAGCCTTGCTTCTCTCACACCTGCCCAGGTATATGAGCTTCAACAGCAAATGAGCAAGGAAAAGAAGCTCATTAAAAATAATTTTCTCATTCAACCAAGTCATGTCCGGAGAGCTTTAGCCTCGAAGGATCTAATGCTACTAATGGTTTTCAAAGAAGTATTGAATATAGAGAAAGAACAGGTAGAGCTACCTCCTGAAGTAGCAACTCTCCTCAACATGTTCCAGGATGTGTTTCCAGAGGAGATACCAGCAGGCTTGCCTCCTTTACGTGGCATAGAACACCAGATCGATCTAGTGCCCGGAGAAGCCCTGCCCAACCGGCCAGCCTACCGGATGAGTCCAGAGGAGTCCAAGGAACTTGAGAAGCAAGTCAACGAGTTCCTCGAGAAAAGATATGTTCGAGAGAGCCTCAGTCCATGTGCCGTACCAGTGCTACTAGTGCCCAAGAAAGATGGGTCTTGGTGAATGTGCATGGACTGCCGAGCAATCAACAACATCACTGTCAAGTACCGGCATCCAATACCACCGCTGGATGACATGCTAGATGAGCTGAGTGGAGCCACGGTCTTCTCCAAGATAGACCTCAAGAGTGGATACCACCAGGTCAGGATGAAGGAAGGTGATGAATGGAAGAGTGCTTTCAAGACAAAGCAAGAGCTATACGAGTGGACAGTCATGCCATTTGGCTTGACTAATGCCCCAAGCACCTTCATGCGCCTTATGAACCAAGTTCGTAGGGCGTACATCAGTAAGTTTGTAGTGGTTTACTTTGATGATATATTGGTTTATAGTAAGTGCCTACGGGAACACCTCATACATCTTGAGATGGTACTTAAAACCCTTCGACAAGAAGAGCTTTATGCCAATCTCAAGAAGTGCACCTTTTGTACTGATAAACTTGTCTTTTTAGGTTTTGTTGTAAGTTCACAGGGCCTACAGGTTGATGAAGAGAAGATTCAAGCCATACAAGAATGGCCAACACCAGGCAACATCAGCCAAGTCACGAGCTTCCACGGACTGGCCAGCTTCTATAGGGGATTGTGCACAACTTCAGCAGTATTCCCTCACCATTGACGGCAGTAGTGAAGAAGAACGTGGGATTCAGCTGGGGAGAAGCTCAGGAGAAGGCATTACAGGCCTTAATGGACAGCCATACACATGCACCAGTGCTAGTCCTGCCCGACTTCGACAAGACGTTTGAAGTGGAGTGTCATGCCTCTGGAATAGGCATAGGAGCAGTACTAACCCAAGGAGGGTGACCAGTGGCATACTTCAGTGAGAAGCTAGGTGGTGCCTCACTGATGTACCCCACTTATGACAAGGAGCTTTATGCCCTTGTCCGAGCATTGGAGACTTGGCAGCATTACTTGCTGTCCAAGGAGTTTGTGATCCACACTGATCATGAGACTCTCAAACACCTCAGAGGGCAAACCAATCTCAAGAGGAGACATGCCAGGTGGATGGAGTTCATAGAGACCTTCCTGTACGTCATCAAGTACAAAAAGGGCAAAGACAATGTGGTAGCCTATGCACTATCAAGGAGGTTTGCCTTGATATCCACCATGGAGGCAAAGGTCCTAGGGTTCAAGCACATCAAAGACCTATACAAGGATGATTCTGACTTTTCTGAGAGCTACAAGGAGTGTGGCACAGGGAGTCATGGCAAGTTTTACATCCATGAGGGATTCTTGTTCCGAGAGAGAAGGTTGTGCATACCACAAGGATCATTAAGGGAGCTTATCATCCGAGAAGCTCATGGAGGAGGACTCATGGGCCACTTTGGTGTCGACAAGACTCTAGCAGTTTTCAAGGAGCACTTCTACTGGCCACACATCAAGAGGACAGTAGAAGCTCATTGTGCAAGATGGATCACTTGCAAGAAGGCAAAGTCCCGAGTGCAACCTCACGGGTTGTATCTCCCACTGCCCATACCTACACATCCATGGGTGGACATCTCAATGGACTTCGTTCTAGGCCTGCCCAAGATCAACCACAAGGATGCCATCTTTGTAGTGGTGGACAGATTCTCCAAGATGGCACACTTCATCCCGTGTGCCAATGTCAATGATGCCATGCAAACAGCCGAGCTGTTTTTCAAGGAGATAGTACGGCTTCATGGAGTGCCAAGGACCATCGTATCAGACAGGGACACCAAGTTCCTCAGCAATTTCTGGAGGACCCGTTGGAGGAAGATAGGCACGAAGCTACTCTTCTCTACCATCTGCCATCCTCAAACCGATGGCCAAACTGAAGTTGTCAACAGGACACTATCAGCTCTTCTCAGGACTACACTAGGGAAGAACCTAAAGACTTGGGTGGAGTGCCTGCCATTCATAGAGTTCGCTTACAACCGAGCCGTGCACTCAGCAACCAAGAAGACACCATTTGAAGTAGTATATGGCTTCAATCCTCTCACCCCATTGGAGCATACGCCACTGCCCCCAGCTGAGATGACCAACCTCAACGGAGCATCCAAGGCAGAGTTCATAAGGAAGTTACACCAGAAGGTAGCTGAAAACTTGGAGAAGAGGACCGGACAGTACGTGACCCATGACAACAAGGGATGAAAGAAGGTGATCTTTCAACCAGACGATTGGGTGTGGCTACACCTACGGCAGGAGAGGTTCCCAAACCTAAGAAGTTACAAGCTAGCACCAAGAGGAGATGGACCATTCAGAGTGCTTGAGAGGATCAACAACAACGCCTACCGGATCGAGCTCCCAGGTGAGTTTAATGTGTCCAACACGTTCCACATAACTGACTTAGCCCCTTTCCATGCAGATGAACCAGTTTTGAGGACAAAACCTATTGAAGAGGGAGGGGATGATGAGGACATCAGGTCGTACATCCAGCCAGGAGACCTGACTGGCCGACCAGGAAGCTTGCCGAGACAGCCGGGCCATTTGGCACGTCAGCCGGACCAAGCAGTACCGCCGGACCCTCGACCAATAGGACTAGACCGGTCAGCATTGCCAGCGGAGAGGCCCAAGCTTCTGGCACACTTGGTGGCGACGTGGATGACACCGCCGGTCCCCTTGGTGATGCCACCGACTCTGGGATCAACTTGGCCGGTTCTGAAGGCATTCTGGCCAGTACCTCGCACAATCCAGCCGGTACAGCCGATCCAGCTGAGTACACGCGCATTTCCACTTCTACACAAGAAGACTCGGACCAAATGAGCTACCAGCTCCAGAACATGCACCTAGAGGAAGTCTCTACACCAGTGGTACCTCAAGGAGCAATGACAAGAAGCAGATCAAGGGCACTCTTCCACAAATTCAGCTTATGGGTCGACAAGCTCCTAGAGGAAGATCGACTAAGGACAATGGGCCAGAAGTGCAAGGAAGAGTCCAAAGGCTTCTCAACAACAGAAGGAACATCAGAGACTTGGGCTTTAGTGGCAAGAGAGGTCAGGGCCCAAAGATTCCTAACCCTACTCCAAGTCGAAGACTAGGAGCAAGGCGCGTGCATGCCACAAGGACGGCCACCTTCCATTTCTTGGCCGTGACGTAAGTAAGGTCAGTTTTCAATAAGAATATTTGCCTCTATCTGTTTTGCAGGGTAGGATCTAGAATATTTACATTTATTGAGTCAAATATATTTTAGGAATAGGTCCTTTTTCGATTATACACTTTTGTATCTTTTCCTTTTGTGCACTTTTGTAAACTTTCCTTTTTCTTTGTTTGAGTCGACCCTAGAAGGTCAAGCTGTCGAGCATATTAATAAGGCTCCTTCCAGCATTGTAGTTCGACAACCTTTTGCTAATTAATAAAGATCGAATTTTCTTTACAAGTTATTCTCTCAAAGAAGCTTGTGCGCTTAGAACCTAGTTGAGACCAGCCCTCCTAGCTCTAAGTTTGTGATTTATCACGAGGTTCATCACCCCTCGTGTGGTTCACTTCACCTCTCCATCGAATACCAACCTATCCCGAAGTCTAAGGTTTCTCCAAACAGCCCACACGCATATATGCCTTGAATCGAGGCTTGTATCATTTCTGACCCACCAAAGTGGCCCATGAGTCCTCCTCCATGAGCTTCTCGGATGATAAGCTCCCTTAATGATCCTTGTGGTATGCACAGCCTTCTCTCTCAGAACAAGAATCCCTCATGGATGTAAAACTTGCCATGACTCCCTTTGCCACACTCTTTGTAGCTCTCAGCAAAGTCAGGATCGTCCTTGTATAGGTCCTTGATGTGCTCGAATCCTAGAACCTTTTCCTCCATGGTGGATATCAAGGCAAACCTCCTTGATAGTGCATCGGCTACCACATTGTCTTTGGCCTTCTTGTACTTGATGACGTACGGGAAGGTCTCTATGAACTCCATCCATCTGGCATGTCTCCTCTTGAGATTGGTTTGCCCTCTGAGATGTTTGAGAGTCTCGTGATCAGTGTGGATCACAAACTCCTTGGACAGCAAGTAATGCTGCCAAGTCTCCAATGCTCGAACTAGGGCATAAAGCTCCTTGTCGTAAGTGGGGTAGTTCAGTGAGGCACCACCTAGCTTCTCACTGAAGTATGCCACTGGCCTCCCTCCTGGGTTTAGCACTGCTCCTATGCCTATTCCAGAGGCATCACACTCCACTTCAAACGTCTTGTTGAAGTCGGGCAGGACTAGCACTGGTGCATGTGTAAGGCTGTCCTTCAAGGCCTGGAATGCCTTCTCCTGAGCTTCTCCCCAGCTGAATCCCACGTTCTTCTTCACTACTACCGTCAAGGGTGAGGCAATACTGCTGAAGTTGGGCACGAATCTCCTATAGAAGCTGGCCAGTCCGTGGAAGCTCCTCACTTGGCTGATGTTGCTTGGTGTTGGCCATTCTTGTATGGCTCGAATCTTCTCTTCATAAACCTGTAGATCCTGTGAACTTACAACAAAACCTAAGAAGACAAGTTTATCAGTACAAAAGATGCACTTCTTGGGATTGGCATAAAGCTCTTCTTGTCGAAGGGGTTTAAGCACCAACTCAAGATGTGTGAGGTGATCCCTTAAGCATTTATTATAAACCAATATGTCATCGAAATAAACTACAACGAACTTACTGATGTACGCCCTAAGAACTTGGTTCATAATGCGCATGAAGGTGCTTGGGGCATTAGTCAAGCCAAATGGCATGACTGTCCACTCGTAGAGCCCTTGCTTTGTCTTGAAAGCAGTCTTCCATTCATCACCTTCCTTCATCCTGACCTGGTGGTATCCACTCTTGAGGTCTATCTTGGAGAAGACCGTGGCTCCACTCAGCTCATCCAGCATGTCATCCAGCCGTGGTATCCGATGCCGCTACTTGACTGTTATGTTGTTGATTGCTCGGCAGTCCACGCACGCATATTCGCCAAGTCCCATCCTTCTTGGGCACTAGTAGCACTGGCACGGCACATGGACTGAGGCTCTCTCGAACATAGCCTTTCTCCAGGAGCTCCTTGACTTGCTTCTCAAGCTCCTTGGACTCCTCTGGACTCATCCGGTAGGCTGGCTGGTTGGGTAGGGCTGCTCTGGGCACTAGGTCGATCTCGTGCTCTATGCCACGTAAAGGAGGCAAGCCTGCTGGTATCTCCTCTGGAAACACATCCTGGAACTTGTTGAGGAGACTTGCTACTTCAGGAGGTAGCTCTACCTGTTCCTGTTCTATACTCAAAATTTCTTTGAAGACCATTAGTAACATTAAATCCTTTGAGGCTAAAGCTCTCCGTACATGGCTTGGTTGAATAAGAAAATTAGACTTGGTAAGTTTCTTTTCCTTACTCATTTGGAGTTGTAGCTCGTGTACCTTGGCAGGTGTAAGAGGAGCCAAGCTGACCTTTCTTTTGTCATGCACAAAAGTGTAGAGATTGGTTCGGCCATCATGCCTGGTCTCTTTGTCAAAGTGCCATGGCCTTCCTAGCAGAAGATGGCCAGCTTGCATGGGCACCACGTCGCACACGACTTAGTCTTGGTACTTGCCCACACTGAATGGTACAGTGACTTGCTCGTGGATCTTGAGCTCCACTTTGTCATCGAGCCATCTCAATCTATATGGTCGAGGATGCCTTGTCTCTAGACCTAGCTTATCAACCATATACGCACTAGCAACGTTAGTGCAAGAACCACCATCTATGATGAGGTTACATACCTTGCCCTTGATGGTGCAACGGCTGTGGAAAATGCTCTCCTTCTGGATGGTCTCTGAGGGATCCACCATTGCGCTGAGAATGCATCTAGTGACCAGCACTTCCCCTACATCAAGGTACTCAATGTCACCGTATTCTCCTTGTGGTTCATAGTCCTCTTCATCTTGGGACTCATACTCTCCAGCCTCCGTAATCAGCATGACCCGGTTGTTTGGGCACTCCCTTGAGATGTGTCCACGACCCCTACACTTGAAACAAGTGATATCACGTGATCTTTGAGGGTTAGAGGACTTACTAGGCTCTCTCTGGTCACAGGTTGGCTCAGGAGGCTTGCTCTTGAACCTTGACTCGATCTCTATGCCTTTGCCTTTGTCTATGGGCTTGGGGATGTTGCTTGGTGTCCAAGGCGTCTTAGGCTTGCTACGGATGTCTTGGCTCTTGCGTTTGATGTGCTGCTCAGCCTGGACAGATAGGTGGAACAAGTCTTTGAAGCCATTGTAGATTTGCCTTTCCAACTTGCGGCTGATTCTTTCTTGGAGTCCATCCAAGAATTGTGCCATCAAAGGTTCCTCATCGTCATTGAGTTCCAGCCTGTTCCTTAGTCTCTCAAACTCTTCATAGTACTGCTCTACTGATATGGTTCCCTGCTTAAGAGTACGAAAACGTCGTTGCAAATCTCTATGAAAATAAGGTGGAACAAACCTTTGTCTCATGAGGTCTTTCATGTCGACCCATGAGTCCACGGACCTCAATCTTTTCCTCCTTCGGTCAGACACCTCACGATCCCACCAGATGAGGGCATTGTCCGTGAGTTGTGCTACTGCCATTGAGACCCTCCTAGGGCCTGGTTGGTTGTAGTGATCGAAGATGTGATCCATCCTTCTCTCCCAATCTAGGTAGGCCTCGGGGTCTACATTTCCTGCAAAACTCGGAGGTGTTAGCATCAGGATGAGTTACACGGTTGTAGGCATGTTCATCTCCATCCTCATGATGTCTAGGGGGCATCCTTGGTCTCTGGTGATTTCCATATGGCTCGAAGCCATCACCTTCTGCCTCTGGTTGCCGTGGAGGTCCTCTCGGCCTATGGTGATAGTTGTGAGGTTGTGCGTCCTCATCTCCATCTGGCTGGGGCTCCTCCTGTTCGTGCCATGTCCTTAGGTGCTCAGGACCCTCAGCACGGTCTTGCTCAGCTCTCACGTGCCTTATGGCCTGGAATCTCACAGGCCTCTCCACGCGCTCCAACCTCTCGCCTATTGATGCGAGTTGCGTTTGGAGGGTGGTGAACATGGCCATCATGGCCTCGGCTGCATCTCTATTCTCTTCTGCCATTGTGCTACAAGAAAGAAACACAAGTTATTTGCTCCTAAGTGGATTAGGAGGTTTTCCTTTATAGGGGAATTCGAATTTGCAAAAAGGAAAAAGTTGAAAAAAGGAAAAACCTGAAAAAACGAAAGTTTAGAAAAATGGAAACTTCCTACAACTTGTGCTAGCTGTCCAATTTGAATTCTTTTGGTATTTTTCCTATTTTCTTTTTCTTTTCTTTTTAATTTAACTTAAAAATAATGGAAATATGATTTGAACGGAAAGGAAAACGTGAATGGCAATGCAAAAGTGAATCTAAGCCCTAGTGATACATGTAGAAGCTAGATGCACTCTGTTTGGAGTTTAGTGTTATTTTTTTATTTTCCTTGAATGCAACTTAAACTAATGCAAGAACAAGAAACAAAACTGACTAAAGGATAGAAACAACCTGGTTTAGGAGCTTTAAGCTCTGATACAAAAATGATACAAGCCTCGAGCCTAGTCCTAGACTTGAAGTAGGGTAATGTATTGTTGGGCTTTGAGCTCCTTTGCCACAAGAGCCCAGCTTCTGGAGCACTTTGGCGAGTTGAGAAGCCCTTGACCTGATCATTGCAATCTTGGCCTATTGTTACTTGTCTTTGGTCTTGTAGGAGCTTTTCCATCCACAAGTTGAACTTGTGCAAGAGTACCCTTGTTATGCTTCTTGTCATAGCTCCTGGTGCTACGATGGGTACAGAAGTTTACCCTTGATCCATGCTCTGAAGTTGGCTGGTGATTTTGTCTGAGTCTCCTTGTGTGGAGCTTGAGCTGGCCGTGTTATCGCGTGAGCCAGCTGTGCTGCGGGTTGAACTAGCCAAAATGTTGTCGGAGCCGGCCGGAATGCTAGGTGAGCCAGTGGTGTCATCAGCCAAGCCGGTGGTGTTGGGCACGTCACCGCCTGTTAGGCTAGACATTTGGGCCTCTTCACTGGCGTAGTTGGTCGGCCCGGCTCTATTGCTCATCGGGCCGATGGTACCGCTTGGCCCAACCAAATTGACTATCAGGCCGGCTGTCTCGGGCTGGCCTTCTTCACATTCTTGTCGGCCATCTTCACGATCTGGCTGGCCTTATTCACGATCTGGTCGGCCATC
>JAENJI010000012.1:15163378-15264093 GCA_018901935.1 Pugionium cornutum | reverse complement strand
ATCTTTGGGCCCTGACCTCTCTTGCCACTAAAGCCCAAGTCTCTGATATCCCTTGTGTTGTTGAGAAGCATTTGGACTCTACTTTGCACTTCTCGCCCATTTTCCTTAGGTTATCTTCCTCTAGGAGCTTGTCGACCCATAAGCTGAATTTGTGGAAGAGTGCCCTTGATCTGCTTCTTGTCATTGCTCCTGGTGGCACTACTGGTGTGGATACTTCCTCTAGATGCATGTCCTAAAGCTGGTAGCTTATCTGGTCCGAGTTTCCTTGTGTAGAAGTTGAATTGCTCGTGCACTCGGCTGGATCGGCTGTACCGGCTGGAATAAGCGAGGAAATAGCCGGGATACCTTCAGGACCGGCTTAGTTGATCCTAGAGTTGGTGGCATCACCAAGGGGACCGGCGGTGTCATCCACGTCACCACCAAGTGTGTTGGAAGCTTGGGCCTCTCCGCCGGCAATGCTGACCGGTCTGGTCCTATTGGTCGAGGGTCCGGCGGTACTGCTTGGTCCGGCAGACGTGCCAAATGGTCCGGCTCTCTCGGGTAAGCTTCCTGGTCGGCCAGTCTGGTCTCCTGGCTGGATGTACGACCTGATGTCCTCATCAACTGGTGTAGAGACTTCATGCAAGTTCATGCCTTGAAGCTGGTAGCTGAGTTGATCCGAATTTCCTTGTGCCGAGGTGGAAATGGTGGTGCAATCGCGTGAGCCGGCTGGATTGTGCGTGGAGCTGGCCGAGTTGAGATTGGAGTCGGCCAGATTGATTTTTCAGCTGGCGGCATCGCTAGTTGGGCCGGCGGTGTTGTTCACGTTGCCGCCAGTTGGGCCGACGATGCTGTTCACGTTGCCGCTAGTTGGGCCGGAGGTTTGGGCTTCACCGCCGGAGAAGTTGGTCGACCCGGCCCGGCTGATCATAGGGCCGGCGGTACCGCTTGGCCCAGCAGACGTGCCAAATGGCCCAGCTGTATTGGGCAATCCTTTTGATTGGCCATTTTGGTTTTCTGGCTGGCCAGATGATATGATGTCCTCATCAAGGTGCCTCTAATCCCTTTTGGCGACCTCTTCTATAGTAACTGAGGTTAATTAGGGGTTGAGATGAATTGTCGATTCTACCTTCACCTTCAGTTTCGTGGGTTTTATGGTTTAAAATTAGACCCGTAATGTTAGAATTTTCCTCTACCACAAAAGAATTCGTCCCCAAATTCGATAGTTAACCTGACTATCATCGTTGTCCTTTAAAAGCTTAGGATAATCGATTCTCATATGATGTTCAGACTCCCACGCCTCTTCCTCAATATCGTCTCTTTCCCAACAAACACACACTGATTTAACATGCTTTCCTTGCATATCAACTCTTTTTTTGTCCAATAATTTTTACCGGTTTACTAAAAATTTTCAAGTTTTCTTCTAAGTCCTCTGGTGGTTGTTGCATAATGAGTTGGGATTCCTTGATAACTTTTCATAGAAATGATACGTGAAACACATTATGAAGAGTTGCTAACTCATTGAGTGATTCCAATCGATATGCAACTGTGCCAATCTTTTCAGTAATTGGATAAGGCCACATGACTTGAGTTTTCCCAACTTTTTATTTTTATATGCTTCTCTGAATATCCTCCTATTCAAATACACCTCATCTCCCACTATAAACTCTAATTTCCTTCTTTTTTTATCAATGTAACTCTTCTAACGATCGTCAGCCTCTTTTAGTCTAGCACGAGTATCCATCTGATCCACTATCTCTTGAACCAATCCTGATTCCAAGTCTCTACGCTCTCCCACTTCTGTCCAGACTAGTTGTGTTCGACAAGGTCACCTATACAAGACCTCATATGGTGACATTTTTATGCTACTATGATAACTATTGTTATACGCAAACTCTGCTAGCGGTAAATATTTCTTCCAATGAGCTCCCTAATCCAATAGCTCGTAACATATTCTCAAAGGTTTGAATTGTTCTCTCCGACTATCCATCTGTCTGTGGATGATATGTGGTACTCAGATGGACTTTCATTCCAAATGCCTTTTGGAATGCGTGCCAAAATATTGAAATAAATTTTGGGTCTCTATCCAAAATAATGCTCACTGGAATCCCATGCAACCCAACAATCATTTTCAAATATACTTTTGATAAGTTGTCCACATTGTCTGTCTTTTTAATCACCAAGAAAAGAGCTGACTTCGTAAGTCGGTCAACGATTACTCAAGCCGTATCCAACTTACTAACTGTCCTTGGGAGTCCTGTCATAAAATCCATAGTGTTCATATCCGATTTCTACTCAGGCAACGATAGACTTCGCAATAACCCACTAGGTACTCTACGTTTTGCTTTACTAGTTGGCACGTGGAACATTGGGCTACCTATTTTCCAGTATGATATTTTATGCCGTTCCAATGGTAATAACATTTTAGATCTCAATACAGTTTTATCGCTCTAGGATAGATTGCAAAACGTGACTGGTGTGCTTGCGCTAAGATCTCATCTTTTAGTTCCTTAAAATTGGGAACACATATCTGATTCCTATACAAATAGGTCCCATTTCTGCGGTATGGTATCTTTCCACATTATTATTCACAGCTTTTTAAGTGTATCATCTACTTTTTGAGTCTCATATATCTCCAAAGTAAGTCTGCCCGATTTATGGATTCCAGTCCTATGACATCTTTGGTAATGGTGGTAGCACACAAGCTTAATTTTCCCAAGAAAACTACTAGCTCCTCAGCTTTCCGTTCCATTGATGTCATTTTTCCTTCTACTTAATGCATATGCTACCATGTTAGTCTTACCGAGATTGTATGCGATTTCCAAATAATAATATACTAGTAGCTCCATCCATTTCCTCTACCTCAGATTAAGATATGGTTGCGTAAATATATATTCTAAACTCTTGCGATTAGTAAAAACTTGGAATTTTTCCCTGCACAAATATGCACGCCAAATCTTTAAAAAAACTGTTGCTAATTCCAAATCGTGGGTGGGATAATTTATCTCATATTTTCTCAACTTTCTAGACGCATAAGCAATTTCTCGTTCATCCTGCATTAGCACACAACCAAATCCTGACCTTGATGCATTAGTGTATACCAAATATGGTATCTCTGCCTTGGCAAGACATCTCTCCAAAATACATGATACGTGTCATTGTCTCGTACTTAACTTATAATTCATTTAAAACCACATTTAACTTACAAGATATAAATATAATTCGCATCAAAAACCATGTTTAGAATTATAAGAAAATATAAGACAACAATTTCAAAAATTCAACGGTTTTTAAAGTTCAAAATAAAATAAATAAATAATATTTAAAAATTCTCAAAACGTAGCACCACTTTGATTCACTGCACCATTAATGCTCGAACTCACTTTCATCTAAAAAAAGACATAAGGAACATAATTACTAATTGAAATGATCCCACCTACCACATATTCACATTATACAAGTATGCATCTAATTTTAATAAATACTTCTTCTAAAAATGAAAACTAGTACGATTTACTCCACAAAAAATAGACAACAATACTACCAAGCTATTTATACTTAAACCATGCTCATCTAAGCCACAAACAGACTCCTCTTCATCCTCAACTATGCTGGTTTAAGGATTCGGAACCTCCAAAGCCATGTCGGATTTTAACCACGGCCACGTCGGCTTTTAACCACGACCACATCGGCCTAATTGCTCATGTCGAGCTCATGCACGCAAAACTTCAGCGGTTATTTCTGGTATGCAATCTATTGATGAACTACGACTCAACACCGTTTTTTTCATAGTCCAACATCTATCAATGCAGTTGAAACGATTAACGTTCGTCAAATCCACCATATCCGCGTTACGTGAATAACACGTTTACCAAAATTTTATTTCACATTAAATAAGTCAAACATTATATTTACTTAGGCTAAATGTTTAATACTTATCTAAGAATCATATTAGTTTATTTCAACTAATTAATTGATCATGGTTTATTTTACTATACCATAATCAATCATAAATAATTTACTTTCCTTAAACAATAAACCAATACACAATAATTTACCTTTTTTAATTAATAATTCAACATAATAATCTCATTTAAAATAATAAACCAACATAATATTTTTCCTTCTTCCCCAACACACGCACGTACATTGCTAAAATCATGTTTTTAATCTTTAATTATTTATTATTTAAATAAATTTCTAATATGTTCAACTTTTCTTCCTTTATAACAAATCATAGAAAAACACCATTATCTTTGCAAAAATTAACTAAAATTCTAAACACAACACATGATTCAATCTCTAATTTTCTCTCTAAACCGAGCATTCATCGAAAGAAATATAAATAAGTGTATAACAAATCATAGATCACGTCTCAACTCACGACGAAACTTTGGTTAATGAAACGTCATAATCATTGGTAACGCGTAAATTTCTTTGACTTCGGCGATGGTACATGCGAACAGCCGAACTCTCCAACGATGAACTTTCTATCCCTCTGATCTGTCGAAATCTCATCCTCTCTTATTGTTTTTGTTTCTGATGAACAAGTGCATCTAATCGTTTTTGGTGATGTCTTTTATAGCCATTGAGGTCAACTAGGGTTTGAGACAAACTGTCGATTCTACTCTCACTTTCAGTTTTGTGGATTTCACGGTTTAAAATCGGGCTCGGAATGTTACACATTGTGCAAAAATTAAAAATCTTTTGCCCTTTTATTACTATCTATATAGAGTTAAAAATAGAACTACAAACAAATATATTACAAGAAAAAGAGTGTTTTGCGATGGAATGATTCGATGGAATAATTCGTTGGTAAATCATTGCTAATAGCTTCTAGCGATGAATGCAAATTGTCGGTAAACGCTCGATGTAATTGAAAATTCGATGACACTTCGTCGCTAATATACAAAAGATTGATATTCATCGTTAATTCGATGGTAATATTTCGTCATTAAATGGACGCTAGTTTACCAACAAATTAAAAATAAATATAATTTAAAAAAATTAAGAACCGCGACGGTAGTATCTAACTACAGCGGGGGTTTCCAGCGACGATAGTCTCCAGTGTACTCATGCATCAGCGGTCTCTAGCGTCGGTGGTCTCCGCAATGGCAGCCAGCGACAATGGTAGTCTCCGAAAGGTTCGGCCACGTTGAGCTTCCGCTGGTGGTGATAGAAGCCTCTAACTTGTTGGTTAGTAGTTATAGGTTATATATATCATGTGATTTTGCCAAACTTCCGATATGAGACTTTGTATTTTTTTAATTTAGCTACCAATTTACATCGGATTTACAAAGAATCGTTGTTATTTTGTTGTTAATTTAAAAACAGATTTACAACAAATTAGCAACGGATATTATTTTTAATACAAATAATTAAAAAATTTATGCAAATCCATTGCTAATTAACAACGAATTTATGAGAAATATTTTTTAATAAGAAAACTAATATTCGTTGCTAATTAGTTATAACTTAGAAATTGATTTACGATGATTTTAAAAAAAAATATTTTAAAACAAAAATCATTGTTAATTCATTGTAAATTTGCGTAAAATGTGTTTGCAACAAATTAACAACGTTCGTCGGCAGTTCGTCGGCAGTTCGTCGCTAAGACATTGCTAAAATTGCGACAAATTAATATGTTGGAAAATTTTGTTGTAAAAAACTAATTTTATTGTAGTGTACAACATATTTGGCAATATGTATAGAAATACATAGGTAGGGGTGTCAAAAGGGACTTTTCTCTATGGGACTAATTATGAATGTTAAAATGGGTATGTCCATCCTATTTATATCCACCCCATTTAAATTACAAATTTTATAAACCCATTTATTACAAAGTTCTAATATGATTATCTATTTAAACCCATTTATAATTACACTAACCGATTTAAACTCATTCAAATCTATTTAACCCATTTAATCCATTTTAGATTGTATTTTTTCTTATTTATATTTATATATAGACATTATATTTTTAATGAAACAATATTTTAATTTTAATTTGAAAAAATAGGTAATAACTTTATGTATTTGTTAAAAATATATTAAAATATTGAATTTTTCATGTACTTCATACGAAATTTGATTTTTTTTAACATATTTAAATATTAAAATGGGTAAATTTATCTTATTTAGAATTCATCCTGTTTAAATTCATTTTTTGTCAAAAAAGTATTGTAGATCTTTGTCACAAATTAAGCATTTTTCATCCAAAACGTGATTTCCACATTTTTCCGTCAAAAACATAATTTAATTTTTTCTGCCAGAAACGTAATTTAAAATTTTTCGTAAAAACGTAATTCCATATTTTTCCCGCAAAAATATAATTTAGCATTTTTCCGCTAGAAACGTGATTCCGTATTTTTCTGCTAAAAACATGATTTCGCATTTTTCCATCTAATTTCGCATTTTCATGCCAAAAATATAATTTTGCATTTTCTTGTCAAAAACACAATTTCATATTTTTACGTTAAAAATATAATTTTGCATTTTCTTGTCAAAACGCAATTTCACATTTTCACGTTAAAAATATAATTTTGTATTTTTACTAAAACGTGATTTTTATTATTTATTTTCTACAAAAATTTATTGATTACTTATTATAAAATATATTTTTGAATCATTTTTGATTAAACAAAAATAAAATATAAATGGATTTAATAGAATACCTATTTTTTTATAACAAAAATCCTTTTAATAAGTGGGTTTTAAATGGATACCCATTTAAATCCATTAATATTAATTCTAATAAATAGATCTAAATAGATTTTAAATTTTATAAGTATCCCATAAAAATCCATTAAGTTAACCCCATTTTAACATCAATAGGACTGATCCAATATGAACCACCATGGGACATGCATGGAACTAAATTGTACACAAAAAGCAAGTGTAGGAGGTAAACCCAATGCAATTTGCGGTTTAGAGGGGTCAATCCACTACAGATTCACGGGTTGGCGGTCTATCCACTAAAAAACTCTAAAATTATACGATTTCTCTATTATTATTTTTCTTTTGGTGACTGTGTCGATGGTGATTGAGAAATCATTGACAATTTGATCATTAAGCCAGTTATGTTATCATTGACATGCGATTTTTATATATTTTCAAGAGTCAGATTCTTGTACACACAGTAAGAGATCCATCGACTTGGAATCTCATTGAGTTGTTGATGCGGCAAATGTTAAACATAAGTGACATGGGTTTAATGGTGTAGATTCATCTAAAAATCTTAAAACACTAGATGTGGACGTAGAAGATGACGTTGGTGATGAAAATAAAGCGAATCCATTAACAGAGAAAAAAAGAGAGAAATATTCAAATATATGTGATAGATTTTGTTGTGACCAATTGTTATATCTCAGTTCTTACATTAGAATTTAGTAGATCAATTTGGATATTCAGACTTTAAACAACGAAAATAAAAATTTAGGTAGTTTGTTAATCAGTTCGGTTATAAAGCAGATAACTTTATAGGATAAAATCATCTATGAGCTAATTAATTATGTTTGGCCTCTTTATGGCACGATCCTCCCCTTTTATATTCTCAGCACGCCTAATCTTCAACGTTGTAATCATTAATTGCCATTAATGCTCATAAATGCTTCTCCTAGGGAGACTCACTGTCGTCCTCGATAGTTGGTGAGATCAGACGTGTCACCAAGCTTCTCCGGGGACTCCTCGATAATAGTGCAACCACTATCTGATATTGGGCATTTGGGATAATGGGCCAATTCTTATCGGGCCGAGCTCAGATTGCAGGGAGGGCGAAGTCCACCTCCAACAGTAGGCCCCCCAATTTCGGCGAGTCGATTAATGTTTTGAACGTCGCCGGACCCTTTGGACGAGCTCGGCTATGATCAAAATTCCTCTGAGAGTTTTGGTCCTTCCCTAGAGCGTTCTGGGATCCCGGTTCTGGGATCCCGGTTCTGGGATCCCGGTTCTGGGCCTAATCTTGGATTGGGCCTTCCTTGAAGTTTGTGGGTCCCTAACTTAGCTTTCCATGCCATGCAGCTGCTTCGGAGTGGGCTAAAATCTCAGGGACTCATGATGAGAGGGTAACCGAATCAACGTAGTGGCAATGATGGTGCCTCCTATCGTCGCCTTTACTCCTATAAAAACTTGCCATATTCTTTCATTGTCTCATTCTTCAATTCGAAAGGTATTTTCTTCCCTCCAAACTTCGCTTGTTTATTTAGCTCTGCTTTCCTATATAGTTCGTCGATGTCTGGTGTTAGCTCTATATCGTCATCTAGTTCCGAGACGAGCAGATGACGATAGCTTGTCCATCCCCGAAAGTCACCATTCGACGTGTTCTTCATAGCCATCGATCTCCAGTCCCTTGGAGAGGGGAAAAGAGGGAGCGCGTAGCTCTGCTGCGGCTGCATCAAGCCGTGCAGTGGGTTCATCCTCGTAGTCATTGGTCTCGGAGGCTTCGCGGAGTCTCCCGGATTCTATTTCCACGGTCAGGACGATCCAATCTTTGGCTAACGTTTTCCGAATGCTTAAGAGGATTAAGGCTCGAATCCCCGGACCGGGCGAGCACTCGTGGGCACCTCCGGAAGGGTTCATATGCCTATATGAATCTTTCATCAGCCACAACCGACTCTGGTCTCCGCTCCCCCAGTTGCTTCTAGAATATTGTGCCCACCGGCGAATGGATTTTAACCAGTTATCCCCCGAGACAATTAGGAATATGGTTGCGCTCCTAGTTCTCGGGGCTGAAAGCGGTGTGACCGTGGACTGTGACATGTTCGAGGAATTGACCTCGATCAAAGAGATGAAGTCGAACCCTAACGTCTTCTATATCTCAATATAGCCAAGGTTTCAGATCGTTTCGGGCGCGCCGAGCAAAATCTATGCCTAGCAGGCAAAATATTTCTGCATTCGTATTTCTCCTGAATTGATTAGAGATTTCGATGTGGAGATCTTCACTTCCTGGAATGGTTCTATCGGTAGATGTCAACGAGATCGGAGTTTGGATCTAGGGCTTCTTCTTCGACCGCTCTAATCCTTCCCCCTTTTTTTTGCAGTGCGTGATCCGATAGGTCGTCTTCTTCCCGTGAATTGCTTTTCAAAAGTTGAGAAAACCAGTTTGTTGGAGAAAAGGAAGTGGCCCGACATCAACAAGGAGCGCATTCGCCAAAATCTTGCTCGCATCAGAGAGGGAACATTGTTATCGAGGCACACCTATCAGGATAGGGGTTTTCTGACTGGTATGGGATGGAGGGGTGAAGTGAACCACACGAGGGGTGATGAACCTCGTGATAAATCACAAACTTAGAGCTAGGAGGGCTGGTATCAACTAGGTTCTAAGCGCACAAGTCTCTTAGAGAGAAAAACTTGTAGAAGAAAATTCGCACTTTATTAATTATCAAAAAGGTTGTCGAACTACAATGCTGTAAGGAGCCTTATTAATATGCTCGACAGCTTGACCTTCTAGGATCGACTCAAAGAGAAATAGAAAATTTACAAAAGTGCACAAATGGAAAACTTACAAAAGTGCATAACCGAAAAAGGACATATTCCTAAAATGTCTTTGACTCAAAAATGTAAACAATCTAAATCCTACCCTGCAAAACAGAAAGAGGCAAATATTCGAATTGAAAACTTACCTTTCTTACCTCACATCCAAGAAATGGAAGGTGGTCGTCCTTGTGGCATGCACGCGCCTTGCTCCTAGTCTTCGACTTGGAGTAGGATTAGGAATCTTTGGGCCCTGACTTCTCTTGCCAGTAAAGCCCAAGTCTATGAAGTCCCTTGCATTGTTGAGAAGCCTTTGGACTCTTATTTGCACTTCTGGCCCACTGTCCTTTGTCGATTATCTTCTAGGAGCTTGTCGACCCATAAGCTGAATTTGTTGAAGAGTGCTCTTGATCTGCTACTTGTCATTGCTCCTGGTGGCACCACTGGTGTAGAGACTTCCTCTAGATGCATGTCCTGAAGATGGTAGCTTATCAGGTCCGAGTCTCCTTGTGTAGATGTTGAAATGCCCGTGTACTCGGCTGGATCGGCTGGATCGGCTGTACCGGCTGGGGTTTTGGCGATGGCCCGAGCCGAACCAAACTTAGTGCCTATGAAACAAGACTGCGGCTGAAGGCGTAGCCTACGTTCCATGATGAAGCATGCTCGAGAGATACTTTGGTCTCCCCGGACTGTCTGTACTCTTCCGCGCTGGGAAACTTGAGGCATTGGTGATACGCTGACACGATGGCCCTCATTGCGTGGATCTATGGAGTTCCCAAGATGACATTATAGATCGCATGTTTCTCGACGACGATGAATTTTTCGATCTGAGTGATGCTGCCCAAGTAAACTGGCAATTTGATCGTCTCTGTGGTCATCGTTGATTCCCCAAGAAGTCTGTACAAACCGGAAATTAAATTCAACTAAGGAGTTTCCTTCAATTTAGAGTTAGGGTTATGTAAATGAAATACAAAGCATACTTTCTGAGAAGTCTACAAAAATCGGGAATTTTAGCAAACCATGATTTGACAGTGATTTGACAGTTCACCAAATTGTAAATAAAATACAAATCAGATTTCTCGAGTAGTTTGATTTGGAAATTTGCTTCTGTTAAACTAAAAATTTCACCTAACCAGAATTTCAATTTAACCTTACCGACATGTACAAAGCAAACTTCCCGAGAAGTCTGCTTTGTATTTTTGTTATAAAGCAGACTTTCTGAGAAGTCTGTTTTGCATTTCATATACAAAACATTCTTCTCGAAAAGTGTGCACAAACCGGAAATTGAAAAAATCGTAACTTAAATTTAACATAATCAAATTCACAGCTTTTAACCTAACCAAATTTTACTCTCCGTATATAAAGAAGGTAATCCTAAATTTTACCATAATTTCATTTCCAAAAAATGGGAGTCTACATCTTCCAAAAATGACTACAAGATAAATTTTCTCTTCTTATCTCTTTACCTCCCTTCTTTTTGCTTCTTCTTTTTTTCTCGTGTTATTTGTCATCTTGTTATTTTGTAAATCTAGAAAACAAATCATGAGATATGAAAAAGGTAAATTTTTTTTATATGGTTTTGTCTTTGTGGTTTTGGAATATTTTTATTGTTTAGATCTTTTGTTATTTTTATAATATTCTTTCTCATCTTCTATTGTTGTAGATCTGGAAAAGGAATTCAAGAGATCTAAAAATATAAGTTTGTTGCTTTTAGTAGTTTTTAAGTTTTTCGTAGTTTAGGAGATTTTTGTTATTTTGTTGTTTTTTTAATCTTTTTTCTTATATTATTATCTTATTTCTCATCTTCTCTTATTGTAGATCTGGAAACGAAAGTCAAGAGATCTAAAAACGTAAGTTCCCGTTGTTTTTAGTAGTTTTTATATTTTTCGTGGTTTTGGAGATTTTATTGTTTTTGTTGTTTTCTTAATTTTTTTTCTGTATTCTTATCTTAATTCTCTTATTCTCTTGTTGTAAATATGGAAAGAGATTTACAAAAAATAAGTTTGTTGTTTTAGTGTTTTAAAGTGATTTATAATGGTTTTTACATTTTTAGATGGTTTTTTAAAATTTTCAATAGATGTTTGAGATTTATAGTGATTTTATAATTTTTTATGGTTGGTTTTCAGTTTTTTTAGTTTTCAGTTAGTTTTCAATCAACTCTTGTCAGTTAGCTAGTAATCAACTCTTGCAGAATTACAATAAATTTTTAGTTGTATGTCAATCATATTTCAATCAGATCAGCTCAAATCATATGGAACTTCAGTTAGTTATTGCAAACTTCAAACAACATTTTGCAAATTTCAATAAATTGATTTGTATTTTAAGTAATTTTTGAGAATTGAAAACAACACAAATATTGTTGTACTTTCTGTATTATATTATCTATTTTGATGTTTTTCTAATCAGTATTTTGTATACTTATATAATTATATAATAACAACCATTAAAAACACAAATATTACTATAAACTTTCATAAACACTTTTATACATACTTAACAAATTAGTGCATATTTCTTAATAACAAAAAAGAGCAAGAACTGAATGAAAACAATAAATCTAGGATCTACAAAATCTAAATATATGTCTTTACAATTCCATCAAAAGACTAAGTTAACTACAAACATTTTTCTTCCTCTTTGATTAGCCACATAAAAAATTAATGCCTCTATCATATTACACTCTCTATAGACAACAAATATTTAGACCGTTATGTTCACTACAACTAATGAATTTTATTAGATTATCGTAGACATATTACCTGATTTGTATTTCATTTATAAATCAGACTTGTCGAGAAGTTTTCTTTGTATTTCAGTTACAAAGCAGACTTTTTCAGAATTCTACTTCGTATTTCATTGACAAACTAGACTTCTTGAAAATTATGCTTTATCGAGAAAAAAACCGATTTGATGACAAAAAAGGTAAAATTTGCAATTGACTAAGTGTTTTTCCAAAGTAGACTTTTCGAAAAATCTGTTTTGTCAGGAAAAAAACCCGCTTTTATGACAAAAAAGAAGAAAAACTTGCAATTGACCAAGTGTTTTTTCAAAAGCATACTTCTCAAAAGGTCTATTTTGTCGAGAAAAAAACCGCTTTGATGACAAAAAAAGAAAAATTTGTAAGTGACCAAGTGATTTTCCAAGCATACTTCTCGAAAAGTCTGTTTCGTCAGGAAAAAACCATTTTGATAAAAAAATGGAAAAATTTGTAATTGATCAAGTGTTTTTTCCAAAGCAGACTTTTAGAGAAGTCTGCTTTGTATTTAATGTACAAAGCAGACTTCTCGAGAAGTCTTGTTTGAATTTCATTTACAAAACAGACTTTTCGAGAAGTTTGTTTTTTCTTTAATTTACGAACTTGTCTATCATTTGTCACTTTCATAGGAGGAGTATCACACGGTGTTTTATCTAACAACACAGGTGGTAGAACATAACTTAACTCCAACATAACATATTACCTATCGAATTCATAATCATTTTGTATCATTTCAAAACATTCTTGATGTTTGGAATCATCCTCAATTACAAAAATTTTACCTATTCTTAGATTATCCATAGAAAAATTCTATGTTTCTGTCATATTTCATTCCCCATAGACAACACAGATTTGGACCATTACCTACAACACAATTAATGAATTTTATTAGATCATTGTACACATATTAACTGATTTGATTTCATTTATGGAGCAGACTTCTAAAGAAATCTGATTTAGCCAGAATAAACTTTTTTGTCACTAAAGCAGACTTCTCGAGAAGTCTGCTTTGTGTTTTATTTACAAAGCAGACTTCTCGAGAAGTCTATTTTGTATTTTATTTCCAAAGCAGACTTCTCGAGAAGTCTGTTTTGATCGGAATAAATCTCGGAAACTTCTCGAGAAGTCTCTTTTAGTGACAAAAAGGTTAGTTTTATTCAATTGACCATGAATTTTTCCAAAGCAGACTTCTCGAGAAGTCTGCTTTGGTGATAAAAAAAGGTTCCTTTTCTGTAATTGACCATGAATATTTTCCAAAACATAATTCTCGATAAGTCTGTTTTGATCATAATAAATCTCGCATATTTCTCGAGAAATCTGCTTTGGTAACAAAAAAAAGTTTAGTTTTGTGCAATTAAACACGAATAAACCTTCTTTTGTCACTGAAAGAGACTTTTCGAGAAGTCTGTGAGATTTATTCTGGTCAAAGCAGACTTCCCGAGAAGTTTGCTTTGAAAAAAGTTCATGGTCAATTGCAGAAAACTAACCTATTTTGTCACTAAAGTAGACTTCTCGAGAAATCTGCGAAATTTATTTCGATCAAAGCAGACTTCTCGAGAAGTCTTCTTTGGAAAAAATTCGTGGTCAATTGCAGAAAACTAACATTTTTGTCACCAAAGCAGATTTCTCAAAAAGTCTGCGAGATTTATTCCGATCAGTACAGACTTTTCAAGAAGTTTGCTTTGGAAAAAATTTATGGTCAATTGTAGAAAACTAAAATTTTTTGTCATCAAAATGATTTTTTTATTGATAAAACACATTTATCGAGAAGTATACTTTGATAATAAAATACAAACCAGATTTATCAAGAAGTCTAGTTTAATAATGAAATACAATGCAGATTTCTCGAGAAGTATGTTTTGATAACGAAATACAAAACAGATTTCTCGAGAAGTATTTGAACTGGATCAAGAGAATCGTAGACTTTTGAAGAGAGAAATTAGAATAAAATGGTAGAAAAATGAAAGCTTTTGAAGAAAATTAGAAGAAAATTAGAAGAAAATTGGAAGAAAATATGAGAGAAAATTAAAGAGGTTGAAATGAATGAGATTTGATGAATAAAGGTAAATGGTGGGTGTATCGATGGCATTAAGAGTTTTAAACAACTACGATAATGGTGGTTGTGTACAATGAAAAAGATGATATTTTCGTAATATTTTTGAAAAGTTTGTTCGTAATGGTTTTTGTATTTTTTTTTAAAACAATTAATTATAAGGTAATGGTAAAGTTGTCAATAAAATTATTGTTAAAAGATAAAAAAAGATAAAAAATTAGTTTTGCAAAACTAAATTTTAAGAGGTTAAACTTGTAATTGAACAAATGTTTTAGGTCAATTTTACAAATATTTCAAAATAATAAGACCAACAAATACGAGATTATAAAATAAATGGTCATCGTTATTGTGGAACCATTTGAGAAGTATTGGAAAGATTGCATTGACATCTTTCTAGCGCTACTGTGTTTGATCCAACACTATGGTTAACAATTACAAAATATTGTTTCTTAAAACTTAATTGGAGTTCTTGTGAAGGAAAGTTGAAGTATTTGTGACGAAAATTTCGTTCTCTTGTCGAAGCTTATGAGAGCAAGTCAAAGTGGACATCACATTCTTCAAAGCCATTAAAAACTTTTCACAACAAGAGAATGAAGTCATGATTTATCTTTTTCGTTGACATCTTCTTCTCTGTTTTTGGCGCAGTCGTTGTGATTCTTTGATATAGAGACTGGTATAACTATGTGAGATAATTATATATATGGCGGTGTGAAATAATTTTTTATGACTGATTTGTATAATTTTCATCCATTTTAACATACGAATTTTGTACATCCTTATATGTTTTTTTTTTGCTTTCTAAAAAGCAAATGTGAGTGGTAATGGAAAATTCGTTTTGAAAATATATTGGATGAACCATCATTATATATGCAGAATTTAAGCGTTTAGATATCTTAAATATTGGAAGGATAATTCCCAAAGTTATGGAGAATTGACTTCCATGACATGGGATATTCTTCCGATAGTATTGGAGCTGGTTTTGTACATATGTAAAAATCGACTTCTTTCGAAAAACGTTCAAGCACTAATCTGTAGTTGTAATTGGTTAAGGGGCTTTTGAAACATATGAAAATGGTAAACTAATACTTGTTTATATGCTTTATATTTAAGAAATCCCAACATATATTAACTTCTATTTTTTTTTGTAGAAAAAGGTGAAAAATTAGAACAGGGTTGTTCGTTTCGTAGCCGCATGAACCTGCGGCTGCGTCATGCGGCTAAATGTTGTTCGTTTGATTGCCCCAGGTTCCTGCGGTCAAACGCTACGGTCGACCGCAGAAAGTTGCGGTAAAAAATTTTAATCGCTGCGAAATTATAGCGTTTGCGATCAAACAATTGCGATACAACCTGCGGCGACAACCTGCGACGATCAAACGAACAACAATATTGCAGCATCTAACCGCAGCGTCTGACCGCAGGTCGCTGCCGCAGATGCTGCGGCAGACAAACGAACAACGCTAACATGAAAATGATACGCTACCTTTTTCCAAATCAATTGGGGGTGATGAAGTTGGAAGTTGATGAAGATTCATGTTTTAGATTAAGTTGCGTTTTATTTTGGATTATTTGCCTTGGTTATTTGAAACTTATACGTTTGTGAAAATTATTTGAAAACTTATAGTACTATTTTCACACAATTCATAACTTGAATATTACTATCCCCACATGTACGAAATTCGAAACTTAAATCTCTCCAATATTCTAATTTAAAATGAAATTATTGTTTAATTACTGTTTACTCTTTAATAACAAACTATCATAGTATTTGTGCTATGCATATGACAAATTTAATATTAAAAAAATTATTATGTGAATAAAATTTTTATATAGAGATATTTTTAATTTTTATAATACAAATATTACTGAAATGATCATGGAAAAATTAATAAGTTGAAATCTGAAATAACAAAAAAAATATATACAACATATGATGTATCAGAAAATTTCATAGTAAGTCGTTTCTTTTGTTTTTTGTTGAGATTCAGAATCTCAACTTGTCCTATATTCGTTATTTTTTCTATAACATCTACAAAAAATAAAACTATGAGTCAAATTTATAAATTTAATAACGATGGTTATCTACAAAACAATAAAAATTATTAATTTAATTTAAAAATATTATTTTCGATAGGATGCAAACTATTTTTGTATGAACTGTTTTAGAGTTACATGGATAGTTTGGTTATGCAAAAACAATAATAAATAAATTTAGTTTTAATAAATATAAAAATAAATAAATAATTTTCAATTTTATCCGAAATATCTTTTCATTTACGGCAACTACTCAAGAGTCTCAATACCACTGAGATATTATTTTCACAATTTCAAAAAATCTTCATGCTGATTTTTCATTGCGTTTGGAATGTTTTCAGAAAATAAAATCTATAACGTTAGAACAAAAAAAATGTGTATTGTATATTTGTATGAGAGATTGGAGTTTGAGATGAATATCAATGTGAAATCGATGTACTATATATAGGATTACATATAGTTCTAGGGTTTTACAAAATTTACTTAATTATATTTTTTTTAAAATTTTGGTTTAAAGTTAATAAAGTACAATTCGTAATAAATTATATATTATGAATATAATTTAATTGTAGAATATGTCAAATTGTAATTTTAATGCAAAATTAAAAATTAAATTTATTAGTTTAAATTTTAAATTTAATTATGTATAATATAAAATATATTAAATCATACTATAAATGTGTGAAATATAGAATTGACATGATAATTTTTCATCATCCTGCTCGAGATTCCACTGCATGGATTTCCTAGGAAACAAAGTCATAGGCACGTAGGTATGGTATGTACTTGTAAAGAACTGAAATGTAACAATGTCGAATTCTATAACATTAAGTTGAGTGAAAAAAATTTCCATAAAGTCTTATGTGGGGTATATTATAACACAATGTATATTTCTCATAATTATAACAATAGAAATTTGAATTTTTGAAATCTATATTAACACTTAATTGAGTGATATAATTTTTATTTTTAATCAAAAATTATTATACTAATAATTTGTGATACAATTTAAAATTTCAAAATAGTAAATGAGTGATAAAAACTTTTAAATTTTTTTAATTTCCTATTTTAAAATTTATTAAATTTTAAATTCGTAACATATTTTTACTGTTTTGAAACTCATCTATTATTAAACTAAATAATTTGGTTACTTAATTAGGATGTTTGGCTACTAAAATAACTAATATTGATTTTTGATTTAAATTAAATAGTATTGCTGAGACCGAATGTGGTGATGACATCTCAACAATTTTTACTCTCAAAACTTCTCCTTTAATATATAGTAGATAAGTGATACAATTTTCAAACTTGTGAACCGTAACTTAAATGTGAATATTGAATTCTCGAAATATATGCAAACATTTAATACAATGGTATAATTTCCATTTTTAATCAAAAATTACTATACTAAATAATTTGTAAACAAATTAAGTTTTTAAATACTAAATGAGTTATACAATTTTTAATTTTTTGTATTTCCAATATTTAAATGTATTAATTTTAAATTCGTAACATATTTTTACTATTTAGAAACACAACTAAATAATTAGGTTATCTAATTAGAGTATTTGACTAATAGAATAAATAATATTAATTTTGATTTAAATTAAACAGTAAAATTTTTAGATACTGAATGTGGTGATGATATCTTAGCAATTTTTACTCCCAATATTTTTTCTTTAATATATAGTAGATAATTTTCAAATTTGTAAATCGTAACTTAAATTATTGAATTTTCAAAAATATACAAACATTTAATAGAGTGGTACAATTTCTATTTTTAATCAAAAATTATTAAACCAAATAATTTGTGATAAATTAAAATTTTTAAATAGTAAATAAGTGATACAATTTCCAAATTTATGAATCGTAACTTAAAATTGTGAATATTAAATTTTTGAAATATATGCAAACATTTAATACAATGATACAATTTCCATTTTTAAGACAAAAATCTTTATACTAAATAATTTATAATACAATTTAAAAATTTAAAATAGTAAATGAGTGATACAATTTTTAAATTTTGAATTTTCTATTTAGAAATTTATTAAATTTTAAATTCATAGCATATTTTTACTGTTTGAAGCTCATCTACCATTAAACTAAATAGTTATATTATCTAATTATAATATTTGGCTAATAAACTAATCAATATTGATTTTTGATTTAAATTAAATAATAAAATTGTTGAAAGTGAATGTGGTGATGATACCTCAACAATTTTTATTATCGATGTTTTTTTAATATATAGTAGATGTTTATCGAGTTTAAAAAGAAAATAAACTATAATTAACCGATTAAGATCTCATTAAACATGTAACCACCTGATTAAACATCTAATCTAACCACCTGATTAACATCTAACCCAAACCCCGAAAACAATTGTAAATAGCAATTTAGAATTAAAACCTCAAACCGTAAACTGATGAACCCTAAAAGACATTTTCATGTTAAAGAAGAAAATTTGTGTTTTTTTCGTGGGTTTATGGGTTGGATGTGTTGTCAAAACGGGTTTCAATCTCTGGTTTTGCTTCGATCAATATTCGGTCGATTTGGTATATCTGGTGCTATATAGGCATAGTTCGAAAAGAAATAGGTTCTCAACCCTTTTTGGTTCATGTTAATTTCACTTTTTGTTATCGACCAAATAAGTGAAATCCACTCTTGGGGGTACTACTAGGGTGAAAATATATATAGTAGTAGTTTTATATGGTGCTGAGAACCTGTCTTGTACAACTTAAAAGATATATTTTACATGAATATATTTTTTTATAAATGAAGAACAGTTCGGTGATTACAAAAAGATTAAATTGAAATCAAAATTTCATATAGACAAAATACGATACAATTGATTGCGAACTATTAAATTTTAGAGATTTTTGGATATGTCATTAATAATTAATAACCGTTTTTATATGTCTGCCTATTCGTATCCCCTAATCTCTAGATTATGCATTTTTTCTCTCAAAACATTCAACGACGATTCATAATTTTCAGAAATTCAACCATAGCACAGAAAATCCAGAAATCGATGACTTGGACGGATCTTGATTTGATATACACCCTTTTTTAGGTGCGAACCCCACCTCCTAACACATTGGATGGTGAAAAGTTGATCAGTCCTTTCTAAACTCACATGCCAAAGGTTTTAGAATAATGAAGAAGACAGCCAATGAGCTGCCAAATTAATCTAATCGTGATGAGTCAACAGTGAGTAGATGCCAACAGTGTTGGAAACTTCTGAAATTATTAAAAAAATTATATGCATATAGTAGATTATATTAGAATATACAACGAATTTATAGTTTAGTATTTTGTAATTAAAAAATTCAAATAAATTATAAAAAAATTAGATCATTCATAAAAGTAAATTATAAAAACAGTGGCACGAGACAATTGCCTATTTTTCTGCATAACACTTGGAGGATAGACATAGCTATATCAGAAGACATGATGATTATTGTTAGCAATCGTTTTTATTTTACAACAAGCTTTTGAGTGTTATACTTTGATTTAAATTTTCCGTTTTCGATTATTTATTTATTTATAAATGAGAAAAACGATACAGAAAATAAGTAATATAAATTGAAATTGACGATACAAAACTATAAAAAATCATAATATTTATAATTAGTGTATTTTTTTCTACTTGTTTGTTTTTATTTAAATCCAAATTTTATTTATTTTTTATTTAGTTAATTTTTTTAATAATGAATTTTTCTTTTTTATTGTTTTTCTTATTGATGATCAACATTATCAAGAAAAAGAAATATTTATAAAGTTTGTCTTTTATAATCTATTTTAAAATATATTAGTATCGATTCTATTAAACTAAATAAGTTTTTTTTGATATATGTTAAATTCTAACGGAAAGAATCATCGTCTAGAGTTTTTCTTGTTCTTTACTTTTTAGGAAGAATTGGAAAAATAATCTAAAGTTTGCATCCAAATATAAAACTAATCTTTTTAAACTTATTTTTGCAAAATTAACCCTTTTATCTCCTTTTTATCTCTCAACAATAATTTTATTTATAGTTTTACTATTAACTTATAATTTTTTAAGAAAATACACAAACACCATTATGAAATTTTTTTTCTAAATTTATTACGAAATTGTTATCTTATTCATTGCACAACAACCATTTTCGTTAGTTGTTATGAGCTCTTAAAAGCATCAAAAATTTGAAATTTTGTAAAAGATTATCAGTATTTGTAAAAAAAACTTCTCGAAATCTATATCGATCATCATTGAAGTCGCTCAGCTTAAAATCAAGATCCAATGCATTTTTCGCGTTTTCGCTATGATTTACTCGTTGCATTTGTATTTCATTTACAAATCACATTTCTCGAGAAATATGATTTGTATTTCATTACCAAAGAGAAGTATGCTTTGTATTTCATTACCAAAGAGAAGTATGCTTTGTATTTCATTTACAAATCACACTTTTCGAGAATTCTGCTTTGTATTTTATTACCAAAGCAGAATTCTTGAAAATTCTGCTTTGTATTTTATTGCCAAAACAGAATTCTTGAAAATTCTCCTTTGTCAAGACAAAAACACAACTTTGATGAAAAAAGGTTAGTTTTTGCAATTGACTATGAATTGTTTCCAAAGTAGACTTCTCGAGAAGTATGCTTTGTCCGGAATAAAACTCGCACACTTCTCGAAAAATCAGTTTTGATAACAAAAATATTAGTTTTTTTGCAATTGACCATGAATTTTTTTCAATACAAACTTGTCGATAAGTCTGCTTTAGTGACAAAAGGTTAGGTTTTTTGTAATTGACAAAAAGTTTTTTCTAAATCAGACTTCTCGAGAAGTCTATTTTTTTCGAAATAAACCACGTAAACTTCTCGATAAGTCTACTTTGGTGAAAGAAATATTAGTTTTTTTGAAATTAACCCAGAGCTTTTTCCAAAGCATAATTCTCGAGAAATCGCTTTGTCTGAAAAAAATCTGCTGTGATGACAAAAATGTTAGTTTTGCAATTGACCAAAAGTTTTTCCCAAAGTACACTTCTCGAGAAGTGTGCTTTGGAAAAAATTTATGGTCAATTGCAAAAAAACTAAAAAATTTTATCAGCAAAACAGAATTCTCAAGAAGTCTTCAAATTTTATTCCGAAGAAAGCATAATTCTCGAGAATTCTAGTTTGGAAAAACTCATTGTCAATTGCAAATAACTAATCTTTTTATCACCAAAGCAAACTTCTCTTCTCCGAGTTTTTTTCGACAAAGGAGACTTCTCCAGAAGTCTGATTTGGAAAAAAGTCATGGTCAATTGCTAAAAAACTAACCTTTTTGCTACCAAAGCAGATTTTCGAAAAATTTACGAGTTTAATTCTAGAAAAACCAGATTTTTTTAGAAGTTTGCTTTGAAAAACATTCATGGTGAATTGCAAAAAGAAAATCATTTTTTTTATCACCAAAACAGACTTTTTAAAAAGTCTTCGAGTTTTTTTCCGGACAAACCAGACTCTTGAGAAGTCTGCTTTGGAAAAAAATCATTGTTAATTGCAAAAAACTAACCTTTTTGGTCACCAAAGTAGAGTTCTCGACAAGTTTGCGAGTTTTATTCCGAAAAAAGTAGAATTTTCGATAAGTGTGCTTTAGAAAAAATTTATGGTCAATTGCAAAAACTTAACTTTTTTGTTGTCAAATGGATTTTTTTCCGACAAAGCAGAGTTTTCGAGAAATTTTCTTTGGAAAAAACATTTGGTAAATTGCAAATTTTTTTTTTTATCATCAAAGCTTGTTTTTGCTCGAAACGTAGTCTTTTCGAAAAGTTTGCATTGTCAATGAAATACGAAACAGATTTTTGGATAAATCTGCTTTGTAAGTGAAATACAAAGCATATTTTTCGAGAAATCTATTTTGTAATTAAAAAACAAAATAGAAAGTATGTCTACGATGATCATATAAAATTCATTAATTAAATGGTTCAAATCTTTGTTTTTTGTGGAGAATGAAATATGATAGAGACCTATAATTTTCTGTGAATAATCAAAGAGGAGATAAAATGTTTGTAGTTGATGATGATTACAAACATCAAAAACTTGTCACTTGCACTCCATTCCTATGATAATTTGATGTGGTGGCAAGGAGTAGTGTCAAGCCTCTAATAGCTAGAAGAGGCTATGGAGGAAAAGAGATGGTCCTTATTTTATATGGAGAAGTAATTAATGATACAAAATGTCAAGTAATCAACTTAGTTTTTTGATGGAATTGCTAAAATACACCTTTAGATTTTGTATATCATATATTTATTGTTTTTCATTCAGTTCTCTCTCTTGTTATTAAGAAGTATACACTAAGTTTTTAAGTATATATAAAAGTACTTATGAATTTTTATAGTAATATTTGTGTTTTTAATAGTTGTTATTTTATAATTTATAAAGTATACAAAATACTGATTATAAAAACATCAAAATAGATAATAAAATTAAAAAAATACAACAATATTTGTATTGTTTTCAATTCTCAAAAATTACTAAAATACAAATCAATTTACTGAAGTATACACAATGTTGCTTGAAGTTTGCTGAAAGTTGATTAAAGTCTACATAAAGGTGACTGAAATCTGCAATAACTGACTGAAGTTACACATGATATTACCTTAACTGATTGAAAACTAATTGACATACAACTAAAAGCTTATTGTAACTCTGCAAGAATTGATTGAAAATTGATTGATATTGATGGAAGGTAGTGATAGCTACGATAAAGTCTAGAAAAGCTAATGTAAATATGACAAAAACACAAACAAAGTCTGCAATTAGTAATAAAATGTGCAAGTGAAGTCTGTAACTTATAATTAAGTCTACATCTGAAATCTGCAACTTGTAATAAAGTCTGCTCATTTAGAGCTTGTAAAACCATCAATTCAAAAATAATGTAAAACTACTAAAAACTAAAAAAAAAATAACAAAAAAATTGTAAAACCATCATTAATATCAAAACAACAATTAACAATTTTGAAACAACCATTAAAAATCTTAAATCCCCCATCTAAAAATTTAAAAACATCAAAAATCTCAAAAAATCATTGAAAACAACAAAAATACTTTTTAGATATGTTAACTTTCTTTATCTAATCTAAAACAAAAAAAATGATAAAGAAAATGAGAAGGTAAGAAAGAAAATGAGAAAAAATATTAGAAAAACAACAAAAAATTTTAAAAACCACAAAAACATAAAAAGCCACTAAAAATTGCTTTTTTATAAATATCTCTTGACTTACTTTTTTAGATTTATAACAACAGAAAATGAGAAATAATGAAATTTGCAAACGAAGTTTGCAACTTGTAATAAAGTTTGCAATTGAAGTCTATAACTGGTTATGAAATCTGCCACTGAAATGTATAACTTGTAATGAAGTTTGCAACATGAAAAATCATCGATTCAAAAACTAATGTAAAACTAAAAATCTGTGAAAAACTCAAAAACAAACACAAAAAACTGTAAAACAATCATAAATCTCAAATAATTATTGAAAATCTTAAGAAAACCATCTAAAATTTTGAAAACTATTAAAATCACAAAAACCCACTAAAACAAAAAAAATTACTTTTTGTAAATCTCTTAATTTCCTTTTCCAAATTTACATCAAGAGAATATGAGAAATAAGATAATAATATGCGAAAAAGATTAGGAAAACAGCAAAAACAACAAAATTTTCCAAAATTATGAAAAACCTTAAAAATTACGAAAAACCTTAAAAATTACTAAAAGCAATAAACTTATGTTTTTAGATCTTTTAGCTTCAGTTTCCGATCCACAACAATAGAAAATGAGAAAAATATTAGAAAAATAACAAAACATCTAAACAATAAAAATATTCTAAAATCACGACAATACCATATAAACAAAAAACTTACATTTTTTATATTTTATAACTTTTTTCCAGACCTACAAAATAAGAAGATGAAAAAGAATATGAAAAAAAGAAGAAGAAAAAAAAATGGGAGTTAAAAAGAGAAGAAAATAAGATTTACCTTCTAATCATTTTTTTGAGAATGGAGCCTCCTATGTTTTTTTCAAAATGAAATTATGGTAAAATTTAGGGTTAACTTCTTTATAAACAGAAAGTAAAATCTGGTTAGGTTAAAATATTAAATTTAAGTTATGATTTTTTAATTTCCAGTTTGTGTAGATTTATAGAGAAATCTGCTTTGTATTTTCGGTAAGGTTACATTAAAATTTCGGTTTGGTAAAAATTTTAATTTAAACAAAGCGAATTTCTAAAGCACGCTTTTCGAGAAGTTTGATTTGTATTTTCGTTCCAAAAAGACTTACCAAGAAGTTTGCTTCCTAAATTTCGGTAAGGTTAAACTAAAATTCCAGTTTCATAAAATTTTTGATTTTACAGATTCCCTGGAAAGTATGTTTTGTATTTCATGTACAAAAGAAATTTCTCGGGAAGTGTGCTTTTGAATGAAAAGTTAAATTAAAATTCTGATTTTTATAGACTTCCCACAAAATCTACTATGAAGACTCAATACGATACGGGTTGGTTAAATTTTGGTTTGGACAGACATCTACAGAAGTTTGCACAATCCAAAACTCTAAATTAAACGAAACCGGTTTAGTTAAATATAATTTCCAGTTTGTGCAAGATTCTCATGAAGTCTGCTTTTTTAAATGTACGACAGACTTCTCGAAAAATTTGCATAATCATAAACCCAAAATAATATTTTCAGTAAATATGCGAAAATTTTGTTAAAAAGTAGATGAATATGGTAAAGACATCTAAGTAAATGCATAACTCAAATAATTTTCCATTAAAAATTTTCAAATCCAAATTTTCAAACTTATTACATGATATTTCAAATTCTAACATTAATTTTCTACACAAACATCAACTATTAATCCAAAACACATAACAACAAAAACTATCAAACATTTGATACCATTAAATCGAATCCAATCTCTTTATTTTTGAATTCATTATAACTGTTATTTGCTTTTGATATGTATATAAATTTTAAAATAATTTTTTTAGTTTTTATATATTTTATGATTTTTATTTGATTTAGGTAATTTATTAACAAAGCAGACTTTTCGAAAAGTGTTCTTTGTATTTTTCTAACAAAACAATTTTTTTCGAGAAGTCTGTAGGGTTGGTTTTGTAGAAAGCATACTTCCCGCGAAATCTTTTCTTATCAAAACATAATTCTCGAGAAATCTGTTTTGATCACGAAACCAACACACAGACTTCTTGAGACGCTCACGGATTTCGCCGGGATTGTAACGTAATTAACATTTCTATAATATTTTTGAGTCAAAACGAGTGTTTTGTAATTTCTCTACTCTCATGAGTTAGTTTTGCAAGAATTTATTTATGGAGGTTAGTTTTTTATTTGGAGGTGATTTTTGAATTATTTTTAACATTTTTACTTACTTTTTAAGATTGTGTCTGGTCGGTAATGAAATTGTAATTTTTTGTCTGTAGTTTTAGTTTTTTGAGGTTTTATAGTTTTCTTTTTTTTGATAAACTCTATGTATTAATTATTTAATATCCTTTTAGTTCAGTTCAAGTTTCATAAAATATTTTTTATTTTATTTTTACAATACTTTATATTGTTTTATCTAAAGATCTTGGAGTTAAATATACAATAGTAATACCATAAAATAACACTTTATAATTTTATCTTCCAAATTTAATATATTAAAAATAAAATTCCTAAAATAACAGAAATTATTATGTGAAATAATTATTTACTTTAAATAAATGAGTAATACCCTAAATAGTATATTGTTTTTCCAAATATAGCATCCTAAAATTAAATTCCATAAATAGCATAAATAATTATGTAAAAATACTTATTTACTCTAAATAAATTATATATACTTAAAGTATTATATTTGAGTTCTTTTTCTAATTTAAGATTTATTTTTTTCTATTAAAATGAAGTTTTAACGTATTTTAATCTTAAATTTGTGCTATTATTAGAAATTTAAACCAATGATGTTATTTTTGGTATAAAAACTTAAAAGATACTATTTTAAAGAATTTCCCTAAATAAGTTATATATAACATAATGTTTGGTTTCACTTTTCATAATTTAGAGTTTAATTTATTTTTGTAGAGAATAATTTTAATTATTTTAGTATTAATTTTTTAGAAATTTAAATGACTAATACTATATTTAGAAAAAAATTAGAAAATGCTATTTTATACAACTTCCCTAAATACAATGATATTCAACATAGTTTCATTATTGGATGATTTGCAAAAGTAACCTAAAAAATTTGTTCAAATGCAAGATTAACTCCCTTCAAATTATTTTTACAAAACTAATCCTTTATCTTTTTTATCCTTCAAAAATAATTATATTTATAACTTTACTATTACCTTATAATTTTTTTAAAAAATACAAAAAGACCATTATGAACAAAATTTTTAAAAGTATTACGAAAATGCCATATTTTTTATTGCACACAACCACCATTATCGTGCTTGTTAGGAGCTCTTAATATCAATGACACGCTCACCATTTACCTCTATTCTTTCACTAAATCTCATTCATCTCAACCTCTTTCATTTTCTCACATAATTTCTTTCCATTTCTCTCTTCACACTATCTTCAAAAGCTTCCAACTTTGCAAAAGATCATCACTATCTATTAAAACAAGCTTGTGGAATTCTATATCGGTCATCCTTGAAGTTGCTGACCTTAAAAATCAAGATCCAAAATTAGTTTTCATGTTTTGGCTATGATTTTCTTCTTGCAGATTGCAAACTTCTTTAGAGCTTGATTTGTATTTCATTATCAAAGCAAACTTTTTGAGAAATCTATTTTGTATTTTATTATCAAGTAGAATTCTCGAAAATTCTGCTTTGTCAAGAAAAAACCATTTTGATGACAAAAATATTATTTTTCTATAATTGACCATGAATATTTTTCAAAGCAGACTTTTCAAAAAATCTATTTTGTCCAGAATAAATTTTGCATATTTCTCGAGAAGTCTGCTTTGGTGACAAAATATGTTAGTTTTCTGCAATCAACCATGAATTTTTTCAAATCATCCTTCTCGAAAAGTCTGTTTGTCCGGAATAAATTTCGCAGACTTCTCGAGAAGTCTGCTTTGGTGATAAAAAAGTTAGTTTTCTGCAATTGCCCATAAACTTTTTCCAAAGCATATTCTCAAAAAATCTGTTTTGTTCGAAATAAATTCCGCAGACTTCTCGAAAAGTTTGCTTTGGTGACAAAAAGTTAGTTTTCTGCAATTGACCATAAATCTTTTTCCAAAGCAGACCTCTTAAGAAGTCTCCTTTGTCCGGAATAAATTTCGCAGATTTTTTGAGAAGTTTGCTTTGGTGACAAAAATATTAGTTTTCTGCAATAGATCATGAAATATTTTTTTGCCGGAATAAAACTCGCACACTTCTCGAGAAATCTTATTCGGTGACAAAAAGTTAGTTTTTTTTGCAATTGACCATGATTTTTTTCTAAAGCACACTTCTAGAGAAGTATGATTTGTCCAAAATAAATTTCTATTTTGATGAAAAAATGTTAGTTTTACAATTAACCATGAATTTTTTCCAAATCATACTTCTCGAAAAATTTGCTTTGAAAAACATTCATGGTCAATTACAAAAAAATTAAAATTTGTCATCAAAGTAGACTTTTCAAAAAGTCTACGAGTTTTACTCCGACCAAAACAGACTTCACGAGAAGTGTGATTTGGAAAAAAATCATGATCAACTGCAAAAACTAGCTTTTTTTTTGTCACCAAAGCAGACTTCTTGAGAAGTTTGCGAAATTTATTCCGGAAAAATCAGATTTCTCGAGAAGTTTGCTTTGAAAAAAATTCATGGTCAATTGCAGAAAACTAACCTTTTTTCACCAAAGTACACTTGTCGAGAAGTCTGTGAAATTTATTGCATACAAAGTAGATTTCTCGAGATGTCTACTTTGGAAAAAAATCCATGGTCAATTGTAAAAACACTAACTTTTTTTTTGTCACCAAAGCAGACTTCTCGACAAGTTTGCAAAATTTATTTTGGATAAAGCAGATTTCTCGAAAAGTTTGCTTTGGAAAACATTCATGGTCAATTGCAGAAAACTAACCTTTTTGTCATCAAAGCGGTTTTTTTCTTGACAAAATAGATTTCTCGATAAGTTAGCTTTGTAAATAAAATAAAAAGTAGACTTATAGAGATTTGCTTCGTAAATGAAATACAAAGTATACTTCTCGAGATGTATGCTTTGTAAATAAAATCAAATCAGGTAATATATCTAAAATGATCTAATAAAATTCATTAATTGTGTTGTAAATAATGGTTCAAATCTTTGTTGTCTCTGAAGAGTGAAATTTGACATAGACATAGAATTTTTCTTTGGATAATCTAAGAGGAGGTAAAATAATTGTAATTGAGGATGATTGCAAACATAAAGAACTTGTTGAAATGATAAATTGTTGAAATGATACAAGATGATTATGGATTCGATAAGCAATATGATGTGTTCGAGTTAAGTTATGTTCTACCACCTACGTTATTAGATAAAATGCCGTGCGATACTCCTGCTGTAAAAATGAAAAATGATACACCAGTTCATAACTTAGTGGAGTTATGCAAAAATCATGTTATACGTCTTTGTGTCTCTAGATATGTGAAGCGTGAAAATAATTCGTCTGAGGGTGATGATGTCTCTGATAATGATAAATATTTCGTTGTTGATGAAGATGAGAATAAAGTTTACTCAGACGGTGAGGATTACAATGTTTACAGTAAAGTGAAAGATGAGGATAGTGATGAAGATGATAAGACATTTAGTTTTAATGTTGAATATCTCAGAAAAGGATGTTACGAGCAAAGAGAAGCTCTACTCTACAATGTGTTGAAAACCTATATGTGAACCAAAGTTTTCCTTGCAAGGCTGATTTGGTTTCAAAGTTGCATAGGATGTCGATTATGCAGCAATTCGGTTTCAAGGTCTATAAGTCGTCAAAGCAATTGTATGTGGTAATATGTCGCATAAGCGCATTGAAGATTCGAGCTGCCATCAAATCCTGTGAATCTAAAACATTTTGGGTATCAAAGTATGTGAAATATCATACATGTTTACTCACGGACGGGTTGAATGGCCATAGACAAAGTACTCCAAGATGCATCGTTAAGATGTTTATGGAGCACATCGGAATAATTGATGGAATTACTCCAAAACACATCAAATACTCAATTAAAGTAATGTTTGGTATTTCTGTGGATTATAAGAATGCATATAGATCATTAATATATTCTCAAAAATTGATAAGGGAACAACCGAAGATGGATATGAAAACTTACCTGCATATTTCTAATCCATTCAGAAAACCAATCCGAGTACTGTTACTGCTATTGAACTCAAGCAGAGAAGATTTAAATATTTGTTCATCGCATATAGAGCCTTGATTGTTGGGTTTGACTATCTCCGAAGAGTTATTGTGGTAGATGGGTCCCATCTCACCGAAAAGTAAAAAGGTGTTTTGCTTGTGGCAACTGCACAAGATGAGAACTTTCACACATATCTGTTTGCTTTTGGGATTGTTGATTATGAGAATGATGATTAATGAGAATGGTTTTTCACAAAACTTTTTGTCGTATATCATATGAAAATATGTTGGTTATAGTTTCCGATATACATAAATCCATAATGAAGGCATGTCCACGTGTTTTTCCGCAAGCACACCAAGGAATATGTTATTATCATCTACAAAATAACATAATCACGAAGTTTAAGGAAAAACATTTATTGTACTTGGTGAAAGGTGATGCGTACAAAATTACGATGACGAAGTTTAACCGTTACATGGATGAAATACGAAAAATGAACAGCAACCTTGCAGATTACTTAGACAAAGCTGACGTACGACTTTGATCACGAGTTTACTTTCCAGGGGAGAGATATAACATAAAGACAAAAAATATTGCACAAACTGCAAACACTCCACTCTCGAGTAGTTGAATATTTGTTGGCCATACGTTTACATGATGCAAGCAATCTAAAAGTGCAACGCATTGAGAGTTGAGAGTTCTATGTAACAGGAGGTTCACAAGATTGTGTTGTTGACTTGTAGCATCATAAGTGTGAGTGTCGTGTGTTTGATATTGAAAACATACCGTGCGAACATGCTATTACAGCTGCGATGACGATTGATCTGCATGTTTCTGCGATGATGGTTGATCTACATGTTTCTACGATGATATGTCCGTTATAAACAAAAAATTACTTGTACGCGGCATATGCGTATAATATTTATCCCAATAATGATGAGTACCAAAATGTTTTCGAAGCACGATATCTTCCGTCGTTTTCCTTACCGACAAAAAAGTCTAGGTACCAAGCGTTGCTTGAAATTGCGATGAGAAAAGGAGCGAAGCCAAGAAAAGTGCACAAGAAATACACTTACTCAAAATGCTAACAATACAGTCATAATCAACTGAAGTGTGTAAATGTAGTTTCATTATTGTTGAGAATATTGACATTTATTTTTACTAATATATTTGTTTTGCATAACATGTTGAATGTGGGGAAAACAAAGGTAATGAGTAGTCTGCTGAGAAGTCTCCCAAGAAGTCTACTTTTAAATCTGTCAAGATGTCTCCCAAGAAAGTCTCCCAAGAAGTCTACTTTTAAATCTGTCAAGAAGTCTCCCAAGAAGTCTGGCAAAAAGTCTGCCAAGAAGTCTACCAAAAACTCTACTTTCTCAAGAAGTCTATTTTATAAAAAAAAATAAAAAAAATATTTTTTGAGAAGTCTGCTTTGTAATTTTTGATAAGGTTAAATTGAAATTCTAGTTTGGTGAAATTTTAATTTAACCAAATCGAATTTCCAAAGCAAACTTTTTGAGAAGTCTATTTTGTATTTTTGTTATAAAGTAGACTTCCTGTGAAGTCTGTTTTGTACATGTTGGTAAGGTTAAATTGAAATTTTGGTTTGGTGAAATTTTAATTTAACCGAATCGAATTTCTAAAGCAGATTTCTTGAAAAATCTATTTTGTATTTTCGTTTCAAAGTACACTTCCCGAGAAGTTTATTTCCTAAATTTCGGTAAAGTTAAATTGAAATTCCGGATTGGTGAAATTTTTGGTTTGTGCAGACTTCCAGGAAAGTGTAATTTGAAGACTTGATACGATACCGGTTGGTTAAATTTTGGTTTGTGCAGACTTCTTGAGAAGTCTACACAATCCTAAACTCTAAATTAAAGGAAACCGGTTTAGTTGAATTTAATTTCTGGTTTGTGCTGCCTTTTCGGGAAGTCTGTTTTGTTAAATCTACGGTAGACTTATCGAGAAGTCTGCGTAGTAAATCCTAAATAATAATTTTCACTAAATATCCAAAATTTTTGTTAAAAATGGATGAATATGATAAAAATATGTAAGTAAATGAATAACTCAAGCAATTTTCATTTAAAATTTTATAAACCTAAATTTTCAATCTTATCACAGGATATTATAAATTCTAACATGAATTCTCTACACAAACATCAACTATTAACCCACAACACATAACAACGAAAACTATCAAACCCTTAATACCACTAGATCGAATCCATTCTCCTTATTTTTAAATTTATTCTAACTTTTATTTACTTTTGATATGTATATAAATTGTGTTAATAAAGGTTTTTAAAATGTTTTTACATATTTTGAAATTTTTATTTGATTTAGATAATTTATTAACAAATCATATTTCTCAAGAACTCTGTAGACTTCCTGAGAAGTAGAAACAAATCAGATTTTTTGAGAAGTCTATTTTGTATTTGGCTAACAAGCGGATTTTTTTACAAATCAGAATTCTCGAGAAGTCTGATTTGTTTCTAGTTACCGAAGTAGACTTTTTGAAAAGTTTGCTTTGATCCCAAAAAAACACGCAGACTTCACAGGAATTGAAACGTAATTGATATTTGTACATTATTTTTAGTCAAAAGATTTTTGTAATTTCTTTACCCGCATGGTTTAGTTTTGCAAGATTGTTTTTCATGAAAGTTACTTTTGTATTTGGAGGCAAGTTTTAAATCATTTTTAACGATTGCCCCTTGATAATATAAATAAAATATTAGTGTGTCCTTATTTAACTTCAACTCATTATAGTTTTCTAATTAATAGAAATCAAACATAACCAAAAAGATATTTGTTAAAAAGAGTTTGAAACAGAAAAAAAATGTTAATAAGATTATTTCTTTTAAGCGCTTTCTTCAGGCATTCTTCTCTATTTTTCTACTATCTTTGATTTTCATATTTTTATTTATGAATCATACTTTAGGGAAAATAATTGTTATTTTGTAGATCACTATTACTGTAATGTTTTGTCCCAATTTTAAGAATATGAAATCTTGTATTTGTTGTAACTCAAATAATGTACATATGTCCATGAGAAAATACATGATTAAAATAAATCAACCTTGCTTATATTTTAACTTTGACTTTTTTGGTAGTAATTATAAAAATTCATAAATGAAATTTTCATGTAAAGAAATTAAAATATCGAAAATTTGTGTTTATTTAATAACATATATGATTTTATAATAATTCAAAAAGTATTATAGGTAAGAAAAAGAAAACTATCACAATGTAATCAAACAAAAGCAAGGTTGGTTTCTTTAATCGGATTTCATGTAGCTGATTATTCTTAGTAAGAAGAAACCGAGTTAATAATTTAAAAAAAAAACAATTATTGATACTTTAGAAATTTTTTTAACACATTTCATTAAATTAAGAGTTTTTATTTTAAAATCATAAGTAAATACTAATCCGCGGTAATGCGCGAGATATTTTTTTGGATTGAATTTGATATTCTAATATTTTTTATTCGGATTGAATTTGATATTTTACAAAGTTTTTTTGGGATAGATTTTGATATTTAATAATGATTTCGAATTATTTTTTTTGCTATTGTGTTGATGTTTTGTTTTAGTAATAAATTTCGTTTAGAAAAAACGTTAATCGTGTATTGCATTTTTTATATGCTTTTAGTCAATATTTATAACATTTATAATTTTGATTCTATGTTTTTATGTTTTTTTATGTTTAAATTTAAAATTGATTATAGTTTAAGAATATTTAAATTATTTAATAATTAATTTTATTAAAAATATAATATATAACCATTTGTAAAATTGACCTAAAACATTTTTCCAATTGCAAGTTTAACCTCATTAAACAAAACTAACCTTTTATTTCTTTTTTTATCGTTCAACAATAAATTTATTTACAACTTTGCCATTACTTCATAATTATTTTTTTTTAAATATAAAAACACCATTATGAATAAATTTTTCTAAAATATTACGAAAATGTTATCTTTTTCATTACAAATAACCACCATTGTCGTGGTTGTTGGGAGTTCTTAATACCATCGACACGCCTACCATTTACCTCTATTTTTTTCATCAAATCTCATTCCTCTCAACATATTTCATTTTTTACACATTTTCTTCCAATTTCTCTATTCACACTATCTTCAAAAGCTTCCAACTTTGCAAAAGATCATCATTATTCGTTAAAACAAGCTTCTGAAAGTCTATATAGGTCATTCTTGAAGTTGCTTATCTTAAAGATCAATATTGAAGGTTAGTTTTCGTGTTTTGGCTATGATTTTCTTGATGCAGTTCATAGAATTTTCGAAAAGTCTGTTTTGTATTTTATTATCAAACCAGACTTCTTGAGAAGTATGTTTTGTATTTCATTATCAAAAAAGACTTCTCGAAAAGTTTGCTTTCTCAATAAGTCTGCTTTGTCAACAAAAAAACCGTTTCGATGACAAAAATATTAGTTTTCTGCAGTTGACCATAATGTTTTTCCAAAGTACACTTCTCGATAAGTCTCCATTAATCGAAATAAATCTCGCAGACTTCTCGAGAAGTATGCTTTGGTGACAAAAGGTTAGTTTTCTGCAATTGACAACGAATTTTTTCCAAAGCAGACTTTTCGAGAAGTCTGCTTTGATCAGAATAAATCTCGCAGACTTTTCAAAAAGTCTGCTTTAGTGACAAAAAAGTTAGTTTTCTGCAATTGACCATAAATTTTTTCCAAATCAAACTTTTCGAGATGTTTGCTTTGACAAGAATAAATCTTGGAGACTTTTCGACAAGTCTACTTCAATGACAAAAACAATTTATTCCGGCCAAAACAGATTTCTTGAGAAGTTCTGCAAAATTTATTCTGGCCAAAACACACTTCTCGAGAAGTATGCTTTGGAAAAAATTCATGGTCAATTGTAGAAAAGTAACCTTTTTGTCACCAAATCATACTTATTGAAAAGTCTGCGAGATTTATTCTGATCAAAGCAGACTTCTTGAGAAGTCTGCTTTAGAAAAAAATTATGGTCAATTGTAGAAAACTAACATTTTTTTCACCAAAGGAAACTTCTCGAGAAGTCTACGAGATTTATTTTGATCAAAGCAGATTTTTCGAGAAATCTGCTTTTGAAAAAATTCATGGTAAATTGCAGAAAATTGACCTTTTTTATCACCAAAGCAGATTTCTCGAGAAGTTTGCTTTGGAAAAACATTCATGGTTAATTGGAGAAACCTAACCTTTTTTTATCACCAAAACAGACTTCTCGAGAAGTTTGCTTCAGTGAAAAAAAAAGTTTATTCCGGCTAAACCAGACTTCTCGAGAAGTCTACTTTATAAATAAAATACAAAGCAGATTTCTCGAGAAATATGTTTTATTGACAAAAAATATTTATTCCGGATGAAACAGACTTCTTGAGAAGTCTGCTTTGGAAATAAAATACAAAGCAGACTTGTAGAGAAGTCTGCTTTGTAAATAAAACATAAAGCAGAGTTCTCAAGAAGTCTGACAAACTTCTCGAGAAATCTGCTTCAGTGACAAAAAGATTTATTACGGCGAAAGTAGACTTTTATAGAAGTCTGCTTTGTAAATGAAATCAAATCAGTTAATATGTGTACAATGATCTAATAAAATTCACTAATTGTATTGTAGATAATGGTTCAAATCTGTGTTGTCTGTGGGGAGTGTAATATGAGAGAGATTTGGAATATTTCTGTGGATAATCTTAAAGGAGGTAAAATATTTGTAATTGAGGATGATTGCAAATATCAAGAACTTGTTGAAATGATACAAGATGATTATGGATTCGATAGGCAAATGATGTGTTGGAGTTAAGTTATGTTCTACCACCTGCGTTGTTAGATAAAATGCCGTGCGATACTATTCCTATGAAAGCGACAAATGATAGAAAAGTTCATAACTTGGTGGAGTTATGCAAAAATCATGTTATACATCTTTATGTCTCGAGATGTATGAAGCGTGAAAATAATTCGTCTGAGGATGATGATGTCTCTAATGATGATGAAGATTACGTTGTTGATGAAGATGAGAATAAAGTTTACTATGATGGTGAGGATTACAATATTTAGGTAAAGTGAAAGATGAAAATCGTGATGAAGATGATAAAAAATTCAGTTTTACTGTTGAGGATCTCAGAAAAGGATGTTGCGAGCAAAGAAAAAGCTCTAAGATGTGCTGAAAACCTATATGTGAACCAAATTTTTCCTTGCAAGACTTATTTGGTATCACAGTTGCGTAGGATGTCAATTATGCAGCAATTCGGTTTCAAGGTTTATAAGTCGTCGAAGTAGTTGTATGTGGTAATATGTCGCGTAAAAGGTTGCACATGGACGGTTCGAGCTATGGTCAAATTAGTGAATCTATCACGTTTTGGGTGATGAAGTATGTGCAAGATCATACATATTCAGTAACGGACAGATTGAATGACCATAAACAAAGTTCTCCAAGATACATCGCTCAAATGTTTATGGAGCGAGCTGGAATAATTGATGGAATTACTCCAAAACACATCAAAGACTCAATGAAGGTAATGTTTGGTATTTCTATGGATTAAGCATATAGATCATTAATATATGCTCAAGAATTGGTAAGGAGAACAACTGAAGATGAATATGAAAATTGCATGTATATTTGCAATCCATTCAGAAAACCAATCCGGGTACTGATACAAAACTTGATTCAAGGCCGTGACGCTCTCGGACAGGTTAGAGAAGTTTAGGCGAGAAACTCGGCCTTAGGCTTCTAAGGAGGGGTTTTCTGGTGTGTGATGGGTGCTGGGATGAAGTGAACCACACAAGATATGGAAGGCCTCGTGATAAATCATAATCTTAGAACTAGAAGGGCTGATCTCGACTAGATTCTAAGCGCTAATGGTTTTGTGGAGAAAACTCTTAGAAAAAATGTTCTCTTTATTAATAATAAAAATGGTTGTCGAACTACAATGCTGAAATGAGCCTTATTAATATGCTCAGCAGCTTGACCTTCTAGGATCGACCCAAAAGAAAAATGGAAAAGATACAAAAATGCAGAAACGGAAAAATTACAAAAAGGAATAACCAAAAAGGACACCTATTTAATTGTTTTTGACTCAATAAAATGAAAAACTACTAATTCCTACCCTACAAAACAGAAAAAACAATCTTATAATTGAAAACTTACCTACTTACCATTCCGCCAAAAAATGGAAGGTGGCCGACCTTGTTACACACACCTAGTCTTCAACTTGGAGTAGGATAATGAATTGTTGGGCCTTGACCTCTTTTGCCATGAGAGCCCAAGTTTCTGGAGCACTTTGAGAGGATGAGAAGCCCTTGAATTGATCTTTGCACTCTTGGCCCAATGCTCCTTGTCTTTGGTCTTCTAGGAGCTTTTCCACCCATAAGCTGAACTTGTGGAAGAGTGCCTTTATTCTGCTTCTTGTCATGGCTCTTGGTGGTACCATTGGTGCAGAAATTTCCCCTAGGTCCATGCCCTGAAGCTGGTTGATGATCTGGTCCGAGTCTCCTTGTGTGGAACTTGAGCTGGCCATGTGATCGCATGAACTGGCTGTGCCGTGTGTTGAGCTGGTCAATATTTAATCGGAACCGGCCAGATTGCTTGGTGAGCCGGCAGCGTCACCAGCTGGGCCAGTGGTGTTGGCCACGTTGCCGCCATTTGGGCCGAAGGTTTGGGCCTTTTCGCCGGCAAAATTGGTCGGCCTGGCCCTACTGATCATCGGGCCAGTGGTACTGCGTGGCCCGACAGGCTCACCAAATGGCCCGACTATCTCGGACATGCCTTCTGGTCGGCCATTTTCATCATCTGGCCGACCAGATGATCTGGTGTCCCCATCATCCCCTCCCCCTTCAGTAGGTTTCGTCCTCAAAACTGGTTCATCTGCAAGGAAGGGAGCTAAATCAGTCACATTGAATGTGTTATACAAATTAAACTCACCTGAAAGTTCAAGTCGGTAGGCGTTGTTGTTGATCCTCTCCAAGATTATGTATGGTCCATCTCCTCGGGGGGCTAGCTTTAAACTCCTTAGGTTGGGGAATCTTTGTTGCCATAGGTGTATCCACACCCAATCGCCTGGTTGGAAGATCATCTCCTTTCTTCCTTTGTTGCCATGAGTCACGTACTGTCCGGTCCTCTTCTCTAGGTTCTCTACAACCTTCTGGTGCAATTTCTTAATGAATTCTGCCTTAGATGCTCGATTTAGGTTGGTCATCTCTGCTGGTGGCAGTGGTGTTTGCTCCAAAAGTGTTTAGGGGTTGAAACCGTAGACAACTTCAAAGGGGGTCTTCTTAGTAGCTGAATGCACGAATCTATTGTAGGCAAACTCAATGAATTGCAATTACTCCACCCATGTTGATCCAAGCCTTGAATCAAGGTTGTAGCACTCTTAGACCGGTTGGAGAAGATTAGGCGAGAAACTCGGTCTTAGGCTTCTCGAGTGTGATTTTCTAGTGGGTATTGGGTGGTGGGGGTGAGGTGAACCACACGAGGGATGGAAAACCTCGTGATAAATCACAAACTTAAAAGCTAGGAGGGTTGGTTTCAACTAGGGTTCTAAACCATAGAGTTTGTGAGAAAAACTCTGAGAAAAAGTGCTCTCTTTATTAATATCAAAATCTTGTCTAACTATAATGCTGAAAGGAGCATTATTAATATGCTCAGCAACTTTGACATTCTAGGGTCAACCCAAATAAAGAAAAGGAAAAGATACAAAATTGCATAGAGGAAAAATTACAAAATGGAATAATCGAAAAAGGACATCTAATTAAATATTTTTGACTCAATAAAATGGAAAACTACTAATTCATACTCTGCAAAACAGAAAAGGCAATCTTATAACTGAAAACTTACCTACTTACCATTCGGCCAAAAAATTGAAGGTGGCGGACCTTGTTACACGCGTTTAGTCTTCGATTTAAAGTAGGGTTATGAAATGTTGGGCCTTGACCTCTTTTACCACGGGAGCCCAAGTCTCTGGAGTATTTTGAGATGTTGAGAAGCCCTTGACTTGTTCCTTGCACCCTTGGCCCAATGCCCCTTGTCGTTGATCTTGAAGGAGCTTATTTACACACAAGATGAACTTGTGGAAGAGTGCCCTTGTTCTGATCCTTGTCATGGTTCCTGGTGGTACAACTGGTGTAGAATCTTCCTCTAGGTTCATGCCTTGAAGTTGGTAGCTGATCTGGTCCGAATCCCCTTGTGTAGAGCTTGAAATGTCCATGTGATTGCTTGAACCGCTGGACCGTGTGATTGCTTGAGCCGGCTGGGCCGTGTGTAGAGCTGGTGAATTCTAATTGGAGCCGGCTAGGATGATTGGTGGGCCGGTGGTGTTAGTCACATCGCCGCCAGTTGGGCTAGAGGTTTGGACCTCTTCACTGGCAAAGTTGGTCGGCTCGGTCCGGCTGATTGTAGGGCCGGCGGTACCGTTTGGCCCGGCAGACTCGCCAAATGGCCTGGCTGTCTTGGACAGGCTTTCTGGTCGGCCATTTTGACCTTCTGGCCGGCCAGACGATCTTGTAGCCTCATCATCCCCTCCCCATTCAGTTGGTTTTGACCTCAAAACTGGTTCATTTGCAAGGAAAGGAGCTAAATCAGTCACATTGAATGTGTTTGACACATTAAACTCACCTGGAAGTTCAAGCCGGTAGGCGTTGTTGTTGATCCTCTCAAAGACTCTGAATGGTCCATCTCCTCTTGGTGCCTGCTTGAAACTCCTTAGGTTGGGGAATCTTTTTTTGTCATTGGTGTAGCCACACCCAATCGCCTGGTTAGAAGATCATTTCCTTTCTCCCCTTGTTGGCATGAGTCACGTACTGCCCGATCCTCTTCTCTAGGTTCTCTGTTAACTTCTGGTGCAATCTCTTGATGAATTTTGCCTTAGATGCCTGATACAAGCCTTGATTCAAGGATGTATGCGCGTGGGCTGTTTGTAGAAGATTAGGTGAGAAACTCAACCTTAGGCTTCTGGATGGGGGTTTTCTGGTTGGTAAAAGATGGAAGGGTGAAGTGAACTACACGAGGGGTGATGAACCTCGTGATAAATCAAAAACTTAGAGCTAGGAGGGCTGGTCTCAACTAGGTTCTAAGCGCACAAGTCTCTTTTGAGAGAAAGCTTGTAGGAAGAACTTCTATCTTTATTAATATCAAAAAGGTTGTCGAACTACAATGCTGGAAGGAGCCTTATTAATATGCTCGACAGCTTGACCTTCTAGGGTCGACTCAAACAAATAAAAGGAATGTTTACAAAAGTGCACAAAAGGAAAAGATACAAAAGTGCATAACCGAAAAAGGACCTATTCCTAAAATGTTCTTGACTCAAAAATGTAAAGCAACTAGATCCTACCCTGCAAAACAGAAAGAGGCATATATTCGAATGTAAAATTACCTTAACTCACCTCACGGCCAAGAAATGGAAGATGGTCGTCCTTGTGGCATGCACGCGCCTTGCTCCTAGTCTTCGACTTGGAGTAGGGTTAAATATCTTTGGGCCCTGACCTCTCTTGCCACTAAAGCCCAAGTCTCTGATGTTCCTTGTGTTTCTGAGAAGCCTTTGGACTCTAATTTGCTCTTTTGGCCCATTGTCCTTAGCTGCTCTTCCTCTAGGAGCTTGTCGACCCATAAGCTGAATTTGTGGAAGAGTGCTCTTGATCTGCTTCTTGTCATTGCTCCTGGAGGTACCACTGGTGTAGATACTTCTTCTAGGTGCATGTCCTAGAGCTGGTAGCTCATTTGGTCCGAGTCCTCTTGTGTAGAAGTGGAAGTGCGCGTGTACTCGGCTGGATCAGCTGTACCGGCTGGATTGTGCGCGGTACTGGCCGGAATGACTTCAGGACCGGCCAAGTTGATCCCGGAGTCGGCGGTGTCATCAGAGGGACCGGCGGTGTCATCCACGTCCCCACCAAGTGTGCCGGAAGCTTGGGTCTCTCCGCCGGCAATGTTGACCGGTCTGGTCCTATAGGTCGAGGGTCCGGCGGCACTGTCTGGTCCGGCAGGCGCGCCAGATGGTCCTGCTGTCTCGGGCAAGCTTCCTAGTCGGCAAGTCTGGTTTCCTGGTTGGATGTACGACCTGATGTCCTCATCAATGCCCCATTGAGGTTTGTCATTTCTACTGGTGGCAGTGGTGTTTGCTCCAAAGGAGTTTGATGGTTGAAGTCGTAGACCACTTCAAAAGGGGTTGATACAAGCCTCGATTCAAGGCTTGGATGCGCATGGGCTGTTTGTAGAAAATTAGGTGAGAAACTCAACCTTAGGCTTCTGGATGGGGGTTTTCTGGTTGGTAAAACATGGAAGGGTGAAAAGAACCACATGAGGGGTGATGAACCTCGTGATAAATCACAAACTTAGAGCTAGGAGGGCTGGTCTCAACTAGATTCTAAGCGCACAAGATTCTTGAGAGAAAACTTGTTGGGGAAAAAGTTCTATCTTTATTAATATCAAAAAGGTTGTCGAACTACAATGCTGGAAGGAGCCTTATTAATATGCTCGACAGCTTGACCTTCTAGGGTCGACCCAAATAAGAAAAGGAAAACTTACAAAAGTGCACAAAGGAAAAGATACAAAAGTGTATAATCGAAAAAGGACCTATTCCTAAAATGTCTTTGACTCAATAAAGTAAATATTCTAGATCCTACCCTGCAAAACAGAAAGAGGCATATTCGAGAAGTCTGCGAAGAAGTCTACCAAGAAGTCTGCCGATATAAGTATGTATTTTATGAAACATGAAACCAAGCATTTCAATTAATTAGAAGGCACAATATCATCGATGGTGTGTTACAAAAACATCCAATAACATCATGTACCATAATTACAACACATACATAAACTAGTCAAAACTAATTAAGTCATAATACTACATCATACTAAATCATGCTACACATCACCCATAAATGTCAAGCATTTCATACGACCTTTCTTCTATCCCATGTTGATTAGTCTCATCGAAGATCTTGACAACTAACTTCTCTCTAATAGATTTCATGTTTGCATCACATAAAACACTAGGAAATGGCAATCCAATCACATGACACCCAATGTACTTCAGCGTAAACACCACAATGTCTCCACTCTTGATGTTCTGAGGAACTCCATGACCTTTGATGTGTTCATGCGTGTACTCGGTGCATGGGTATTTATCTTTCTTGTGCTTAAGGGGTAACTCATTCAAACGAGATGGAATCATCTAAGTAAATGGCTTCACAGTCGTGGATATACGAACATGGGACGCGTGATTGACGTTGTTGTCCCATATTACGATGTGACACATCGATATTGATATCCACATGGTTACCCATTACATGCAGCATTGAATATATGTCATCAACTTCGAGGCCTCACGTCTTTCCGGTTTTGCAGTAAGATGGTTTAGTACCTGGATGATAGTCAAATGCTACTGAAGGGAGCAGTCTCCCTAAACCATCTGCATTCCCGGTGGAATTCAAGAAATGCTTGTGATGGCTATACCAAACCATCTGGAAGATGCAATCAACAAGTTAAGCCCACTTTTCATATGCTGCATTTACACGTAAAGTTTTCATTACTAACATGAAGTATGCAATGCTAACAAGAAGTCTACAATGCTAATCAGAAGTTTGTAATGATAATCAGAAATCTGCAATGCTAATAATAAGTCTGCAATAATAACAAAATATACCACATCGTTGAGCCATTTCGATGGGCCTTGAAGAGTAAGAAACCACGCGTTTGATTCCTTTGAAGTGTCACTGCAATGATACCACCACGAGTATTAGTGTGAGGTAATATACAAGATAACTTGCACAACAAGATTCTAAAAAAATAATAGAAAATAACAAAGAAGATAATTTGCATAACAAGATTTTAAAAAGATAACTTACACGTCAAGTTTCAACCAATCATCGAGCACCTTTACTTTTTGTTTGTCGACTTCAGCGAATGGATCATACCCACCACCACGTTATTTGTTTGTAATTATTTCTTTCACCGTGCGATTTCGTTGGAATGATGATTGTTGTGTGGAACCAAGTTTACGCAATCTAGCACTTCTGGCGCATTGCACAAGCATTGCTGCCTTTTTGTAGTGTTTTATTTATTTTTTAACGTAGACAAATCATCATCTATCGGCTTTTTTACTGTGTGAACGTATTGTACACTGCTTTGCTTCTCTTTGTCGAGGCTTTCACTTGCTTGTTTTTGATTAATGTGGGATCCATCATTAAATCAAATTGCATAACACAATCAAATCTTTATTCCAAAGAAGTATGCAAATACTATATCTAAAAGAAGTCTGCAAATACTGTATCTAAAAGAAGTCTGCAAGTATTAGGTTCCAATTACCAAACCACAACAGCAACAAAATAGGTTCGATCAATATACTGTACATAAATGAGGACCAAATAATCACTACTTTTTTTTAAAGCGCGTGATCAGGTTGTTCGAGAACTAACCACACCAAACGCACCACCTTCACCGACAATGTTGAGGACTCCCTTAAGCTCCTCCAAGTTGTGCTCCATCACCTCCACCTTCTTCGACAGTGTATCAACTTTTTTCTCGACATTTTGTATGCCGACTATTACCTTCTATGAGAAATTCAAGAAACACGTCTCGAAGTGAGTCTTCATAGCCTCCATCATATCTGTCCTACCACACTCCGTGGCGCCCTCCTCGACAGAAAAGGTGAATCTTCATCGGATTCATAGCTCCTTTTATGAGGAGTCACCTTACCCACCGTAGTCGCAACCTTATCAATCTTACCAACATTGAGCAAACCATTTATCATACCTTCAGGTTCCCAATAGGAGGCATCAAACTTTTAAGGGCTGAAATGCTTAAAATACGCATTGATGATGTTTGTACATTTGTCATGAATAACGTCGTCCTTCCAATATGACCACATTTCATTGAACTCGTCCACAACAAATTTTTGCACCCTCTTCTACATAACCAAACACCAAAGACCAAAATTAGTAACATGGGGAAATGAAGTACAAATGCAGTTCATTTCATAACGTACCTGATTATGTGCCGCTTTGATGTTCTTACGACCTCGAGAGCCACGGTAGGATAGTATGGGAACATCAGATGGAGGCACAATGGGTTTACCACACTTTGATGCAAAGTCTGGTAGTGCGTATAAATCCAACACAACAGAACTTGAACAAACCATTCAATGGAGTAAGCAGAGCTGCCAAGTCCTTATCTTTTACAGACAATATTAGCTTTTTAAATGCCACTTTTCCCCAGGGGTAGGTCTCGAATGCAGGTAGACCCATCACGAGTCTAGCGAAGTTGACATTTGTACCTGCTCTACGATGTCGTGCATCAATGAAAGATGAAAAATAGCCAAATACCCCAACATAATCCTCTCCTCACGGGTCCACGAACCATATGTTTAACAAGCGTCAATCAAATTTGTAATACTAGGATCTTCAGTAATACATACACCAATCTTCTTCCAAAACAATCTCATCTCCTTGGTGACTTCTACATCCGGCTCTTCATCTAAACTGAAATCATCTTTGCTGTTCAACCCAGAAAAATGCTCAAACTCATTAAGGGAGAACTTTACCGGATTATCACTGATCAAACACCAAATCTTGTATCTGATATCACACAGAAGCTAGAAAGTCAACATGTGGTGCACTAGCCTGGAAACCCATTGGAAATCCATCTTGTAGAATTTTAGTCATACACCGAGAGGTGAATTGCATACGAACTCCCATTCACCAGCAGGGAGAGCAGCCTCGAGTGGAGGCATTAGTTAAGCATCCCAAGAGTGATATGCAATGCTTATTTCGGGACTTGCTCTTGGTTTTTTGTGAAAAGGCGAATTGGGAAAACAACTTTCTCTAGTTTAAAGACTGTAATCACACAAAAACAGTTAATTAGAATATTATATAAGAAGTCTGCACGATGTGAAAAAGTCTACTCTATAAATAAAATTCAAAGCATACTTCACACGAAGTTTGCTTTGCAAATGAAATACAAAACCGATTTCTCGATAAGTCTACTATGTAAATGAAATTCAAATAAGACTTCTCGAGAAATCTATTATGTAAATAAAACTCAAAGCAGCCTCTCCTGAAGTCGGCTTTGTAAATAAAATTCAAAGCACACTTCTCGAGAAGTATGTTTCATAACTAAATTACGAAGCAGACTTCACGAGAACTATGCTTCGTAAATAAAATACGAAGGAGACTTCTCGAAAAGTCTGCTTTGTAAATAAAATACGAAATAGACTTCACGAGAAGTCTGTTTTGTAAATAAAATTCAAAACAGACTTCTCCTGAAGTCTATTTTGTAAATAAAATTTAAAGCAGAGTTCTCGAGAATTCTCCTTCATAAATAAAATACCAAGGAAATTTCTCGAGAAGTTTGCGTTGTAAATAAAATTCAAAGCAGACTTCTTGAGAAGTCTGCTTTGTAAATAAAATACAAAGGAGACTTCACGAGAAGTCTGCTTTGTAAATAAAATACAAAGGAGATTTTACGAGAAGTCTGCTTTGTAAATAAAATTAAAAGCAGAGTTTACGAGAAGTCTTCTTTGTAAATAAAATTCGAAACATACTTTTCAAGAAATCTGCTTTGTAAATAAAATTCAAAATAGGCTTCACGAGAAGTATGCTTTGTAAATAAATTCAAAGCAGATTTCTCCCAAAGTTTACTTTGTAAATAAAATTTAAAGCAGACTTCTCGAGAAGTCTGCTTTGTTAATAAAATATGAAGCCAACTTCTCAAGAAGTGTGCTTCGTAAATAAAATACGAAGCATAGTTCTCGAGAAGTCGTTTTTGTAAATAAAATACGAAGGAGACTTCTCGAGAAGTCTGCTTTGTAAATAAAATTCAAAGTAGAATTATTGAGAAGTTTGCTTTGTAAAAAAATACGATGCAGACTTCTCGAGAAGTCTGCTTCATAAATAAATACAAAACATACTTTTCGAGAAGTCTGCTTAGTAAATAAATTCAAATCAGACTTCTCCCGAAGTCTACTTTGTAAATAAAATTTAAAACAGACTTCTCGAGAAGTCTGCTTCGTAAATAAAATACAAAGCCGACTTCTCGAGAAGTCTGCTTTGTAAATAAAATACAAATCACACTTCTCGAGAAGTTTGCTTCGTAAATAAAATACGAAGGAGACTTCTCGAGAAGTCTGTTTTGTAAATAAAATTCAAAGCAGAATTGTTGAGAAGTTTGCTTTGTAAATATAATACAAAGCAGACTTCTCGAAAAATCTGATTCGTAAATAAAATATGAAGCAGACTTCTCGAGAAGTATGCTTTGTAAATAAAATACGAAGCAAACTTTTTGAGAAGTCTGCTTTGTAAATAAAATATGTAGCAGACTTCACGAGAAGTCTGCTTTGTAAATAAAATTCAAAACAGACTTCACGAGAAGTCTAATTTGTTAATAAAATTCAAATTAAACGTTTCGAGAAGTCTGATTTGTAAATAAAATTCAAAGCAGACGTTTTGAGAAGTCTGATTTGTAATTAAAATTCAAAGCATACGTTTTGAGAAGTCTGATTTGTAAATAAAATTCAAAACAAACTTCTTTTGAAAGCAAGCACAATCCCGAAAACCACCAAAAAATGCAACAAAATAACCGTCAACGCATGCACAATCTCAAAAACCAGAAAAATGCAACAAAATAACCGTCAACGCAAGCATAATCCAAAAAACCACAGAAAAATGCAATAAAATAACCGTCAATGTAAGCACAATCCTAGAAACAACAGAAAATAACCGTCATCTCAACAAAATAACAGTGAATACAAAATATTCAGAAAAATCATTTGAAGCAGCTAAAAATCACATATATAGCAAAATATTATGAAAATCACAAATCTAGCAAAATATTCATAAAATCTATCAAAATCACATACCTTCGACGACGACGGTGGGACTCAAAGACGTCTCGGGAGAAATCTATACCAAAAAACAATCAAAACAAAATTTAAATACTTTTTTAAAAATAAACCAGCGAAAAAAAAATTTTAAATATATTTAGGAAGTATTTTTTTCCCAAAAATCGCGAAAAGTGTTTCGGTGGAGAGGACTCCAAAATGTCGGGATATCTATAAATGGCGGGATATCTATAACACAAAATCCAAAAAAAAATCAAAAAAAAAATAATAGATCAAACATTAGCTAAAACATGTAGATCTATCAATGAAAAACAAAAACCATCAAAAAATGCTTAGATCTACTCATACTGTCGTGGGGAAAGAGAGAGCGTCACGGGGCAAAGAGAGAGAGAGACAAAACCTTACCATGGGTCAAGAGAGAGAGAGAGAGACGGCGAGAAGAGAAAGATATGACGGTGAGAGAAAGCTAAGAACCTTACCATGGGAGAAAGATATGATGGAGAGAGAGATAACAACATACTGAAAATGACAGCGAGATATCGAGAGAACCTTACCGCGGGAGCGAGAAAGATGGCGAGAGATCGACGGTGAGAAAGATGGCAAGAATATTAGTGACAGATTGGGCGGCGGTGAGAGAGAAACATGTTTTTTTGGGCTCGAAATAAGTGGGAAATTATTAAGCTTTGCCTTATATAGTGGTGGTAAAAATCGGTTAGGTGAAATTGTCAAATCATGGTTTGCTAAAATCCCGGTTTGTGCAAACTTCTCAAGAAGTCTGCTTTATATTTTATTTACGAAACATACTTTTTAAGAAATCTGCTTTGTATTTTATTTACAAAGCAGACTTCCCAAGAAGTCTGCATTGTATTTTATTTACAAAACACATTTCTCGAGAAGTTTGTTTTGTATTTTATTTAAGGTTTGGTAAAGCTGTCAAATCATAGTTTGCTAAAATTCCTGGTTTGTGCAAACTTCTCAAGAAGTGTGCTTTTTATTTTATTTACAGTTTGGTTAAAGTGTCAAATCACTGTGAAATCACGTTTTGCTAAAATTTCTGGTTTGTGCAGACTTCTCAAGAAGTTTGTTTTGTATTTTTTTACAAAACAGTCTTCTCGAGAATTTTGCTTAGTATTTCATTTCCAATTTGACTTCTCGAGAAGTATATTTTGTATTTTATTTACACAACTACAAACTCTAAATTGAAGAAAACCGTTTTAATTGAATTTTTTTTTGTTTGTGCAAACTTCTCGGGAAGTATGCTTTGTATTTCATTTACATAACCCTAAACTCTAAATTGAAGGAAACCGGTTTAGTTGAATTTAATTTCTGGTTTGTATAGACTTCTTGGGAAGTCTGATTTGTTAAATCTACGACAGACATCTCGAGAGGTATGCATAACCCTAAACCCTAAACAATAATTTTCACTAAATGTGCAAAAATTTTGTTAAAAAATGGATGAATATGTTAAGGATAAGTAAGTAAATGCAAAACTGAAACAATTTTCCCTTAAAAATTTTAAATCTAAATTTTTAAGTCTAGCACATGATAGTTCAAATTCTAACATGAATTCCCTACATAGACATATACTAGTAACCCATAACATATAACAACAAAAACTAGCAAATATTTGATATCATTAGATCGAATCCAATCTGCTTATTTTTGAATTCATTAGAACTTTTATTTGCTTTTGATATATATATAAATTGTGTTAATAACAATTTTAAAATTTTTTTATATATTTCATAATTTTTATTTGATTTAGATATTTATTTACAAAGTAGAGTTTTCAAGAAGTGTGCTTTGGTAAGCAAAAACAATGTAGACTTTTCCAGAAGAATGTTTTGTATTTGGCTGACAAATCACACTTCTCAATAAGTCTACAGGGTTTTTTTGTTTACAAAACAGAGTTATTGAAAAGTCTGCTTTATTTCTGAGTACCGAAGTAGATTTCTTGAGAAATCTGATTTGATCACAAAAAAGCACGCAGGGAGAGAGGAGATTGGTTTCAACCTTTGTTCTTGCACTCTTGGTTTTTAGTGAATGATTTCTCTACCCTATCTCTTATCTTATGTTTCTTTCCTTTTAGTTCTTTATGCTTACTGTTTTCTTGAACATCTTTGAGTAGTTTTATGTATGGATTATGAGTAAGGTAGATTATGGTAATCTGATATTGACTTAGGATTGTTTAGGTAGATTAGATGACAAATCCCTTATGTTTAGGGTGTGCTTAATGCTAAGGACTGAAATAGCTAATAAGTGCTTAGATCGATGATATTATGCTCTTGAGAAGTGTATACACACTGTATAGGTAGGCCTAAACATCTTTATTGCTTCTTAGCAAATGAGAATTGATGTATAAGGTGACAGGTGGATAGGATTAGACTCGTACCCAATGATCATTAGGCGATAGATTGCTGTGTAAAAGACTTGTAGTCTATAGAGTGGTGAATGATCTGTTACCATGAGAGTAGATCAGTCTACTAGATAGTCTTTTAAATCTTAGGGAATTATCTAATTGGACATGTAGAAGTTAGTCAAAGGAAGATTTTCCCAAATCGAACGCCTTGCCCACTATCAATATTCCTTGCTTATTGAATAAACTTGTATTTATTTTCTCTGCAGTTAGATAATTAGATAACCAATCAGAAAACAATCAGAAAAACCAATTAGTATCAACCTAGATTTATGTGTTTCATGTACTCCTAGTGTGCTATTCTTACTTCCCTCAGGATTCGATACCTAACTACTACTCGATTTTTTCTCCACTTGAAGTTGTACTTGGGATTAAAACTGAAAACCCCATCAGGAAGCTCTCTCAAAGATCTCTAACACGCGAATGGTATGAAGACCCATTGGAGCTGTTTTCAACTCCAAATTTTGATGTTTAGATGCTCTTTTGGACGTTTTTCTCAGGCGGAAGCAATCAGGAGCTTAAAACTGTATTATCGGCTGTCTCAAACTCATCGCATCGCTGATCCAAAACTTTTCAACCATCTAGGTGAGTCCAACACATCGTGTGTTGCCTTCTTTATTATTACAAAAATTGGAGCTCACAAAAAATCATTACAAAAATTGGATGAAGAGCATATATACGATTGCATGATATGTACTACCGGGTGCAATCATACCAGCACTAATGCACCGGATCCCATCCAAACTCTGCAGTTAAACGTGCTTAGGCGAGGGTAGTAGAGGGGTGGGTGAGCTCTTGGGAAGTCCACATGTTGCAGCCCTTCTTTTATCCACTCGATTTTTATATGTCTATCAGAAAATGCCGTATATTTGAAATGCCATAATTTTTGCACCGTGATGATGAACTACACGGCCGACATAAGATCTCCGGTGTGCGAATGTTAGGAAGACTCATTGCGGTTGTTTTGGACCCCAAATTTTGATGTTTAGACACTCTTTCAGACATTTTATCCGGGCGGAAAAAATCAGGACCTCAAAACTATACTATCGGCTGTCTCAAAGTCATCACTGATCCAAAACTTTCCAACAATCTTGGTGAGACCCACACATCGTGTGTTGCCTTCTTTATTGAGTAGAGCTCACGAATAATCATTGCAAAAAATGGATCATGAGCATATATACGATTGCATGATATGTACTATCGAGTGCGATCATACCAGCACTAATGCACCGGATCCCATCAGAACTCCACAGTTAATGTGCTTGAGCGAGGGTACTACTAGGATGGGCAACCTTTGGGGATGTCCTCGTGTTGCACCACTTCTTTTATTCACTCGATTTTTATGTGTCTATCGCAAAATGTCATATTTTTGAATGCCATAACTTTTGCACTGCGATGAACTCCACGGCCGTTAATACGATTTTGAAAAGCTCTCTCAAAGATCTCTAGGGTATTAATGTTACGAAGAACCATTGGGCCTGTTTTTGATCCCAAAGTTTGATGTTTAGATGCTCTATGAGACGTTTTTCTTGGGCGAAGTAATCACGACCTCAAAACAGTATTATCGACCATCTCAAACTCAACATATGACCGATCCAAAACTTTTCAACCACCTAGGTGAGGCTCACACATCACATGGAGCTTTTTGTATTGATTGGAGCTCATGAAGAATCATTGCAAAAAGTGGATGAATATCATATATATGATTGCAGGATATGTACTACTGGGTTCGATCATACCAGCATTAATGCAATGGATCCCAACAGAACTGTGTAGTTAAAAATTCTTTGGCGAGGGTATTATTGGGATGTGTGACCTCATGGGAAGTCCTCGTGTTGCAACCTCTCTTTTATTCACCCGATTTTTATGTGTATCGCAAAACGCCGTATTTTCGAAATGCTATAATCTTTTAACCGTGATGAGCTACATGGCTAAAATACAATTTAAGAAAGCTTTCACAAAGATCTCGAATGTTTCGATGGTATGAAACCCTATAGCGGCTGTTTTTGACCCCAAATTTTGATGTTTAGACGCTCTTTCGGACGTATTTCTCGGGCAAAGCGATCAGGACCTCAAAACAGTATTACCGACCGTCTCAAACTCATTACATCGCTGATAGAAAACTTTTCAACAATCTAGGTGAGGCCCACACATTTTGTGTTGCCTTCTTTATCGAGTGGAGCTCACGAAGAATTACTGAAAAATGTGGTTGAAGAGGAGATATACGAATGCATAATATGTACTACCAGTTCCGATCAGACCAGCACTAATGCACCGGATCCTAGTATAACTTTCTAGTTAAACTTTCTTGGGTGAGGGGTAGTATTGGGATGGGTGATCTCCTAAGAAGTCCTCGTGTTGCAAACTTCCTTTTATTTACTCAATTTTTATATGTCTACCGTAAAATGCTATATTTTCAAATATCCATAATTTTTGCAGCGCGATGAACTAAACGACCAAAAATACCATTTCATAAAGATCTCTCAAAGTTCTCTGACCTACAAATGGTAGCAAGACCCATCAGAGCCGAGTTCTACCCCAAATTGTGATGTTTATACGTTTTTTGGACATTTTTATCAGGCCGAAGCAATCATGACCTCAAAACAGTATTATCGGCCATCTCAAACCAATCGCATCGCCGATTCTAAAATTTTCAAACATCTAGGTGAGGCCCACACATAACGTGGAGCCTTCTTTATCGGGGATGCTCACAAAGAATCATTGCAAAAATTTGATAAAGAGCATATATACGATTGCATGATATGTACTACCGGGTTCTATCATACCAGCACTAATGCACCGGATCCCATCCGAACTCCGCAATTAAGAGTGCTTGGGCAAGAGTAGTACTGGTATGGGTGACCTCCTGGGAAGTCCTCGCGTTACACCCTTTCTTTTATTAACTTGATTTTTTTGTGTCTATTGCAAAATACCGTACTTTTGAAATGCCATAACTTTTGCACCGCGATAAAATACATGGCCGACAATACAACTACGGAAAGTTCTCTAAAAGATCTCTAACGTGCCAATTGTAAAAAGACCCACTGGGGCTGTTTCTGACCCTAAATTTTGATATTTAGACACTCTTTCAGACGTTTTTGTCGGGCAGAAGCAATCAAGACCTTAGAACCATATTATCGGCAGCCTATATCTCATCGCTTCGCTGATGTAATACTTTTCAATCATCTAATTGAGGCCCACACATCGTGTGTTGCCTTCTTTATCGAGTGGAGCTCATGAAGAATCATTGTAAAAACTGGATGAAGAGCATATATAGGATTGCATGATATGTACTACCGTGTGCGATCATAATAGCACTAATGCACCGGATCCCATCAGAACTCTACAGTTAAACGTGTGCGGCGAGGGTAGTAGTGGGATGGGTGACCTGCTGGGAAGTCCTCGTGTTGCAACCTTTTTTTTATTCACTCAATTTTTAATGTTTCTATCACAAAATGCTGTATTTTTGTAATACCATAACTTTTTTTGCATCGCGATAAACTACACAGCCGATAATAACATTTCGGAAAGCTTTCTCAAATATTTCCAATGTGCCAATGGTACGAGGACCCATTTGGGGCTTTTTTGAACCCTGGGCGAAAGCAATCAGGACTTTAAAACCATATTATCGGCCATCTCAAAGTAATCACATCGCTGATCCAAAACTTTTCAACCATCTAGGTGAGTCCCAAATATCGTGTGTTGCCTTCTTTTGTGAGTGGAGCTCACGAAGAATCATTGGAAAAAGTGGATAGAGAGCTTATATACGATTGCAAGATATGTACTATCGAGTGCAATCATACCAACACTAATGCACCATATCCAATCAGAAGTCTACAAATAAACGTGCTTGGGCGAGCGTAGTTCTGGGATGGATGACCTCCTGGGAAGTCCTCTTCACTACTTGTTTTATTCACTCGATTTTTATGTGTTTATCGCAAAACGTCATATGTTTGAAATGCCATAACTTTTGCACCGTTAGGAACTACACGGCCGACAATACATTTTTGGAAATCTCTCTCAAACATCTCTAGCGTATCAATGTTACGAAGACACATTGGGGCTGTTTTTGACCCTAATTTTTTATGTCTAAAAGCTCTTTTGGATGTTTCACTCGAGCCGAAGCAATCATGACCTCAAAACCGTATTATCGGCCATCTCAAACTCATTGCATCACTGATCCAAATATTTTCAACAATCTAGGTGAGCACCCATCATGTGTAGCCTTCTTGATACAAGCCTTGATTCAAGGATGTATGCGCGTGGGCTGTTTGTAGAAGATTAGGTGAGAAACTCAACCTTAGGCTTCTGGATGGAGGTTTTCTGGTTGGTAAAAGATGGAAGGGTGAAGTGAACCACACGAGGGGTGATGAACCTCGTGATAAATCACAAACTTAGAGCTAGGAGGGCTGGTCTCAACTAGGTTCTAAGCGCACAAGTCTCTTGAGAGAATACTTGTTGAAAGAAAATTCGATCTTTATTAATTATCAAAAAGGTTGTCGAACTACAATGCTGGAAGGAGCCTTATTAATATGCTCGACAGCTTGACCTTCTAGGGTCGACTCAAACAAATAAAAGGAAAGTTTACAAAAGTGCATAAAAGGAAAAGATACAAAAGTGCATAACCGAAAAAGGACCTATTCCTAAAATGTTCTTGACTCAAAAATGTAAAGCAACTAGATCCTACCCTGCAAAACAGAAAGAGGCATATATTCGAATGTAAACTTACCTTAACTCACCTCACGGCCAAGAAATGGAAGGTGGCCGTCCTTGTGGCATGCACGCGCCTTGCTCCTAGTCTTCAACTTGGAGTAGGGTTAAAAATCTTTGGGCCCTGACCTCTCTTGCCACTAAAGCCCAAGTCTCTAATGTTCCTTGTGTTGTTGAGAAGCCTTTGGACTCTACTTTGCTCTTCTGGCCCATTATCCTTAGCTGATCTTCCTCTAGGAGCTTGTCGACCCATAAGCTGAATTTGTGGAAGAGTGCTCTTGATCTGCTTCTTGTCATTGCTCCTGGAGGTACCACTGTTGTAGATACTTCTTCTAGGTGCATGTCCTGGAGCTGGTAGCTCATTTGGTCCGAGTCCTCTTGTGTAGAAGTGGAAGTGCGCGTGTACTCGGCTGGATCGGCTGTACCGGCTGGATTGTGTGCGGTACTGGCCGGAATGACTTCAGGACCGGCCAAGTTGATCCCGGAGTCGGCGGTGTCATCAGAGGGACCGGCGGTGTCATCCACGTCCCCACCAAGTGTGCCGGAAGCTTGGGTCTCTCCGCCGGCAATGTTGACCGGTCTGGTCCTATAGGTCGAGGGTCCGGCGGCACTGTCTGGTCCGGCAGGCGCGCCAGATGGTCCTGCTGTCTCGGGCAAGCTTCCTGGTCGGCCAGTCTGGTCTCCTGGCTGGATGTACGACCTGATGTCCTCATCATTCCCTCCCTCTTCAGTAGGTTTTGTCCTCAAAACTGGTTCATCTGCATGGAAAGGGGCCAAGTCAGTAACATTAAACGTATTGGACACATTAAACTCACCTGGAAGCTCGATCCGGTAGGCATTGTTGTTGATCCTCTCGAGCACTCTGAATTGTCCATGTCCTCTTGGTGCTAGCTTGGAACTCCTTAGGTTTGGGAACCTCTCCTGCCGTAGGTGTAGCCACACCCAATCGCCTGGTTGAAAGATCACCTCCCTTCTTCCCTTGTTGGCATGAGTCACGTACTGTCCGGTCCTCTTCTCCAAGTTCTCTGCTACCTTCTGGTGTAATCTCCTTACGAACTCTGCTTTGGATGCTCCGTTGAGGTTGGTCATCTCAGCTGGTGGCAATGGTGTTTGCTCCAATGGGGTGAGAGGATTGAAGCCGTATACCACTTCAAATGGTGTCTTCTTGGTTGCTGAGTGCACGGCTCGGTTGTAGGCGAACTCAATGAATGGCAGGCACTCCACCCAAGTCTTTAGGTTCTTCCCCAGTGTAGTTCTGAGGAGAGTTGATAGTGTCCTGTTGACAACTTCAGTTTGGCCATCGGTTTGAGGATGGCAAGTGGTAGAGAAGAGTAGCTTCGTGCCTAGCTTTCTCCAAAGGGTCCTCCAGAAATGGCTGAGGAACTTGGTGTCCCTATCTGATACGATGGTCCTTGGCACTCCATGAAGCCGTACTATCTCCCTGAAGAACAGCTCAGCTGTTTGTGTGGCATCATTGACATTGGCACATGGGATGAAGTGTGCCATCTTGGAGAATCTGTCCACCACTACAAAGATTGCATCTTTGTGGTTGATCTTGGGCAGACCTAGAACAAAATCCATTGAGATGTCCACCCATGGATGTGTTGGTATGGGCAGTGGGAGATACAACCCGTGAGGTTGCACTCGGGACTTTGCCTTCTTGCAAGTGGTGCATCTTGCCCAATGTGCTTCTACTGTCCTCTTGATGTGTGGCCAGTAGAAGTGCTCCTTGACCACTGCTAGAGTCTTGTCGACACCAAAGTGGCCCATGAGTCCTCCTCCATGAGCTTCTCGGATGATAAGCTCCCTTAGCGATCCTTGTGGTATGCACAACCTTCTTTCTCGGAACAAGAATCCCTCATGGATGTAGAATTTGCCATGACTCCCTGTGCTACACTCCTTGTAGCTCTCAGCAAGGTCAGGATCATCCTTGTATAGATCCTTGATGTGCTCGAATCCTAGGACCTTTGCCTCCATGGTTGATATCAAGGCAAACCTCCTTGATAGTGCATCGGCTACCACATTGTCTTTGCCCTTCTTGTACTTGATGATGTACGGAAGGTCTCTATGAACTCCATCCACCTGGCATGTCTCCTCTTGAGATTGGTTTGCCCTCTGAGGTGTTTGAGAGTCTCGTGATCAGTGTGGATCACAAACTCCTTGGACAGCAAGTAATGCTGCCAAGTCTCCAATGCTCGGACAAGGGCATAGAGCTCCTTGTCATAAGTGGGGTAGTTCAGTGAGGCACCACCTAGCTTCTCACTGAAGTATGCCACTGGTCTCCCTCCTTGGGTTAGCACTGCTCCTATGCCTATTCCAGAGGCATCACACTCCACTTCAAACGTCTTGTTGAAGTCGGGAAGGACTAGCACTGGTGCGTGTGTAAGGCTGTCCTTCAAGGCCTGAATGCCTTCTCCTGAGCTTCTCCCCAGCTGAATCCCACGTTCTTCTTCACTACTGCCGTCAGTGGTGAGGCAATACTGCTGAAGTTGGGCACGAATCTCCTATAGAAGCTGGCCAGTCCGTGGAAGCTCCTCACTTGGCTGATGTTTCCTGGTGTTGGCCATTCTTGTATGGCTCGAATCTTCTCTTCATCAACCTGTAGGCCCTGTGAACTCACAACAAAACCTAAAAAGACAAGCTTATCAGTACAAAGGTGCACTTCTTGAGATTGGCATAAAGCTCTTCTTGTCGAAGGGTTTTAAGTACCATCTCAAGATGTGTGAGGTGTTCCGTAGGCACTTACTATAAACCAAAATGTCATCAAAGTAAACTACTACGAACTTACTGATGTACGCCCTAAGAACTTGGTTCATAAGGCATGAAGGTGCTTGGGGCATTAGTCAAGCCAAATGGCATGACTGTCCACTCAGAGAGCCCTTGCTTTGTCTTGAAAGCAGTCTTCCACTCATCACCTTCCTTCATTCTTACCTGGTGGTATCCACTTTTGAGGTCTATCTTGGAGAAGACCGTGGCTCCACTCAGCTCATCTAGCATGTCATCCAGTCGTGGTATTGGATGCCTATACTTGGCTGTGATGTTGTTGATTGCTCGGCAGTCCACGCACATGCGCCAAGTCCCATCCTTCTTGGGCACTAGTAGCACTGGTACAACACATGGACTGAGGCTCTCTCGAACATATCCTTTCTCCAGGAGTTCCTTGGCTTGCTTCTCAAGCTCCTTGGACTCCTCTGGACTCATCCGGTAGGCTAGCCGGTTGGGTAGGGCTGCTCCGGGCACTATATCAATCTGGTGTTCTATGCCACGTAAAGGAGGCAAGCCTGCTGGTATCTCCTCTGGAAATACATCCTGGAATTTGTTGAGGAGTGTTGCTACTTCATGAGGTAGCCCTACCTGTCCCTGTTCTATACTCAACACTTCCTTGAAAACCATTAGTAACATTAAGTCCTTCGAGGCTAAAGCTCTCCGGACATGACTAGGTTGAATAAGAAAGTTAGACTTGACAAGTTTCTTTTCCTTACTCATTTGGAGTTGTAGCTCATGTACTTGGGCAGGTGTAAGAGGAGCTAAGCTGACCTTTCTCTTGTCATGCACGAAAGTGTATAGATTGGTTCGGCCATCATGCCTGGTCTCTTTGTCAAACTGCCATGGTCTTCCTAGTAGAAGATGGCCAGCTTGCATGGGCACCACGTCGCACACGACCTGGTCTTGGTACTTGCCCACACTGAATGGCACAGTGACTTGCTCATGAATCTTGAGCTCCACTTTGTCATCAAGCCATCTCAGTCTATATGGTCGAGGATGCCGTGTCCTCTCTAGACCTAGCTTATCAACCATATACGCACTAGCAACGTTAGTGCAAGAACCACCATCTATGATGAGGTTACATACCTTTCCTTTGATGGTGCAACGGCTGTGGAAGATGTTCTCCCTTTGGATGGTCTCTGAAGGATCCACCATTGCACTGAGGATACGTCTAGTGACCAGCACTTCCCCCACATCAGGGTACTCAATGTCACCATAGTCTCCTTCTGGCTCATAGTCCTCTTCATCTTGGGACTCATATTCTCCTGCCTCCGTAATCAGCATGACTCGGTTGTTTGGGCACTCCCTTGAGATGTGTCCACGTCCCCTGCACTTGAAACAAGTTATGTCACGTGATCTTTGAGGGTTAGAAGACTTACCAGGCTCTCTCTGGTCACGGGTGGGTTCAGGAGGCTTGCTCTTGAACCTCGACTCGATCTCTACGCTTTTGCCTTTGTCTACGGTCTTAGGCATGTTGCTTGGTGCCCAAGGTGTCTTAGGCTTGCTGCGGATGTCTTGGCTCTTACGTTTGATGTGCTGCTCAGCTTGCACAGATAGGTGGAACAAGTCTTTGAAGTCGTTGTAGATTTGCCTTTCCACCTTGCAGCTGATCCTTTCTTGGAATCCATCCAAGAATTGTGCCATCAATGCTTCTTCATCATCATTGAGCTCCAATCTGTTCCTTAACTTCTCGAACTCTTCATAGTACTCCTCTACTGATCTGGTACCCTGCTTAAGAGTATGAAAACGACGTTGCAAATCTCTATGAAAGTAAGGTGGAACAAACCTTTGTCGCATGAGGTCTTTCATGTCGACCCATGAGTCTACGGGTCTCATTCTCTTCCTCCTTCTGTCAGATACCTCACGATCCCACCAGATGAGGGCATTGTCCGTGAGTTGTGCTACTGCCATTGAGACTCTCCTAGGTCCTGGTTGGTTGTAGTGATCAAAGATATGATCCATTCGCTTCTCCCAATCTAGGTAAGCCTCGGGGTCTACTTTTCCTGCAAAACTTGGAGGAGTTAGTTTAACATCAGGATGAATTACCCGGTTGTAGGTGTGTTCATCTCCATCCTCATGACGTCTAGGAGGCATTCTTGGTCTCTGGTGAAGACCATATGGCTCAAAGCCATCATCTTCTGCCTCTGGTTGCCGTGGAGGTCCTCTCGGCCTATGGTGATAGTTATGAGGTTGTTGTCCTCATCTCCATCTGGCTGGGGTTCCTCCTGTTCGTGCCGTGTCCTAAGGTACTCAGGACCCTCAGGACGGTCTTGCTCAGCTCTCACGTGCCTTATGGCCTGGAATCTTACTGGTCTTTCCACGCGCTCCAACCTCTCGCCTATGGATGCGAGTTGTGTTTGGAGTGTGGTGAACATGGCCATCATGGCTTCGGTTGCTTCTCTATTTTCTTCTCCCATGGCGTCCTACAAGGAAATAAGACAAGTTAGGATGCTCCTAAATTATTAGGAGGGTTTTCTTTTTATAAGGATTTGAAAAAATGCAAAAAGGAAAAATCCTAAGGAAAGGAAATTCGAATAAAAGGAAACTTCCTAGACAACTTGTGCTAGCTGTCCAATTCGAAATCTTTTGGGTATTTTCCTATTTTCTTTTCTTTCTTTTTCTTTTCTTTTTAATTTAACTTAAAATTAATGGAAATATGAATTAAACAAAAAGGAAAACGTGAATGGCAATGCAAAAGTGAATCTAAACCCTAGTGATACACGTAGGAGGCTAGATGCACTCGGTTTGGAGTTTGAGGTTATTTTTTGATTTTTCTTGAATGCGACTTAAACTAATGCAAGAACACAAAACAAAACAAGCAAAAGGATAGAAACAACCTGGTTTAGGAGCTTTAAGCTCTGATACCAAAATGATACAAGCCTTGATTCAAGGATGTATGCACGTGGGCTGTTTGTAGAAGATTAGGTGAGAAACTCAACCTTAGGCTTCTGGATGGAGGTTTTCTGGTTGGTAAAAGATGGAAGGGTGAAGTGAACCACACGAGGGGTGATGAACCTCGTGATAAATCACAAACTTAGAGCTAGGAGGGCTGGTCTCAACTAGGTTCTAAGCGCACAAGTCTCTTGAGAGAATACTTGTTGAAAGAAAATTCGATCTTTATTAATTATCAAAAAGGTTGTCGAACTACAATGCTGGAAGGAGCCTTATTAATATGCTCGACAGCTTGACCTTCTAGGGTCGACTCAAACAAATAAAAGGAAAGTTTACAAAAGTGCATAAAAGGAAAAGATACAAAAGTGCATAACCGAAAAAGGACCTATTCCTAAAATGTTCTTGACTCAAAAATGTAAAGCAACTAGATCCTACCCTGCAAAACAGAAAGAGGCATATATTCGAATGTAAACTTACCTTAACTCACCTCACGGCCAAGAAATGGAAGGTGGCCATCCTTGTGGCATGCACGCGCCTTGCTCCTAGTCTTCGACTTGGAGTAGGGTTAAATATCTTTGGGCCCTGACCTCTCTTGCCACTAAAGCCCAAGTCTCTGATGTTCCTTGTGTTGTTGAGAAGCCTTTGGACTCTAATTTGCTCTTCTGGCCCATTTTCCTTAGCTGCTCTTCCTCTAGAAGCTTGTCGACCCATAAGCTGAATTTGTGGAAGAGTGCTCTTGATCTGCTTCTTGTCATTGCTCCTGGAGGTACCACTGTTGTAGATACTACTTCTAGGTGCATGTCCTGGAGCTGGTAGCTCATTTGGTCCGAGTCCTCTTGTGTAGAAGTGGAAGTGTGCGTGTACTCGGCTGGATGGCCTGTACCGGCTGGATTGTGCGCGGTACTGGCCGGAATGACTTCAGGACCGGCCAAGTTGATCCCGGAGTCGGCGGTGTCATCAGAGGGACCGGCGGTGTCATCCACATTCCCACCAAGTGTGCCGGAAGCTTGGGCCTCTCCACCGGCAATGTTGACCAGTCTGGTCCTATAGGTCGAGGGTCCGGCGGTACTGTCTGGTCCGGCAGGCGCGCCAGATGGTCCTGCTGTCTCGGGCAAGCTTCCTGGTCGGCCAGTCTGGTCTCCTGGCTGGATGTACGACCTGATGTCCTCATCACTTCTTTATCGAGCGTAGCTGATACAAGCCTTGATACATTGCCATGACACTCTCGGACAAGTTGCAAGAAGTTTAAGCGAGAAACTCGGCCTTAGGCTTATGATGTGGGTTTTCTGGTGTGTATGATGGGTGGTGGGGTGAAATGAACCACACGAGGTAAGAAAGGCCTCGTGATAAATCACAAACTTAGAGGTAGAAGGGCTGGTCTCGACTAGGTCTAAGCGATAAGAGTTTTGTGGAGAAAACTCTTAGGAAAAATGCTCTCTTTATTAATTATCAAAAAGGTTGTCGAACTACAATGCTGAAAGGAGCCTTATTAATACACTCGATAGCTTGATCTCTAGGGTTGACCCAAAACAAAAATGGAAAAGATACAAAAGTGCATGAAGAAAAAATTACAAAAAGGAACAACCAAAAAAGGATAACTACTTAATTGTTCTTGACTCAATAAAAAGGAAAACTACTAATTCCTACCCTGCAAATCATAAAAGGCAATCTTATAATTGAAAACTTACCTTCTTACCGTTCGGCCAAGAAATGGAAGGTGGCTGACTGATGAGGACATCAGGTCGTACATCCAGCCAGGTGACCAGACTGGCCGACCAGAAGCTTGCCCGAGACAGCAGGACCATCCGCGCGCTGCCGGACAAGACAAGATCACCCGGACCTTCGACCTATAGGACCAGACCGGACAACATCGGCGGAGAGGCCCAAGCTTCCGGCACACTTGGTGGGGGCGTGAATGACACCGCCGGTCCCCTTGGTGATGCCACCGACTCCGGGATCAACTTGGCGGTCCTGAAGGCATTCCGGCCAGTACCTCGCACAATCCAGCCGGTACAGCCGATCTAGCCGAGTAAACGCGCATTTTCACTTCCACACAAGAAGACTCGGACCAGATGAGCTACCAGCTCCAGGACATGCACCTAGAGGAAGTCTCTACACCAGTGGTACCTCAAGGAGCAATGACAAGAAGCAGATCAAGGCACCCTTCCACAAATTCAGCTTATGGGTAGACAAGCTCCTAGAGGAAGATCGACTAAGGACAATGGGCCAGAAGTGCAAGGAAGAGTCCAAAGGCTTCTCAACAACACAAGGAACATCAGAGACTTGGGCTTTAGTGGCAAGAGAGGTCAGGGCCCAAAGATATTTAACCCTACTCCAAGTCGAAGACTAGGAGCAAGGCGATGCATGCCACAAGGACGGCCACCTTCCATTTCTTGGCCGTGAGGTGAGTTAAGGTAAGTTTACATTCGAATATATGCCTCTTTCTGTTTTGCAGGGTAGGATCTAGTTGCTTTACATTTTTGAGTCAAGAACATTTTAGGAATAGGTCCTTTTTCGGTTATGCACTTTTGTATCTTTTTCCTTTTGTGCACTTTTGTAAACTTTCCTTTTTTTGTTTGAGTCGACCCTAGAAGGTCAAGCTGTCGAGCATATTAATAAGGCTCCTTCCAGCATTGTAGTTCGACAACCTTTTTGATATTAATAAAGTAGAACTTTTTCCTACAAGCTTTCTCTCAAAAGAGACTTGTGCGCTTAGAACCTAGTTGAGACCAGCCCTCCTAGCTCTAAGTTTGTGATTTATCACGAGGTTCATCACCCCTCGTGTGGTTCACTTCACCCTTCCATCGATTACCAACCAGAAAACCCCTATCCAGAAGCCTAAGGTTGAGTTTCTCACCTAATCTTCTACAAACAGCCCACGCGCATACATCCTTGAATCAAGGCTTGTATCATTTTGGTATCAGAGCTTAAAGCTCCTAAACCAGGTTGTTTCTATCCTTTTGCTTGTCTTATTTCTAGTTCTTGCATTAGTTTAAGTCGTATTCAAGAAAAATCAAAAAAATAACCTCAAACTCCAAACCGAGTGCATCTAGCCTCCTACGTGTATCACTAGGGTTTAGATTCACTTTTTGCATTGCATACACGTTTTCCTTTTTGTTTAATTCATATTTCCTTTATTTTTAAGTTTAATTAAAAAGAAAAGAAAAAGAAAATAGAAAGATACTAAAAGAATTCGAATTGGACAGCTAGCACAAGTTGTCTAGGAAGTTTCCTTTTTCTCTTGTAGTCGAATTTCCTTTCTTTAGAATTTTTCCTTTTTGCACTTTTTTCAAACCACATATAAAAAGAAAACTCTCCTAATAATTTAGGAGCACCTTAATTGTCTTCTTTCTTTGTAGCACACATGGGAGAAGAGAATAGAGACGCAGCTGAAGCCATGATGGCGATGTTCACCACACTCCAAACACAACTCGCATCCATAGGCGAGAGGTTGGAGCGCGTGGAGAGACCAGTAAGATTCCAGGCCATAAGGCACGTGAGAGCTGAGCCAGATCGTCCTGAGGGTCCTGAGTACCTTAGGACACGGCACGAACAGGAGGAACCCCAGCCAGATGGAGATGAGGACACGCAACCTCATAACTATCACCATAGGCCGAGAGGACCTCCACGGCAACCAGAGGCAGAAGATGATGGCTTTGAGCCATATGGTCTTCACCAGAGACCAAGAATGCCTCCTAGACGTCATGAGGATGGAGATGAACACACCTACAACCGGGTAATTCATCCTGATGTTAAACTAACTCCTCCAAGTTTTGCAGGAAAAGTAGACCCCGAGGCTTACCTAGATTGGGAGAAGCGAATGGATCATATCTTTGATCACTACAACCAACCAGGACCTAGGAGAGTCTCAATGGCAGTAGCACAACTCACGGACAATGCCCTCATCTGGTGGGATCGTGAGGTATCTGACAGAAGGAGGAAGAGAATGAGACCCGTAGACTCATGGGTCGACATGAAAGACCTCATGCGACAAAGGTTTGTTCCACCTTACTTTCATAGAGATTTGCAACGTCGTTTTCATACTCTTAAGCAGGGTACCAGATCAGTATAGGAGTACTATGAAGAGTTCGAGAAGTTAAGGAACAGATTGGAGCTCAATGATGATGAAGAAGCATTGATGGCACAATTCTTGGATGGATTCCAAGAAAGGATCAGCTGCAAGGTGGAAAGGCAAATCTACAACGACTTCAAGGACTTGTTCCACCTATCTGTGCAAGCTGAACAGCACATCAAACGTAAGAGCCAAGACATCCGCAGCAAGCCTAAGACACCTTGGGCACCAAGCAACATGCCTAAGACAGTGGACAAAGGCAAAAGCGTGGAGATCGAGTCAAGGTTCAAGAGCAAGCCTCCCGAACCCACCTGTGACCAGAGAGAGCCTGGTAAGTCTTCTAACCCTCAAAGATCACGTGACATAACTTGTTTCAAGTGCAGGGGACGTGGACACATCTCAAGGAGTGCCCAAACAACCGAGTCATGCTGATTACGGAGGCAGGAGAATATGAGTCCCAAGATGAAGAGGACTATGAACCAGAAGGAGAATACGGTGACATTGAGTACCCTGATGTGGGGGAAGTGCTGGTCACTAGACGTATCCTCAGTGCAATGGTGGATCCTTCAGAGACCATCCAAAGGGAGAACATCTTCCACAGCCGTTGCACCATCAAGGAAAGGTATGTAACCTCATCATAGATGGTGGTTCTTGCACTAACGTTGCTAGTGCGTATATGGTTGATAAGCTAGGTCTAGAGGGACACGGCATCCTCGACCATATAGACTGAGATGGCTCGATGACAAAGTGGAGCTCAAGATTCATGAGCAAGTCACTGTGCCATTCAGTGTGGGCAAGTACCAAGACCAGGTTGTGTGCGACGTGGTGCCCATGCAAGCTGGCCATCTTCTGCTAGGAAGACCATGGCAGTTTGACAAAGAGACCAGGCATGATGGCAGAACCAATCTCTACACCTTCGTGCATGACAAGAGAAAGGTCAGCCTAGCTCCTCTTACACCTGCCCAAGTACATGAGCTACAACTCCAAATGAGTAAGGAAAAGAAAACTTGTCAAGTCTAACTTTCTTATTCAACCTAGTCATGTCCGGAGAGCTTTAGCCTCGAAGGACTTAATGTTACTAATGGTTTTCAAGGAAGTGTTGAGTATAGAACAGGGACAGGTAGAGCTACCTCATGAAGTAGCAACACTCCTCAACAAATTCCAGGATGTATTTCCAGAGGAGATACCAGCAGGCTTGCCTCCTTTACGTGGCATAGAACACCAGATTGATCTAGTGCCCGGAGCAGCCCTGCCCAACCGGCCAGCCTACGGATGAGTCCAGAGGAGTCAAGGAGCTTGAGAAGCAAGTCAAGGAGCTCCTGGAGAAAGGATATGTTCGAGAGAGCCTCAGTCCATGTGCTGTACCAGTGCTACTAGTGCCCAAGAAGGATGGGACTTGGCGCATGTGCGTGGACTGCCGAGCAATCAACAACATCACAGTCAAGTATAGGCATCCAATACCACGACTGGATGACATGCTAGATGAGCTGAGTGGAGCCACGGTCTTCTCCAAGATAGACCTCAAAAGTGGATACCACCAGGTAAGAATGAAGGAAGGTGATGAGTGGAAGACTGCTTTCAAGACAAAGCAAGGGCTCTCTGAGTGGACAGTCATGCCATTTGGCTTGACTAATGCCCCAAGCACCTTCATGCCTTATGAACCAAGTTCTTAGGGCGTACATCAGTAAGTTGTGGTAGTTTACTTTGATGACATACTTGTTTATAGTAAGTGCCTACGGAACACCTCACACATCTTGAGATGGTCCTTAAAACCCTTGACAAGAAGAGCTTTATGCCAATCTCAAGAAGTGCACCTTTGTACTGATAAGCTTGTCTTTTTAGGTTTTGTTGTGAGTTCACAGGGCCTACAGGTTGATGAAGAGAAGATTCGAGCCATACAAGAATGGCCAACACCAGGAAACATCAGCCAAGTAAGGAGCTTCCACGGACTGGCCAGCTTCTATAGGAGATTCGTGCCCAACTTCAGCAGTATTGCCTCACCACTGGCAGTAGTGAAGAAGAACGTGGGATTCAGCTGGGGAGAAGCTCAGGAGAAGGCATTCAGGCCTTGAAGGACAGCCTTACACACGCACCAGTGCTAGTCCTTCCCGACTTCAACAAGGCGTTTGAAGTGGAGTGTGATGCCTCTGGAATAGGCATAGGAGCAGTGCTAACCCAAGGAGGGAGACCAGTGGCATACTTCAGTGAGAAGCTAGGTGGTGCCTCACTGAACTACCCCACTTATGACAAGGAGCTCTATGCCCTTGTCCGAGCATTGGAGACTTGGCAGCATTACTTGCTGTCCAAGGAGTTTGTGATCCACACTGATCACGAGACTCTCAAACACCTCAGAGGGCAAACCAATCTCAAGAGGAGACATGCCAGGTGGATGGAGTTCATAGAGACCTTCCGTACATCATCAAGTACAAGAAGGGCAAAGACAATGTGGTAGCCGATGCACTATCAAGGAGGTTTGCCTTGATATCAACCATGGAGGCAAAGGTCCTAGGATTCGAGCACATCAAGGATCTATACAAGGATGATCCTGACCTTGCTGAGAGCTACAAGGAGTGTAGCACAGGGAGTCATGGCAAATCCTACATCCATGAGGATTCTTGTTCCGAGAAAGAAGGCTGTGCATACCACAAGGATCACTAAGGAAGCTTATCATCCGAGAAGCTCATGGAGGAGGACTCATGGGCCACTTTGGTGTCGACAAGACTCTAGCAGTGGTCAAGGAGCACTTCTACTGGCCACACATCAAGAGGACAGTAGAAGCACATTGTGCAAGATGCATTACTTGCAAGAAGGCAAAGTCCGAGTGCAACCTCACGGGTTGTATCTCCCACTGCCCATACCAACACATCCATGGGTGGACATCTCGATGGATTTTGTTCTAGGTCTGCCCAAGATCAACCACAAAGATGCAATCTTTGTAGTGGTGGTGAACAGATTCTCCAAGATGGCACATTTCATCCCATGTGCCAATGTCAATGATGCCACGCAAACAGCTGAGCTGTTCTTCAGGGAGATAAATGCGGCTTCATGGAGTGCCAAGGACCATCGTATCAGATAGGGACACCAAGTTCCTCAGCCATTTCTGGAGGACCCTTTGGAGAAAGCTAGGCACGAAGCTACTCTTCTCAACCACTTGCCATCCTCAAACCGATGGCCAAACTGAAGTTGTCAACAGGACCCTATCAACTCTTCTCAGAACAACACTAGGGAAGAACCTAAAGACTTGGGTGGAGTGCCTGCCATTCATTGAGTTCGCCTACAACCAAGCACGTGCACTCAGCAACCAAGAAGACACCATTTGAAGTGGTATACGGTTTCAACCCTCTCACCCCATTGGAGCAAACACCACTGCCACCAGCTGAGATGACCAACCTCAACGGAGCATCCAAAGCAGAGTTCATAAGGAGGTTACACCAGAAGGTAGCAGAGAACTTGGAGAAGAGGACCGGACAGTACGTGACTCATGCCAACAAAGGAAGAAAGGAGGTGATCTTTCAACCAGGCGATTGGGTGTGGCTACACCTACGGCAGGAGAGGTTCCCAAACCTAAGGAGTTCAAAGCTAGCACCAAGAGGAGATGGACCATTCAGAGTGCTCGAGAGGATCAACAACAACGCCTACCGGATCGAGCTGCCAGGTGAGTTTAATGTGTCCAATACGTTCAATGTTACATACTTAGCCCCTTTCCATGCAAATGAACCAGTTTTGAGGACAAAACCTACTGAAGAGGGAGGGAATGATGAGGACATCAGGTCGTACATCCATCCAGGAGACCAGACTGGCCGACCAGGAAGCTTGCCGAGACAGCAGGACCATCTGGCACGTCTGCCGGACCAGGCAGTACCGCCGGACCCTCGACCTATAGGACCAGATCGGTCAGCATCGCCGACGGAGAGGCCCAAGCTTCCGGCACACTTGGTGGGGACGTGGATGACACCGCCGGTCCCTCTGGTGGTGCCGCCAACTCTGGGATCAACTTGGCGGTCCTGAAGGCATTCCGGCCAGTCCCGCGCACAATCCAGCGGGTACAGGCCATCCAGCCGAGTACACGCACACTCCCACTTCTACACAAGAGGACTCGGACCAAATGAGCTACCAGCTCCAGGACATGCACTTAGAGGAAGTATCTACACCAGTGGTACCTCCAGGAGCAATGACAAGAAGCAGATCAAGGGCACTCTTCCACAAATTCAGCTTATGGGTGACAAGCTTCTAGAGGAAGAGCAGCTAAGGACAATGGGCCAGAAGAGCAAATTAGAGTCCAAAGTCTTCTCAACAACACAAGGGACATCAGAGACTTGGGATTTAGTGGCAAGAGAGGTCAGGGCCCAAAGATATTTAACCCTACTCCAAGTCGAAGACTAGGAGCAAGGCGTGCATGCCACAAGGGCGGCCACCTTCCATTTCTTGGCCGTGAGGTAAGTTAAGGTAAGTACAATTCGAATATATGCCTCTTTCTGTTTTGCAGGGTAGGATCTAGATGCTTTACATTTTGAGTCAAGAACATTTTAGGAATAGGTCCTTTTTTGGTTATACACTTTTGTATCTTTTCCTTTTGTGCACTTTTGTAAACTTTCCTTTTCTTTGTTTGAGTCGACCCTAGAAGGTCAAGCTGTCGAGCATATTAATAAGGCTCCTTCCAGCATTGTAGTTCGACAACCTTTTGATATTAATAAAGATAGAACTTTTTTCTAAGAGTTTTCTCATAAAGCTCTTGCGCTTAGAACCTAGTTGAGACCAGCCCTCCTAGCTCTAAGTTTGTGATTTATCACGAGGTTCATCACCCCTCGTGTGGTTCACTTCACTCTTCCACCGTTTACCAACCAGAAAACCCCTATCCAGAAGTCTAAGGTTGAGTTTCTCACCTAATCTTCTACAAACAGCCCACTAGCATACATCCTTGAATCAAGGCTTGTATCACTGATGAGGTCAGATTGTATGTCCAGGAGATCAGACCCCAGAAGCTTGCCACAGTCCATCTGGCAGTGGCCCAAGCATGCCGCCATGACCAATACCAGACCAGAACATTGCCGGCAGGCCAAGCTTCACTTGTCTGGATGACAGCAGTCTGGTGACCTCTGGGATCAAGTCCTGAGGCATTAGAGACAGACATTCCAGTGAGCCGATCCAGCCAGTGCAGAGCATTTCCTTCTACACAAGACTCGGACCAGATAAGCTACCAGCTTCAGGACATGCATCTAGAGGAAGTATCAACACCAGTAGTGCCACCAGGAGCAATGACAAGGAGTAGATCAAGAGCACTCTTCCACAAGTTCAGCTTATGGGTGGACAAGCTCCTAGAGGAAGATCGACTAAGGACAATGGGCCAGAAGTACAAAGAAGAGTACAAAAGCTTCTCAACAATGCAAGGAACTTCAGAGACTTGGGCATTAGTGGCAAGAGAGGTCAGGGCCCAAAGATTCTTAACCCTACTTCAAGTTGAAGCCTAGGAGCAAGGCGCGTGCATGCCACAAGGACGGCCACCTTCCATTTCTTGGCCATGAGGTAAGTAAGGTAAGTTTCAATTCTAATATATGCCTCTTTCTGTTTTGCAGGATAGGATCTAGATTCTTTACATTTTTGAGTCAAGAACATTTTAGGAATAGGTCCTTTTTCGGTTATACACTTTTGTATCTTTTCCATTTGTGCACTTTTGTAAACTTTCCGTTTCTTTATTTGAGTCGACCCTGGAAGGTCAAGCTGTCGAGCATATTAATAAGGCTCCTTCCAGCATTGTAGTTCGACAACCTTTTTGATATTAATAGATAGTTTTCTTCCAAAGTTTTCTCTCAAGAATAATGCTTAGAATCTAGTTGAGACCAGCCCTCTAGCTCTAAGTTTTGATTTATCACGAGGTTCATGACCCCTTGGTTCACTTCACCTTCCATCGAATACCAACCAACTACAAGAAGTCTAAGGTCGAGTTTCTCACCTAACCTTCTCCAAACAGCCCACACGCATATAAGCCTTGAATCGAGGCTTGTATCATTTTGGTATCAGAGCTTAAAGCTCTTAAACCAGGTTGTTTCTTTCTTTAGCTTGTCTTTTATCTTGTTCTTGCATTAGTATAAGTTTCATTCAAGAAAAATCAAAAAAATAACATCTAAGTTCATACCGAGTGCATCTCGTTCCTACGTGCATCACTAGGTTCTAGAATCATTCTTGCATTGCTATATTCGACTTTCCTTTTGTTAGAATCATATTTCTATTATTTTTAAGTTAAATTAAAAGAAAAGAAAAGGAAAAGAAAAGGAAATAGGAAAAATACCAAAAGATTTCGAATTGGACAGCTAGCAATAGTTGTCAAGAAAATTTCCTTTTATTCAAATCTCCATATTTTCGAATTTTCCATTCCTTAGAACTTTCCTTTTTGCGTTTTTTTCGAATCCCTTTATTAAAGAAAACCCTCCTAACAATTTAGGAGTAGAATAACTTGTCTTCTTTCTTTGTAGTACGCAATATCAGAAGAGAATAGAGAAGCAGCCGAGGCGATGATGGCCATGTTCACCACTCTCCAAACACAACTCGCATCAATAGGTGAGAGGTTGGAGCGCGTGGAGAGGCCGGTGAGATTCCAGGCCATAAGGCACGTTAGAGCTGAGCAAGACCGTGCTGAGGGTCCTGAGCACCTTAGGACACGGCACGAACAGGAGGAGCTCCAGCCCGATGGAGATGAAGACACACAACCTCATAACTATCACCATAGGCCGAGAGGACCTCCACGGCAACCAGGGGCAGAGGATGATGGCTTCGAGCCATATGGTCTTCACCAGACACCAAGGATGCCTCCTAGACATCATTAGGATGGAGATGAACACGCCTACAACCGGGTAACTCATTCTGATGTTAAGGTAACTCCTCCAAGTTTTGCAGGAAAAGTAGACCCCGAGGCTCACCTAGATTGGGAGAGAAGAATGGATCATATCTTTGATCATTACAACCAACCAGGGCCTAGGATAGTCTCAATGGCAGTATCACAACTCACGGACAATGCCCTAATCTGGTGGGATCGTGAGGTATCTGACAGAAGGAGGAAAAGAATGAGACCCATAGACTCATGGGTCGACATGAAGGATGTCATACGACAAAGGTTTGTTCCACCTTACTTTCATAGGGACTTGCAACGTCGTTTTCGTACTCTTAAGCAGGGTACCAGATCAGTAGAGTAGTACTATGAAGAGTTCGAGAAGCTAAGGAACAGATTGGAGCTCAATGATGATGAAGAAGCATTGATGGCACAATTCTTGGATGGACTCCAAGAAAGGATCAGCCGCAAGGTGGAAAGGAAAATCTACAATGACTTCAAGGACTTGTTCCACCTATCTGTCCAGGCTGAGCAGCACATCAAACGTAAGAGCCAAGACATCCGCAGCAAGCCTAAGACGCCTTGGGCACCAAGTAACACTCCCAAGTCCGTAGACAAAGGCAAGAGCATAGAGATCGAGTCAAGGTTCAAGAGCAAGCCTCCTGAACCCACCCGTGACCAGAGAGAGCCTAGTAAGTCTTCTAACCCTCAGAGATCACGTGACATCACTTGTTTCAAGTGTAGGGGTCGTGGACACATCTCAAGGGAGTGCCCAAACAACCGGGTCATGCTGATTACGGAGGCTGGAGAATATGCGTCCCAAGGTGAAGAGGACTCTGAACAGAAGAGGAATATGGTGACATTGAGTACCCTGATGTGGGGGAAGTACTGGTCACTAGACGCATCCTCAGTGCAATGGTGGATCCTTCAGAGACCATCCAAAGGGAGAACATCTTCCACAGCCGTTGCACCATCAAGGGCAAGGTATGTAACCTCATCATAGATGGTGGTTCTTGCACTAACGTTGCTAGTGCATATATTGTTGATAAGCTAGGTCTAGAGAAGACAAGGCATCCTCGACCATATAGACTGAGATGGCTCGATGACAAAGTGGAGCTCAAGATCCATGAGCAAGTCATTGTGCCATTCAGTGTGGGCAAGTACCAGAACCAAGTCGTGTGCGACGTGGTGCCCATGCAAGCTGGCCATCTTCTGCTAGGAAGACCATGGCAGTTTGACAAAGAGACCCGGCCTGATGGCCGAACCAATGTCTACACTTCTGTGCATGACAAAAGAAAGGTCAGCTTGGCTCCTCTTACACCTGCCCAGGTACACGAGCTACAACTCCAAATGAGTAAGGAAAAGAAACTTATCAAGTCTAATTTTCTTATTCCACCAAGCCATGTCCGGAGAGCTTTAGCCTCGAAGGAATTAATGTTACTAATGGTCTTCAAAAAAATCTTGAGCATAGAACAGGAACAGGTAGAGCTACCTCCTCAAGTAGCAACTCTCCTCAACAAGTTCCAGGATGTGTTTCCAGAGGAGATACCAGCACGCTTGCCTCCTTTACATGGCATAGAGCTCCATATCGACCTAGTGCCCGGAGCAGCCCTGCCCAACCGGCCAGCCTACCGGATGAGTCCAGAGGAGTCCAAGGAGCTTGAGAAGCAAGTCAAGGAGCTCCTGGAGAAAGGATATGTTCGAGAGAGCCTCAGTCCATGTGCCGTACCAGTGCTACTAGTGCCCAAGAAAGATGGAACTTGGCGAATGTGACTGGACTGTCGAGCAATCAACAACATCACAGTCAAGTACCGGCATCCCATAGCACAGCTGGATGACATGCTAGATTAGCTGAGTGGAGCCACGGTCTTCTCCAAGATAGACCTCTAGAGTGGATACCACCAGGTCAGGATGAAGGAAGGTGATGAATGGAAGACTGCTTTCAAGACAAAGCAAGGGCTATACGAGTCGACAGTCATGCCATTCGGCTTGACTAATGCCCCAAGCACCTTCATGCACCTTATGAACCAAGTTTTTAGGGCGTACATCAGTAAGTTTGTAGTGGTTTACTTTGAAGATATATTAGTTTATAGTAAGTGGCTACGGGAACACCTCACACATCTTGAGATGGTACTTAAAACCCTTCGACAAGAAGAGCTTTATGCCAATCTCAAGAAGTGCACCTTTTGTACTGATAAGCTTGTCTTTTTAGGTTTTGTCGTAAGTTCACAGGGCCTACAGGTTGATGAGGAGAAGATTCGAGCCATACAAGAATGGCCAACACCAGGCATCATCAGCCAAGTGAGGAGCTTCCACGGACTGGCCAGCTTCTATAGGAGATTCGTGCCCAACTTCAGCAGTATTGCCTCACCATTGACGGCAGTAGTGAAGAAGAACGTGGGATTCAGCTGGGGAGAAGCTCAGGAGAAAGCATTCCAGGCCTTGAAGGACAGCCTTACACATGCACCAGTGCTAGTCTTGCCCGACTTCAACAAGACGTTTGAAGTGGAGTGTGATGCCTCTGGAATAGGCATAAGAGCAGTGCTAACCCAAGGAGGGAGACCAGTGGCATACTTCAGTGAGAAGCTAGGTGGTGCTTCACTGAACTACCCCACTTATGACAAGGAGCTTTATGCCCTTGTCCGAGCATTGGAGACTTGGCAGCATTACTTGCTGTCAAGGAGTTTGTAATCCACACTGATCACGAGATTCTCAAACACCTCAGAGGGCAAACCAATCTCAAGAGGAGACATGCCAGGTGGATGGAGTTCATAGAGACCTTCCCGTACGTCATCAAGTACAAGACGGGCAAAGACAATGTGGTAGCCGATGCACTATCAAGGAGGTTTGCCTTGATATCAACCATGGAGGCAAAGGTCGTACGATTCGAGCACATCAAGGACCTATACAAGGATGATCCTGACTTTGCTGAGAGCTACAAGGAGTGTCGCACAGGGAGTCATGGCAAGTTTTACATCCATGAGGGATTCTTGTTCCAAGAGAGAAGGCTGTGCATACCACAAGGATCATTGAGGGAGCTTATCATCCGAGAAGCTCATGGAGGAGGACTCATGGGCCACTTTGGTGTCGACAAGACTCTAGCAGTGGTCAAGGAGCACTTCTACTGGCCACACATCAAGAGGACAGTAGAAGCTCATTGTGCAAGATGCGTCACTTGCAAGAAGGCAAAGTCCCGAGTGCAACCTCACGGGTTGTATCTCCCACTGCCCATACCTACACATCAATGGGTGGACATCTCAATGAACTTTGTTCTAGGACTGCCCAAGATCAACCACAAGGATGCAATCTTTGTAGTGGTGGACAGATTCTCCGAGATGGCACACTTCATTCCGTGTGCCAATGTCAATGATGCCTCGCAAACAGCCGAGCTCTTCTTCAGGGAGATAGTACGGCTTCATGGAGTGCCAAGAACCATCGTATCAGACAGGGAAACCAAGTTCCTCAGCCATTTCTGGAGGACCCTATGGAGGAAGCTAGGCACGAAGCTACTCTTCTCTACCACCTGCCATCCTCAAACCGATGGCCAAACTGAAGTTGTCAACAGTACACTATCAACTCTTCTCAGGACTACACTAGGGAAGAACCTCAAGACTTGGGAGGAGTGCCTGCCATTCATATAATTCGCTTACAACCGAGCCGTGCAATCAGCAACCAAGAAGACACCATTTGAAGTAGTACACGGCTTCAACCCTCTCACCCCATTGGAGCAAACGCCAGTGCCACCAGCATAGATGACCAATCTCAACGGAGCATCCAAGGCAGAGTTCATAAGGAAGCTACACCAGAAGGTAGCAGAAAACTTGGAGAAGAGGACCGGGCAGTACGTGACTCATGCCAACAAGGGAAGAAAGGAGGTGATCTTTGAACCAGACGATTGGGTGTGGCTACACCTACGGCAGGAGAGGTTCCCCAACCTAAGGAGTTCCAAGCTAGCACCAAGAGGAGATGGACCATTCAGAGTGCTGGAGAGGATCAAAAACAACGCCTACCGGATCGAGCTCCCAGGTGTGTTTAATGTGTCCAGCATGTTCAACGTAACTGACTTAGCCCCTTTCCATGCAGATGAGCCAGTTTTGAGGTCAAAACCTACTGAAGAAGGAGGGGATGATGAGGACATCAGGTCGTATGTCCAGCCAGGAGATCAGACTGGGCGACCAGGATGCTTGCCCGAGACAGCTGGGCCATCTGGCACGCCTGCCGGCCCAAGCAGTACCGCCGGACCCTCGACCAATAGGACCAGACCAACCAGCATTGCTGGCGGAGAGGCCCAAGCTTCCGGCACACTTGGTGGCAACGTGGATGACACCGCCAGTCCCCTTGGTGATGCCGCCGACTCCGGGATCAACTTGGTCGGTCCTGAAGGCATTCCGGCCAGTACCTCACACATTCCAGCCGGTACAGCCGATCCAGCTGAGTGCACGAGCATTTCAACTTCTACACAAGGAAACTCAGACCAGATAAGCTACCAGCTTCAGGACATGCATCTAGAGGAAGTATCCTAAGGATCGATTAGGAGAATTTCTTTTATAGTTGAAGTAGAAAGATGCAAAAAGGAAAAATTGAAAAAGGAAAAATCTGAGAAAAAACGAAAAAGTAGAAAAATGGAAACTTCGCTGACAATTAATGCTAAAGATCCTAGATTCTTTTTCTCGAATTTCTTTTGGTTGTTTTCTATTTTTTTTTTGTTTTTTAAATTTAACTTAATGGAAATATGCTTTTAACAAAAAGGAATAACGAAATTGCAATGCAAACAATGTATCTAAACCCTAGTGATGCACGTAGGAGCTAGATGCACTCGGTTTGAACTTAGATGTTATTTTTTTATTTTCTTTGAATGAAACTAGAACTAATGCAAGAACTGGAAATAAGAATAAGTAAAGGATAGAAACAACCTGGTTTTAGGAGCTTTAAGCTTTGATACCAAAATGATACAAGCCTTGAATCAAGGCCGTAATACGCGTGGGCTACTTGGAGAAGATTAGGTGAGAAACTCGACCTTAGGCTTCTGGATTGGGGTTTTCTGGTGAGTAATGGATGGAGAGGTGAAGCGAACCACACGAGGGGTGATGAACCTCGTGATAAATCACAACTTAGAAGCTAGGAGGGCTGGTCTCGACTAGGGTTCTAAGCGCACAACTTTCTTTGAGAGAAAACTCGTAGGAAGAAAGTTCTATGTTTATTAATATCAAAAAGGTTGTCGAACTACAATGCTGAAGGAGCCTTATTAATATGCTCGGCAGCTTGACCTTCTAGGGTTGACTCAAAGAAGAAAAGTGGAAAAATTACAAAAGTGCACAAAAGGAAAAATTACAAAAAGGCAATAACCGAAAAATGACTTCTACCTAAATTGTTCTTGAATCAAAAATGTAAAACTTCTAATTCCTACCCTGAAAAACTGAAAAGGCAAGTATATAATTGAAAACTTACCATTCTTACCTAACGGCATGGAAGGTGGCCGACCTTGTGGCATGCAAACGCCTAGCTCCTAGTCTTCGACTTGGAGTAGGGTTATGAAACGTTGGGCCCTGACCTCTTTTGCCACTAAAGCCCAAGTCTCTGGAGTCCTTTGTAGTGTTGAGAAGCCCTTGAACTCTTCCTTGTGCTTTTGGCCCAATGCTCCTTATCGCTCATCTAGCCACAAACTGAACTTGTGGAAGAGTGCCCTTGTTCTGCTCCTTGTCATTGCTCCTGGTGGCACCACTGGTGTAGAAACTTCATCTAGGTTCATGTCTTGAAGCTGGTAGCTTATCTGATCCGAGTCTCTTTGTGTAGATGTAGAAATGGTGGTGCAATCGGCTGGATTGGCTGGATCGGCTGGACTGTGCGAGGAGCTGGCCGAATTGTCATCGGAGCCGGCCAGGTTGATTCCGGAGCCGGCGGCTTCACCAATTGGGTCGGCGGTGTCCTCCACGTCACTGCCAGGTTGGCCAGAGGTTTGGGCCACTCCGTCGGAAATGTTGATCGGTCCGGCCCGGCTGGTTGTTGGCCCAGCGGTACCGCTTGGGCCGGAAAATGCGCCAAATGGCCCGGCTGTCTCAGGCAAGCATCCTGGTTGGCCAATCTGGTCTCCTGGCTGGCCAGACGATCTGATGCCCTCATCAGATGCTCCTTGAGTAAAGACTGATAAATGAAGCATAATGCATGGCATCACGCAGTTTCGGATAGACTTGATTACTTAGAGCCTTTATCGTAGCTATTTTGGTCTTAGCTTTTGTCAGACTATAAAATTTGAGCGAGCTTAACGTGGGCGATGGATTCGTGTCAATTATAAATCTATATCAAAAGTTACGGATGATTTAGTGCAGACATGTCAAGTGATCGGCGAGTTAAAATGTTCATTCTAAACTGATTATTGGGGCTCCTTGAGTAAAGGCTTATAAATGAAGAATAATGCATGAGATAACACAGTTCTGGATACATTGGATTACTTGGAGGCTTTATCGTAACTATTTCAGTCTCAAATGGTGTCACAATATAGAAAATTGTGCAAGCTTAACTTGGGTGTTGGGTTCGTGTCATTCTGAACTCTAAATCAAAAGTTCTGGACGATTTAATGCAGACATGTCAAGTGATCGGCCAGTTAAGATGATCATTCTAAACTAATTATTGGTGCTCCATGAGTAAAGGCTTATAAATGAAGTATAATGCATGGCATCACAGAGTTTGGAATACACTTGCTTACTTGGAGGCGTTTTCGTAGGTTTTATGTCTCAAATTTAGCCACAATATGGAAAATTGAGCTAGCTGAACGTAGGCGTTGGACTCATGTCATTTTGAACTTTAAATAAAAAGTTCAAGAGGATTTAGTGTGGAAATTTCAAGTTGATCAGCTAGTTAAAATGATCTTTTTATACTTATTATTGGTGCTCCTTGAGTAAAGGCTTATAAATGAAGCATAATGCATGACATCACGCAGTTTCGTATAGAATTGATTACTTAAAGGTTTTGTCGTAGCTATTTTGGTTTTACCTTTTGTCACATTATTGAAAATTGAGTTAGCTTAACATGGGCGTTGGATTCGTGTCTGATACAAGCCTTGATTCAAGGATGTATGCGCGTGGGCTGTTTGTAGAAGATTAGGTGAGAAACTCAACCTTAGGCTTCTGGATAGGGGTTTTCTGGTTGGTAGACGATGGAAGGGTGAAGTGAACCACACGAGGGGTGATGAACCTCGTGATAAATCACAAACTTAGAGCTAGGAGGGCTGGTCTCAACTAGGTTCTAAGCGCACAAGTCTCTCTTGAGAGAAAGCTTGTAGGGAAAAAGTTCTACTTTATTAATAATCAAAAAGGTTATCGAACTACAATGCTGGAAGGAGCCTTATTAATATGCTCGACAGCTTGACCTTCTAGGGTCGACACAAATAAAGAAAAAGGAAAGTTTACAAAAGTGCACAAAGGAAAAGATACAAAAGTGCATAACCGAAAAAGGACCTATTCCTAAAATGTTCTTGACTCAAAATGTAAAGCAACTAGATCCTACCCTGCAAAACAGAAAGAGGCATATATTCGAATGTAAACTTACCTTAACTCACCTCACGGCCAAGAAATGGAAGGTGGCCGTCCTTGTGGCATGCACGTGTCTTGCTCCTAGTCTTTGACTTGGAGTAGGGTTAAATATCTTTCGGCCCTGACCTCTCTTGCCACTAAAGCCCAAGTCTCTGATGTTCCTTGTGTTGTTGAGAAGCCTTTGGACTCTAATTTGCTCTTCTGGCCCATTGTCCTTAGCTGCTCTTCCTCTAGGAGCTTGTCGACCCATAAGCTGAATTTGTGGAAGAGTGCTCTTGATCTGCTTCTTGTCATTGCTCCTGGAGGTACCACTGTTGTAGATACTACTTCTAGGTGCATGTCCTGGAGCTGGTAGCTCATTTGGTCCGAGTCCTCTTGTGTAGAAGTGGAAGTGTGCGTGTACTCGGCTGGATGGCCTGTACCGGCTGGATTGTGCGCGGTACTGGCCGGAATGACTTCAGGACCGGCCAAGTTGATCCCGGAGTCGGCGGTGTCATCAGAGGGACCGGCGGTGTCATCCACATTCCCACCAAGTGTGCCGGAAGCTTGGGCCTCTCCACCGGCAATGTTGACCGGTCTGGTCCTATAGGTCGAGGGTCCGGCGGTACTGTCTGGTCCGGCAGGCGCGCCAGATGGTCCTGCTGTCTCGGGCAAGCTTCCTGGTCGGCCAGTCTGGTCTCCTGGCTGGATGTACGACCTGATGTCCTCATCATTCCCTCCCTCTTCAGTAGGTTTTGTCCTCAAAACTGGTTCATCTGCATGGAAAGGGGCCAAGTCAGTAACATTAAACGTATTGGACACATTAAACTCACCTGGAAGCTCGATCCGGTAGGCATTGTTGTTGATCCTCTCGAGCACTCTGAATTGTCCATGTCCTCTTGGTGCTAGCTTGGAACTCCTTAGGTTTGGGAACCTCTCCTGCCGTAGGTGTAGCCACACCCAATCGCCTGGTTGAAAGATCACCTCCCTTCTTCCCTTGTTGGCATGAGTCACGTACTGTCCGGTCCTCTTCTCCAAGTTTTCTGCTACCTTCTGGTGTAACCTCCTTATGAACTCTGCTTTGGATGCTCCGTTGAGGTTGGTCATCTCAGCTGGTGGCAGTGGTGTTTGCTCCAATGGGGTGAGAGGGTTGAAGCCGTATACCACTTCAAATGGTGTCTTCTTGGTTGCTGAGTGCACGGCTCGGTTGTAGGCGAACTCAATGAATGGCAGGCACTCCACCCAAGTCTTTAGGTTCTTCCCTAGTGTAGTTCTGAGAAGAGTTGATAGTGTCCTGTTGACAACTTCAGTTTGGCCATCGGTTTGAGGATGGCAAGTGGTTGAGAAGAGTAGCTTCGTGCCTAGCTTTCTCCAAAGGGTCCTCCAGAAATGGCTGAGGAACTTGGTGTCCCTGTCTGATACGATGGTCTTGGCACTCCATGAAGCCGTACTATCTCCCTGAAGAACAGCTCAGCTGTTTGCGTGGCATCATTGACATTGGCACATGGGATGAAATGTGCCATCTTGGAGAATCTGTCCACCACAACCAAGATTGCATCTTTGTGGTTGATCTTGGGCAGACCTAGAACAAAATCCATCGAGATGTCCACCCATGGATGTGTTGGTATGGGCAGTGGGAGATACAACCCGTGAGGTTGCACTCGGGACTTTGCCTTCTTGCAAGTAATGCATCTTGCACAATGTGCTTCTACTGTCCTCTTGATGTGTGGCCAGTAGAAGTGCTCCTTGACCACTGCTAGAGTCTTGTCGACACCAAAGTGGCCCATGAGTCCTCCTCCATGAGCTTCTCGGATGATAAGCTCCCTTAGTGATCCCTGTGGTATGCACAGCCTTCTTTCTCGGAACAAGAATCCCTCATGGATGTAGAATTTGCCATGACTCCCTGTGCTACACTCCTTGTAGCTCTCAGCAAGGTCAGGATCATCCTTGTATAGATCCTTGATGTGCTCGAATCCTAGGACCTTTGCCTCCATGGTTGATATCAAGGCAAACCTCCTTGATAGTGCATCGGCTACCACATTGTCTTTGCCCTTCTTGTACTTGATGATGTACGGGAAGGTCTCTATGAACTCCATCCACCTGGCATGTCTCCTCTTGAGATTGGTTTGCCCTCTGAGGTGTTTGAGAGTCTCGTGATCAGTGTGGATCCCACACTCCTTGGACAGCAAGTAATGCTGCCAAGTCTCCAATGCTCGGACAAGGGCATAAAGCTCCTTGTCATAAGTGGGGTAGTTCAGTGAGGCACCACCTAGCTTCTCACTGAAGTATGCCACTGGTCTCCCTCCTTGGGTTAGCACTGCTCTATGCCAATTCCAGAGGCATCACACTCCACTTCAAACGTCTTGTTGAAGTCGGGCAGGACTAGCACTGGTGCATGTGTAAGGCTGTCCTTCAAGGCCTGGAATGCCTTCTCTTGAGCTTCTCCCCAGCTGAATCCACGTTCTTCTTCACTACTGCTGTCAGTGGTGAGGCAATACTGCTGAAGTTGGGCACGAGTCTCCTATAGAAGCTGGCCAGTCCGTGGAAGCTCCTTACTTGGCTGATGTTGCCTGGTGTTGGCCATTCTTGTATGGCTCGAATCTTCTCTTCATCAACCTGTAGGCCCTGTGAACTCACAACAAAACCTAAAAAGACAAGCTTATCAGTACAAAGGTGCACTTCTTGAGATTGGCATAAAGCTCTTCTTGTCGAAGGGTTTTAAGGACCATCTCAAGATGTGTGAGGTGTTCCGTAGGCACTTACTATAAACAAGTATGTCATCAAAATAAACTACCACAAACTTACTGATGTACGCCCTAAGAACTTGGTTCATAAGGCGCATGAAGGTGCTTGGGGCATTAGTCAAGCCAAATGGCATGACTGTCCACTCGTAGAGCCCTTGCTTTGTCTTGAAAGCAGTCTTCCACTCATCACCTTCCTTCATTCTTACCTGGTGGTATCCACTTTTGAGGTCTATCTTGGAGAAGACCGTGGCTCCACTCAGCTCATCTAGCATGTCATCCAGTCGTGGTATTGGATGCCTATACTTGACTGTGATGTTGTTGATGGCTCGGCAGTCCACACACATGCGCCAAGTCCCATCCTTCTTGGGCACTAGCAGCACTGGTACAGCACATGGACTGAGGCTCTCTCGAACATATCCTTTCTCCAGGAGCTCCTTGACTTGCTTCTCAAGCTCTTTGGACTCCTCTGGACTCATCCGGTAGGCTGGCCGGTTGGGCAGGGCTGCTCCGGGCACTAGATCAATCTGGTGTTCTATGCCACGTAAAGGAGGCAAGCCTGCTGGTATCTCCTCTGGAAATACATCCTGGAATTTGTTGAGGAGTGTTGCTACTTCATGAGGTAGCCCTACCTGTCCCTGTTCTATACTCAACACTTCCTTGAAAACCATTAGTAACATTAAGTCCTTCGAGGCTAAAGCTCTCCGGACATGACTAGGTTGAATAAGAAAGTTAGACTTGACAAGTTTCTTTTCCTTACTCATTTGGAGTTGTAGCTCATGTACTTGGGCAGGTGTAAGAGGAGCTAAGCTGACCTTTCTCTTGTCATGCACGAAAGTGTATAGATTGGTTCGGCCATCATGCCTGGTCTCTTTGTCAAACTGCCATGGTCTTCCTAGTAGAAGATGGCCAGCTTGCATGGGCACCACGTCGCACACGACCTGGTCTTGGTACTTGCCCACACTGAATGGCACAGTGACTTGCTCATGAATCTTGAGCTCCACTTTGTCATCAAGCCATCTCAGTCTATATGGTCGAGGATGCCGTGTCCTCTCTAGACCTAGCTTATCAACCATATACGCACTAGCAACGTTAGTGCAAGAACCACCATCTATGATGAGGTTACATACCTTTCCTTTGATGGTGCAACGGCTGTGGAAGATGTTCTCCCTTTGGATGGTCTCTGAAGGATCCACCATTGCACTGAGGATACGTCTAGTGACCAGCACTTCCCCCACATCAGGGTACTCAATGTCACCATAGTCTCCTTCTGGCTCATAGTCCTCTTCATCTTGGGACTCATATTCTCCTGCCTCCGTAATCAGCATGACTCGGTTGTTTGGGCACTCCCTTGAGATGTGTCCACGTCCCCTGCACTTGAAACAAGTTATGTCACGTGATCTTTGAGGGTTAGAAGACTTACCAGGCTCTCTCTGGTCACAGGTGGGTTCGGGAGGCTTGCTCTTGAACCTTGACTCGATCTCCACGCTTTTGCCTTTGTCCACTGTCTTAGGCATGTTGCTTGGTGCCCAAGGTGTCTTAGGCTTGCTGCGGATGTCTTGGCTCTTACGTTTGATGTGCTGTTCAGCTTGCACAGATAGGTGGAACAAGTCCTTGAAGTCGTTGTAGATTTGCCTTTCCACCTTGCAGCTGATCCTTTCTTGGAGTCCATCCAAGAATTGTGCCATCAATGCTTCTTCATCATCATTGAGCTCCAATCTGTTCCTTAACTTCTCGAACTCTTCATAGTACTCCTATACTGATCTGGTACCCTGCTTAAGAGTATGAAAACGACGTTGCAAATCTCTATGAAAGTAAGGTGGAACAAACCTTTGTCGCATGAGGTCTTTCATGTCGACCCATGAGTCTACGGGTCTCATTCTCTTCCTTCTTCTGTCAGATACCTCACGATCCCACCAGATGAGGGCATTGTCCGTGAGTTGTGCTACTGCCATTGAGACTCTCCTAGGTCCTGGTTGGTTGTAGTGATCAAAGATATGATCCATTCGCTTCTCCCAATCTAGGTAAGCCTCGGGGTCTACTTTTCCTGCAAAACTTGGAGGAGTTAGTTTAACATCAGGATGAATTACCCGGTTGTAGGTGTGTTCATCTCCATCCTCATGACGTCTAGGAGGCATTCTTGGTCTCTGGTGAAGACCATATGGCTCAAAGCCATCATCTTCTGCCTCTGGTTGCCGTGGAGGTCCTCTCGGCCTATGGTGATAGTTATGAGGTTGCGTGTCCTCATCTCCATCTGGCTGGGGTGCCTCCTGTTCATGCCGTGTCCTAAGGTACTCAGGACCCTCAGGACGGTCTTGCTCAGCTCTCACGTGCCTTATGGCCTGAAATCTTACTGGTCTCTCCACGCGCTCCAACCTCTCGCCTATGGATGCGAGTTGTGTTTGGAGTGTGGTGAACATGGCCATCATGGCTTCAGCTGCGTCTCTATTCTCTTCTCCCATGTGTGCTACAAAGAAAGAAGATAATTAGGGTGCTCCTAAATTATTAGGAGAGTTTTCTTTTTATATGTGGTTTGAAAAAAATGCAAAAGGAAAAATTCTAAAGAAAGGAAATTCGAAAAAAAGGAAACTTCCTAGACAACTTGTGCTAGCTGTCCAATTCGAATTCTTTTAGTATCTTTTCTATTTTCTTTTTCTTTTCTTTTTAATTAAACTTAAAAATAAAGGAAATATGAATTAAACAAAAAGGAAAACGTGTATGCAATGCAAAAAGTGAATCTAAACCCTAGTGATACACGTAGGAGGCTAGATGCACTCGGTTTGGAGTTTGAGGTTATTTTTTGATTTTTCTTGAATGCGACTTAAACTAATGCAAGAACACAAAACAAAACAAGCAAAAGGATAGAAACAACCTGGTTTAGGAGCTTTAAGCTCTGATACCAAAATGATACAAGCCTTGATTCAAGGATGTATGCGTGTGGGCTGTTTGTAGAAGATTAGGTGAGAAACTCAACCTTAGGCTTCTGGATAGGGGTTTTCTGGTTGGTAGACGATGGAAGGGTGAAGTGAACCACACGAGGGGTGATGAACCTCGTGATAAATCACAAACTTAGAGCTAGGAGGGCTGGTCTCAACTAGGTTCTAAGCGCACAAGATTCTTGAGAGAAAACTTGTAGGGAAAAAGTTCTACTTTATTAATAATCAAAAAGGTTGTCGAACTACAATGCTGGAAGGAGCCTTATTAATATGCTCGACAGCTTGACCTTCTAGGGTCGACTCAAATAAAAAAAGGAAAGTTTACAAAAGTGCACAAAAGGAAAAGATACAAAAGTGTATAACCGAAAAAGGACCTATTCCTAAAATGTTCTTGACTCAAAAATGTAAAGAATCTAGATCCTACCCTGCAAAACAGAAAGAGGCATATATTCGAATTGAAACTTACCTTAACTTACCTCACGGCCAAGAAATGGAAGGTGGCCGTCCTTGTGGCATGCACGCGCCTTGCTCCTAGTCTTCGACTTGGAGTAGGGTTAAATATCTTTGGGCCCTGACCTCTCTTGCCACTAAAGCCCAAGTCTCTGATGTTCCTTGTGTTGTTGAGAAGCCTTTGGACTCTAATTTGCTCTTCTGGCCCATTTTCCTTAGCTGCTCTTCCTCTAGAAGCTTGTCGACCCATAAGCTGAATTTGTGGAAGAGTGCTCTTGATCTGCTTCTTGTCATTGCTCCTGGAGGTACCACTGGTGTAGATACTTCCTCTAAGTGCATGTCCTGGAGCTGGTAGCTCATTTGGTCCGAGTCCTCTTGTGTAGAAGTGGAAGTGTGCGTGTACTCGGCTGGATGGCCTGTACCGGCTGGATTGTGCGCGGTACTGGCCGGAATGACTTCAGGACTGGCCAAGTTGATCCCGGAGTCGGCGGTGTCATCAGGGGGACCGGCGGTGTCATTCACGTCCCCACCAAGTGTGCCGGAAGCTTGGGCCTCTCCGCCGGCGATGTTGACCGGTATGGTCCTATAGGTCGAGGGTCCGGCGGTACTGTCTGGTCCGGCAGGCGCGCCAGATAGTCCTGCTGTCTCGGGCAAGCTTCCTGGTCGGCCAGTCTGGTCTCCTGGCTGGATGTACGACCTGATGTCCTCATCAGTGTCATTCATAACTCTAAATCAAAAGTTATAGACGATTTACTACGGACATGACAAGTGATCGGCAAGTTAAAATGATCATTCTATAGTTATTATTAGTGCTCCTTGAGTAAAGGATTATAAATGAAGCATAATGCATGAAATAACGCAGTTTGGGGTAAATTGGATTACTTGGAGGCTTTGTCGTAACTCTTTCAGTCTCAAATGATGTCACATATAAAAAATTAAGCTAGCTTAACATCGGCGTGTGATTCGTGTCATTATGAACTCTAAATAAAGAGTTTTGGATGAATTAATGCGGACATGTCAAGTGATAGGCCAGCTAAAATGATCATTCTAAACTAATTTTTGGTGATCCTTAACTAAAGGCTTATAAATGAAGTATTATGCATGACATCACCCAGTTTGGGATACATTGGCTCACTTGGAGGCCTTATCGTAGCTCTTTAAGTCTCAAATGTAGCCACAATATGGAAAATTGAGCTAGCTGAACGTTGGGGTTGGACTCATGTCATTTTGAACTTTAAATCAAAAGTTAAAGAGGATTTAGTGCGGACATTTCAAGTTGCGCAGCTAGTTAAAATGATCATTCTAAACTGGTCGTTAATGCTCCTTGAGTAAAGACTGATAAATGAAGCATAATGCATGGCATCACACAGTTTCTGATAGATTTGATTACTTAGAGGCTTTGTCGTAGCTATTTTAGTCTTACATTTTGTTACACTATAAAAATTTGAGCTAGCTTAACGTGGGTGTTGGATTCTTGTCATTCGGAACTCTAAATCAAAAGTTACAGATGATTTAGTGCGATCATGTCAAGTTGATCAGCTTGTTAAAATGATCATTCCAAACTGATAATTGGTGCTCCTTGAGTAAAGAATGATAAATGAAGCATAATGCATGACATTACGCAATTTCGGATAGATTTGATTGCTTAAAGGTTTTTTTCCTAGCTCTTTTGGTCTTACCTTTTGTCACATTATAGAAAATTGAGCTACTTTAATGTGGGCGTTGGATTCGTGTCATTCAAAACTCTAAATCAAAAGTTATCAACAATTTGGTGCGGACATGTCACGGCAAGTTAAAATGATCATTCTATACTTCAGTAAAGGCTTATCAATGAAGCATAATGCATGAAATAACGCAGTTTGGGGTAAATTGGATTACTTGGAGGCTTTGTCGTAACTCTTTCAGTCTCAAATGTTGTCATATATTGAAAATTGAGCTAGTTTAACGTGGGCGTTGGATTCATGTCATTCTGAACTCTAAATAAAGAGTTTTGTGCGACTTAATGCGGACATGTCAAGGGATTGGGCAGCTAAAATGATCATTCTAAACTAATTATTGGTGATCCTTGACAAAAGGCTTATAAATGAAGTATAATGCATGACATCACACACTTTGGGATACATTGGCTTACTTGGAGGTTTTTTCGTAACTCTTTAAGTCTGAAATGTAGCCACAATATGGAAAATTTAGCTAGCTTAACGTCGGCGTTGTACTCATGTCATTTTGAACTTTAAATCAAAAGTTAAATAGGATTTAGTGCGGACATTTCAAGTTGATCAACTAGTTAAAATGATTATTCTAAACTGGTCATTAGTGCTAAAGCAGTTTGGGGTAAATTGGATTACTTGGAGGCTTTGTCGTAACTCTTTCAGTCTCAAATGTTGTCATATATTGAAAATTGAGCTAGCTTAACGTGGGCATTGGATTCGTGTCATTCTGAACTCTAAATAAAGAGTTCTGTGCGACTTAATGCGGACATGTCAAGGGATTGGCCAGCTAAAATGATCATTCTAAACTAATTATTGGTGATCCTTGACTAAAGGCTTATAAATGAAGTATAATGCATGACATCACGCACTTTGGGATACATTGGCTTACTTGGAGGTTTTTTCGTAGCTTTTTAAGTCTCAAATGTAGCCACAATATTGAAAATTGAGCTAGCTGAACGTAGGCGTTAACTATTTGTGGTAACTATTTTGGGCTTAACTTTTGTCATATTATAGAAAAATGATCTAGCTTAACGTGGGCGTTGGATCCGTGTCATTCAAAAACTCTAAATCAAAAGTTACAGATGATTTTGTGCGGACATGACAAGTGATCGGCCAGTTAAAATAATCATTCTATACTTATTATTTGTGCTCCTTGAGTAAAGGCTTACAAATGAAGCATAATGCATGAAATAACGCAGTTTGGGGTAAATTGGATTACTTGGAGGCTTTTTCGTAACTCTTTCAGTCTCAAATGTTGTCACATATAGAACATTGAGCTTGCTTAACGTGGGCATTGGATTCGTGTCATTCTGAACTCTAAAAAAAGAGTTCTGGACAAATTAATGCAGACATGTCAAGTGATCGGCCAGTTAAAATGATCATTCTAAACTAATTATTGGCCATCCTTGACTAAAGGCTTATAAATAAAGTATAATGCATGACATCACGCAGTTTGGGGATACATTGGCTTACTTGGAGGCTTTTTCATAGCTTTTTAAGTCTCAAATGTAGCCACAATATTGAAAATTGAGCTAGCTGAACGTAGGCGTTGGACTCATGTCACTTTGAACTTTAAATCAAAAGTGAAAGAGGATTTAGTGCGGACATTTCAATTTGATCAGCTAGTTAAAATGATCATTCTAAACTGGTTGTTGGTGCTCCTTGAGTAAAGACTGATAAATGAAGCATAATACATGGCATCACACAGTTTCGGATAGATTTGATTACTTAGAGGTTTTGTCGTATCTGTTTTTGTCTTACGTTTTGTTACACTATAAAAATTTGAGCTAGCTTAACGTGGGTGTTGGATTCTTGTCATTCAGAACTCTAAATCAAAAGTTACAGATGATGTAGTGCGAACATGTCAAGTTGAACAGCTTGTTAAAATGATCATTCTAAACTGATCATTGGTGCTCCTTGAGTAAAGACTGATAAATGAAGCATAATGCATGACATCATGCAATTTCGGATAGATTTTATTACTTAAAGGTTTTGTCCTAGCTATTTTGGTCTTTCCGTTTGTCACATTGTAGAAAATTGAGCTAGCTTAACGTGGTTGTTGGATTCGTGTCATTCAAAACTCTAAATCAAAAGTTACCGAAGATTTAGTGCGGACATGTCACGGCCAGTTAAAATGATCATTCTATACTTATTATTGGTGCTCCTTGAATAAAGGCTTATAAATGAATCATAATGCATGAGATAACACAGTTTGGGTAAACTGGATTACTTGGAGGCTTTGTCGTAACTCTTTCAGTCTCAAATGTTGTCACATATAGAAAGTTGAGCTAGCTTAACGTGGGCGTTGGATTTGTATCATTATAAACTCTTAATCAAAAGTTCTGTGCGACTTAATGCGCACATGTCAAGGAATTGGCCAGCTTAAATGATCATTCAAAACTAATTATTGGTGATCCTTGACTAAAGGATTATAAATGAAGTATAATGCATGACATCACGCATTTTGGGATACATTGGCTTACTTAGAGGCTTTTTTCGTAACTCTTTAAGTCTCAAATGTAGCCACAATATGGAAAATTGAGCTAGATGAGCGTAGGAGTTGGACTCATATCATTTTGAACTTTAAATTAAAAGTTAAAGACAATTTAGTACAGACGTTTCAAGTTGATCAGATAGTTAAAATGGTCATTCTAAACTGGTCATTGGTGCACCTTGAGTAAAGCCTGATAAATGAAGCATAATGCATGGCATCACGTATTTTTGGATAGATTTGATTACTTAGAGGCTTTGTCGTAGCTATTTTGGTCTTACATTTTGTTACACTATAAAAATTTGAGCTAGCTTAACGTAAAAATTTGATCATTCTATACTTATTATTGGTGCTCCTTGAGTAAAGGCTTATAAATGAAGCATAATGCATGTGATAACGCAGTTTGGGATAAATTGGATTATTTGGAGGCTTTGTTGTAACTCTTTCAGTCTGAAATGTTGTCACATATAGAAAATTAAGCTAGCTCAACGTGGGCGTTGGATTTGTGTCATTCTGAACTCTAAACAACGATTTCTGGACGACTTAATGCGGACATGTCAATGATCGACCAGTTGAAATGTTCATTATAAACTATTTGCTGGTGATCCTTGACTAAAGGCTTATAAATGAAGCATAATGCTTGACATCACGCAGTTGGGGATAGATTTGATTACTTGAAGGTTTTTTTCGTAGCTATTTTGGTCGTACGTTTTGTCACAATATAGAAAACTCAGCTAGCTTAATGTCGGTGTTGGATTCGTGTCATTCAGAACTCTAAATCAAAAGTTACAGACAATTGAGTGCGGACATGTCAAGTTAATCATCTAGTTAAAATGATCATTCTAAATTGGTCGTTGGTGGTCCTTGAGTAAAGACTGATAAATGAAGCATAATGCATGGCATCACACAGTTTTGGATAGATTTGATTACTTAGAAGCTTTTTTGTAGCTATTTTGGTCTTACGTTTTGTCACACTATAAAAATTTGAGCTAGCTTAACGTGGGCGTTGGACTCATGTCATTTTGAACTTTAAAGCAAAAGTTAAAGACAATTTAGTGCTGACATGTCAAGTGGTTCAGCTTGTTAAAATGATCATTTTAAGCTGATCATTGGTGCTCCTTTAGTAAAGACTGGTAAATGAACCATAATGCATGGCATCACGCAGTTTCGTATAGATTTCATTACTTAGAGGCTTTGTTGTAGCTATTTTGGGCTTACGTTTTGTCACATTATAGAAAATTGAGCTAGCTTAACATGGCCGTTGCATTTGTGTCATTCAAAACTCTAAATCAAAAGTTATAGACGATTTAGTGCAGACATGTCAGGTGATCGGCCTGTTAAAATGATCATTCTATACTTTTTATTGGTGCTCCTTGTGTAAGGGCTTATAAATGAACCATAATGCTTGAGATAACGCAGTTTTGGGTAAATTTGATTACTTGGAGGCTTTGTTGTAACTCTCTCAGTCTCAAATGTTGTCTCATATAGAAAATTGAGCTAGCTTAACGTGGACGTTGGATTCGTGTCATTCTGAACTCTAAATAAAGAGTTCTAGACGACTTAATGCAGACATGTCAAGTGATCGGCTAGTAAAAATGATCATTCTAAATTAATTATTGGTGATGCTTGACTAAAGACTTATAAATGAAGTATAATGCATGACATCACGCAGTTTGTGATACATTGGCTTACTAGGAGGCTTTTTCGTACCTTTTTAAGTCTCAAATGAAGCCACAATATGGAAAATTGAGCTAGCTGAATGTAGGCGTTGGAATCATATCATTTTAAACTTTAAATCAAAAGTTAAAGACGATTTAGTACTGAAATTTCAAGTTGATCAGCTAGTTAAAATGGTCATTCTAAACTGGTCATTGGTGCACCTTGAGTAAAGCCTGATAAATGAAACATAATGCATGGTACCACGAAGCTTCAGATAGATTTGATTACTGAAAGGCTTTGTCATACCTATTTTGGTCTTATGTTTTGTCACACTATAAAAATTTGAGCTAGCTTAACGTGGGAGTTGAATTCGTGTCATTCAGAACTCTAAATCAAAAGTTAAAGACGATTTAGTGGGGACATATCAAGTTCTTCAGCTAGGAAAAATGATTATTCTAAACTGATCATTGGTGTTCCTTGAGTAAAGACTGATAAATGAAGCATAATACTTGGCGTCATACAGTTTGAGATACATTGGTTTACTTGGAGGCTTTGTCGTAGCTCTTTGAATCTCAAAAGTGGTCACAATATGGATAACTGAGCTAGCTTAACGTGGGCATTGGACTCATGTCATTTTGTGCTCTAAATCAAAAGTAAAAGACAATTTAGTGCCGAAATGTCAAGTTGATCAGCTAGTTAAAATGATCATTCTAAACTGATCATTGGTGTTCCTTGAGTAAAAGCTTATAAATGAAGCATAATGCATGGTATCATGCAGTTTGGGATACATTGGATTACTTTGAAGCTTTTTCGTAGCTCTTTCAGTCTCAAAGTTGTCACAATATAGAAAATTGAGTTAGCTTAGCATGGGCGTTGGATTCATCTCATTCTAAACTCTAAATCAAAAGTTACATATGATTTAGTGCGGACATGTCAAGTTGATCGGTTAGTTAAAAGTATCATTTTAAACTGATCATTGGTGCTCCTTGAATAAAGACTTAAAAATGAAGCATAATGCGGGGCATCATGCAGTTTGGGATACATTGGTTTACATAGAGGCTTTGTAGTAGCTCTTTAAGTCTAAAATGTTGTCACAATATAGTAAATTGAGCTAGCTTAACGTGGGAACTGGGCTCATGTCATTTTGAGCTCTAAATAAAAATTTAAAAATGATTTAGTGCAGACATATCAAGTTGATCAGCTAGTTAAAATGATCAGTATAAACTGATCATTGGTGCCCGTTGAGTAAAGGCTTATAAATGAAGGATAGTGTATGACATCAAACATTTTTGATAGATTCGATTTCTTGTAGGCTCTGGCGTAGCTATTTCGGTCTTAAATTTTGTCACAATATAGAAAGTTGAGCTAGGTTAATATGGGCATTAGTTTCGTTTCATTTTGAACTCAAAATGAAAACTTATAGACGATTTAGTGCCAACATTTCAAGTTGATTGGCCAGTTAAAACGATCAATCTAAATTGATCATTGGTGCTCCTTGAGTAAAGGATTATAAATGAAGCATAATGCATGGCATCATGCAGTTTGGGATACATTGGATTACTTAGAAGCTTTTTCGTAGCTCTTTCAGTATCAAAGTTGTCACAATATAGAAAATTGAGCTACCTTAATTGGGCATTGGAATCAGGTCATTTTGAGCTCTAAATCAAAAGCTAAAGACGATTTAGTGGGGACATGTCAAGTTGATCAGCTAGGAAAAATGATTATTCTAAACAGATCAGTGGTGCTCCTTGGGTAAAGGCTTATACATGAAGCATAATGCATGGCATCATGCAGTTTGGGATACATTGGTTTACTTGGAGGCTTTGTCATAGCTCTTTGGATCTCAAATATGGTCACAATATGGATAAATGAGCTAGCTTAACGTGGGCGTTGGACTCATGTCATTTTGAGCTATAAATCAAAAGTTAAAGACAATTTAGAAGGAAAATGTAAAGTTGATCAGCTAGGAAAAATGATTATTCTAACCTGATCATTGGTGCTCCTTGGGTAAAGGCTTATAAATGAAGCATAATGCATGGCGTCATGCAGTTTGGGATTGGTTTACTTGGAGGGTTTTTCGTAACTCTTTGAATCTGAAATGTGGTCACAAAATGGATAACTGAACTAGCTTAACGTGGGCATTGGACTCATGTCATTTTGAGCTCCCAATGAAAATTTAAAGACGATTTAGTGCAGACATTTCAAGTTAATCAGTTAGTTAAAATGATCATTCTAAACTGATCATCGGTGCTCCTTGAGTAAAGGCTTATAAATGAATCATAATGCATGGCATCACGTAGTTTGGGACACATATGATTACTTTGAAGCTTTTTCGTAGCTCTTTCAGTCTCAAAGTTGTAACATATAGAAAATTTAGCTAGCTTATCATGGGCGTTGGATTCGAGTCATTCTAAACTCTAAATCAAAAGTTATAGACGATTTAGTGCGGACATGTCAAGTTGATTGTCTAGTTAAAATGATCATTCTAAAGTGAACATTGGTGCTCCTTAATTAAAGACTTATTGATGAAGCATAGTGCATGGCATCACGTAGTTTGGGATACATTGGTTTATTTGGAGACTTTGTAGTAGCTATTTCAGTCTCAAATGTTCCCAATATAGAAAATTGAGCTAGCTTAACATGGACACTGGGCTAATGTCATTTTATGATCTAAATAAAAATTTAAAGATGATTTAGTGCAGACATGTCAAGTTGATCGGCTAGTTAAAATGATCAATCTAAACTGATCATTGGTGCCCCCTGAGTAAAGGCTTATAAAGAAGGATAGTGCATTACATCAAACATTTTGGATAGATTGGATTTCTTGGAGGCTCTGTCGTAGATATTTCGGTCTTAAATTTTGTCACAATATAGAAAATTGAGATATGTTAATATGGGCGTTAGATTCGTTTCATTTTGAACTCAAAATGAAAACTTATAGACAATTTAGTGCCGACATGTCAAGTTAATTGGCCAATTAAAATGATCAATCTAAATTGATCATTGGTGCTCCTTGAGTAAAGGCTTATAAATGAAGCGAAATGCATGGCATCATGCAGTTTGGGATACATTGGATTACTTAGAAGCTTTTTCGTTGCTCTTTCAGTATCAAACTTGTCACAATATAGAAAATTGAGCTACCTTAATTGGGCATTGGAATCAGGTCATTTTGAGCTCTAAATCAAAAGTTAAAGACTATTTAGTGGGGACATGTCAAGTTAATCAGCTAGGAAAAATGATTATTCTAAACTTATCAGTGGTGCTCCTTGCGTAAAGGCTTATACATGAAGCATAATGCATGGCGTTATGCAGTTTGGGATACATTGGTTTACTTGGAGGCTTTATCATAGCTCTTTGAATCTCTAATATGGTCACAATATGGATAAATGAGCTTGCTTAACGTGGCCGTTGGAGTCATGTCATTTTGAGGTCTAAATAATAATTTAAAAATGATTTAGTGCAGACATGTCAAGTTGATCAGCTAGTTCAAATGATGAGCCTAAACTGATCATTGGTGCCCCTTGAGTAAAAGCTTATAAATGAAGGATAGTGCATGACATCAAACATTTTGGATGGATTGGATTTCTTGGAGGTTTTGTCGTAGCTATTTCGGTCTTAAATTTTGTCACAATACTGAAAGTTGAGCTAGGTTAATATGGGTGTTAGATTCGTGTCATTTTGAACTCAAAATGAAAACTTATAAACGATTTAGTGTTGACATGTCAAGTTGATTTGCCAGTTAAAATGATAAATCTAAATTGATCATTGGGGCTCCTTGAGTAAAGGCTTATAAATGAAGCATAATGCATGCCATCATGCAGTTTGTGATACATTGGATTACTTAGAAGCTTTTTCGTAGCTCTTTCAGTATCAAAGTTGTCACAATATAGAAAATTGAACTACCTTAATTGGGCATTGGAATCAGGTCATTTTGAGCTCTAAATCAAAAGTTAAAGACGATTTAGTGTAGACATGTCAAGTTGATCAGCTAGGAAAAACGATTATTCTAAACTGATCATTGGTGCTCCATGGGTAAAGTCTTATAAATGAAAAATAATGCATGGCATCACGCTGTTTGGGATACATTGGTTTACTTGAAGGCTTTGTCGTAGCTCTTTGAATATCAAAAGTGGTCACAATATGGATAACTGAGCTAGCTTAACGTGGGCATTGGACTCATGTCATTTTGAGCTTTAAATCAAAAGTTACACATGATTTATTGCGGACATGTCAAGTTCATCAGCTAGTTAAAATGATTATTCTAAATTGATCATTGGTGCTCCTTGAGTAAAGTCTTATAAATGAAGAATAATGCATGAGATAACGCAGTTGGGGATACATTGGACTTCTTGGAGGCTTTATCGTAACTCTTTCTGTCTCAAATGTTGTCACAATATAGAAAATTGAGCTAGATTAATGTGGGTTTTGGATTCGTGTCATTCTGAACTCTAAATCAAAAGTTACAGACGATTTAGTGCGGACATGTCCGATGATCAGCTAGCTAAAATGAGCATTCTAAACTGATCATTGTTGCTGCTTGAGTAAAAGCTTGTAAAATAAGTATAATGCCTGGCATCGCGCAGTTTGGAACAGGCTTTGTAGTAGCTATTTCGGTTATAAATTCTATTACAATATAGAAAATTGAGCTATCTTAACGTGGGCATTGGATTCGTGCCATTATGACCTCTAAATCAAAAGTTACATACGATTTAGTGCGGACATGGCAAGTGATTGGCCAGTTCCAATGATCATTCTAAATTGATCATTGGTGCTCGTTGAGTAAAGACTTATAAATGAAGCATAATGCAAGGCATCACACACTTTAGGATAGATTGGATAACTTGGACGCTTTGTCATTTCTAATTCGGTCTTAAAATTTGTCACAATATAGAAATTGAGCTAGTTTAACGTGTGCGTTTGGATCTTGTCATTCTGAACTTTAAATCAAAAGTTACGGACGATTTAGTGCGGTCATGTCAAGTGATCGGACAATTAAAATTATCATTCTAAACTGATCATTGGGCTACTAGAGTAAATGCTTATGAATGAAGCATGATGCATGATATCACACTGTTTGGGATAGATTGGATTACTAAGAGGCTTTGTCGTAGCTCTTTCAATCTCAAATGTTGTCACAATATAAAAAATTGAGCTAGATTAACGTGGACGTTGGATTCGTGTCACTGTGAACTCTAAATCTAAAGTTATAGATTATTTAATGCTGACATGTCACGTGATCGGCCAGTTAAAATGATCATTCTAAACTTATTATTGGTGCTCCTTGAGTAAAGGCTTATAAATGAAGCATAATGCATGGCATCACTCAATTTTGGATACATTGGATTACTTGGAGGCTTTTCATAGCTCTTTCAGAATAAAATGTTTTCACAAAATGGAAAATTGAGCTAGCTTAACATGGGCATTGGACTCATGTCACTTTGAGCTCTAAATCAAAAGTAAAGGACGCTTTTGTGCAGACATGTCAAGTGGTTCAGATAGTTAAAATGATCATTCTAAACTGATCATTGGTTTCCCTTGAGTAAAGACTTACAAGTGAAGCATAATTTATGACATCACACAGTTTGGGATACATTGCATTTCTTTTAGGCTTTGTCCTAGCTATTTCGGTCTTAACTTTTGTCACAATATAGAAAATTGAGCTAACTTAACGTGGGTGTTGGATTTGTGTCATTTTGAACTCTAAAAAATGGTATGGTTGATTTAGTGCGGACATGTCAAGTTGATCGGCCAGTTAAAATGATCATTCTAAAATGATCATTGGTCCTCTATCAGTAAAAGCCTATAAATGAAGCATAATGCATGGCATCACATAATTTGGGGTGTATCGGATTACTTGGAGGCTTTGTCGTAACTATTTTGGTCTTAAAATTTATCACAATAAAGAAACTTGAGCTAGCTTAATGTTGGCATTGGATTCGTATCATTTGAACTCTAAATAAAAAGTTATAGACGACTTAGTGCGGACATGTCAAGTTGATTGGCTAGTTAAAATGATCATTCTAAACTGATCATTGGTGCTCCTTCTGTAAAGGCTTATAAATGAAGCATAATGCATTTCATCACGCAGTTGCAGATACATTGGATTACTTGGAGGCTTTGTAGTAGCTCTTTGTGTCTCAAATGTTGTCATAATAAGGAAAATTGAGCTAGATTAACGTGGGTGTTGGACTCATGTCATTTTGATCTATAAATCAAAAGTTAAAAACGATTTAGTCAGGACATGTCAAGTTGATCATCTAGTTAAAATGATCATTCTAAACTGACCATAAGTGCTCCTTGAGTAAAAGATATAAATGATGCATAATGCATGGCATCACGCAGTTTGAGATAGATTGGATTACTAAGAGGCTTAACCATAGCTATTTTGCTATTAAATTTTGTCACAATATGAAAAATTGAGCTAGCTTAACGTGGGCATTTGATTCGTGTCATTTTGAGCTCTAAATTAAAAGTTACTGATGATTTAGTGCGAACATGACAAGTGATCTGCTAGTTAAAATGATCATTCTAAACTGGTCATTCTAAACTGATCATTTTTGCTCCTTCATTAAAGGCTTATAAATGAAGCATAATGCATGGCATCACACAGTTTGGGATAGATTTGATTACTTTGAGGCTTTGTGGTAGCTATTTCAGTCTTTAATTTTGTTACAATATAGAAAATTGAGTTAGCTTAATGTGAGCGTTGGATTCGTGTCATCCTAAACTCTAATTCAAAAGTCATGGACAATTTAGTGCGGACATCTCAAGTGATCAGCCAGTTAAAATGATCATTCTAAACTGATTATTGGTGCTACTTGAGTAAAGGCTTATAAATGAAGCATAATGCATGGCATCACGCACTTTATGATACATTGGATAACTTGGAGTCTTTTTCATACCTCTTTCAATCTCAAATGTTGTCACAATATGTAAAATTGAGCTAGCTTAATATGGGCGGTGGACTCATGTCACTTTGAGCTGTAAATCAAAAATAAAAGACGATTTTGTGCGGACATGTCAAGTTGATCAACTAGTTAAAATGATCATTCTAAACTTATAATTGGTGCTCCTTGAGTAAAGGCTTATAAATGAGGCATAATGCATGACATCACGTAGTTTGGGATAGATTGTGATATGAGAATGGCCGACAGGGAACCACAACTTAAGGAGCAGCTTGAACCAGAGGAGGAAGAAGCCACTAAAGATGCTAAGGATCAGCTAGAACCTGCGGATATTGGAGATGAAAGCCTTCAAATCTTTAATGGCTCCATTACCCGATCCAAGCAAGCCAAACTTAAGACAACACTACAACACCTTCTCAACAACATTCAGGCCAGTTTAGTGTGTGCTAATCCAACCACATTGGTTGTGATTCAAGCCACCTAAACCTCACCAAGAGAGTTACTTTGGATTGTACTCTTTTTCCCTATTCTTAGTTTTGTCCCAATGGGTTTTCTAAGATAGGTTTTTAATGAGGCAAGTCCAAGGTACTTTACAACATCCTCTTGGTGAATCAATGTTTTGGTAGACTTTTGGGTGTCATTTTCAATTTCCTAGACTACTATAAGTACTCTCTTGTATCCATCTTTCTGAATCACCAAACATTTTAATAGCAAATCTCCTTCATAAACTTGTTTGATCATCCTCTTGAATAAGGAATTTTAGAACACTTTCTCATTCCTCTCAAGAGCCGAAAGTCTAAGGGATCTTCATCACCCTTGGAAGTTTAAAGTCGATTCACCCCTTGTCCAACGTGCCTGGCCTTTGTCATTAACACAGAGCAAGCAGATAGTCCAAGTACTTTCCACCATCCTTGAAAAGTATCATCCATTTCCCCGTGTTCTCGGATCCATCCACTTAAGAGCTCACACATCCGCAAGTTATACCACCGTTTCACCCATTCTGGAACTTCAATCAACTCACCCACTCTTTCACAACCGTTTGGATTTGATCAGGGGTGTGATGATCATCAGGATCACATCAGATTGGATTGATTGGAGGCCTTGTCGTAGCTGTTTTGGTCTTAACTTTTGTAACAACATAAAAAATTGAGCTAGCTTAACGCCATTGGATCCGTGTCATTTTGAACTCTAAATAAAAAGTTACGGATGATTTAGTGCGGACTTGTCAAGTTGATCGGCCAGTTAAATTGATCATTCTAAACTGATCAATGGCGCTCCTAGAGTAGAGGCTTATAAGCGAAGCATAATGCATGGCATCATGCAGTTCAGGATACATTTGATTAGTTGGAGGCTTTTTTGTAGCTCTTGCGGTCTTAAATATAGTTAGAATATGGAAAATTGAGCTAGCTTAACGTGGGCGTTGGACTCATGTCATTTTGAGCTCTAAATCAAAAGTTAAAGACGATTTAGTGTGGAAATGTCATGTTGATCAGCTAGTTAAAAAGATCATTTTAAACTTATCATTGGTGCCCATTGAGTAAAGGCTTATATATGAAGCACAATGCATGGCATCACGCATTTTGGGATATATTTGATTGCTTGGAGGCTTTTTCTTAGCCATTTCGGTATCAAATATTGTCATAATATAGAAAACTGAGCTAGATTAACGTGTCCGTTGGATTCGTGCCATTCTGAACTCTAAATCAAAATTTACGAACGATTTAGTGCGGATATGTCAAGTGATCGACCAGTTAAAACGTTCATTCTAAACTGATCATTGGTGCTCCTTGAATAAAGGCTTATAAATGAAGCATAATGCATGACATCACAAGGTTTGGTATAGAATGGATTACGTGGATGCTTTGTCGTATTTATAGAATATCACAATATATAACATTTAGCTAGCTTAATGTGGGCATTTGATTCGTATCATTTTGTGGATGATTTAGTGCGGAAATGTCAAATGATCTGCTAGTTAAAATGATCATTCTAAATTCAAGCTATCTATAATAATATGAATGAGACCTCGATTCTTCTGTTTCTTTGATTATCATTGGTGCTCCTTGACTAAAATGCATGCCATCACATAGTTTGGGATAGATTTTACTTGGGGGCTATGTCGTGGCTATTTTGGTCTTCAATTTTGTTACAATATAGAAAATTGAGCTAGCTTAACGTGGGCATTGGATTAGTGCCATTCTGAACTGTAAATTAAAATTTAGAGACGATTTAGTGCAGACTTATCAAGTGACCGGCCAGTTAAAATGATCGTTCTAAACTGATTATTGGTGCATCTTGAGTAAAGGCTTATAAATGAAGCATAATGCATGGCATCACAAATTTTGGGATACATTGGATTACTTGGAGGATTTTTTGTAGCTCTTTGAGTCTCAAATGTTCTCACAATATTGAATATTGAGCTAGCTTAACGTGGACATTGGATTCATGTCATTTTTAACTCTAAATAAAGAGTTACACACGATTTAGTGCAGACTTGTCAAGTGATCGGTTAGTTAGAATGATCATTTTAAACTGACAATTGGTGCTCCTTGAGTAAAGGCTTATAAATGAAGCATAATGCATGGCATCACGCAGTTGTGATACATTGGATTACTTGGAGGCTTTGTCGTAGCTCTGTTAGACTCAAATGTTATCACAGTATCCAAAATTGAGCTAGATTAACGTGGGCGTTGGATTCGTGTAATTCAGAACAATAAATCAAAATTTATGGAAGATTTGTTGCGGACATGTCAAGTGATCGGCCAGTTAAAATTATAATTCTATACTGATCATTGGTGCTCCTTGAGTAAACGCTTATAAATGAAGCATAATACATCGCAATAAGCAGTTTGGGATACACTGGATTACTTGGATGCTTTGTCGTAGCTCTTTCAGTATTAAATGTTGTAACAATATACAAAATTGAACTAGGTTAACGTGCACGTTCGATTCGTGCCATTCTGAACTCAATATCAAAATTTACAGAAGATTTAGGGCGGACATGTCAAGTGAACGGGCAGTTAAAACGATCATTCTAAACTGATCTCTGGTGCTCCTTGAATAAAGGCTTATAAATGAAGCATAGTACATGACATCATGCTGATTGTGATATAATGGATTACTTGGAGGTTTTGTTGTATGTCTTTTGGTCTTAAATTTGTCACAATATAAAAAATTGAGCTAGCTTAATGTGGGCGTTGGATTCGTGTCATTTTGAGGTCTATATCAAAAGTTGTTGATAACTTTGTGCGATCATGTCAAGTGATCGGCTAGTTAAAATGATCATTCAAAACTGATCATTGGTGCTCCTTGAGGCTTATAAATGAAGCATAATGCATGAGATTGGATTTCTTGGAGGCTTTGTCATAGCTCTTTCGGTCTTAAATTTTATCACAATATAGAAAATTGATCTAGGTTAACGTGGGTGTTGGATGCGTGTCATTTTGAGCTCTAAATGAAAAGTTGCGGAATATTTAGATCAGACATGTCAATTGATCGGCTAGTTAAAATGAACATTCTTAACTGATCATTGGTGTTGCTTGAGTAAAGGGTTATAGATGAAGCATAATGCATGACATACCGCAGTTTGGGTTAGATTGGATTACTTGGAGGGTTTCTCGTAGCTATTTCGGTCTTAAATTTTATCACAATGTAGAAAATTGAGGAAGCTTCACATGGGCGTTGGATTCATATCATTCTGAACTATAAATAAAAAGTTACGGACAATTTAGTGCGGACATGTCACGTTGATCGGCCTGTTAAAACGATCATTCTAAACTAATCATTGGTGCTCCTTGAGTAATGGCTTACAAATGAGGCATAATGCATGACGTCACATAGTTTGGGATAGATTTGATTACTAGGAGGTAGCTATTTTGGTCTTAAATATTGTAACAATATAGAAAATTGAGCTAGCATATCGTGGACGTTGGATTCGTGTCATTCTGAACTCTAAATCAAAAGTTACGTACGATTTAGTGCGGACATCTCAAGTGATCGGCTAGTTAAACTGATCATTATCAACTTATTATTGGTGCTCCTTGAGTAAACGCATATAAATGAAGTAAATGCATGGCATCACGCAGTTTGGGATACATTGGATTACTTAGAGGCTTTTTCGTAGCTCTTTCAGTCTCAAATATGGTCACAATATGGCAAATTGATCTAGCTTAACGTGGGCGTGGGACTCATGTATGTCATTTTGAT
>JAENJI010000012.1:15119406-15162878 GCA_018901935.1 Pugionium cornutum | reverse complement strand
ACTTGTTTCAAGTGTAGGGGTCGTGGACACATCTCAAGGAGTGCCCAAACAACTGGGTCATGCTGATTACGGAGGCTAGAGAGTATGAGTCCCAAGATGAAGAGGACTATGAACCAGAAGGAGAATATGGTGACATTGAGTACCCTGATGTGGGGGAAGTGCTGGTCACTAGAGGCATCCTCAGTGCAATGGTGGATCCTTCAGAGACCATCCAAAGGGAGAACATCTTCCACAGCCGTTGCACCATCAAAGGCAAGGTATGTAACCTCATCATAGATGGTGGTTCTTGCACTAACGTTGCTAGTGCATATATGGTTGATAAGCTAGGTCTAGAGAAGACAAGACATCCTCGACCATATAGACTGAGATGGCTAGATGACAAAGTGGAGCTCAAGATCCATGAGCAAGTCACTGTGCCATTCAGTGTGGGCAAGTACCAAGACCAAGTCGTGTGCGACGTGGTGCCCATGCAAGCTGGCCATATTCTGCTAGGAAGACCATGGCAGTTTGACAAAGAGACCAGGCATGATGGCGAACCAATCTCTACACCTTCGTGCATGACAAGAGAAAGGTCAGCCTAGCTCCTCTTACACCTGCCCAAGTACGTGAGCTACAACTCCAAATGAGTAAGGAAAAGAAACTTGTCAAGTCTAACTTTCTTATTCAACCTAGTCATGTACGGAGAGCTTTAGCCTCGAAGGACTTAATGTTACTAATGGTTTTCAAAGAAGTGTTGAGTATAGAACAGGGACAGGTAGAGCTACCTCATGAAGTAGCAACACTCCTCAACAAATTCCAGGATGTATTTCCAGAGGAGATACCAGCAGGCTTGCCTCCTTTACGTGGCATAGAACACCAGATTGATCTAGTGCCCGGAGCAGCCCTGCCCAACCAGCCAGCCTACCGGATGAGTCCAGATGAGTCAAGGAGCTTGAGAAGCAATTCAAGGAGCTCCTGGAGAAAGGCTATGTTTGAGAGAGCCTCAGTCCATGTGCCGTACCAGTGCTACTAGTGCCCAAGAAGGATGGGACTTGGCGCATGTGTGGACTGCCGAGCAATCAACAACATCACAGTCAAGTCCAGGCATCCAATACCATGACTGGATGACATGCTAGATGAGCTGAGTGGAGCCACGGTCTTCTCCAAGATAGACCTCAAAAGTGGATACCACCAGGTAAGAATGAAGGAAGGTGATGAGTGGAAGACTGCTTTCAAGACAAAGCAAGGGCTCTACGAGTGGACAGTCATGCCATTCGGCTTGACTAATGCCCCAAGCACCTTCATGCCTTATGAACCAAGTTCTTAGGGCGTACATCAGTAAGTTTGTGGTAGTTTACTTTGATGATATACTAGTTTATAGTAAGTGCCTACGGGAACACCTCACACATCTTGAGATGGTACTTAAAACCCTTCGACAAGAAGAGCTTTATGCCAATCTCAAGAAGTGCACCTTTTGTACTGATAAACTTGTCTTTTAGGTTTTGTTGTAAGTTCACAGGGCCTACAGGTTGATGAGAGAAGATTCGAGCCATACAAGAATGGCCAACACCAGGAAACATCAGCCAAGTAAGGAGCTTCCACGGACTGGCCAGCTTCTAAAGGAGATTCGTGCCCAACTTCAGCAGTATTGCCTCACCACTGACGGCAGTAGTGAAGAAGAACATGGGATTCAGCTGGGAGAAGCTCAGGAGAAGGCATTCAAGGCCTTGAAGGACAGCCTTACACACGCACCAGTGTTAGTCCTTCCCGACTTCAACAAGACGTTTGAAGTGGAGTGTGATGCCTCTGGAATAGGCATAGGAGCAGTGCTAACCCAAGGAGGAGACCAGTGGCATACTTCAGTGAGAAGCTAGGTGGTGCCTCACTGAACTACCCCACTTATGACAAGGAGCTTTATGCCCTTGTCCGAGCATTGGAGACTTGGCAGCATTACTTGCTGTCCAAGGAGTTTGTGATCCACACTGATCACGAGACTCTCAAACACCTCAGAGGGCAAACCAATCTCAAGAGGAGACATGCCAGGTGGATGGAGTTCATAGACCTTCCCGTACATCATCAAGTACAAGAAGGGCAAAGACAATGTGGTAGCCGATGCACTATCAAGGAGGTTTGCCTTGATATCAACCATGGAGGCAAAGGTCCTAGGATTCGAGCACATCAAGGATCTATACAAGGATGATCCTGACCTTGCTGAGAGCTACAAGGAGTGTAGCACAGGGAGTCATGGCAAATCCTACATCCATGAGGATTCTTGTTCCGAGAAAGAAGGCTGTGCATACCACAAGGATCACTAAGGAAGCTTATCATCCGAGAAGCTCATGGAGGAGGACTCATGGGCCACTTTGGTGTCGACAAGACTCTAGCAGTGGTCAAGGAGCACTTCTACTGGCCACACATCAAGAGGACAGTAGAAGCTCATTGTGCAAGATGCATCACTTGCAAGAAGGCAAAGTCCAGAGTGCAACCTCACGGGTTGTATCTCCCACTGCCCATACCAACACATCCATGGGTGGACATCTCAATGGACTTTGTTCTAGGTCTGCCCAAGATCAACCACAAAGATGCAATCTTTGTAGTGGTGGACAGATTCTCCAAGATGGCACACTTCATCCCATGTGCCAATGTCAATGATGCCACAAACAGCTGAGCTGTTCTTCAGGAGATAGTACGGCTTCATGGAGTGCCAAGGACCATCGTATCAGACAGGGACACCAAGTTCCTCAGCCATTTCTGGAGGACCCTTTGGAGAAAGCTAGGCTACTCTTCTCTACCACTTGCCATCCTCAAACCGATGGCCAAACTGAAGTTTTCAACAGGACCCTATCAACTCTTCTCAGAACAACACTAGGGAAGAACCTAAAGACTTGGGTGGAGTGCCTGCCATTCATTGAGTTCGCCTACAACCCAGCCGTGCACTCAGCAACCAAGAAGACCCCATTTGAAGTGGTATACGGTTTCAACCCTCTCACCCCATTGGAGCAAACACCACTGCCACCAGCTGAGATGACCAACCTCAGCGGAGCATCCAAAGCAGAGTTCATAAGGAGGTTACACCAGAAGGTAGCAGAAAACTTGGAGAAGAGGACCGGACAGTACGTGACTCATGCCAACAAGGGAAGAAAGGAGGTGATCTTTCAACCAGGCGATTGGGTGTGGCTACACCTCGGCAGGAGAGGTTCCCAAACCTAAGGAGTTCCAAGCTAGCACCAAGAGGAGATGGACCATTCAGAGTGCTCGAGAGAATCAACAACAACGCCTACCGGATCGAGCTTCCAGGTGAGTTTAATGTGTCCAATACGTTCAATGTTACTGACTTGGCCCTTTCCATGCAGATGATCCAGTTTTGAGGACAAAACCTACTGAAGAGGGAGGGAATGATGAGGACATCAGGTCGTACATCCAGCCAGGAGACCAGACTGGCCGACCAGGAAGCTTGCCCGAGACAGCAGGACCATCTGGCACGTCTGCCGGACCGGGCAGTACCGCCGGACCCTCGACCTATAGGACCAGACCGGTCAGCATCGCCAGCGGAGAGGCCCAAGCTTCCGGCACACTTGGTGGGGATGTGGATGACACCACCGGTCCCTCTGGTGGTGCCGCCAACTCCGGGATCAACTTGGCGGTCCTGAAGGCATCCCGGCCAGTACCGCGCACAATCCAGCCGGTACAGCCGATCCAGCCGAGTACACACGCATTTCCACTTCCACACAAGAGGACTCGGACCAAATGAGCTACCAGCTCCAGGACATGCACCTAGAAGAAGTATCTACACCAGTAGTACCTCAAGGAGCAATGACAAGAAGCAGATCAAGGGCACTCTTCCACAAATTCAGCTTATGGGTAAGCTCCTAGAGGAAGATCAGCTAAGGACAATGGGCCAGAAGAGCAAAGTAGAGTCCAAAGGCTTCTCAACAACACAAGGAACATCAGAGACTTGGGCTTTAGTGGCAAGAGAGGTCAGGGCCCAAAGATTTTTAACCCTACTCCAAGTGGAAGACTAGGAGCAAGGCGCGTGCATGCCACAAGGACGGCCACCTTCCATTTCTTGGCCGTGAGGTAAGTTAAGTAAGTTTCAATTCAAATATATGCCTCTTTCTGTTTTGCAGGGTAGGATCTAGATGCTTTACATTTTTGAGTCAAGAACATTTTAGGAATAGGTCCTTTTTGGGTTATACACTTTTGTATCTTTTCCTTTTGTGCACTTTTGTAAACTTTCCTTTTCTTTGTTTGAGTCGACCCTAGAAGGTCAAGCTGTCGAGCATATTAATAAGGCTCCTTCCAGCATTGTAGTTCGACAACCTTTTTGATATTAATGAAGTAGAACTTTTTCCAACAAGTTTTCTCTCTAAGAATCTTGTCGCTTAGAACCTAGTTGAGACCAGCCCTCCTAGCTCTAAGTTTGTGATTTATCACGAGGTTCATCACCCCTCGTGTGGTTCACTTCACCCTTCCATCTTTACCAACCAGAAAACCCCCATCCAGAAGCCTAAGGTTGAGTTTCTCACCTAATCTTCTACAAACAGCCCACACGCATACATCCTTGAATCAAGGCTTGTATCACCTTTGATCATCTTATGTCCAGGAGATCAGACTCACCAGGCTTGCCAGACAGCTCCATCTAGTGCTTGATCAACCTCAATAGGAACCAAAGCATTGTGAAGAAGCCCTCACACTTGTGCGTGGATGACAGCCTCCCCTTGGTGATGCCGCCGAATCTGGGATCAACTTGGCCAGTCCTGAAGGCATTCCGGCCAGTACATCGCACATTCCAGCCTGTACAGCCGATCCAGCCGAGTGCACGAGCATTTCAACTTCTACACAAGGAAACTCGGACCAGATAAGCTACCAGCTTCAGGACATGCATCTAGAGGAAGTATCAACACCAGTAGTGCCACCAGGAGCAATGACAAGGAGTAGATCAAGAGCACTCTTCCACAAGTTCAGCTTATGGGTGGACAAGCTCCTAGAGGAAGATCGACTAAGGACAATGGGCCAGAAGTACAAAGAAGAGTCCACAAGCTTCTCAACAATGCAAGAAACTTCAGAGACTTGGGCTTTTTAGTGGCAAGAGAGGTCAGAGCCCAAAGATTCTTAACTACTCAAGTTGAAGCCTAGAGCAACGTGCAGCCACAAGGATCTTCCATTTCTTGGCCATGAGGTAAGTGGTAAGTTTCAATTCAATATGCCTCTTTCTGTTTTGCAGGTAGGATCTAGATTCTTTACATTTTGAGTCAGAACATTTTAGGAATGGGTCCTTTTTGGATACACTTTTATATCCCATTTGTGCACGTAAACTTTCCTTTTCATTTGAGTGACCTAGAAGGTCAAGCTGTCGAATGAAGGCTCCTTCCGCATTGTGTTCAACCTTTTTGATATTAATAAGTAGAACTTTCTTCAAGTTTTCTCTCTAAGAATATTATTAGAATCAGTTGAGACCAGCCTTAGCTCTAAGTGATTTATCACGAGTTCATGACCCTCGTGTGGTTTTCACCCTTTCCATCAATACCAACCCAAAAACCCCTACCCAAGAAGTCTAAGGTCGAGTTTCTCACCTAACCTTCTCCAAACAGCCCACACGCATATAAGCCTTGAATCGAGGCTTGTATCATTTTGGTATCAGAGCTTAAAGCTCTTAAACCAGGTTGTTTCTTTCTTTAGCTTGTCTTTTATCTTGTTCTTGCATTAGTATAAGTTTCATTCAAGAAAAATCAAAAAAATAACATCTAAGTTCATACCGAGTGCATCTCGTTCCTACGTGCATCACTAGGTTCTAGAATCATTCTTGCATTGCTATATTCGACTTTCCTTTTGTTAGAATCATATTTCTATTATTTTTAAGTTAAATTAAAAGAAAAGAAAAGGAAAAGAAAAGGAAATAGGAAAAATACCAAAAGATTTCGAATTGGACAGCTAGCAATAGTTGTCAAGAAAATTTCCTTTTATTCAAATCTCCATATTTTCGAATTTTCCATTCCTTAGAACTTTCCTTTTTGCGTTTTTTTCGAATCCCTTTATTAAAGAAAACCCTCCTAACAATTTAGGAGTAGAATAACTTGTCTTCTTTCTTTGTAGTACGCAATATCAGAAGAGAATAGAGAAGCAGCCGAGGCGATGATGGCCATGTTCACCACTCTCCAAACACAACTCGCATCAATAGGTGAGAGGTTGGAGCGCGTGGAGAGGCCGGTGAGATTCCAGGCCATAAGGCACGTTAGAGCTGAGCAAGACCGTGCTGAGGGTCCTGAGCACCTTAGGACACGGCACGAACAGGAGGAGCTCCAGCCCGATGGAGATGAAGACACACAACCTCATAACTATCACCATAGGCCGAGAGGACCTCCACGGCAACCAGGGGCAGAGGATGATGGCTTCGAGCCATATGGTCTTCACCAGACACCAAGGATGCCTCCTAGACATCATTAGGATGGAGATGAACACGCCTACAACCGGGTAACTCATTCTGATGTTAAGGTAACTCCTCCAAGTTTTGCAGGAAAAGTAGACCCCGAGGCTCACCTAGATTGGGAGAGAAGAATGGATCATATCTTTGATCATTACAACCAACCAGGGCCTAGGATAGTCTCAATGGCAGTATCACAACTCACGGACAATGCCCTAATCTGGTGGGATCGTGAGGTATCTGACAGAAGGAGGAAAAGAATGAGACCCATAGACTCATGGGTCGACATGAAGGATGTCATACGACAAAGGTTTGTTCCACCTTACTTTCATAGGGACTTGCAACGTCGTTTTCGTACTCTTAAGCAGGGTACCAGATCAGTAGAGTAGTACTATGAAGAGTTCGAGAAGCTAAGGAACAGATTGGAGCTCAATGATGATGAAGAAGCATTGATGGCACAATTCTTGGATGGACTCCAAGAAAGGATCAGCCGCAAGGTGGAAAGGAAAATCTACAATGACTTCAAGGACTTGTTCCACCTATCTGTCCAGGCTGAGCAGCACATCAAACGTAAGAGCCAAGACATCCGCAGCAAGCCTAAGACGCCTTGGGCACCAAGTAACACTCCCAAGTCCGTAGACAAAGGCAAGAGCATAGAGATCGAGTCAAGGTTCAAGAGCAAGCCTCCTGAACCCACCCGTGACCAGAGAGAGCCTAGTAAGTCTTCTAACCCTCAGAGATCACGTGACATCACTTGTTTCAAGTGTAGGGGTCGTGGACACATCTCAAGGGAGTGCCCAAACAACCGGGTCATGCTGATTACGGAGGCTGGAGAATATGCGTCCCAAGGTGAAGAGGACTCTGAACAGAAGAGGAATATGGTGACATTGAGTACCCTGATGTGGGGGAAGTACTGGTCACTAGACGCATCCTCAGTGCAATGGTGGATCCTTCAGAGACCATCCAAAGGGAGAACATCTTCCACAGCCGTTGCACCATCAAGGGCAAGGTATGTAACCTCATCATAGATGGTGGTTCTTGCACTAACGTTGCTAGTGCATATATTGTTGATAAGCTAGGTCTAGAGAAGACAAGGCATCCTCGACCATATAGACTGAGATGGCTCGATGACAAAGTGGAGCTCAAGATCCATGAGCAAGTCATTGTGCCATTCAGTGTGGGCAAGTACCAGAACCAAGTCGTGTGCGACGTGGTGCCCATGCAAGCTGGCCATCTTCTGCTAGGAAGACCATGGCAGTTTGACAAAGAGACCCGGCCTGATGGCCGAACCAATGTCTACACTTCTGTGCATGACAAAAGAAAGGTCAGCTTGGCTCCTCTTACACCTGCCCAGGTACACGAGCTACAACTCCAAATGAGTAAGGAAAAGAAACTTATCAAGTCTAATTTTCTTATTCCACCAAGCCATGTCCGGAGAGCTTTAGCCTCGAAGGAATTAATGTTACTAATGGTCTTCAAAAAAATCTTGAGCATAGAACAGGAACAGGTAGAGCTACCTCCTCAAGTAGCAACTCTCCTCAACAAGTTCCAGGATGTGTTTCCAGAGGAGATACCAGCACGCTTGCCTCCTTTACATGGCATAGAGCTCCATATCGACCTAGTGCCCGGAGCAGCCCTGCCCAACCGGCCAGCCTACCGGATGAGTCCAGAGGAGTCCAAGGAGCTTGAGAAGCAAGTCAAGGAGCTCCTGGAGAAAGGATATGTTCGAGAGAGCCTCAGTCCATGTGCCGTACCAGTGCTACTAGTGCCCAAGAAAGATGGAACTTGGCGAATGTGACTGGACTGTCGAGCAATCAACAACATCACAGTCAAGTACCGGCATCCCATAGCACAGCTGGATGACATGCTAGATTAGCTGAGTGGAGCCACGGTCTTCTCCAAGATAGACCTCTAGAGTGGATACCACCAGGTCAGGATGAAGGAAGGTGATGAATGGAAGACTGCTTTCAAGACAAAGCAAGGGCTATACGAGTCGACAGTCATGCCATTCGGCTTGACTAATGCCCCAAGCACCTTCATGCACCTTATGAACCAAGTTTTTAGGGCGTACATCAGTAAGTTTGTAGTGGTTTACTTTGAAGATATATTAGTTTATAGTAAGTGGCTACGGGAACACCTCACACATCTTGAGATGGTACTTAAAACCCTTCGACAAGAAGAGCTTTATGCCAATCTCAAGAAGTGCACCTTTTGTACTGATAAGCTTGTCTTTTTAGGTTTTGTCGTAAGTTCACAGGGCCTACAGGTTGATGAGGAGAAGATTCGAGCCATACAAGAATGGCCAACACCAGGCATCATCAGCCAAGTGAGGAGCTTCCACGGACTGGCCAGCTTCTATAGGAGATTCGTGCCCAACTTCAGCAGTATTGCCTCACCATTGACGGCAGTAGTGAAGAAGAACGTGGGATTCAGCTGGGGAGAAGCTCAGGAGAAAGCATTCCAGGCCTTGAAGGACAGCCTTACACATGCACCAGTGCTAGTCTTGCCCGACTTCAACAAGACGTTTGAAGTGGAGTGTGATGCCTCTGGAATAGGCATAAGAGCAGTGCTAACCCAAGGAGGGAGACCAGTGGCATACTTCAGTGAGAAGCTAGGTGGTGCTTCACTGAACTACCCCACTTATGACAAGGAGCTTTATGCCCTTGTCCGAGCATTGGAGACTTGGCAGCATTACTTGCTGTCAAGGAGTTTGTAATCCACACTGATCACGAGATTCTCAAACACCTCAGAGGGCAAACCAATCTCAAGAGGAGACATGCCAGGTGGATGGAGTTCATAGAGACCTTCCCGTACGTCATCAAGTACAAGACGGGCAAAGACAATGTGGTAGCCGATGCACTATCAAGGAGGTTTGCCTTGATATCAACCATGGAGGCAAAGGTCGTACGATTCGAGCACATCAAGGACCTATACAAGGATGATCCTGACTTTGCTGAGAGCTACAAGGAGTGTCGCACAGGGAGTCATGGCAAGTTTTACATCCATGAGGGATTCTTGTTCCAAGAGAGAAGGCTGTGCATACCACAAGGATCATTGAGGGAGCTTATCATCCGAGAAGCTCATGGAGGAGGACTCATGGGCCACTTTGGTGTCGACAAGACTCTAGCAGTGGTCAAGGAGCACTTCTACTGGCCACACATCAAGAGGACAGTAGAAGCTCATTGTGCAAGATGCGTCACTTGCAAGAAGGCAAAGTCCCGAGTGCAACCTCACGGGTTGTATCTCCCACTGCCCATACCTACACATCAATGGGTGGACATCTCAATGAACTTTGTTCTAGGACTGCCCAAGATCAACCACAAGGATGCAATCTTTGTAGTGGTGGACAGATTCTCCGAGATGGCACACTTCATTCCGTGTGCCAATGTCAATGATGCCTCGCAAACAGCCGAGCTCTTCTTCAGGGAGATAGTACGGCTTCATGGAGTGCCAAGAACCATCGTATCAGACAGGGAAACCAAGTTCCTCAGCCATTTCTGGAGGACCCTATGGAGGAAGCTAGGCACGAAGCTACTCTTCTCTACCACCTGCCATCCTCAAACCGATGGCCAAACTGAAGTTGTCAACAGTACACTATCAACTCTTCTCAGGACTACACTAGGGAAGAACCTCAAGACTTGGGAGGAGTGCCTGCCATTCATATAATTCGCTTACAACCGAGCCGTGCAATCAGCAACCAAGAAGACACCATTTGAAGTAGTACACGGCTTCAACCCTCTCACCCCATTGGAGCAAACGCCAGTGCCACCAGCATAGATGACCAATCTCAACGGAGCATCCAAGGCAGAGTTCATAAGGAAGCTACACCAGAAGGTAGCAGAAAACTTGGAGAAGAGGACCGGGCAGTACGTGACTCATGCCAACAAGGGAAGAAAGGAGGTGATCTTTGAACCAGACGATTGGGTGTGGCTACACCTACGGCAGGAGAGGTTCCCCAACCTAAGGAGTTCCAAGCTAGCACCAAGAGGAGATGGACCATTCAGAGTGCTGGAGAGGATCAAAAACAACGCCTACCGGATCGAGCTCCCAGGTGTGTTTAATGTGTCCAGCATGTTCAACGTAACTGACTTAGCCCCTTTCCATGCAGATGAGCCAGTTTTGAGGTCAAAACCTACTGAAGAAGGAGGGGATGATGAGGACATCAGGTCGTATGTCCAGCCAGGAGATCAGACTGGGCGACCAGGATGCTTGCCCGAGACAGCTGGGCCATCTGGCACGCCTGCCGGCCCAAGCAGTACCGCCGGACCCTCGACCAATAGGACCAGACCAACCAGCATTGCTGGCGGAGAGGCCCAAGCTTCCGGCACACTTGGTGGCAACGTGGATGACACCGCCAGTCCCCTTGGTGATGCCGCCGACTCCGGGATCAACTTGGTCGGTCCTGAAGGCATTCCGGCCAAGTTACATCAACCAGCGATCCAGTAGTGCACCATTTCAACTACACAAAACTCGGACCAGATAGCAGGACAAGCATCTAGAGGAAGTATCAGGATCAAATCAAGTTGAAGTGAGATGCAAGGAAAAATTGAAAAAGGAAAATCAGGAAACTTCTCAATTAATGCAAGATCCAGACCTGACAGGCAGAATTTAACAAATATGCTAACAAAAAGGAATCAGTCAATCAAACAATGTTCTAAATTGATGCTTTTTGATTGGTTTGAACTTAGATGTTATTTTTTTATTTTCTTTGAATGAAACTAGAACTAATGCAAGAACTGGAAATAAGAATAAGTAAAGGATAGAAACAACCTGGTTTTAGGAGCTTTAAGCTTTGATACCAAAATGATACAAGCCTTGAATCAAGGCTTCTCTGCTACTTAGAAGATTAGGTACTAGCCTTCCTGGATTTTTTGGTGATTGGATGGAGAGGTGAAGCGAACCACACGAGGGGTGATGAACCTCGTGATAAATCACAACTTAGAAGCTAGGAGGGCTGGTCTCGACTAGGGTTCTAAGCGCACAACTTTCTTTGAGAGAAAACTCGTAGGAAGAAAGTTCTATGTTTATTAATATCAAAAAGGTTGTCGAACTACAATGCTGAAGGAGCCTTATTAATATGCTCGGCAGCTTGACCTTCTAGGGTTGACTCAAAGAAGAAAAGTGGAAAAATTACAAAAGTGCACAAAAGGAAAAATTACAAAAAGGCAATAACCGAAAAATGACTTCTACCTAAATTGTTCTTGAATCAAAAATGTAAAACTTCTAATTCCTACCCTGAAAAACTGAAAAGGCAAGTATATAATTGAAAACTTACCATTCTTACCTAACGGCATGGAAGGTGGCCGACCTTGTGGCATGCAAACGCCTAGCTCCTAGTCTTCGACTTGGAGTAGGGTTATGAAACGTTGGGCCCTGACCTCTTTTGCCACTAAAGCCCAAGTCTCTGGAGTCCTTTGTAGTGTTGAGAAGCCCTTGAACTCTTCCTTGTGCTTTTGGCCCAATGCTCCTTATCGCTCATCTAGCCACAAACTGAACTTGTGGAAGAGTGCCCTTGTTCTGCTCCTTGTCATTGCTCCTGGTGGCACCACTGGTGTAGAAACTTCATCTAGGTTCATGTCTTGAAGCTGGTAGCTTATCTGATCCGAGTCTCTTTGTGTAGATGTAGAAATGGTGGTGCAATCGGCTGGATTGGCTGGATCGGCTGGACTGTGCGAGGAGCTGGCCGAATTGTCATCACCAGGTTGATTCAGAGGCGGTTCACCAATGCTGTCTCTTGCCAGTTGGCCAGAGGTTTGGGCCATCTCAGTATTGATTCACCCTGGTTGAGAGGCTAGCAATCATCAAAATGCTGTCTCAGGCAAGCATCCTGGTTGGCCAATCTGGTCTCCTGGCTGGCCAGACGATCTGATGCCCTCATCAGATGCTCCTTGAGTAAAGACTGATAAATGAAGCATAATGCATGGCATCACGCAGTTTCGGATAGACTTGATTACTTAGAGCCTTTATCGTAGCTATTTTGGTCTTAGCTTTTGTCAGACTATAAAATTTGAGCGAGCTTAACGTGGGCGATGGATTCGTGTCAATTATAAATCTATATCAAAAGTTACGGATGATTTAGTGCAGACATGTCAAGTGATCGGCGAGTTAAAATGTTCATTCTAAACTGATTATTGGGGCTCCTTGAGTAAAGGCTTATAAATGAAGAATAATGCATGAGATAACACAGTTCTGGATACATTGGATTACTTGGAGGCTTTATCGTAACTATTTCAGTCTCAAATGGTGTCACAATATAGAAAATTGTGCAAGCTTAACTTGGGTGTTGGGTTCGTGTCATTCTGAACTCTAAATCAAAAGTTCTGGACGATTTAATGCAGACATGTCAAGTGATCGGCCAGTTAAGATGATCATTCTAAACTAATTATTGGTGCTCCATGAGTAAAGGCTTATAAATGAAGTATAATGCATGGCATCACAGAGTTTGGAATACACTTGCTTACTTGGAGGCGTTTTCGTAGGTTTTATGTCTCAAATTTAGCCACAATATGGAAAATTGAGCTAGCTGAACGTAGGCGTTGGACTCATGTCATTTTGAACTTTAAATAAAAAGTTCAAGAGGATTTAGTGTGGAAATTTCAAGTTGATCAGCTAGTTAAAATGATCTTTTTATACTTATTATTGGTGCTCCTTGAGTAAAGGCTTATAAATGAAGCATAATGCATGACATCACGCAGTTTCGTATAGAATTGATTACTTAAAGGTTTTGTCGTAGCTATTTTGGTTTTACCTTTTGTCACATTATTGAAAATTGAGTTAGCTTAACATGGGCGTTGGATTCGTGTCTGATACAAGCCTTGATTCAAGGATGTATGCGCGTGGGCTGTTTGTAGAAGATTAGGTGAGAAACTCAACCTTAGGCTTCTGGATAGGGGTTTTCTGGTTGGTAAACGATGGAAGGGTGAAGTGAACCACACGAGGGGTGATGAACCTCGTGATAAATCACAAACTTAGAGCTAGGAGGGCTGGTCTCAACTAGGTTCTAAGCGCACAAGTCTCTCTTGAGAGAAAGCTTGTAGGGAAAAAGTTCTACTTTATTAATAATCAAAAAGGTTATCGAACTACAATGCTGGAAGGAGCCTTATTAATATGCTCGACAGCTTGACCTACTAGGGTCGACTCAAATAAGAAAAAGGAAAGTTTACAAAAGTGCACAAAGGAAAAAATACAAAAGTGTATAACCGAAAAAGGACCTATTCCTAAAATGTTCTTGACTCAAAAATGTAAAGCAACTAGATCCTACCCTGCAAAACAGAAAGAGGCATATATTCGAATGTAAACTTACCTTAACTCACCTCACGGCCAAGAAATGGAAGGTGGCCGTCCTTGTGGCATGCACGCGCTTGCTCCTAGTCTTTGACTTGGAGTAGGGTTAAATATCTTTGGCCCTGACCTCTCTTGCCACTAAAGCCCAAGTCTCTGATGTTCCTTGTGTTGTTGAGAAGCCTTTGGACTCTAATTTGCTCTTCTTGCCCATTGTCCTTAGCTGCTCTTCCTCTAGAAGCTTGTCGACCCATAAGCTGAATTTGTGGAAGAGTGCTCTTGATCTGCTTCTTGTCATTGCTCCTGGAGGTACCACTGGTGAGATACTTCCTCTAAGTGCATGTCCTGGAGCTGGTAGCTCATTTGGTCCGAGTCCTCTTGTGTAGAAGTGGAAGTGTGCGTGTACTCGGCTGGATGGCCTGTACCGGCTGGATTGTGCGCGGTACTGGCCGGAATGACTTCAGGACCGGCCAAGTTGATCCCGGAGTCGGGGGTGTCATCAGGGGGACCGGCAGTGTCATTCACGTCCCCACCAAGTGTGCCGGAAGCTTGGGCCTCTCCGCCGGAGATGTTGACCGGTCTGGTCCTATAGGTCGAGGGTCCGGCGGTACTGTCTGGTCCGGCAGGCGCGCCAGATGGTCCTGCTGTCTCGGGCAAGCTTCCTGGTCGGCCAGTCTGGTCTCCTGGCTGGATGTACGACCTGATGTCCTCATCATTCCCTCCCTCTTCAGTAGGTTTTGTCCTCAAAACTGGATCATCTGCATGGAAAGGGGCCAAGTCAGTAACATTGAACGTATTGGACACATTAAACTCACCTGGCAGCTCGATCCGTAGGCGTTGTTGTTGATCCTCTCGAGCACTCTGAATGGTCCATCTCCTCTTGGTGCTAGCTTGGAACTCCTTAGGTTTGGGAACCTCTCCTGCCGTAGGTGTAGCCACACCCAATCGCCTGGTTGAAAGATCACCTCCTTTCTTCCTTTGTTGGCATGAGTCACGTACTGTCCGGTCCTCTTCTCCAAGTTTTCTGCTACCTTCTGGTGTAACCTCCTTATGAACTCTGCTTTGGATGCTCCGTGAGGTTGGTCATCTCAGCTGGTGGCAGTGGTGTTTGCTCCAATGGGGTGAGAGGGTTGAAGCCGTATACCACTTCAAATGGTGTCTTCTTGGTTGCTGAGTGCACGGCTCGGTTGTAGGCGAACTCAATGAATGGCAGCACTCCACCCAAGTCTTTAGGTTCTTCCCTAGTGTTGTTCTGAGAAGAGTTGATAGGGTCCTGTTGACAACTTCAGTTTGGCCATCGGTTTGAGGATGGCAAGTGGTTGAGAAGAGTAGCTTCGTGCCTAGCTTTCTCCAAAGGGTCCTCCAGAAATGGCTGAGGAACTTGGTGTCCCTATCTGATACGATGGTCCTTGGCACTCCATGAAGCCGTACTATCTCCCTGAAGAACAGCTCAGCTGTTTGTGTGGCATCATTGACATTGGCACATGGGATGAAGTGTGCCATCTTGGAGAATCTGTTCACCACTACAAAGATTGCATCTTTGTGGTTGATCTTGGGCAGACCTAGAACAAAATCCATCGAGATGTCCACCCATGGATGTGTTGGTATGGGCAGTGGGAGATACAACCCGTGAGGTTGCACTCTGGACTTTGCCTTCTTGCAAGTGGTGCATCTTGCACAATGTGCTTCTACTGTCCTCTTGATGTGTGGCCAGTAGAAGTGCTCCTTGACCACTGCTACAGTCTTGTCGACACCAAAGTGGCCCATGAGTCCTCCTCCATGAGCTTCTCGGATGATAAGCTTCCTTAGTGATCCTTGTGGTATGCACAGCCTTCTTTCTCGGAACAAGAATCCTCATGGATGTAGGATTTGCCATGACTCCCTGTGCTACACTCCTTGTAGCTCTCAGCAAGGTCAGGATCATCCTTGTATAGATCCTTGATGTGCTCGAATCCTTGGACCTTTGCCTCCATAGTTGATAACAAGGCAAACCTCCTTGATAGTGCATCGGCTACCACATTGTCTTTGCCCTTCTTGTACTTGATGATGCGGGAAGGTCTCTATGAACTCCATCCACCTGGCATGTCTCCTCTTGAGATTGGTTTGCCCTCTGAGGTGTTTGAGAGTCTCGTGATCAGTGTGGATCACAAACTCCTTGGACAGCAAGTAATGCTGCCAAGTCTCCAATGCTCGGACAAGGGCATAGAGCTCCTTGTCATAAGTGGGATAGTTCAGTGAGGCACCACCTAGCTTCTCACTGAAGTATGCCACTGGTCTCTCTCCTTGGGTTAGCACTGCTCCTATGCCTATTCCAGAGGCATCACACTCCACTTCAAACGTCTTGTTGAAGTCGGGAAGGACTAACACTGGTGCGTGTGTAAGGCTGTCCTTCAAGGCCTTGAATGCCTTCTCCTGAGCTTCTCCCAGCTGAATCCCATGTTCTTCTTCACTACTGCCGTCAGTGGTGAGGCAATACTGCTGAAGTTGGGCACGAATCTCCTTTAGAAGCTGGCCAGTCCGTGGAAGCTCCTTACTTGGCTGATGTTTCCTGGTGTTGGCCATTCTTGTATGGCTCGAATCTTCTTCTCATCAACCTGTAGGCCCTGTGAACTCACAACAAAACCTAAAAAGACAAGCTTATCAGTACAAAAGGTGCACTTCTTGAGATTGGCATAAAGCTCTTCTTGTCAAGGGTTTTAAGGACCATCTCAAGATGTGTGAGGTGTTCCCGTAGGCACTTATTATAAACAAGTATGTCATCAAAATAAACTACCACAAACTTACTGATGTACACCCTAAGAACTTGGTTCATAAGGCGCATGAAGGTGCTTGGGGCATTAGTCAAGCGAATGGCATGACTGTCCACTGAGAGTCCTTGCTTTGTCTTGAAAGCAGTCTTCCACTCATCACCTTCCTTCATTCTTACCTGGTGGTATCCACTTTGAGGTCTATCTTGGAGAAGACCGTGGCTCCACTCAGCTCATCTAGCATGTCATCCAGTCGTGGTATTGGATGCCTATACTTGACTGTGATGTTGTTGATGCGGCAGTCCACACACATGCGCCAAGTCCCATCCTTCTTGGGCACTAGTAGCACTGGTACAGCACATGGACTGAGGCTCTCTCAAACATATCCTTTCTCCAGGAGCTCCTTGACTTGCTTCTCAAGCTCCTTGGACTCCTCTGGACTCATCCTGTAGGCTGGCCGGTTGGGCAGGGCTACTCCGGGCACTAGATCAATCTGGTGTTCTATGCCACGTAAAGGAGGCAAGCCTGCTGGTATCTCCTCTGGAAATACATCCTGGAATTTGTTGAGGAGAGTTGCTACTTCATGAGGTAGCCCTACCTGTCCCTGTTCTATACTCAACACTTCCTTGAAAACCATTAGTAACATTAAGTCCTTCGAGGCTAAAGCTCTCCGGACATGACTAGGTTGAATAAGAAAGTTAGACTTGACAAGTTTCTTTTCCTTACTCATTTGGAGTTGTAGCTCATGTACTTGGGCAGGTGTAAGAGGAGCTAGGCTGACCTTTCTCTTGTCATGCACGAAAGTGTATAGATTGGTTCGGCCATCATGCCTGGTCTCTTTGTCAAACTGCCATGGTCTTCCTAGTAGAAGATGGCCAGCTTGCATGGGCACCACGTCGCACACGACCTGGTATTGGTACTTGCCCACACTGAATGGCACAGTGACTTGCTCATGAATCTTGAGCTCCACTTTGTCATCAAGCCATCTCAGTCTATATGGTCGAGGATGCCGTGTCCTCTCTAGACCTAGCTTATCAACCATATACGCACTAGCAACGTTAGTGCAAGAACCACCATCTATGATGAGGTTACATACCTTTCCTTTGATGGTGCAACGGCTGTGGAAGATGTTCTCCCTTTGGATGGCCTCTGAAGGATCCACCATTGCACTGAGGATACGTCTAGTGACCAGCACTTCCCCCACATCAGGGTACTCAATGTCACCATAGTCTCCTTCTGGCTCATAGTCCTCTTCATCTTGGGACTCATATTCTCCTGCCTCCGTAATCAGCATGACTCGGTTGTTTGGGCACTCCCTTGAGATGTGTCCACGTCCTCTGCACTTGAAACAAGTTATGTCACGTGATCTTTGAGGGTTAGAAGACTTACCAGGCTCTCTCTGTTCACGGGTGGGTTCGGGAGGCTTGCTCTTGAACCTTGACTCGATCTCCACGCTTTTGCCTTTGTCTACTGTCTTTGGTATGTTGCTTGGTGCCCAAGGTGTCCTAGGCTTGCTGCGGATGTCTTGGCTCTTACGTTTGATGTGCTGTTCAGCTTGCACAGATAGGTGGAACAAGTCCTTGAAGTCGTTGTAGATTTGCCTTTCCACCTTGCAGCTGATCCTTTCTTGGAGTCCATCCAAGAATTGCGCCATCAATGCTTCTTCATCATCATTGAGCTCCAATCTATTCCTTAACCTCTCGAACTCTTCATAGTACTCCTCTACTGATCTGGTACCCTGCTTAAGAGTACGAAAACGTCGTTTGAAATCCCTATGAAAGTAAGGTGGAACATACCTTTGTCGCATGAGGTCTTTCATGTCGACCCATGAGTCTACGGGTCTCATTCTCTTCCTTCTTCTGTCAGATACCTCACGATCCCACCAGATGAGGGCATTGTCCGTGAGTTGTGCTACTGCCATTGAGACTCTCCTAGGTCCTGGTTGGTTGTAGTGATCAAAGATATGATCCATTCGCTTCTCCCAATCTAGGTAAGCCTCGGGGTCTACTTTTCCTGCAAAAGTTGGAGGAGTTAGTTTAACATCAGGATGAATTACCCGGTTGTAGGTGTGTTCATCTCCATCCTCATGACGTCTAGGAGGCATTCTTGGTCTCTGGTGAAGACCATATGGCTCAAAGCCATCATCTTCTGCCTCTGGTTGCCGTGGAGGTCCTCTCGGCCTATGGTGATAGTTATGAGGTTGCGTGTCCTCATCTCCATCTGGCTGGGGTTCCTCCTGTTCGTGCCGTGTCCTAATGTACTCAGGACCCTCAGGACGATCTGGCTCAGCTCTCACGTGCCTTATGGCCTGGAATCATACTGGTCTCTCCACGCGCTCCAACCTCTCGCCTATGGATGCGAGTTGTGTTTGGAGTGTGGTGAACATGGCCATCATGGCTTCAGCTGCGTCTCTATTCTCTTCTCCCATGTGTGCTACAAAGAAAGAAGACAATTAGGGTGCTCCTAAATTATTAGGAGAGTTTTCTTTTTATATGTGGTTTGAAAAAATGCAAAAGGAAAAATTCTAAAGAAAGGAAATTCGAAAAAAAGGAAACTTCCTAGACAACTTGTGCTAGCTGTCCAATTCGAATTCTTTTAGTATCTTTTCTATTTTCTTTTTCTTTTCTTTTTAATTAAACTTAAAAATAAAGGAAATATGAATTAAACAAAAGGAAAACGTGTATGCAATGCAAAAAGTGAATCTAAACCCTAGTGATACACGTAGGAGGCTAGATGCACTCGGTTTGGAGTTTGAGGTTATTGTTTTGATTTTCTTGAATGCGACTTAAACTAATGCAAGAACACAAAACAAAACAAGCAAAAGGATAGAAACAACCTGGTTTAGGAGCTTTAAGCTCTGATACCAAAATGATACAAGCCTTGATTCAAGGATGTATGCGTGTGGGCTGTTTGTAGAAGATTAGGTGAGAAACTCAACCTTAGGCTTCTGGATAGGGGTTTTCTGGTTGGTAGACGATGGAAGGGTGAAGTGAACCACACGAGGGGTGATGAACCTCGTGATAAATCACAAACTTAGAGCTAGGAGGGCTGGTCTCAACTAGGTTCTAAGCGCACAAATCTCTCTTGAGAGAAAGCTCGTAGGGAAAAAGTTCTACTTTATTAATAATCAAAAAGGTTGTCGAACTACAATGCTGGAAGGAGCCTTATTAATATGCTCGACAGCTTGACCTTCTAGGGTCGACTCAAATAAGAAAAGGAAAGTTTACAAAAGTGCACAAAAGGAAAAAAATACAAAAGTGTATAACCGAAAAAGGACCTATTCCTAAAATGTTCTTGACTCAAAAATGTAAAGCAACTAGATCCTACCCTGCAAAACAGAAAGAGGCATATATTCGAATGTAAACTTACCTTAACTCACCTCACGGCCAAGAAATGGAAGGTGGCCGTCCTTGTGGCATGCACGCGCCTTGCTCCTAGTCTTCGACTTGGTGTAGGGTTAAATATCTTTGGGCCCTGACCTCTCTTGCCACTAAAGCACAAGTCTCTGATGTTCCTTGTGTTGTTGAGAAGCCTTTGGACTCTAATTTGCTCTTCTGGCCCATTTTCCTTAGCTGCTCTTCCTCTAGAAGCTTGTCGACCCATAAGCTGAATTTGTGGAAGAGTGCTCTTGATCTGCTTCTTGTCATTGCTCCTGGAGGTACCACTGGTGTAGATACTTCCTCTAAGTGCATGTCCTGGAGCTGGTAGCTCATTTGGTCCGAGTCCTCTTGTGTAGAAGTGGAAGTGTGCGTGTACTCGGCTGGATGGCCTGTACCGGCTGGATTGTGCGCGGTACTGGCCGGAATGACTTCAGGACTGGCCAAGTTGATCCCGGAGTCGGCGGTGTCATCAGGGGGACCGGCGGTGTCATTCACGTCCCCACCAAGTGTGCCGGAAGCTTGGGCCTCTCCGCCGGCGATGTTGACCGGTATGGTCCTATAGGTCGAGGGTCCGGCGGTACTGTCTGGTCCGGCAGGCGCGCCAGATAGTCCTGCTGTCTCGGGCAAGCTTCCTGGTCGGCCAGTCTGGTCTCCTGGCTGGATGTACGACCTGATGTCCTCATCAGTGTCATTCATAACTCTAAATCAAAAGTTATAGACGATTTACTACGGACATGACAAGTGATCGGCAAGTTAAAATGATCATTCTATAGTTATTATTAGTGCTCCTTGAGTAAAGGATTATAAATGAAGCATAATGCATGAAATAACGCAGTTTGGGGTAAATTGGATTACTTGGAGGCTTTGTCGTAACTCTTTCAGTCTCAAATGATGTCACATATAAAAAATTAAGCTAGCTTAACATCGGCGTGTGATTCGTGTCATTATGAACTCTAAATAAAGAGTTTTGGATGAATTAATGCGGACATGTCAAGTGATAGGCCAGCTAAAATGATCATTCTAAACTAATTTTTGGTGATCCTTAACTAAAGGCTTATAAATGAAGTATTATGCATGACATCACCCAGTTTGGGATACATTGGCTCACTTGGAGGCCTTATCGTAGCTCTTTAAGTCTCAAATGTAGCCACAATATGGAAAATTGAGCTAGCTGAACGTTGGGGTTGGACTCATGTCATTTTGAACTTTAAATCAAAAGTTAAAGAGGATTTAGTGCGGACATTTCAAGTTGCGCAGCTAGTTAAAATGATCATTCTAAACTGGTCGTTAATGCTCCTTGAGTAAAGACTGATAAATGAAGCATAATGCATGGCATCACACAGTTTCTGATAGATTTGATTACTTAGAGGCTTTGTCGTAGCTATTTTAGTCTTACATTTTGTTACACTATAAAAATTTGAGCTAGCTTAACGTGGGTGTTGGATTCTTGTCATTCGGAACTCTAAATCAAAAGTTACAGATGATTTAGTGCGATCATGTCAAGTTGATCAGCTTGTTAAAATGATCATTCCAAACTGATAATTGGTGCTCCTTGAGTAAAGAATGATAAATGAAGCATAATGCATGACATTACGCAATTTCGGATAGATTTGATTGCTTAAAGGTTTTTTTCCTAGCTCTTTTGGTCTTACCTTTTGTCACATTATAGAAAATTGAGCTACTTTAATGTGGGCGTTGGATTCGTGTCATTCAAAACTCTAAATCAAAAGTTATCAACAATTTGGTGCGGACATGTCACGGCAAGTTAAAATGATCATTCTATACTTCAGTAAAGGCTTATCAATGAAGCATAATGCATGAAATAACGCAGTTTGGGGTAAATTGGATTACTTGGAGGCTTTGTCGTAACTCTTTCAGTCTCAAATGTTGTCATATATTGAAAATTGAGCTAGTTTAACGTGGGCGTTGGATTCATGTCATTCTGAACTCTAAATAAAGAGTTTTGTGCGACTTAATGCGGACATGTCAAGGGATTGGGCAGCTAAAATGATCATTCTAAACTAATTATTGGTGATCCTTGACAAAAGGCTTATAAATGAAGTATAATGCATGACATCACACACTTTGGGATACATTGGCTTACTTGGAGGTTTTTTCGTAACTCTTTAAGTCTGAAATGTAGCCACAATATGGAAAATTTAGCTAGCTGAACGTCGGCGTTGTACTCATGTCATTTTGAACTTTAAATCAAAAGTTAAATAGGATTTAGTGCGGACATTTCAAGTTGATCAACTAGTTAAAATGATTATTCTAAACTGGTCATTAGTGCTAAAGCAGTTTGGGGTAAATTGGATTACTTGGAGGCTTTGTCGTAACTCTTTCAGTCTCAAATGTTGTCATATATTGAAAATTGAGCTAGCTTAACGTGGGCATTGGATTCGTGTCATTCTGAACTCTAAATAAAGAGTTATGTGCGACTTAATGCGGACATGTCAAGGGATTGGCCAGCTAAAATGATCATTCTAAACTAATTATTGGTGATCCTTGACTAAAGGCTTATAAATGAAGTATAATGCATGACATCACGCACTTTGGGATACATTGGCTTACTTGGAGGTTTTTTCGTAGCTTTTTAAGTCTCAAATGTAGCCACAATATTGAAAATTGAGCTAGCTGAACGTAGGCGTTAACTATTTGTGGTAACTATTTTGGGCTTAACTTTTGTCATATTATAGAAAAATGATCTAGCTTAACGTGGGCGTTGGATCCGTGTCATTCAAAAACTCTAAATCAAAAGTTACAGATGATTTTGTGCGGACATGACAAGTGATCGGCCAGTTAAAATAATCATTCTATACTTATTATTTGTGCTCCTTGAGTAAAGGCTTACAAATGAAGCATAATGCATGAAATAACGCAGTTTGGGGTAAATTGGATTACTTGGAGGCTTTTTCGTAACTCTTTCAGTCTCAAATGTTGTCACATATAGAACATTGAGCTTGCTTAACGTGGGCATTGGATTCGTGTCATTCTGAACTCTAAAAAAAGAGTTCTGGACAAATTAATGCAGACATGTCAAGTGATCGGCCAGTTAAAATGATCATTCTAAACTAATTATTGGCCATCCTTGACTAAAGGCTTATAAATAAAGTATAATGCATGACATCACGCAGTTTGGGGATACATTGGCTTACTTGGAGGCTTTTTCATAGCTTTTTAAGTCTCAAATGTAGCCACAATATTGAAAATTGAGCTAGCTGAACGTAGGCGTTGGACTCATGTCACTTTGAACTTTAAATCAAAAGTGAAAGAGGATTTAGTGCGGACATTTCAATTTGATCAGCTAGTTAAAATGATCATTCTAAACTGGTTGTTGGTGCTCCTTGAGTAAAGACTGATAAATGAAGCATAATACATGGCATCACACAGTTTCGGATAGATTTGATTACTTAGAGGTTTTGTCGTATCTGTTTTTGTCTTACGTTTTGTTACACTATAAAAATTTGAGCTAGCTTAACGTGGGTGTTGGATTCTTGTCATTCAGAACTCTAAATCAAAAGTTACAGATGATGTAGTGCGAACATGTCAAGTTGAACAGCTTGTTAAAATGATCATTCTAAACTGATCATTGGTGCTCCTTGAGTAAAGACTGATAAATGAAGCATAATGCATGACATCATGCAATTTCGGATAGATTTTATTACTTAAAGGTTTTGTCCTAGCTATTTTGGTCTTTCCGTTTGTCACATTGTAGAAAATTGAGCTAGCTTAACGTGGTTGTTGGATTCGTGTCATTCAAAACTCTAAATCAAAAGTTACCGAAGATTTAGTGCGGACATGTCACGGCCAGTTAAAATGATCATTCTATACTTATTATTGGTGCTCCTTGAATAAAGGCTTATAAATGAATCATAATGCATGAGATAACACAGTTTGGGTAAACTGGATTACTTGGAGGCTTTGTCGTAACTCTTTCAGTCTCAAATGTTGTCACATATAGAAAGTTGAGCTAGCTTAACGTGGGCGTTGGATTTGTATCATTATAAACTCTTAATCAAAAGTTCTGTGCGACTTAATGCGCACATGTCAAGGAATTGGCCAGCTTAAATGATCATTCAAAACTAATTATTGGTGATCCTTGACTAAAGGATTATAAATGAAGTATAATGCATGACATCACGCATTTTGGGATACATTGGCTTACTTAGAGGCTTTTTTCGTAACTCTTTAAGTCTCAAATGTAGCCACAATATGGAAAATTGAGCTAGATGAGCGTAGGAGTTGGACTCATATCATTTTGAACTTTAAATTAAAAGTTAAAGACAATTTAGTACAGACGTTTCAAGTTGATCAGATAGTTAAAATGGTCATTCTAAACTGGTCATTGGTGCACCTTGAGTAAAGCCTGATAAATGAAGCATAATGCATGGCATCACGTATTTTTGGATAGATTTGATTACTTAGAGGCTTTGTCGTAGCTATTTTGGTCTTACATTTTGTTACACTATAAAAATTTGAGCTAGCTTAACGTAAAAATTTGATCATTCTATACTTATTATTGGTGCTCCTTGAGTAAAGGCTTATAAATGAAGCATAATGCATGTGATAACGCAGTTTGGGATAAATTGGATTATTTGGAGGCTTTGTTGTAACTCTTTCAGTCTGAAATGTTGTCACATATAGAAAATTAAGCTAGCTCAACGTGGGCGTTGGATTTGTGTCATTCTGAACTCTAAACAACGATTTCTGGACGACTTAATGCGGACATGTCAATGATCGACCAGTTGAAATGTTCATTATAAACTATTTGCTGGTGATCCTTGACTAAAGGCTTATAAATGAAGCATAATGCTTGACATCACGCAGTTGGGGATAGATTTGATTACTTGAAGGTTTTTTTCGTAGCTATTTTGGTCGTACGTTTTGTCACAATATAGAAAACTCAGCTAGCTTAATGTCGGTGTTGGATTCGTGTCATTCAGAACTCTAAATCAAAAGTTACAGACAATTGAGTGCGGACATGTCAAGTTAATCATCTAGTTAAAATGATCATTCTAAATTGGTCGTTGGTGGTCCTTGAGTAAAGACTGATAAATGAAGCATAATGCATGGCATCACACAGTTTTGGATAGATTTGATTACTTAGAAGCTTTTTTGTAGCTATTTTGGTCTTACGTTTTGTCACACTATAAAAATTTGAGCTAGCTTAACGTGGGCGTTGGACTCATGTCATTTTGAACTTTAAAGCAAAAGTTAAAGACAATTTAGTGCTGACATGTCAAGTGGTTCAGCTTGTTAAAATGATCATTTTAAGCTGATCATTGGTGCTCCTTTAGTAAAGACTGGTAAATGAACCATAATGCATGGCATCACGCAGTTTCGTATAGATTTCATTACTTAGAGGCTTTGTTGTAGCTATTTTGGGCTTACGTTTTGTCACATTATAGAAAATTGAGCTAGCTTAACATGGCCGTTGCATTTGTGTCATTCAAAACTCTAAATCAAAAGTTATAGACGATTTAGTGCAGACATGTCAGGTGATCGGCCTGTTAAAATGATCATTCTATACTTTTTATTGGTGCTCCTTGTGTAAGGGCTTATAAATGAACCATAATGCTTGAGATAACGCAGTTTTGGGTAAATTTGATTACTTGGAGGCTTTGTTGTAACTCTCTCAGTCTCAAATGTTGTCTCATATAGAAAATTGAGCTAGCTTAACGTGGACGTTGGATTCGTGTCATTCTGAACTCTAAATAAAGAGTTCTAGACGACTTAATGCAGACATGTCAAGTGATCGGCTAGTAAAAATGATCATTCTAAATTAATTATTGGTGATGCTTGACTAAAGACTTATAAATGAAGTATAATGCATGACATCAGGCAGTTTGTGATACATTGGCTTACTAGGAGGCTTTTTCGTACCTTTTTAAGTCTCAAATGAAGCCACAATATGGAAAATTGAGCTAGCTGAATGTAGGCGTTGGAATCATATCATTTTAAACTTTAAATCAAAAGTTAAAGACGATTTAGTACTGAAATTTCAAGTTGATCAGCTAGTTAAAATGGTCATTCTAAACTGGTCATTGGTGCACCTTGAGTAAAGCCTGATAAATGAAACATAATGCATGGTACCACGAAGCTTCAGATAGATTTGATTACTGAAAGGCTTTGTCATACCTATTTTGGTCTTATGTTTTGTCACACTATAAAAATTTGAGCTAGCTTAACGTGGGAGTTGAATTCGTGTCATTCAGAACTCTAAATCAAAAGTTAAAGACGATTTAGTGGGGACATATCAAGTTCTTCAGCTAGGAAAAATGATTATTCTAAACTGATCATTGGTGTTCCTTGAGTAAAGACTGATAAATGAAGCATAATACTTGGCGTCATACAGTTTGAGATACATTGGTTTACTTGGAGGCTTTGTCGTAGCTCTTTGAATCTCAAAAGTGGTCACAATATGGATAACTGAGCTAGCTTAACGTGGGCATTGGACTCATGTCATTTTGTGCTCTAAATCAAAAGTAAAAGACAATTTAGTGCCGAAATGTCAAGTTGATCAGCTAGTTAAAATGATCATTCTAAACTGATCATTGGTGTTCCTTGAGTAAAAGCTTATAAATGAAGCATAATGCATGGTATCATGCAGTTTGGGATACATTGGATTACTTTGAAGCTTTTTCGTAGCTCTTTCAGTCTCAAAGTTGTCACAATATAGAAAATTGAGTTAGCTTAGCATGGGCGTTGGATTCATCTCATTCTAAACTCTAAATCAAAAGTTACATATGATTTAGTGCGGACATGTCAAGTTGATCGGTTAGTTAAAAGTATCATTTTAAACTGATCATTGGTGCTCCTTGAATAAAGACTTAAAAATGAAGCATAATGCGGGGCATCATGCAGTTTGGGATACATTGGTTTACATAGAGGCTTTGTAGTAGCTCTTTAAGTCTAAAATGTTGTCACAATATAGTAAATTGAGCTAGCTTAACGTGGGAACTGGGCTCATGTCATTTTGAGCTCTAAATAAAAATTTAAAAATGATTTAGTGCAGACATATCAAGTTGATCAGCTAGTTAAAATGATCAGTATAAACTGATCATTGGTGCCCGTTGAGTAAAGGCTTATAAATGAAGGATAGTGTATGACATCAAACATTTTTGATAGATTCGATTTCTTGTAGGCTCTGGCGTAGCTATTTCGGTCTTAAATTTTGTCACAATATAGAAAGTTGAGCTAGGTTAATATGGGCATTAGTTTCGTTTCATTTTGAACTCAAAATGAAAACTTATAGACGATTTAGTGCCAACATTTCAAGTTGATTGGCCAGTTAAAACGATCAATCTAAATTGATCATTGGTGCTCCTTGAGTAAAGGATTATAAATGAAGCATAATGCATGGCATCATGCAGTTTGGGATACATTGGATTACTTAGAAGCTTTTTCGTAGCTCTTTCAGTATCAAAGTTGTCACAATATAGAAAATTGAGCTACCTTAATTGGGCATTGGAATCAGGTCATTTTGAGCTCTAAATCAAAAGCTAAAGACGATTTAGTGGGGACATGTCAAGTTGATCAGCTAGGAAAAATGATTATTCTAAACAGATCAGTGGTGCTCCTTGGGTAAAGGCTTATACATGAAGCATAATGCATGGCATCATGCAGTTTGGGATACATTGGTTTACTTGGAGGCTTTGTCATAGCTCTTTGGATCTCAAATATGGTCACAATATGGATAAATGAGCTAGCTTAACGTGGGCGTTGGACTCATGTCATTTTGAGCTATAAATCAAAAGTTAAAGACAATTTAGAAGGAAAATGTAAAGTTGATCAGCTAGGAAAAATGATTATTCTAACCTGATCATTGGTGCTCCTTGGGTAAAGGCTTATAAATGAAGCATAATGCATGGCGTCATGCAGTTTGGGATTGGTTTACTTGGAGGGTTTTTCGTAACTCTTTGAATCTGAAATGTGGTCACAAAATGGATAACTGAACTAGCTTAACGTGGGCATTGGACTCATGTCATTTTGAGCTCCCAATGAAAATTTAAAGACGATTTAGTGCAGACATTTCAAGTTAATCAGTTAGTTAAAATGATCATTCTAAACTGATCATCGGTGCTCCTTGAGTAAAGGCTTATAAATGAATCATAATGCATGGCATCACGTAGTTTGGGACACATATGATTACTTTGAAGCTTTTTCGTAGCTCTTTCAGTCTCAAAGTTGTAACATATAGAAAATTTAGCTAGCTTATCATGGGCGTTGGATTCGAGTCATTCTAAACTCTAAATCAAAAGTTATAGACGATTTAGTGCGGACATGTCAAGTTGATTGTCTAGTTAAAATGATCATTCTAAAGTGAACATTGGTGCTCCTTAATTAAAGACTTATTGATGAAGCATAGTGCATGGCATCACGTAGTTTGGGATACATTGGTTTATTTGGAGACTTTGTAGTAGCTATTTCAGTCTCAAATGTTCCCAATATAGAAAATTGAGCTAGCTTAACATGGACACTGGGCTAATGTCATTTTATGATCTAAATAAAAATTTAAAGATGATTTAGTGCAGACATGTCAAGTTGATCGGCTAGTTAAAATGATCAATCTAAACTGATCATTGGTGCCCCCTGAGTAAAGGCTTATAAAGAAGGATAGTGCATTACATCAAACATTTTGGATAGATTGGATTTCTTGGAGGCTCTGTCGTAGATATTTCGGTCTTAAATTTTGTCACAATATAGAAAATTGAGATATGTTAATATGGGCGTTAGATTCGTTTCATTTTGAACTCAAAATGAAAACTTATAGACAATTTAGTGCCGACATGTCAAGTTAATTGGCCAATTAAAATGATCAATCTAAATTGATCATTGGTGCTCCTTGAGTAAAGGCTTATAAATGAAGCGAAATGCATGGCATCATGCAGTTTGGGATACATTGGATTACTTAGAAGCTTTTTCGTTGCTCTTTCAGTATCAAACTTGTCACAATATAGAAAATTGAGCTACCTTAATTGGGCATTGGAATCAGGTCATTTTGAGCTCTAAATCAAAAGTTAAAGACTATTTAGTGGGGACATGTCAAGTTAATCAGCTAGGAAAAATGATTATTCTAAACTTATCAGTGGTGCTCCTTGCGTAAAGGCTTATACATGAAGCATAATGCATGGCGTTATGCAGTTTGGGATACATTGGTTTACTTGGAGGCTTTATCATAGCTCTTTGAATCTCTAATATGGTCACAATATGGATAAATGAGCTTGCTTAACGTGGCCGTTGGAGTCATGTCATTTTGAGGTCTAAATAATAATTTAAAAATGATTTAGTGCAGACATGTCAAGTTGATCAGCTAGTTCAAATGATGAGCCTAAACTGATCATTGGTGCCCCTTGAGTAAAAGCTTATAAATGAAGGATAGTGCATGACATCAAACATTTTGGATGGATTGGATTTCTTGGAGGTTTTGTCGTAGCTATTTCGGTCTTAAATTTTGTCACAATACTGAAAGTTGAGCTAGGTTAATATGGGTGTTAGATTCGTGTCATTTTGAACTCAAAATGAAAACTTATAAACGATTTAGTGTTGACATGTCAAGTTGATTTGCCAGTTAAAATGATAAATCTAAATTGATCATTGGGGCTCCTTGAGTAAAGGCTTATAAATGAAGCATAATGCATGCCATCATGCAGTTTGTGATACATTGGATTACTTAGAAGCTTTTTCGTAGCTCTTTCAGTATCAAAGTTGTCACAATATAGAAAATTGAACTACCTTAATTGGGCATTGGAATCAGGTCATTTTGAGCTCTAAATCAAAAGTTAAAGACGATTTAGTGTAGACATGTCAAGTTGATCAGCTAGGAAAAATGATTATTCTAAACTGATCATTGGTGCTCCATGGGTAAAGTCTTATAAATGAAAAATAATGCATGGCATCACGCTGTTTGGGATACATTGGTTTACTTGAAGGCTTTGTCGTAGCTCTTTGAATATCAAAAGTGGTCACAATATGGATAACTGAGCTAGCTTAACGTGGGCATTGGACTCATGTCATTTTGAGCTTTAAATCAAAAGTTACACATGATTTATTGCGGACATGTCAAGTTCATCAGCTAGTTAAAATGATTATTCTAAATTGATCATTGGTGCTCCTTGAGTAAAGTCTTATAAATGAAGAATAATGCATGAGATAACGCAGTTGGGGATACATTGGACTTCTTGGAGGCTTTATCGTAACTCTTTCTGTCTCAAATGTTGTCACAATATAGAAAATTGAGCTAGATTAATGTGGGTTTTGGATTCGTGTCATTCTGAACTCTAAATCAAAAGTTACAGACGATTTAGTGCGGACATGTCCGATGATCAGCTAGCTAAAATGAGCATTCTAAACTGATCATTGTTGCTGCTTGAGTAAAAGCTTGTAAAATAAGTATAATGCCTGGCATCGCGCAGTTTGGAACAGGCTTTGTAGTAGCTATTTCGGTTATAAATTCTATTACAATATAGAAAATTGAGCTATCTTAACGTGGGCATTGGATTCGTGCCATTATGACCTCTAAATCAAAAGTTACATACGATTTAGTGCGGACATGGCAAGTGATTGGCCAGTTCCAATGATCATTCTAAATTGATCATTGGTGCTCGTTGAGTAAAGACTTATAAATGAAGCATAATGCAAGGCATCACACACTTTAGGATAGATTGGATAACTTGGACGCTTTGTCATTTCTAATTCGGTCTTAAAATTTGTCACAATATAGAAATTGAGCTAGTTTAACGTGTGCGTTTGGATCTTGTCATTCTGAACTTTAAATCAAAAGTTACGGACGATTTAGTGCGGTCATGTCAAGTGATCGGACAATTAAAATTATCATTCTAAACTGATCATTGGGCTACTAGAGTAAATGCTTATGAATGAAGCATGATGCATGATATCACACTGTTTGGGATAGATTGGATTACTAAGAGGCTTTGTCGTAGCTCTTTCAATCTCAAATGTTGTCACAATATAAAAAATTGAGCTAGATTAACGTGGACGTTGGATTCGTGTCACTGTGAACTCTAAATCTAAAGTTATAGATTATTTAATGCTGACATGTCACGTGATCGGCCAGTTAAAATGATCATTCTAAACTTATTATTGGTGCTCCTTGAGTAAAGGCTTATAAATGAAGCATAATGCATGGCATCACTCAATTTTGGATACATTGGATTACTTGGAGGCTTTTCATAGCTCTTTCAGAATAAAATGTTTTCACAAAATGGAAAATTGAGCTAGCTTAACATGGGCATTGGACTCATGTCACTTTGAGCTCTAAATCAAAAGTAAAGGACGCTTTTGTGCAGACATGTCAAGTGGTTCAGATAGTTAAAATGATCATTCTAAACTGATCATTGGTTTCCCTTGAGTAAAGACTTACAAGTGAAGCATAATTTATGACATCACACAGTTTGGGATACATTGCATTTCTTTTAGGCTTTGTCCTAGCTATTTCGGTCTTAACTTTTGTCACAATATAGAAAATTGAGCTAACTTAACGTGGGTGTTGGATTTGTGTCATTTTGAACTCTAAAAAATGGTATGGTTGATTTAGTGCGGACATGTCAAGTTGATCGGCCAGTTAAAATGATCATTCTAAAATGATCATTGGTCCTCTATCAGTAAAAGCCTATAAATGAAGCATAATGCATGGCATCACATAATTTGGGGTGTATCGGATTACTTGGAGGCTTTGTCGTAACTATTTTGGTCTTAAAATTTATCACAATAAAGAAACTTGAGCTAGCTTAATGTTGGCATTGGATTCGTATCATTTGAACTCTAAATAAAAAGTTATAGACGACTTAGTGCGGACATGTCAAGTTGATTGGCTAGTTAAAATGATCATTCTAAACTGATCATTGGTGCTCCTTCTGTAAAGGCTTATAAATGAAGCATAATGCATTTCATCACGCAGTTGCAGATACATTGGATTACTTGGAGGCTTTGTAGTAGCTCTTTGTGTCTCAAATGTTGTCATAATAAGGAAAATTGAGCTAGATTAACGTGGGTGTTGGACTCATGTCATTTTGATCTATAAATCAAAAGTTAAAAACGATTTAGTCAGGACATGTCAAGTTGATCATCTAGTTAAAATGATCATTCTAAACTGACCATAAGTGCTCCTTGAGTAAAAGATATAAATGATGCATAATGCATGGCATCACGCAGTTTGAGATAGATTGGATTACTAAGAGGCTTAACCATAGCTATTTTGCTATTAAATTTTGTCACAATATGAAAAATTGAGCTAGCTTAACGTGGGCATTTGATTCGTGTCATTTTGAGCTCTAAATTAAAAGTTACTGATGATTTAGTGCGAACATGACAAGTGATCTGCTAGTTAAAATGATCATTCTAAACTGGTCATTCTAAACTGATCATTTTTGCTCCTTCATTAAAGGCTTATAAATGAAGCATAATGCATGGCATCACACAGTTTGGGATAGATTTGATTACTTTGAGGCTTTGTGGTAGCTATTTCAGTCTTTAATTTTGTTACAATATAGAAAATTGAGTTAGCTTAATGTGAGCGTTGGATTCGTGTCATCCTAAACTCTAATTCAAAAGTCATGGACAATTTAGTGCGGACATCTCAAGTGATCAGCCAGTTAAAATGATCATTCTAAACTGATTATTGGTGCTACTTGAGTAAAGGCTTATAAATGAAGCATAATGCATGGCATCACGCACTTTATGATACATTGGATAACTTGGAGTCTTTTTCATACCTCTTTCAATCTCAAATGTTGTCACAATATGTAAAATTGAGCTAGCTTAATATGGGCGGTGGACTCATGTCACTTTGAGCTGTAAATCAAAAATAAAAGACGATTTTGTGCGGACATGTCAAGTTGATCAACTAGTTAAAATGATCATTCTAAACTTATAATTGGTGCTCCTTGAGTAAAGGCTTATAAATGAGGCATAATGCATGACATCACGTAGTTTGGGATAGATTGTGATATGAGAATGGCCGACAGGGAACCACAACTTAAGGAGCAGCTTGAACCAGAGGAGGAAGAAGCCACTAAAGATGCTAAGGATCAGCTAGAACCTGCGGATATTGGAGATGAAAGCCTTCAAATCTTTAATGGCTCCATTACCCGATCCAAGCAAGCCAAACTTAAGACAACACTACAACACCTTCTCAACAACATTCAGGCCAGTTTAGTGTGTGCTAATCCAACCACATTGGTTGTGATTCAAGCCACCTAAACCTCACCAAGAGAGTTACTTTGGATTGTACTCTTTTTCCCTATTCTTAGTTTTGTCCCAATGGGTTTTCTAAGATAGGTTTTTAATGAGGCAAGTCCAAGGTACTTTACAACATCCTCTTGGTGAATCAATGTTTTGGTAGACTTTTGGGTGTCATTTTCAATTTCCTAGACTACTATAAGTACTCTCTTGTATCCATCTTTCTGAATCACCAAACATTTTAATAGCAAATCTCCTTCATAAACTTGTTTGATCATCCTCTTGAATAAGGAATTTTAGAACACTTTCTCATTCCTCTCAAGAGCCGAAAGTCTAAGGGATCTTCATCACCCTTGGAAGTTTAAAGTCGATTCACCCCTTGTCCAACGTGCCTGGCCTTTGTCATTAACACAGAGCAAGCAGATAGTCCAAGTACTTTCCACCATCCTTGAAAAGTATCATCCATTTCCCCGTGTTCTCGGATCCATCCACTTAAGAGCTCACACATCCGCAAGTTATACCACCGTTTCACCCATTCTGGAACTTCAATCAACTCACCCACTCTTTCACAACCGTTTGGATTTGATCAGGGGTGTGATGATCATCAGGATCACATCAGATTGGATTGATTGGAGGCCTTGTCGTAGCTGTTTTGGTCTTAACTTTTGTAACAACATAAAAAATTGAGCTAGCTTAACGCCATTGGATCCGTGTCATTTTGAACTCTAAATAAAAAGTTACGGATGATTTAGTGCGGACTTGTCAAGTTGATCGGCCAGTTAAATTGATCATTCTAAACTGATCAATGGCGCTCCTAGAGTAGAGGCTTATAAGCGAAGCATAATGCATGGCATCATGCAGTTCAGGATACATTTGATTAGTTGGAGGCTTTTTTGTAGCTCTTGCGGTCTTAAATATAGTTAGAATATGGAAAATTGAGCTAGCTTAACGTGGGCGTTGGACTCATGTCATTTTGAGCTCTAAATCAAAAGTTAAAGACGATTTAGTGTGGAAATGTCATGTTGATCAGCTAGTTAAAAAGATCATTTTAAACTTATCATTGGTGCCCATTGAGTAAAGGCTTATATATGAAGCACAATGCATGGCATCACGCATTTTGGGATATATTTGATTGCTTGGAGGCTTTTTCTTAGCCATTTCGGTATCAAATATTGTCATAATATAGAAAACTGAGCTAGATTAACGTGTCCGTTGGATTCGTGCCATTCTGAACTCTAAATCAAAATTTACGAACGATTTAGTGCGGATATGTCAAGTGATCGACCAGTTAAAACGTTCATTCTAAACTGATCATTGGTGCTCCTTGAATAAAGGCTTATAAATGAAGCATAATGCATGACATCACAAGGTTTGGTATAGAATGGATTACGTGGAGGCTTTGTCGTATTTATAGAATATCACAATATATAACATTTAGCTAGCTTAATGTGGGCATTTGATTCGTATCATTTTGTGGATGATTTAGTGCGGAAATGTCAAATGATCTGCTAGTTAAAATGATCATTCTAAATTCAAGCTATCTATAATAATATGAATGAGACCTCGATTCTTCTGTTTCTTTGATTATCATTGGTGCTCCTTGACTAAAATGCATGCCATCACATAGTTTGGGATAGATTTTACTTGGGGGCTATGTCGTGGCTATTTTGGTCTTCAATTTTGTTACAATATAGAAAATTGAGCTAGCTTAACGTGGGCATTGGATTAGTGCCATTCTGAACTGTAAATTAAAATTTAGAGACGATTTAGTGCAGACTTATCAAGTGACCGGCCAGTTAAAATGATCGTTCTAAACTGATTATTGGTGCATCTTGAGTAAAGGCTTATAAATGAAGCATAATGCATGGCATCACAAATTTTGGGATACATTGGATTACTTGGAGGATTTTTTGTAGCTCTTTGAGTCTCAAATGTTCTCACAATATTGAATATTGAGCTAGCTTAACGTGGACATTGGATTCATGTCATTTTTAACTCTAAATAAAGAGTTACACACGATTTAGTGCAGACTTGTCAAGTGATCGGTTAGTTAGAATGATCATTTTAAACTGACAATTGGTGCTCCTTGAGTAAAGGCTTATAAATGAAGCATAATGCATGGCATCACGCAGTTGTGATACATTGGATTACTTGGAGGCTTTGTCGTAGCTCTGTTAGACTCAAATGTTATCACAGTATCCAAAATTGAGCTAGATTAACGTGGGCGTTGGATTCGTGTAATTCAGAACAATAAATCAAAATTTATGGAAGATTTGTTGCGGACATGTCAAGTGATCGGCCAGTTAAAATTATAATTCTATACTGATCATTGGTGCTCCTTGAGTAAACGCTTATAAATGAAGCATAATACATCGCAATAAGCAGTTTGGGATACACTGGATTACTTGGATGCTTTGTCGTAGCTCTTTCAGTATTAAATGTTGTAACAATATACAAAATTGAACTAGGTTAACGTGCACGTTCGATTCGTGCCATTCTGAACTCAATATCAAAATTTACAGAAGATTTAGGGCGGACATGTCAAGTGAACGGGCAGTTAAAACGATCATTCTAAACTGATCTCTGGTGCTCCTTGAATAAAGGCTTATAAATGAAGCATAGTACATGACATCATGCTGATTGTGATATAATGGATTACTTGGAGGTTTTGTTGTATGTCTTTTGGTCTTAAATTTGTCACAATATAAAAAATTGAGCTAGCTTAATGTGGGCGTTGGATTCGTGTCATTTTGAGGTCTATATCAAAAGTTGTTGATAACTTTGTGCGATCATGTCAAGTGATCGGCTAGTTAAAATGATCATTCAAAACTGATCATTGGTGCTCCTTGAGGCTTATAAATGAAGCATAATGCATGAGATTGGATTTCTTGGAGGCTTTGTCATAGCTCTTTCGGTCTTAAATTTTATCACAATATAGAAAATTGATCTAGGTTAACGTGGGTGTTGGATGCGTGTCATTTTGAGCTCTAAATGAAAAGTTGCGGAATATTTAGATCAGACATGTCAATTGATCGGCTAGTTAAAATGAACATTCTTAACTGATCATTGGTGTTGCTTGAGTAAAGGGTTATAGATGAAGCATAATGCATGACATACCGCAGTTTGGGTTAGATTGGATTACTTGGAGGGTTTCTCGTAGCTATTTCGGTCTTAAATTTGATCACAATGTAGAAAATTGAGGAAGCTTCACATGGGCGTTGGATTCATATCATTCTGAACTATAAATAAAAAGTTACGGACAATTTAGTGCGGACATGTCACGTTGATCGGCCTGTTAAAACGATCATTCTAAACTAATCATTGGTGCTCCTTGAGTAATGGCTTACAAATGAGGCATAATGCATGACGTCACATAGTTTGGGATAGATTTGATTACTAGGAGGTAGCTATTTTGGTCTTAAATATTGTAACAATATAGAAAATTGAGCTAGCATATCGTGGACGTTGGATTCGTGTCATTCTGAACTCTAAATCAAAAGTTACGTACGATTTAGTGCGGACATCTCAAGTGATCGGCTAGTTAAACTGATCATTATAAACTTATTATTGGTGCTCCTTGAGTAAACGCATATAAATGAAGTAAATGCATGGCATCACGCAGTTTGGGATACATTGGATTACTTAGAGGCTTTTTCGTAGCTCTTTCAGTCTCAAATATGGTCACAATATGGCAAATTGATCTAGCTTAACGTGGGCGTGGGACTCATGTATGTCATTTTGATCATATTAAATTGATCATTGGTGCTGCTTCAGTAATGGCTTATAAATGAATCATAATGCATGACATCACGCAAGTTTGGGTTAGAATGGGTTACTTGGCGGCTTTGTGGTAACTCTTTCAATTGATCGGTTAGTTAAAATGATCATTCTAAATTTATAATTGTTGCTCCTTGTGTAAAGGCTTATAAATGAGGCATAATGCATGACATCACGTAGTTTGAGATAGATTTGATCACTTGGAGGCTTTGTCGAAGCTATTTCAGTCTTAAATTTTGTTACAATATAGAAAATTGAGGTAGCTTAACGTGGGTGTTGGAATCGTGTCATTTTGAGCTCTAAATGAAAAGTTACGGAAGATTTAGTTTGGACATGTCAAGTGATCGGCTTGTTGAAATGATAATTCTAAACAGATAATTGGTGCTCCTTGAGTAAAGGCTTATAGATGAATCATAATGCATAACATCACGCAGTTTGGGGTAGATTGGATTTCTTGGAGGTTTCCTCGTAACTATTTCGGTCTATAATTTTATCACAATATAGAAAATTGAGCTTGCTTGATGTGGGCATTGGATTCGTGTAATTTTGAGCTCTAAATCAAAAGTTACGGACAATTTAGTGCTAACATGTCAAGTGATCGGCTAGTTAAAATGATCATTCTAAACCTATCATTGTTGCTCCTTAAGTATAGGCTTCTAAATGAGGGATAATGCATGTCATCACGTAGTTTGGGATAGATTTGATTACAAGGAGGTAGCTATTTCGGTCTTAAATTTTGTAGCAATATAGAAAATTGAGTTAGCATATCGTTGGCGTTGGATTCGTGTCATTCTGAACTTTAAATCAAAAGTTACGGATGATTTAGTGTGGACATCTCACGTAATCCGCTAGTTAAACTGATCATTCTAAACTTATTAATTGTTCTACTTGAGTAAACGGTTATAAATGAAGCATAATGCATGACATCACGCAGTTTGGGATTCATTGGATTTCTTAGACGCCTTTTCGTAGCTCTTTCAGTCTCAAATGTGGTCACAATATGGAAAATTGAGCTAGTTTAACATGGGCACTGGGCTAATGTTATTTTGAGCTCTAAATAAAAATTTAAAGATGAATTAGTGCAGACATGTCAAGATGATCAGGTAGTTAAAATGATCAGTCTAAACTGATCATTGGTGCCCTTGAGTAAAAGCTTATAAATGAAGGATAGTGCATGACATCACACATTTTGGATAGATTGGATTTCTTGGAGGCTTTGTCGTAGTCATTTCGGTCTTAAATTTTGTCACAATATAGAAAGTCGAGCTTGGTTAATATGGGCATTAGATTCGTGTCATTTTGAACTATAAATCAAAAGTTACAGGCGATTTAGTGCGGACATGACAAGTTGATTGGCCTTCTAAATTGATCATTGCTGCTCCTTGAGTAAAAACTTATAAATGAATCATAATGCATGACATCACACAGTTTGGGATACATTGAATTACTTGGAGGCTTTTGCGTAGCTCTTTAAGTATCACATTTTGTCACAATATGGAAAATTGAGCTAGCTTAACTGGGTGTTGGAATCAGGTCATTTTGAGCTCTAATTCAAAAGTTAAATACGATACAATGGGGACATGTCAAGTTGATCAGATAGAAAAAAAGATTATTCTAAATTGATCATTGATGGTCCTTGTCTAAAGGCTTATACATGAAGCATAATGCATGGCGTCACGCAGTTTGGGATACATTGGTTTACTTGGAGGCTTTTTTGTAGCTCTTTCAATCTGAAATGTGATCCCAATCTTGATAACTGAGCTAGCTTAACGTCGGTCTTGGACTCATGTCATTTTGAGCTCTAAATCAAAAGTTAAAGACGACTGAGTGGGGACATGTCAAGTTGATCAGCTAGGAAAAACGATTATTCTAACCTAATCATTGGTGCTCCTTGAGTAAAAGCTTATAAATGAAGCATAACAAATGGCGTCATGCAGTTTGGGATTAGTTTAGTTGCAAGCTTTTTGTAGCTCTTTGAATCTCAAATGTGGTCACATCGTGGATAACTGAGCTAGCTTAACATGGGCGTTGGACTCATGTCTTTTTGAGCTCTAAATGAAAAGGTAAAGACGATTTAGTGCGGCCATGTCAAGTTGATCAGCTAATTAAAATGATCATTCTAAACTGATCATTGGTGCTCTTTGAGTAAAGGGTTATAAATTAAGCATAATGCATGGAATCATGCAGTTTGGGATATATTGGATTACTTGGAAGCTTTTTGGTAGCTCTTTCAGTCACAAAGTTGTCACAATATAGAAAATTGAGCTAGCATAGCATGGGGGTTGGATTCGTGTCATTCTAAACTCTAAATCAAAAGTTACAGACAATTTTGTGCAGACATTTCAAGTTGATCAGCTAGTTAAAATGATCATTCTAAACTGATCATTGGTGCTCCTTGAGTAAAGACTTATAAATGAAGTATAATGCATGGCATCACGCAGTTTGGAATATATTGGTTTACTTGGAGGCTTTTTCGTAGCTATTTCAGTCTCAAATGTTGTCACAATATGGAAAATTGAGCTAGCTTAACATTGACACTAGGCTCATGTCATTTTGGGCTCTAGATAAAATTTTAAAGATGATTTAGTCCACACATGTCAAGTTGATTAGCTAGTTAAAATTATCAGTCTAAACTGAGTATTGGTGTCCCTTGAGTAAAGGCTTATAAATGAAGGATAGTGCATGACATCACACATTTTGGATAGATTGGATTTCTTGGAGGCTTTTTCGTAGCTATTTTGGTCTTGAATTTTGTCACAATATAGAAAGTTGAGCTAGGTAAATATCGGCGTTAGATTCGTGTCACGATTTAGTGAGGATATGTCTAGTTGATTGGCCAGTTAAAATGATCAATCTAAATTGATCATTGGTGCTCCTTGAGCAAAGGCTTATAAATAAACATAATGCATGGCATAGTGCAGTTTGGGATACATTGGATTACTTGGAAGCTTTTTTGTAGCTCATGCAGTCTCAAAGTTATCACAATATAGAAAATTGAGGTAGATTAGCGTGTGTGTTGGATTCGTGTCATTCTAAAATCTAAATCAAAAGTTACAGACGATTTAGTGCGAACATTTCAAGTTGACCAGCTAGGAAAACTGATTATTCTAAACTGACATTGGTGCTCCTTGGGTAAATGTTTATAAATGAAACATAATGCATGGCATCATGCAGTTTGGGATGAATTTGTTTACTTAGAGGCTTTGTCATAGCTCTTTCAATCTCCAATTTGGTCACATTATGGATAACTGAGCTAGCTTAACGTGTGCGTTGGACTCATGCCATTTTGAGCTCTAAATCAAAAGTTAAAGATGATTTAGTGCGGACATGTCAAGTTAATCAGCTTGTTAAATTGATCATTCTAAATAGATCATTGGTGCTCCTTGAGGAAAGGCTGAAAAATGAAGCATAATGGATGTCATCACGCTGTTACGGATAGATTTGATTACTTGGAGGCTTTTTTGTAGGTATTTCGGCATTAAATTTTGTCACAGTATAAAATATTCAGCTAGTTTAACGTGGGTGTTGGATTCGTGTCATTCTGAACTCTAATCAAAAGTTAAGGACAATTCGATGCGGACATAGCAAGTGATCGGCTAGTTAAAATGATCATTCTAAACTGATCATTGTTGCTCCTTAAGTAAAGGCTTATAAATGAAGCATAATGCATGGCATCAAACAGTTTGGGGTATTTTGTTACTTTGAGGCTTTGTCATAGCTATTTCGGTCTTAAATTTTGTTACAATATAGAAAATTGAGCTAGTTTAACGTGAGCGTTAGACTCGTGTCATTCTGAACTCTAAATAAAAAGTTAAAAATGATTTAGTGCTGATATCTCAAGTGATCGGCCAAATAAAATTATCATTCTAATCAGATTATTGGTGCGTCTTGAGTAAAGGCTTATAAATGAAGAATAATGCATTTCATCACGCTGTTTTGGATACATTGGATTACTTGGAGGCTTTTTCGTTGCTCTTTCAGTCACAAATGTTGTCACAATATGGAAAATTGAACTAGCTTAACATGGGCGTTGGACTCATGTCATTTTCAGCTGTAAATCAAAAGTTTCGGACGATTAAGTGCGGACATGTCAAGTTGATCATCTAGTTAAAATGATCATTCTAAATTGATCATTGGTGCCCCTTGAGTAAAAGCTTATAAATGAAGCACAATGCATGGCATCACGTATTTTGGACTACTTGGAGGCTTTGTTGTAAGTATTCTGGTCTTGAATTTTATCACAATATAGAAAATTTAGATAGGTTAACATGGTTGTTGGATTCGTGTCATTCTGAACTCTAAATCAAAAGTTACGGACGATTTAGTGCGGACATGTCAGGTGATCGGCTAGCTAAAATGAGCATTCTAAACTGATCATTGTTGCAGCTTGAGTAAAGACTTGTAAAAGAAGCATAATGCATTGTATCGCACAGTTTGGGATAGGCTTTGTCGTAGCTATTTCAGTCTTAAATTTTGTTACATATAGAAAATTGAGCTACCTTAACGTGGTCATTGGATTCGTGCCATTATGAACTCTAAATCAAAAGTTACGGATGATTTAGTGCGGACATGTCAAGTGATTGGCCAGTTAAAATGATCATTATAAATTGATCATTGGTGCTCGTTGACTAAAGGCTTATAAATAAAGCATAATGCATGGCATCACGGACTTCAGGATAGATTGGATTACATGGAGTCTTTACCATTTCAATTTCGGTCTTAAAATTTGTCGCAATATAAAAATTGAGCTAGCTTAACGTGGGCGTTGAAATCTTGTCATTCAGAACTCTAAATCAAAAGTTATGGACGATTTATTGTGGTCATGTCAAGTGATCAGCCAATTAAAATTATCGTTCTTAACTTATTATTGGTTCTCCTTGAGTTAAGGCTTATAAATGAAGCATAATGCATGGCATCACTCAGTTTTGGAAACATTGGATTACTTTGACGCTTTTTTTCGTAGCTCTTTCTTTCTAAAATGTTTCCACAATATGGAAAATTGAGCTAGCTTAACATGGCCGTTGGACTCATATCACTTTGAGCTCTAAATCAAAAGTAAAGGACGCTTTTGTCCGGACATGTCAAGTGGTTCAGCTAGTTAAAATGCTCATTCTAAACTGATCATTGGTTCTCCTTGAGTAAAGCATTACAAGTGAAGCATAATGCATGACATCACACAGTTTGGGATACATTGCATTTCTTGGAGGCTTTGTCCTATCTGTTTCAGTCTTAACATTTGTCACAATATAGAAAATTGAGCTAACTTAACGTGGTGTTGGATTTGTGTCATTTTGAACTCTAAAACAAAGTTACGGACGATTTAGTGCGGACATGTCAAGTTGATCGGCCAGTTAAAATGATCATACCAAACTGATCATTGGTCCTCTGTGAGTACAACCTTATAAATGAAGCATAATGCATGTCATCACACAATTTAAGATATATCGAATTGCTTGGAGTCTTAGTCGTAGCTATTTCTGTCTTAAAATTTATCACAATAGGGAAAATTGGGAAAGCTTAATGTGGGCATTGGATTCGTATCATTTTGAACTCTAAATAAAAAGTTACAGACGACTTAGTGTGGACATGTAAAGTTGATCGTCTAGTTAAAATGATCATTCTAAACTGATCATTAGTGTTGCTTCGGTAAAGGCTTATAAATGAAGCATAATGCATTTCATCACGCCATTTCGGATACATTAGATTACTTGGAGGCTTTGTAGTAGCGCTTTCTATCTCAAATGCTCTCACAATATGGAAAATTGAGCTACCTTAACATGGGCGTTGGACTCATGTCATTTTGAGCTCTAATCAAATGTTAAAAACGATTTAGTTAGGACATGTAAGTGGATCGGCTAGTTAAAATGATGATTCTAAACTGATCATAAGTGCTCCTAGTGTAAAGGATATAAATGAAGCATAATACATGACATCATGCAGTTTGGCATAGATTGGATTACTTGGAGGCTTAACCATAGCTATTTTACATTTATCTTTTGTCGCAATATAGAAAATTGAGCTAGCTTAAACGTGGGTGTTGGATTTTTGTCATGTTGAACTCTGAATAAAAGTTATGGACGATTTAATGCGGAGATGTCAGGTTGATCGGCCAGTTAAGATGATCATTTTAAATTGATCACTGGTGCTCCTTGAGTAAAGGCTTATAAGTGAAGCATAACGTATGACATCACACCGTTTGGGATACATTGGATTACTTGGCGGCTTTGTAGTCGCTCTTTCAGTTTCAAATGTTGTCACAATATAGAAAATTGAGCTAGCTTAACCTGGGCGTTTGATTCAAGTTTTTTGAATTGTAAATGAAAAGTTACGGTCGATTTAGTGCGGACATGTCAAGTTGATCGGACAGTTGAAATGATCATTCTAAACTGATCATTGGTGCTCCTTGAGTAAAAAATTATAAATGAAACATAATGCATGGCATCACGCAATTTGGGATACATTGGATTATTTAGAGGGTTTGTAGTAGCTCTTTCAGTCTTAAAATTTATCATAAATATAGTAAATTGAGCTAGCTTAACGTGGGCGTTGGATTCCTATCTTTTTGAATTCTAAATGAAAAGTTACGGTGGATTCAGTGTGGACATGTCAAGTTGATCGGCCAGTTAAAATGATCATTCTAAACTGATCATTGGTGCTCCTTGAGTAAAAGCTTGTAAATGAAGCATA
>JAENJI010000012.1:15007138-15118906 GCA_018901935.1 Pugionium cornutum | reverse complement strand
TACTGGCCGGAATGCCTTCACGACCGGCCAAGTTGATCCCGGAGTCGACGGCATCACCAAGGGGACCAACGGTGTCATCCACGTCGCCACCAAGTGTGCGGAAGCTTGGGCCTCTCTGCCGGCAATGCTGGTTGGTCTGGCCTATTGGTCGAGGGTCCGGTGGTACTGCTTGGGCCGGATGGCCCGGCTGTCTCGGGCAAGCTTCCTGGTCGGCCAGTCTGATCTCCTGGCTGGACATACGACCTGATTTCCTCATCATCCCCTCCCTCTTCAGTAGGTTTTGACCTCAAAACTGGTTCATCTGCATGGAAAGAGGCTTAGTCAGTTACGTTGAACATGTTGGACACATTAAACTCACCTGGGAGCTCGATCCGGTAGGCGTTGTTGTTGATCCTCTCCAGCACTCTGAATGGTTCATCTCCTCTTGGTGCTAGCTTGGAACTCCTTAGGTTGGGGAACCTCTCCTGCCGTAGGTGTAGCCACACCAATCGCCTGGTTGAAAGATCACCTCCTTTCTTCCCTTGTTAGCATGAGTCACGTACTGTCCGGTCCTCTTCTCCAAGTTCTCTGCTACCTTCTGGTGTAACCTCCTTATGAACTCTGCTTTGGATGCTCCGTTGAGGTTGGTCATCTCAGCTGGTGGCAGTGGTGTTTGCTCCAATGGGGTGAGAGGGTTGAAACCGTATACCACTTCAAATGGTGTCTTCTTGGTTGCTGAGTGCACGGCTCGGTTGTAGGCGAACTCAATGAATGGCAGGCACTCCACCCAAGTCTTTAGGTTCTTCCCTAGTGTTGTTCTGAGAAGAGTTGATAGTCCTGTTGACAACTTCAGTTTGGCCATCGGTTTGAGGATGGCAAGTGGTTGAGAAGAGTAGCTTCGTGCCTAGCTTTCTCCAAAGGGTCCTCCAGAAATGGCTGAGGAACTTGGTGTCCCTATCTGATACGATGGTCCTTGGCACTCCATGAAGCCGTACTATCTCCCTGAAGAACAGCTCAGCTGTTTGCGTGGCATCATTGACATTGGCACACGGAATGAAGTGTGCCATCTTGGAGAATCTGTCCACCACTACAAAGATTGCATCTTTGTGGTTGATCTTGGGCAGACCTAGAACAAAGTCCATTGAGATGTCCACCCATGGATGTGTAGGTATGGGCAGTGGGAGGTACAACCCGTGAGGTTGCACTCGGGACTTTGCCTTCTTGCAAGTGATGCATCTTGCACAATGAGCTTCTACTATCCTCTTGATGTGTGGGCAGTAGAAGTGCTCCTTGACCACTGCTAGTGTCTTGTCGACACCAAAGTGGCCCATGAGTCCTCCTCCATGAGCTTCTCGGATGATAAGCTCCCTTAGTGATCCTTGTGGTATGCACAGCCTTCTTTCTCGGAACAAGAATCCCTCATGGATGTAGAATTTGCCATGACTCCTGTGCTACACTCCTTGTAGCTCTCAGCAAGGTCAGGATCATCCTTGTATAGATCCTTGATGTGCTCGAATCCTAGGACCTTTGCCTCCATGGTTGATATCAAGGCAAACCTCCTTGATAGTGCATCGGCTACCACATTGTCTTTGCCCTTCTTGTACTTGATGATGTACGGAAGGTCTCTATGAACTCCATCCACCTGGCATGTCTCCTCTTGAGATTGGTTTGCCCTCTGAGGTGTTTGAGAGTCTCGTGATCAGTGTGGATCACAAACTCCTTGGACAGCAAGTAATGCTGCCAAGTCTCCAATGCTCGGACAAGGGCATAGAGCTCCTTGTCATAAGTGGGGTAGTTCAGTGAGGCACCACCTAGCTTCTCACTGAAGTATGCCACTGGTCTCCCTCCTTGGGTTAGCACTGCTCCTATGCCTATTCCAGAGGCATCACACTCCACTTCAAACGTCTTGTTGAAGTCGGGAAGGACTAGCACTGGTGCGTGTGTAAGGCTGTCCTTCAAGGCCTGGAATGCCTTCTCCTGAGCTTCTCCCCAGCTGAATCCCACGTTCTTCTTCACTACTGCCGTCAATGGTGAGGCAATACTGCTGAAGTTGGGCACGAATCTCCTATAGAAGCTGGCCAATCCGTGGAAGCTCCTTACTTGGCTGATGTTGCCTGGTGTTGGCCATTCTTGTATGGCTCGAATCTTTTCCTCATCCACCTGTAGGCCCTGTGAACTTACAACAAAACCTAAAGAGACAAGCTTATCAGTACAAAAGGTGAACTTCTTGAGATTGGCATAAAGCTCTTCTTGTCGAAGGGTTTTAAGTACCATCTCAAGATGTGTGAGGTGTTCCCGTAGGCACTTACTATAAACTAGTATATCATCAAAGTAAACTACCACAAACTTACTGATGTACGCCCTAAGAACTTGGTTCATAAGGCGCATGAAGGTGCTTGGGGCATTAGTCAAGCCAAATGGCATGACTGTCCACTCGTATAGCCCTTGCTTTGTCTTGAAAGCAGTCTTCCATTCATTACCTTCCTTCATCCTGACCTGGTGGTATCCACTCTTGAGGTCTATCTTGGAGAAGACCGTGGCTCCACTCAGCTCATCTAGCATGTCATCCAGTCGTGGTATTGGATGCCGGTACTTGACTGTGATGTTGTTGATTGCTCGGCAGTCCACGCACATGCGCCAAGTCCCATCCTTCTTGGGCACTAGTAGCACTGGTACGACACATGGACTGAGGCTCTCTCGAACATATCATTTCTCTAGGAGCTCCTTGACTTGCTTCTCAAGCTCCTTGGACTCCTTTGGACTCATCCGGTAGGCTGGCCGGTTGGGCAGGGCTGCTCTGGGCACTAGATCAATCTGGTGTTCTATGCCACGTAAAGGAGGCAAGCCTGCTGGTATCTCCTCTGGAAATACATCCTGGAATTTGTTGAGGAGTGTTGCTACTTCATGAGGTAGCTCTACCTGTCCCTGTTCTATACTCAACACTTCCTTGAAAACCATTAGTAACATTAAGTCCTTGAGGCTAAAGCTCTCCGGACATGACTAGGTTGAATAAGAAAGTTAGACTTGACAAGTTTCTTTTCCTTACTCATTTGGAGTTGTAGCTCATGTACTTGGGCAGGTGTAAGAGGAGCTAGGCTGACCTTTCTCTTGTCATGCACGAAGGTGTAGAGATTGGTTCGGCCATCATGCCTGGTCTCTTGGTCAAACTGCCATGGTCTTCCTAGTAGAAGATGGCCAGCTTGCATGGGCACCACGTCGCACACGACTTGGTCTTGGTAGTTGCCCACACTGAATGGCACAGTGACTTGTTCATGGATTTTGAGCTCCACTATGTCATCGAGCCATCTCAGTCTATATGGTCGAGGATGCTTTGTCTTCTCTAGACCTAGCTTATCAACCATATATGCACTAGCAACGTTAGTGCAAGAACCACCATCTATGATGAGGTTACATACCTTGCCCTTGATGGTGCAACGGCTGTGGAAGATGTTCTCCCTTTGGATGGTCTCTGAAGGATCCACCATTGCACTGAGGATACGTCTAGTGACCAGCACTTCCCCCACATCAGGGTACTCAATGTCACCATACTCTCCTTCTGGTTCATAGTCCTCTTCATCTTGGGACTCATACTCTCCTGCCTCCGTAATCAGCATAACTCGGTTGTTTGGGTACTCCCTTGAGATGTGTCCACGTCCCCTGCACTTGAAACAAGTTATGTCACGTGATCTTTGAGGGTTAGAAGACTTACCAGGCTCTCTGTGGTCATGGGTGGGTTCAGGAGGCTTGCTCTTGAACCTTGACTCGATCTCTATGCTCTTGCCTTTGTCTATGGTCTTGGGCATGTTGCTTGGTGCCCAAGGTGTCTTAGGCTTGCTGCGGATGTCTTGGCTCTTACGTTTGATGTGCTGTTCAGCTTGCACAGATAGGTGGAACAAGTCCTTGAAGTCGTTGTAGATTTGCCTTTCCACCTTGCAGCTGATCCTTTCTTGGAGTCCATCCAAGAATTGTGCCATCAATGCTTCTTCATCATCATTGAGCTCCAATCTGTTCCTTAACCTCTCGAACTCTTCATAGTACTCCTCTACTGATCTGGTACCCTGCTTAAGAGTACGAAAACGTCGTTGCAAATCCCTATGAAAGTAAGGTGGAACATACCTTTGTCGCATGAGGTCTTTCATGTCGACCCATGAGTCTACGGGTCTCATTCTCTTCCTCCTTCTGTCAGATACCTCACGATCCCACCAGATGAGGGCATTGTCCGTGAGTTGTGCTACTGCCATTGAGACTCTCCTAGGTCCTGGTTGGTTGTAGTGATCAAAGATATGATCCATTCGCTTCTCCCAATCTAGGTAAGCCTCGGGGTCTACTTTTCCTGCAAAAGTTGGAGGAGTTAGTTTAACATCAGGATGAATTACCCGGTTATAGGTGTGTTCATCTCCATCCTCATGACGTCTAGGAGGCATTCTTGGTCTCTGGTGAAGACCATATGGCTCAAAGCCATCATCTTCTGCCTCTGGTTGCCGTGGAGGTCCTCTCGGCCTATGGTGATAGTTATGAGGTTGCGTGTCCTCATCTCCATCTGGCTGGGGTTCCTCCTGTTCGTGCCGTGTCCTAAGGTACTCAGGACCCTCAGGACGATCTGGCTCAGCTCTCACGTGCCTTATGGCCTGGAATCTTACTGGTCTCTCCACGCTCCAACCTCTCGCCTATGGATGCGAGTTGTGTTTGGAGTGTGGTGAACATGGCCATCATGGCTTCAGCTGCTCTATTCTCTTCTCCCATGTGTGCTACAAAGAAAGAAGACAATTAGGTGCTCCTAAATTATTAGGAGAGTTTTCTTTTATATGGGTTTGAAAAAATGCAAAAGGAAAATTCTAAAGAAATTTGAAAAAAAGACAACTTGTGCTAGCTGTCCAATTCGAATTCTTTTAGTATCTTTTCTATTTTCTTTTTTTTTTTTTTTTTAATTTAACTTAAAATAAAAATATGAATTAAACAAAAGGAAAACGTGATGCAATGCAAAAGTGAATCTAAACCCTAGTGATACACGGAGGCTAGATGCACTCGGTTTGGAGTTTGAGGTTATTTTTTGATTTTTCTTGAATGCGACTTAAACTAATGCAAGAACACAAAACAAAACAAGCAAAAGGATAGAAACAACCTGGTTTAGGAGCTTTAAGCTCTGATACCAAAATGATACAAGCCTTGATTCAAGGATGTATGCGTGGGCTGTTTGTAGAAGATTAGGTGAGAAACTCAACCTTAGGCTTCTGGATAGGGGTTTTCTGGTTGGTAAACGATGGAAGGGTGAAGTGAACCACACGAGGGTGATGAACCTCGTGATAAATCACAAACTTAGAGCTAGGAGGGCTGGTCTCAACTAGGTTCTAAGCGCACTCTCTTGAGAGAAAACTTGTAAAAAGTTCTACTTTATTAATAATCAAAAGGTTGTCGAACTACAATGCTGGAAGGAGCCTTATTAATATGCTCGACAGCTTGACCTTCTAGGGTCGACTCAAATAAAAAAAGGGAAAACTTACAAAAGTGCACAAAGGAAAAGATACAAAAATGCATAACCGAAAAAGGACCTATTCCTAAAATGTTCTTGACTCAAAAATGTAAAGCATCTAGATCCTACCCTGCAAAACAGAAAGAGGCATATATTCGAATTGAAACTTACCTTAACTTACCTCACGGCCAAGAAATGGAAGGTGGCCGTCCTTGTGGCATGCACGCGCCTTGCTCCTAGTCTTGACTTGGAGTAGGGTTAAAAATCTTTGGGCCCTGACCTCTCTTGCCACTAAAGCCCAAGTCTCTAATGTTCCTTGTGTTGTTGAGAAGCCTTTGGACTCTACTTTGCTCTTCTGGCCCATTGTCCTTAGCTGATCTTCCTCTAGGAGATTGTCGACCCATAAGCTGAATTTGTGGAAGAGTGCCCTTGATCTGCTTCTTGTCATTGCTCCTGGAGGTACCACTGGTGTAGATACTTCCTCTAAGTGCATGTCCTGGAGCTGGTAGCTCATTTGGTCCGAGTCCTCTTGTGTAGAAGTGGAAGTGCGTGTACTCTGGATGGCTGTACCGGCTGGGTTGTGCGCGGTACTGGCCGGAATGACTTCAGGACCAGCCAAGTTGATCCCGGAGTCGGCGGTGTCATCAGGGGGACCGGCGGTGTCATCAGGGGGACCGGCGGTGTCATTCACGTCCCCACCAAGTGTGCCGGAAGCTTGGGCCTCTCCGCCGGCGATGTTAACCGGTCTGGTCCTATAGGTCGAGGGTCCGGCGGTACTGTCTGGTCAGGCAGGCGCGCCAGATGGTCCTGCTGTCTCGGGCAAGCTTCCTTGTCGGCCAGTCTGGTCACCTGGCTGGATGTACGACCTGATGTCCTCATCACCAAGTCTTTAGGTTCTCCCTAGTGTAGTTCTGAGAAGAGTTGATAGTGTCCTGTTGACAACTTCAGTTTGGCCATCGGTTTGAGGATGGCAGGTGGTAGAGAAGAGTAGCTTCGTGCCTAGCTTTCTCCAAAGGGTCCTCCAGAAATGGCTGAGGAACTTGGTGTCCCTGTCTGATACGATGGTCCTTGGCACTACATGAAGCCGTACTATCTCCCTGAAGAACAGCTCAACTGTTTGTGTGGCATCATTGACATTGGCACATGGAATGAAGTGTGCCATCTTGGAGAATCTGTCCACCACTACAATAATTGCATCTTTGTGGTTGATCTTGGGCAGACCTAGAACAAAGTCCATTGAGATGTCCACCCATGGATGTGTGGGTATGGGCAGTGGGAGATACAACTCGTGAGGTTGCACTCGGGACTTTGCCTTCTTGCAAGTGATGCATCTTGCACAATGAGCTTCTACTGTCCTCTTGATGTGTGGCCAGTAGAAGTGCTCCTTGACCACTGCTAGAGTCTTGTCGACACCAAAGTGGCCCATGAGTCCTCCTCCATGAGCTTCTCGGATGATAAGTTCCCTTAATGATCCTTGTGGTATGCACAGCCTTCTTTCTCGGAACAAGAATCCCTCATGGATGTAGAACTTGCCATGACTCCCTGTGCCACACTCCTTGTAGCTCTGAGCAAAGTCAGGATCATCCTTGTATAGGTCTTTGATGTGCTCGAATCCTAGGACATTTGCCTCCATGGTTGATATCAAGGCAAACCTCCTTGATAGTGCATCGGCTACCACATTGTCTTTGCCCTTCTTGTACTTGATGACGTACGAGAAGGTCTCTATGAACTCCATCAACCTGGCATGTCTCCTCTTGAGATTGGTTTGCCCTCTGAGGTGTTTGAGAGTCTCATGATCAGTGTGGATCACAAACTCCTTGGACAGCAAGTAATGCTGCCAAGTCTCCAATGCTCGGACAAGGGCATAAAGCTCCTTGTCATAAGTGGGGTAGTTCAATGAGGCACCACCTAGCTTCTCACTGAAGTATGCCACTGGTCTCCCTCCTTGGGTTAGCACTACTCTCCTATGCCTATTCCAGAGGCATCACACTCCACTTCAAACGTCTTGTTGAAGTCGGGCAGGACTAGCACTGGTGCATGTGTAAGGCTGTCCTTCAAGGCCTGGAATGCCTTCTCCTGAGCTTCTCCCCAGCTGAATCCCACGTTCTTCTTCACTACTGCCGTCAATGGTGAGGCAATACTGCTGAAGTTGGGCACGAATCTCCTATAGAAGCTGGCCAATCCGTGGAAGCTCCTTACTTGGCTGATGTTGCCTGGTGTTGGCCATTCTTGTATGGCTCGAATCTTTTCCTCATCCACCTGTAGGCCCTGTGAACTTACAACAAAACCTAAAGAGACAAGCTTATCAGTACAAAAGGTGAACTTCTTGAGATTGGCATAAAGCTCTTCTTGTCGAAGGGTTTTAAGTACCATCTCAAGATGTGTGAGGTGTTCCCGTAGGCACTTACTATAAACTAGTATATCATCAAAGTAAACTACCACAAACTTACTGATGTACGCCCTAAGAACTTGGTTCATAAGGCGCATGAAGGTACTTGGGGCATTAGTCAGGCCGAATGGCATGACTGTCCACTCGTAGAGCCCTTGCTTTGTTTTGAAAGCAGTCTTCCACTCATCACCTTCCTTCATTCTTACCTGGTGGTATCCATTTTTGAGGTCTATCTTGGAGAAGATCGTGGCTCCACTCAGCTCATCTAGCATGTCATCCAGTCGTGGTATTGGATGCCGGTACTTGACTGTGATGTTGTTGATTGCTCGGCAGTCCACGCACATGCGCCAAGTCCCATCCTTCTTGGGCACTAGTAGCACTGGTACGACACATGGACTGAGGCTCTCTCGAACATATCATTTCTCTAGGAGCTCCTTGACTTGCTTCTCAAGCTCCTTGGACTCCTTTGGACTCATCCGGTAGGCTGGCCGGTTGGGCAGGGCTGCTCTGGGCACTAGATCAATCTGGTGTTCTATGCCACGTAAAGGAGGCAAGCCTGCTGGTATCTCCTCTGGAAATACATCCTGGAACTTGTTGAGGAGAGTTGCTACTTCAGGAGGTAGCTCTACCTGTCCCTGTTCTATACTCAAAACTTCTTTGAAGATCATTAGTAACATTAAATCCTTCGAGCCTAAAGCTCTCCGGACATGGCTTGGTTTAATAAGAAAATTAGACTTGATAAGTTTCTTTTCCTTACTCATTTGGAGTTGTAGCTCGTGTACCTGGGCAGGTGTAAGAGGAGCTAGGCTGACCTTTCTCTTGTCATGCACGAAGGTGTAGAGATTGGTTCGGCCATCATGCCTGGTCTCTTGGTCAAACTGCCATGGTCTTCCTAGTAGAAGATGGCCAGCTTGCATGGGCACCACGTCGCACACGACTTGGTCTTGGTAGTTGCCCACACTGAATGGCACAGTGACTTGTTCATGGATTTTGAGCTCCACTATGTCATCGAGCCATCTCAGTCTATATGGTCGAGGATGCTTTGTCTTCTCTAGACCTAGCTTATCAACCATATATGCACTAGCAACGTTAGTGCAAGAACCACCATCTATGATGAGGTTACATACCTTGCCCTTGATGGTGCAACGGCTGTGGAAGATGTTCTCCTTTTGGATGGTCTCTGAAGGATCCACCATTGCACTGAGGATACGTCTAGTGACCAGCACTTCCCCCACATCAGGGTACTCAATGTCACCATACTCTCCTTCTGGTTCATAGTCCTCTTCATCTTGGGACTCATACTCTCCTGCCTCCGTAATCAGCATAACTCGGTTGTTTGGGTACTCCCTTGAGATGTGTCCACGTCCCCTGCACTTGAAACAAGTTATGTCACGTGATCTTTGAGGGTTAGAAGACTTACCAGGCTCTCTGTGGTCATGGGTGGGTTCAGGAGGCTTGCTCTTGAACCTTGACTCGATCTCTATGCTCTTGCCTTTGTCTATGGTCTTGGGCATGTTGCTTGGTGCCCAAGGTGTCTTAGGCTTGCTGCGGATGTCTTGGCTCTTACGTTTGATGTGCTGTTCAGCTTGCACAGATAGGTGGAACAAGTCCTTGAAGTCGTTGTAGATTTGCCTTTCCACCTTGCAGCTGATCCTTTCTTGGAGTCCATCCAAGAATTGTGCCATCAATGCTTCTTCATCATCATTGAGCTCCAATCTGTTCCTTAGCTTCTCGAACTCTTCATAGTACTCCTCTACTGATCTGGTACCCTGCTTAAGAGTACGAAAACGTCGTTGCAAATCCCTATGAAAGTAAGGTGGAACATACCTTTGTCGCATGAGGTCTTTCATGTCGACCCATGAGTCTACGGGTCTCATTCTCTTCCTCCTTCTGTCAGATACCTCACGATCCCACCAGATGAGGGCATTGTCCGTGAGTTGTGCTGCTGCCATTGAGACTCTCCTAGGTCCTGGTTGGTTGTAATGATCAAAGATATGATCCATTCTTCTTTCCCAATCTAGGTAAGCCTCGGGGTCTACTTTTCCTGTAAAACTAGGAGGAGTTAGCTTAACATCAGGATGATTTACCCGGTTGTAGGTGTGTTCATCTCCATCTTCATGATGACTAGGAGGCATTCTTGGTCTCTGGTGAAGACCATATTGCTCAAAGCCATCATCTTCTGCCTCTGGTTGCCGTGGAGGTCCTCTCGGCCTATGGTGATAGTTATGAGGATGTGTGTCCTCATCTCCATCTGGCTGGGGTTCCTCCTGTTCGTGCCGTGTCCTAAGGTGCTCAGGACCCTCAGGACGGTCTTTCTCAGTTCTCACGTGCCTTATGGCCTGGAATCTCACTGGTCTTTCCACGCGCTCCAACCTCTCGCCTATGGATGCGAGTTGTGTTTGGAGTGTGGTGAACATGGCCATCATGGCTTTGGTTGCTTCTCTATTTTCTTCTGCTATTGTGTGCTACAAAGAAAGAAGACAAGTTAGGATGTTCCTAAATTATTAGGAGGGTTTCTTTTTATAAGGATTCGAAAATTTGAAAAAAAGGAAGAAAATCTGAGAATTAGAAATACAAAAATGTGAAGATTTGAAAAAAAGGAAACTTTCTTGACAACTTGTGCTAGCTGTCCAATTCGAATTCCTTTGGTATTTTTCCTATTTTCTTTTTTTTTCTTTTTAATTTAACTTAAAAATAAAGGAAATATGACTTAAACAAAAAGGAAAACGTGAATGGTAATGCAAAAGTGAATCTAAACCCTAGTGATACACGTAGAAGGCTAGATGCACTCGGTTTGGAGTTTGATGTTATTTTTTTTATTTTTCTTAAATGCGACTTAAACTAATGCAAGAACTAAAAAAAAGACAAGCTAAAGGATAGAAACAACCTGGTTTAGGAGCTATAAGCTCTGATACCAAAATGATACAAGCCTTGATTCAAGGCTTGGATGCGCGTGGGTTGTTTGTAGAAGATTAGGTGAGAAACTCAACCTTAGGCTTCTGGATAGGGGTTTTCTGGTTGGTAAAAGATGGAAGGGTGAAGTGAACCACACGAGGGGTGATGAACCTCATGATAAATCACAAACTTAGAGCTAGGAGGGCTGGTCTCAACTAGGTTCTAAGGGCACAAGTCTCTTGAGAGAATAACTTGTCGGGGAAAAAGTTCTATCTTTATTAATATCAAAAAGGTTGTCGAACTACAATGCTGGAAGGAGCCTTATTAATATGCTCGACACCTTGACCTTCTAGGGTCGACTCAAACAAAGAAAAGGAAAGTTTACAAAAGTGCACAAAAGAAAAAGATACAAAAGTGCATAACCGAAAAAGGACCTATTCCTAAAATGTTCTTGACTCAAAAAATTTAAAGCATCTAGATCCTATCCTGCAAAACAGAAAGAGGCATATATTCGAATTGAAACTTACCTTAACTTACCTCACGACCAAGAAATGGAAGGTGGCCGTCCTTGTGGCATGCACGCGCCTTGCTCCTAGTCTTCGACTTGGAGTAGGGTTAAAAATCTTTGGGCCCTGACCTCTCTTGCCACTAAAGCCCAAGTCTCTGATGTTCCTTCTGTTGTTGAGAAGCCTTTGGACTCTACTTTGCTCTTCTGGCCCATTATCTTTAGCTGATCTTCCTCTAGGAGCTTGTCCACCCATAAGCTGAATTTGTGGAAGAGTGCCCTTGATCTGCTTCTTGTCATTGCTCCTGGTGGCACTACTGGTGTAGATAATTCCTCTAGATGCATGTCCTGAAGCTGGTAGCTTATCTGGTCCGAGTTTCCTTGTGTGGAAGTTGAATTGCTCGTGCACTCGGCTGGATCGGCTGTACCGGCTGGACTGTGCGAGGTACTGGCCGGAATGCCTTCAGGACCGGCCAAGTTGATCCCGGAGTTGGTGGCATCACCAAGGAGGCCGGCGGTGTCATCCACGTCCCCACCAAGTGTGCCGGAAGCTTGGGCCTCTCCGCCGGCAATGCTGGTTGCTCTAGTCCTATTGGTCGAGGGTCCGACGGTACTGCTTGGACCAGCAGGCGTGCCAGATGGCCCGGCTGTCTCGGGCAAGCTTCTTGGTCGGCCAGTCTTGTCTCCTGGCTGGATGTACGACCTGATGTCCTCATCATTCTCCCCAGCTGAATCCCACGTTCTCACTACTGCCGTCAATGGTGAGGCAATACTGCTGAAGTTGGGCACGAATCTCCTATAGAAGCTGGCCAATCCGTGGAAGCTCCTTACTTGGCTGATGTTGCCTGGTGTTGGCCATTCTTGTATGGCTCGAATCTTTTCCTCATCCACCTGTAGGCCCTGTGAACTTACAACAAAACCTAAAGAGACAAGCTTATCAGTACAAAAGGTGAACTTCTTGAGATTGGCATAAAGCTCTTCTTGTCGAAGGGTTTTAAGTACCATCTCAAGATGTGTGAGGTGTTCCCGTAGGCACTTACTATAAACTAGTATATCATCAAAGTAAACTACCACAAACTTACTGATGTACGCCCTAAGAACTTGGTTCATAAGGCGCATGAAGGTGCTTGGGGCATTAGTCAAGCCAAATGGCATGACTGTCCACTCGTATAGCCCTTGCTTTGTCTTGAAAGCAGTCTTCCATTCATTACCTTCCTTCATCCTGACCTGGTGGTATCCACTCTTGAGGTCTATCTTGGAGAAGACCGTGGCTCCACTCAGCTCATCTAGCATGTCATCCAGCTGTGGTATCGGATGCCGGTACTTGACTGTGATGTTGTTGATTGGTCGGAAGTCCACACACATTCGCCAAGTCCCATCCTTCTTGGGCACTAGTAGCACTGGTACGGCACATGGACTGAGGCTCTCTCGAACATAGCCTTTCTATAGGAGCTCCTTGACTTGCTTCTTAAGCTCCTTGGACTCCTCTAGACTCATCCGGTAGGCTGGCCGGTTGGGCAGGGCTGCTGCGGGCACGAGGTCGATCTGGGGCTCTATGCCTCGTAGGGGAGGTAAGCCTGCTGGTATCTCTTCCGGGAACACATCCTGGAACTTGTTGAGGAGAGCTGATACTTCCGGAGGTAGCTCTACCTGTTCTTTCTCTGTATTCAACACTTCTTTGAAAACCATTAGTAGCATTAGATCCTTCGAGGTTAAAGCTCTCCGGACATGACTCGGTTGAATAAGAAAATTAGATTTAATGAGCTTCTTTTCCTTACTCATTTGCTGTTGAAGCTCATGTACCTGCGCAGGTGTGAGAGGAGCTAAGCTGACCTTTCTCTTGTCATGCACGAAAATGTAGAGATTGGTTCGTCCATCATGCCTGGTCTCCTTGTCAAACTGCCATGGCCTTCCTAGCAGAGGATGGCCAGCTTGCATGGGCACCACATCACATACGACTTGGTCTTGGTACTTGCCCACACTGAATGCACAGTGACTTGCTCATGGATCTTGAGCTCCACTTTGTCATCGAGCCATCTCATTCTATATGGTCGAGGATGCCTTGTCTTCTCTAGACCTAGCTTATAACCAATATATGCACTAGCAACGTTAGTGCAAGAACCACCATCTATGATGAGGTTACATACTTTGCCCTTGATGGTGCAACGGTTGTGGAAGATGTTCTCCCTTTGGATGGTCTCTGAAGGATCCACCATTGCACTGAGGATGCGTCTAGTGACCAGCACTTCCCCCACATCAAGGTACTCAATGTCACCATATTCTTTTTCTGGTTCATAGTCCTCTTCATCTTGGGACTCATACTCTCCAGCTTCCGTAATCAGCATGACCCGGTTGTTTGGGCACTCCCTTGAGATGTGTCCACGACCCCTACACTTGAAACAAGTGATGTCACGTGATATTTGAGGGTTAGAAGACCTACTAGGCTCTCTCTGGTCACGGGTTGGTTCAGGAGGCTTGCTCTTGAACCTTGACTTGATCTCTATGCCTTTGCCTTTGTCTACGGGCTTGGGAATGTTTCTTGGTGCCCAAGGCGTCTTAGGCTTGCTGCGGATGTCTTGGCTCTTACGTTTGATGTGCTGCTCAGCCTGGACAGATAGGTGGAACAAGTCTTTGAAGTCATTGTAGATTTGTCTTTCCACCTTGTGGTTGATTCGTTCATGGAGTCCATCCAAGAATTGTGCCATCAATGCTTCTTCATCATCATTGAGCTCCAGCCTGTTCCTTAACTTCTCGAACTTTTCATAGTACTCCTCTACTGATCTAGTACCCTGCTTAAGAGTACAAAAACGACGTTGCAAGTCTCTATGAAAGTAAGGTGGAACAAACTTTTGTCGCATGAGGTCTTTAATGTCGACCCATGAGTCGATGGGCCTCATTCTTTTCCTCCTTCGGTCAGATACCTCACGATCCTACCAGATGAGGGCATTGTCTGTGAGTTGTGCTACTGCCATTGAGACTCTCCTAGGCCCTAGTTGGTTGTAATGATCAAAGATATGATCCATTCTTCTCTCCCAATCTAGGTAAGCCTCGGGGTCTACTTTTCCTGCAAAACTTGGAGGAGTTAGCTTAACATCAGGATGAGTTACCCGGTTGTAGGCGTGTTCATCTCCATCCTCATGATGTCTAGGAGGCATCTTTGGTCTCTGGTGAAGACCATATGGCTCCAAGCCACCATCTTCTGCCTCTGGTTGCCGTGGAGGTCCTCTCGGCCTATGGTGATAGTTATGAGGTTATGTGTCCTCATCTCCATCTGGCTGGGGCTCCTCCTGTTCATGCTGTGTCCTAAGGTGCTCAGGATCCTCAGCACGGTCTTGCTTAGCTCTCACGTGCCTTATGGCCTGGAATCTCACAGGCCTCTCCACGCGCTCCAATCTCTCACCTATTGAAGCGAGTTACGTTTGGAGGGTGGTGAACATGGCCATCATGGCTTCGGTTGCTTCTCTATTTTCTTCTGCCATTGCGTACTACAAGGAAAGAAGACAAGTTATGCTGCTCCTATATTATTAGGAGGGTTTTCTTTTATAAGGGGATTCAAAAAAAATGCAAAAGGAAAAAATCAGAGAAATGGAAAATTCGAAGATATGAAGATTTGAACAAAAAGGAAACTTTCTTGACAACTATTGCTAGCTGTCCAATTCGAATCCTTTTGCTAATTTTCCTATTTTCTTTTTCTTTTCTTTTTAATTTAACTTAAATTTAATGGAAATATGATTATAACAAATAGGAAAGTCGAAAATTGTAATGCAAGAATGATTCTAGAACTTAGTGATGCACGTAGGAACTAGATGCACTCGGTATGAACTTAGATGTTATTTTTTTGATTTTCTTGAATGAAACTTAAACTAATGCAAGAACACGAAACAAAACAAGTTAAGGGATAGAAACAACCTTGTTTAGGAGCTTTAAGCTCTGATACCAAAATGATACAAACCTCGATTCAAGGCTTATATGCGCATGGGCTGTTTGGAGAAGGTTAGGTGAGAAACTCGACCTTAGACTTCTTGGATAGGGGTTTTTGGGTGGGTATTCGATGGAGGGATAAATCCCAAACTTAGAGCTAGAAGGGCTGGTCTCAACTAGGTTCTAAGCGCACAAGATTCTTAGAGAGAAAACTTGTTGGAAGAAAGTTCTACTTTATTAATATCAAAAAGGTTGTCGAACTACAATACTGGAAGGAGCCTTATTAATATGCTCGACAGCTTGACCTTCTAGGGTCGACTTAAAGAAAGAAAAGGAAAGATTACAAAAGTGCACAAATGGAAAATGTACAAAAGTGCATAACCAAAAAAAGACCTATTCCTAAAATGTCTTTGACTCAAAAAATGTAAATATTCTAGATCCTACCCTGCAAAACAGAAAGAGGCAAATATTCGTATTGAAAACTTACCTTACTTACCTCATGGCCAAGAAATGTAAGGTGGCCGTCCTTGTGGCATGCACGCGCCTTGCTCCTAGTGTTCGACTTGGAGTAGGGTTAGGAATCTTTGGGCCCTGACCTCTCTTGCCACTAAAGCCCAAGTCTCTGAAGTCCGTTGCATTGTTGAGAAGCCTTTGGACTCTTCTTTGCACTTCTGGCCCATTGTCCTTGGTCGATCTTCCTCTAGGAGCTTGTCGACCCATAAGCTGAATTTGTGGAAGAGTGCTCTTGATCTGCTCCTTGTCATTGCTCCTGGTGGCACTACTGGTGTGGAGACTTCCTTTAGATGCATGTCCTGAAGCGGGTAGCTTATCTGGTCCGAGCTTCCTTGTGTAGAAGTTGAAATGCTCATGTACTCGGCTGGATCAGCTGTACCAGCTGGACTGTGCGAGGTACTGGCCGGAATGCCTTCAGGACTGGCCAAGTTGATCCCGGAGTCGGCGGCGTCACCAGGGGAACCGGTGGTGTCATCCACGTCGCCACCAATTGTGCCGGAAGCTTGGGCCTCTCTGCCGGCAATGCTGATCGGTCTGGTCCTATTGGTCGAGGATCCGGCGGTACCGCTTGGGCTGGCAGACGTGCCAAATGGCCCGGCTGTCTCGGGCAAGCTTCCTGGTCGGCCAGTCTGGTCTCCTGGCTGGACATACGACCTGATGTCCTCATCAAATATGGTCACAAATTTTGCGACCACGACTGTGGTCGCAAAATACAATTGCATTTTGGCAGTTTTCTTGTAGTGGTAGAAGAACCCAGGTTCAAAGCTAGGCTCGTAACAAAAGGATTCTCACAAATCAAAGGTATTGATTATCATGATGTATTTTCACCGATTGTTAAACATGTAACCATTTGACTTGTGTTATCTATGGTGGTTAATCAGAGTCTTGAGTTGGAAAAATTTGACATTAAAACTGCTTTCTTACACGGTGAATTGGATGAAAAGATTCTAATTGATCAACCTCAAGGTTTCTCTAAAGGGAATGAGGTATGTGTTTTACAAAAATCTTTGTATGGATTAAAACAAGCACCACGATAGTGGACTAGAAGATTTGATAACTTTATTAAATCTCATGGATAATTAAGAAGTAAGTTAAGAAGTAATTTTGATACTTGCGTGTATTTCATAAGATATAATAGTACAGAAATCATTTATCTACTATTATGCGTGGATGATATGCTGATAACAACTAGGGATAAGTGTGAAATACAAAAGCTTAAGGATCTTTTGAGCAAGGAGTTTGAAATGAAGGATCTCGGACTAGCAAAGAAAATATTGGGAATCAATATTATCAGAGACAGAGAACAAGGAATTCTTCAACTATCTCAACAAGAATACATTGAAAAGGTATTAAGAAACTTTGGGATGTTGAATTCAAGATCAGTTCAAACTCCTATGGGAACATATTTCAGATTATCAAGCACAAAAGAAAGTGATAGAGTGCAAACAGAGGAAGAAATGAGGCATATACCTTACTGCAATGTTGTGGACAGATTAATGGCATGTGGAACTCAGACATCAGATGTTGGTATGAAGCTTATATGATATTTGATATCTGGCTTATGCTCACTTTCAAGAAATCAGAACAATTTCAGATAAGAGGATATTGTGACAGTGACTATGGAGCAGAGAGAATAGTGTAAGTTGGCGTTCAGGATTACAACAAATATTAGTTCTATCTACTATAGATGCCGAGTATATGGCTATGTTAGAAGTAGGAAAAGAAACACTTTGGTTGAAAGAAATTACCTCTGAATTATGGTTTCTGCTAGGTGTAGTATCAGTCTTATATGACTCACAGAGCACGATTTGTTTAGCTCGTAACAGTGTCTACTATGAACGAACAAAATATATACAAGTACGCTATCATTTCATCAGAGATATAGTGGAAAAGGAGTATGTGGTTATTTTAAAGATAGATACGAAAGTGAACTGTGCAAATATTCTCACAAAATCTGTACTTGCGAGAAAGTTTGAAGAACGAGTAAGTCATCTGAGGTTAATCATAGACTAGTTTTTTCCGAAAATCAAATCTAGGGTTTGATATATTTAGCTGGTAAACTTAAAGAGGATAAAAGGGAAAAGGAAAAGGAAAGGGACACAAGTGAGAGAAGATTCACGTAGCTAGCTGTGTGAATTTACAGTTGTTTACGTGTCTGAAAAAAATCGAAGTGGAGATTATTAAGTTTCGATTTGGGTTTCACACACATGGGCTTTAGTTAAGTTTTATATTTGATTATTTGGTGATAAATGGACAGAAGATTAATTGTTGGCCTACTAATTAATTTGAGCTCAAAAAGTATGGGAAGTGGTCCAAGTCATTAAGTTGACTTTTGAGAGTGTCGTTTCCAGGTGTGTACGGGAAAAGGAAGGCACTCTACAGCAGCCATGTATTAATAGGATGTTAACAGAAGATACGGAGGTGAGTAATAATTAGAACAGCAAGCGAGAGTTTGACAGAGAGAAAAAGAGTATCATCAAGTTCACACAAAACATATACTTGAGAGAGAGAACTGTAAAAAGGGGAGAGACATGAGGGTGAGAGAAATCTTATCTGTGTGTTTTCTTTCTGGAGGTTATGGATTTAATCTATTGTATGATGAGTGAAAGTGAGCTGGATGTGGGTGATTCTTTGTTGTAAGCTGTTTTGAAATATTTTCTGAGGTGTACCAAGATCTGATTTGATCTTGGGAACTTATTATTCCTTGGTATTGTTAGTTTTCTGCACACTAAACAAACACGTATAACAACCAAATATATTCTGAGGTATTTTAGAATTATCATGATAAGCTCTGAAATAAGATTAAACATATTCCTAACATCTGGTATTCAATCACTTTATTAAAAATACGATCAACTAACGCCAATCAACCAATCATTAACCATTACAATGATTAGATGCAATAACTCGACTAATCACTATAACATTAATTTTCGTTGGCTAGTTGATGGGAACATCCAACTGGGTAGTAAACCGTGAAGGTAATGAGGTGTTCTATTCGCTGGAAAACACATTGACTTGCCTAAAAAATAAAGAAAATCATGCAGAACCACCAATAAGATTTATGAGCCATGTTTGACAAAAAAAGTCTAAGATATCAGTTCATGCTCAAAGACCACTTGCACTATATTCATAGCTCCATTAGCACGAGTTTCAAAGTTGAATAATTCCAAGATCAGTTCATGAAGAAGTTATGAGTTTTTCAATTTTTTTTGACCAATATGCATTTATGGGAGTCTTCCAGAAAAACCAGAAAGAATTAAGTTATGAACCAAATTGTTATATTATTGAGCTAAGATGCATGATAAATTGGTTTGATGCCAAAATTGGTTCAATATTGAAAGTTATTAGTTTTCTAAACTGATTTTCACCCGACTTGTTTTATTTGGAACTTTACAGATTTTGGAATTTTGAATCAAATGCTTATTGACGAGGTTAGTCTCTAATAAAAATGAAAGCTCTTAAAGACATCTCAATATTTATTCTCATCCGTTACACCACAAGGATTCAAAATCTTGGTCCTTCAAATATCACAACTTACCATATCTAGACTAAAATGCTATCAGTTCACAACAACTCTTTCCCCTTCTACTAATGCACAAGTTTGTGACCCTAAAGGGGTTTGATAAGGTTCCAAGATACCTCGTTGCATACATCTCCATGTTGTCTTGTAGTTGTTTGTTGAAGATTATGCAGGAAACATAAATGACACAAAAGGATTACGATTTCCCACATGCAATGTGATTGTGGTATGTCTCGGTGAATTTAAACCAGCTCACAAGAATCTCTTTCAAGAAGTAGTGATACAAGTTTGCACTCGAATTCACAGCCTTCGCCGAGAAAATGAAGAAAATGACCTTTTATGTCACACCCGTCTCCAAACAATATGACATGTGTCATCTAATTGGAAAAACTCGTTTTGTTTGAGCTAATCTGTGTCATCAATCAGCTGATGCACCTAACAGTAGGTTAACATGAAGAATTCACTGTTACTTTTGTGGAAAAGCGGAACATATCAAAGCCTACTGTTATTGATACATGAGAAAAATAAAGAGAATCAGGAATCAAGAAAGGTTCACATGGAGTGGTATGCAAAGTCAAATCTGGGTGAAGAAATTTGATCTTCAGGAGAAAATGAGCAGAGGTACAGCAGATAATACATCAGGGAGTGCAGTAAAGAGCACATCAGAGAATGCATCAGAGGAAAGTTATACAGTAATATGGCTCTGGTTGCAGACAAATATGATGAAGCTGACCCTTCGTATTTTGATACTGGATGTTAACGTCACATGACAGGTTCAACAAACAATTTACAAGAAGTTAAAAAAATTAAGAGAGGAAAAGTGACCTTTGGTGATGGAGGTCGTGGAGTCATACAAGGGAAAGGTAGAACATGTGATGGACTAGACAACGTTTATCTTGTTAAAGGTCTCAAACCCAATCTGATCAGCGTGAGTCAACTCTGCGATGAAGGACTCACTATAGCCTTCACTATTACAAACTTTCAGGTAGTAAATCAGAATGGAAAAGGCTCACTGAAAGAAGTTTGATCTGGAAATAACTGCTATGTATGGAAGAATTTGATCAAATGTCTCAGCGGAAAGGATGATCTGCACATGTGGCATCAACGACTGGGTCATATGAAAGTTCGAAAATTTAACTTCACTAGTTAAAAACGAGATAGTATGAGGAGTAGCTAAAATGAAGGGAGAAGATTGTATGATTTGTGGACCGTTTGTGGGCCGTAAAACAAGGAAAACACAAATCAAAGTCCAACATAAGAAGACCTCTGACGTTCAAACTAAAGCAGTATTGAAATTAGTTCACATGGATTTGATGGGGCCAATGCAAGTTCAAAGTTTGGGTGGAAAAAGGTATGTCTTTGTGCTTGTGGATCATCACTTCAGGTTCACATGGGTTCGCTTCATTTGCTAAAAATCAGAAACAGTAGACAGTTTCAGGATATGGACACTCCAGTTGATAAATGAAAAGGGAAGCATCAAGAGAGTGCGGAGCGACCATAGAGGAGAGTTTCCAAATGATACAGTGAAGATGTTTTGTGAAAATCATGAAATAACTCATCAATTTTCTGGTCCAAGGACTCCTCAGCAGAATGGAGTTGTGAAGAGAAAGAATAGAACTCTTCGGGAGATGGCTCATGCCGTGATACTTGTAAATAACGTTCCTATAAAATTCTTGGTAAAAGTGATCAATACTGCGTGCTACACGGTTAACAGAGTATATGTCAGGAAGGGAACAACAAAGACTCCGTATGAATTTTGGAAAGGAAAAATACCTAATATGGGGTACTTTCATGTCTTTGGATGCAGGTGTTACATTCTTAATGATAAAGAGCATCTGGGAAACTTTGACTCTCAAAGTGATGAAGGTATGTTTCTGGGTTATTCAGGAAGTAGCTCTGCATTCAAAGTCTATAACATCCGGTCTTGTGTGATTATGGAATATGTTAATATGGTGTTTGATGACCAACCTTTCATGAAGTGGGATGAGGGAAATTCTGATAGCGAGACAAATCAATATTAGCTAAACGGTAAGGAACAAATCACTGCCACTAAGGAATTAAGTAGTTCAGAGGATCACGGTAACTCAGACCAAGACCCATCATAAGAGGACTTAAATTAACAAGTTCACAGAAACCACTCCTCATCTGACGTAATCGGAGATGTGATGGATGGAAGAAAAACTCGTGGTGTAGAGATCACCTTCCGAGAAATGGTTTGATTCGTTAGCTTTGTCTCGGTTCTTGAACTAAAATCTCATGTTCAGGCACTTGAAGATGAATTCTGGATTGTGGCGATGGAAGAAGCTATAACATTTTGTGCGAAATGATGTATGGGTGTTGGTTCCACGACCTGATGGAGTAAATGTGGTTGGAACGAAGTGGATCTTCAAAAACAAGATTGATGAGAATGGAACTATGGTACAGAACAAAGCTAGACTTGTAACTCAAGATTATTCTCAGATTGAGGAAGTTGACTGAAGAAAAATTTGCTCTAGTGGCTCATCTTAAGTCTGTTAGGCTATTCGTAGTTATGACATGTATCATAAACTTCAGAGTGTATCAAATAGAGGTTAAGAGTGCCTTCCTAAACTTTATATTGCAAGAAAAAGTGTATGTTGAGCAACCTAAGGGATTCGAAGACCCAGTGAAACTCAATCACGTGTATAAATTGAACAGGACTTTGTATGGTGTAAAGCAGGCTCCGCGTGCTTGGTACGAGCGACTGACACACTTCTTAATCTCAAAGGCTATGCTAGGGGAAGTGTTGACAAAACCCTCTTCATTTTGAAACAGAACACACACATCATGATGGCACAAATGTATGTTGATTATATCATCTTTGGTAATACATCTCAACAGTTGGTAAATCAATTTGTGCAGGATATGACTCAAGAGTTTGAAATGAGTATGCTTGGTGAATTAAAATATTTTTTGGGATTGTAGATGACCTAGACAGAAGATGAAATATTCATCTCTAAAAGCAAGTATGCCAAGAACCTTATACAAAGGTTCAAGCTTGATCATTGCAAGGAAGCTAATAGTCATATGAGCACAACACTCAAACTGTCAAGAGATATTGAAGGAAAGGAGATTGATGAAAAAGTGTACGGAGGCATGATTGGTAGTCTTTTGTACCTTATAGCTAGCATGCCAAATTTATGTTTAAGTGTCGGCATATGTGCAAGATATCAAGCTACACCAAAGCAGTCATATCTAGAGGCGGTAAAGAGTATCATTAAGTACGTCAAAGGGACGACCAATCTTGGGATCTGGTGTTCTAAAGGGTCGAACAAAAATTTGGTTGGATATTATGATGTTTACTGGGCAGAAAATGTGGATGACAGGAAAAACACGAGTGGATGATGTTTCTTTATTGGAAACAATCTAATCGCATAGATGAGAAAAAAGTAGAATTTATGTCACTCTCTACAGCAGAAGCAGAATATATCGCTATGGGTAGATGTTGCTCTCAACTTCTATGGATAAAACGAATGTCAACAGATTACCAAATTGATTCGGGTCCCTCGTTGATACAAGCCTCGATTCAAGGCTGTACGCGTGTGGGCTGTTTGGAGAAGTTTAGGTGAGAAACTAAACCTTAATCTTCTGGATAGGGGGTTTCTATTTGGTAATGGATGGAAGGGTGAAGTGAACCCACGAGGGATGATGAACCTCGTGATAAATCACAAACTTAGAGCTAGGAGGGATGGTCTCAACTAGGTTCTAAGCGCACAAGTCTCTTGAGAGAATAACTTGTAGAAAGAAAATTCGATCTTTATTATTTAGCAAAAAGGTTGTCGAACTACCATGCTGCAAGGAGCCTTATTAATATGCTCGACAGCTTGACCTTCTAGGATCGACTCAAGAAAAGAAATGAAAAACTTACAAAACTGAACAAATGGAAAAATTACAAAATTGAATAACCGAAAAATGACTTCTACCTAAATTTTCTTTGACTCAAAAATGTAAACATTCTAAATCTAAACAGAAAAAAGCAAGTATATAATTTGAAAACTTATCTTTCTTACCTATCGGGCAAGAAATGGAAGGTGGCCGACCTTGTGGCATGCACGCGCCTTGCTCCTAGTCTTTGACTTGGAGTAGGGTTAGGAATCTTTGGGCCCTGATCTCTCTTACCACTAAAGCCCAAGTCTCTGAAGTCCCTTGCAATGTTGAGAAGCCTATGGACTTTTCTTTGAACTCTTTGCCCAATGTCCTTTGTCGATCATCCTCTAGGAGCTTGTCGACCCACAAGCTGAATTTGTGGAAGAGCACCCTTGATATGCTCCTTGTCATTGCTCCTGGTGGCACCACTGGTGTAGATACTTCCTCTAAATGCATGTCTTGAAGCTGGTAGCTTATCTGGTCCGAGTCTCCTTGTGTAGATGTTGAAATGGTGGTGCAATCGGCTGGATCGGCTGTACCGGCTAGAATGTGCGAGGTACTGGCCGAAATGTCATCGGAGCCGGCCAAGTTGATCCCGGAGCCGGCGGCATCACCAATTGGGCCGGCGGTGCCATCCACGTCGCTGCCAGTTGGGCCGGAGGTTTGGGCCTCTCCGCCGGAAATGGTTCTCAGTCCAGCCCGGCTGGTCGAAGGCCCGACGGTACCGCTTGGGCCGGCAGATGCGGCAAATAGCCCGACAGTCTCGGGCAAGCTCCCTGGTCGGCCAGTCTGGTCTCCTGGCCGGCGATTTGACCTGATGTCCCCGTCATCCCCTCCTCCTTCAGTAGGTTTTGACCTCAAAACTGGTTCATTTGCATGGAAAGAGGATAAATCAATTACATTGAACGTGTTAGACACATTAAACTCACCTGGAAGCTCGATCCGGTAGGTGTTGTTGTTGATCCTCTCCAACACTCTGAATGGTCCATCTCCTCTTAGTGCTAGCTTAGAACTCCTTAGGTTGGGGAACATCTCCTGCCGTAGGTGTAGCCCCACCCAATTGCCTGGTTAAAAAATCACCTCATTTTTTCCCTTGTTGGCATGAGTCACGTACTGCCCGGTCCTCTTCTCCAAATTCGTTGCTACCTTCGGGTGTATCTTCTTTATGAACTCCGCTATGGATGCTCCGTTGAGGTTTGTCATCTTTGCTGGTGGCAGTGGCGTTTGTTCCTATGGTGTGAGAGGGTTGAAGCTGTAGACTACTTCAAAAGGGGTCTTCTTGGTTGCTGAGTGCACGACTCGGTTGTATGCGAACTCTATGAATGGCAAGCACTCCACCCAAGTCTTGAGGTTCTTCCCTAGTGTAGTCCTAAGAAGAGTCGACAATGTCCGGTTGACTACTTCAGTTCGGTTTGAGGATGGCAGGTGGTAGAGAAGAGTAGCTTCGTGCCTAGCTTCCTCAAAAGGGTCCTGCAGAAATTGCTGAAGAATTTGGTGTCCCTGTCTGATACGATGGTCCTTGGCACTCCATGAAGCCGTACTATCTCCCTGAAGAACAGCTCAGCTGTTTGCGTGGCATCATTGACATTGGCACACGGAATGAAGTGTGCCATCTTGGAGAATCTGTCCACCACTACAAAGATTGCATCTTTGTGGTTGATCTTGGGCAGACCTAGAACAAAGTCCATTGAGATGTCCACCCATGGATGTGTAGGTATGGGCAGTGGGAGGTACAACCCGTGAGGTTGCACTCGGGACTTTGCCTTCTTGCAAGTGATGCATCTTGCACAATGAGCTTCTACTGTCCTCTTGATGTGTGGCCAGTAGAAGTGCTCCTTGACCACTGCTAGAGTCTTGTCGACACCAAAGTGGCCCATGAGTCCTCCTCCATGAGCTTCTTGGATGATAAGCTCCCGTAACGATCCTTGTGGTATGCACAACCTTCTCTCCCGGAACAAGAGACCCTCATAGATGTAGAACTTGCCATGACTTCCTGTGCCACACTCCTTGTAGCTCTCAGCAAAGTTAGAATCATATTTATATAGGTCCTTGATGTGCTCGAATCCTAAGACCTTTACCTCCATGGTGGATATCAAGGCAAACCTCCTTGATAGTGCATCAGCTACCACATTGTCTTTGCCCTTCTTGTACTTGATGACGTACGGGAAGGTCTCTATGAACTCCATCAACCTGGCATGTCTCTTTTTGAGATTGGTTTGTCCTCTGAGGTGTTTGAGAGTCTCGTGATCAGTGTAGATCACAAACTCCTTGGACAGCAAGTAATGCTGCCAAGTGTTCAAGGCTCGGACTAGGGCATAAAGCTCATTGTCGTAAGTGGGGTAGTTCAGTGAGGCACCACCTAGCTTCTCACTGAAGTATGCCACTGGCCTTCTTCCTTGAGTTAGCACCGCTCCTATGCCTATTCCAGAGGCATCGCACTCCACTTCAAATGCCTTGTTGAAGTCGGGCAAGACTAGCACTGGTGCATGTGTGAGGCTGTCCTTCAAGGCCTAGAATGCCTTCTCCTGAGTTTCTCCCCAGCTGAATCCGACTACTACCATTAATGGTGAGGCAATACTGCTGAAGTTGGGCACGAATCTTCTATAGAAGCTGGCCAGACCGTGGAAACTCCTCACTTGGCTGATGTTGCTTGGTGTTGGCCATTCTTGTATGGCTCGAATCTTCTCTTCATCAACCTGTAAGCCCTGTGAACTTACAACAAATCCTAAGAACCCAAGTGTATCAGTACAAAAGATGCACTTCTTGATATTGGCATAAAGCTTCTTGTCGAAGGGTTTTAAGCACCAACTCAAGATGTGTGAGGTGATTCTTTAAACACTTATTGTAAACTAAAATGTCATCAAAGTAAACTACAACGAACTTACTGATGTACGCCCTAAGAACTTGGTTCATAAATCGCATGAAAGTGCTTGGGGCATTAGTCAACCCGAATGGCATGACTGTCAACTCGTAGAGCCCTTGCTTTGTCTTGAAAGCAGTCTTCCACTCATCACCTTCCTTCATCCTGACCTGGTGGTATCCACTCTTGAGGTCTATCTTGGAGAAGACCATGACTTCACTCAGCTCATCTAGCATGTCATCTAGCCGTGGTATTAGATGCCGGTACTTGACTGTGATGTTGTTGATTGCTCGGTAGTCCACGCACATTCGCCAAGTCCCATCCTTCTTGGGCACTGGCAGCACTGGTACGGCACATGGACTGAGGCTCTCTCAAACATAGCCTTTCTCCAGGAGCTCCTTGACTTGCTTCTCAAGCTCCTTAGATTCCTCTGGACTCATCTGGTAGGCTGTCCGGTTAGGCAGGGCTGCTCCGGGCACGAGGTCGATCTGGTGCTCTATGCCACGTAGGGGAGGCAAGCTTGCTGGTATCTCCTCCGGAAATACATCATTGAATTTGTTGAGGAGAGCTGCTACTTCAGGAGCTAGCTCTACGTGTTCTTTCTCTACATTCAAAACTTCTTTGAAGACCATTAGTAACATTAAATCCTTCGAGGCTAAAGCTTTCCGGACATGGCTTGGTTGAATAAGAAAATTAGACTTAATAAGTTTATTTTCCTTACTCATTTGTAGTTGTAGCTCATGTACCTGGGCAGGTGTGAGAGGAGCTAGGCTGACCTTTCTTTTGTCATGCACAAAAGTGAAGATATTGGTTCGGCCATCATGCCTTGTCTCCTTGTCAAACTGACATGGCCTTCCTAGCAGAAGGTGGCCAGCTTGCATTGGTACCACGTCGCACACTACTTGGTATTGGTACCTACCCACACTGAATGACACAGTGACTTGCTCATGGATCTTGAGCTCCACTTTGTCATCGAGCCATCTCAGTCTATACGGTCGAGAGTGTCTTGTCTTCTCAGACCTAGCTTATCAACCATGTACACACTAGAAATGTTAGTGCAAGAACCACCATCTATGATGAGGTTACATACCTTGCCCTTGATGGTGCACCGGCTGTGGAAGATGTTCTCCCTTTGAATGGTCTCTAAGGGATCCACCATAGCACTGAGAATGCATCTAGTGACCAGCACTTCCCCCACATCAGGGTACTCAATGTCACCGTATTCTCCTTCTGGTTCATAGTCTTCTTCGTCTTGAGACTCATACTCTCCAGCTTCCGTGATCAGCATGACACGGTTGTTTGGGCACTCTCTTGAGATGTATCCGCGACCCCTACACTTAAAGCAAGTGATGTCACGTGATCTCTGAGGGTTAGAAGACTTACTAGGCTCTCTCTGGTCACGGATTTGCTCAGGAGGCTTGCTCTTGAACCGTGATTTGATCTCTTTGCTCTTGCCTTTGTCTACGGGCTTGGGGATATTGCTTGGTGCCCAAGGCGTCCTACGCTTGCTGCGGATTTCTTGGCTCTTACGCTTGATGTGCTGCTCAGCCTGGAGAGATAGGTGGAACAAGTCCTCGAAGTCGTTGTAGATTTGTCTCTCCACCTTACGACTGATTCTCTCTTGGAACCCATCCAAGAATTGTGCCATCAATGCCTCTTCATTGTCATTAAACTCCAGCCTGTTCCTTAGCCTTTTAAGCTCTTCGTAGTACTCCTCTACTGATCTGGTGCTCTCCTTAAGAGTACGAAAACGTCGTTGCAAATCTCTATGGAAATAAGGTGGAACAAACCTTTTTCTCTTGAGATCTTTCATGTCGACCCATGAGTCTACGAGCCTCAATCTTTTCCTCCTTCGGTCAGAAACCTCACGATCCCACCAGATGAGGGCATTGTCCGTGAGTTGTGCTACTGCCATGGAGACTCTCCAGGGCCTGGTTGGTTGTAGTGATCGAAGATGTGATCCATCCTGCTCTCCCAATCGAGGTTAGCTTCGGGGTCCACTTTTCCTGCATAACTAGGAGGTGTTAATTTAACATCAGGATGAATTACGCCGTTCTAGGTGTATTCATCCCCATCCTCATGATGTTTAGGAGGCATTCTTGTTCCCTGGTGATGACCATATGGCTCGAAGCCATCGCCTTCTGCTTCTGGTTGCCATGGAGGTCCTCTCGGCCTAGGGTGATAGCCGTGAGGCTGTGCGTCCTCATCTCCATCCGACTGGGGCTCCTCATGTTCGTGCCGTGTCCTAGGGTGCTCAGGACCCTCAACACGGTCTTGCTCAGCCCTCACGTGCCTTATGGCCTGGAATCTCACCGGCCTTTCCACGCACTCCAACCTCTCGCCGATGGATGCGAGTTGTGTTTGGAGGGTGGTGAACATGGCCGTCATGGCCTCGGCTGCATCCTGATTTCCTTCTGCCATTGTGCTACAAAAAAGAAACAAAAGTTATTTTGATTGTAAGTTGATTAGGAGGGTTTTCTTTTTATAGGAGAATTAAAAAAAATGCAAAAAGAAAAAAACTAGGAAAAAAGGAAAAACTTGAAAAATGGAAAGTTACCAACTTCAAGACATGCATCTAGAGGAAGTCTCTACACCAGTGGTGCCACCAGGAGCAATGACAAGGAGCAGATCAAGGGCACTCTTCCAAAAGTTCAGCTTGTGGGTCGACAAGCTCCTAGAAGATGATCGACAAAGAACATTGGGCCAAGAGTGCAAAGAGGAGTCCAAAGACTTCTCAACAAAGCAAGGAACTTCATATACTTGGGCTTTAGTGGCAAGAGAGGTCAGGGCCCAAAGATTCTTAACCCTACTCCAAGTCGAAGACTAGGAGCAAGGCGCGTGCATGCCACAAGGACGGCCACCTTCCATTTCTTGGCCGTGAGGTAAGTTAAGGTAAGTTTCAATTCGAATATATGTCTCTTTATGTTTTGCAGGGTAGGATCTAGATTCTTTACATTTTTGAGTCAAGAACCTTTTAGGAATAGGTCCTTTTTCTGTTATACCCTTTTGTATCTTTTCCATTTGTGCACTTTTGTAAACTTTCCTTTTCTTTATTTGAGTCTATCCTAGAAGGTCAAGCTGTCGAGTATATTAATAAAGCTCCTTCCAGCATTGTAGTTCGACAACCTTTTTTGATATTAATAAAGATAGAACTTTTTTCCCCAACAAGTTTCCTCTCAAGAATCTTGTGCGCTTAGAATCTAGTTGAGACCAACCCTCCTAGCTCTAAGTTTGTGATTTATCATGAGGTTCATCACCCCTCGTGTGGTTCACTTCACCTTTCCATTGAATACCAACCCAAAAACCCCTATCCAAGAAGTCTAAGGTCGAGTTTCTCACCTAAACTTCTCCAAACAGCCCACGCGCATACATCCTTGAATCAAGGCTTGTATCATTTCCCTCCCTCTTCAGTAGGTTTTGTCCTCAAAACTGGTTCATCTGCATGGAAAGGGGCTAAGTCAGTTACGTTGAACGTGTTGGACACATTAAACTCACCTGGGAGCTCAAACCGGTAGGCGTTGTTGTTGATCCTTTCAAGCACTCTGAATGGTCCATCTCCTCTTGGTGCTAGCTTGGAACTCCTTAGGTTTGGGAACCTCTCCTGCAGTAGGTGTAGCCATACCCAAACGCCTGGTTGAAAGATCACCTCCTTTCTTCCCTTGTTGGCATGAGTCACGTACTGTCCGGTCCTCTTCTCCAAGTTTTCTGCTACCTTATGGTGTAACCTCCTTATGAACTCTGCCTTGGATGCTCCATTGAGGTTAGTCATCTCAGCTGGTTGTAGTGGCGTTTGCTCCAATGGGGTGAGAGGGTTGAAGCCATATACTACTTCAAATGGTGTTTTCTTGGTTGCTGAGTGCACAGCTCGGTTGTAAGCAAACTCTATGAATGGTAGGCACTCCACCCAAGTATTAAGGTTCTTCCCTAGTGTAGTCCTAAGAAGAATTGATAGTGTCCTGTTGAAAACTTCAGTTTGGCCACTGCTAGTGTCTTGTCGACACCAAAGTGGCCCATGAGTCCTCCTCCATGAGCTTCTCGGATGATAAGCTCCCTTAATGATCCTTGTGGTATACACAACCTTCTTTCTTGGAACAAGAATCCCTCATGGATGTAGAACTTGCCATGACTCCCTGTGCCACACTCCTTGTAGCTCTCAGCAAAGTCAGGATCATCTTTGTATAGGTCCTTGATGTGCTCGAAACCTAGGACCTTTGCCTCCATGGTGGAGATCAAGGCAAACCTCCTTGATAGTGCATCGGCTACCACATTATCTTTGCCCTTCTTGTACTTGATGACGTACGGAAAGGTCTCTATGAACTCCATCCACCTGGCATGTCTCTTCTTGAGATTGGTTTGCCCTCTAAGGTGTTTGAGAGTCTCATGATCAGTGTGGATCACAAACTCTTTGGACAGCAAGTAATGCTGCCAAGTCTCCAATGCTCGGACAAGGGCATAAAGCTCCTTGTCATAAGTGGGGTACTTCAGTGAGGCACCACCTAGCTTCTCACTGAAGTATGCCACTGGTCTCCCTCCTTGGGTTAGCACTGCTCCTATGCCAATTTCAGAGGCATCACACTCCACTTCAAACGTCTTGTTGAAGTCGGGCAGGACTAGCACTGGTGCATGTGTAAGGCTGTCCTTCAAGGCCTGGAATGCCTTCTCCTGAGCTTCTCCCCAGCTGAATCCCACGTTCTTCTTCACTACTGCCGTCAATGGTGAGGCAATACTGCTGAAGTTGGGCACGAATCTCCTATAGAAGCTTGCCAGTCCGTGGAAGTTCCTTACTTGGCTAATGTTGCCTGGTGTTGGCCATTCTTGTATGGCTCAAATATTCTCTTCATCAACCTGTAGGCCCTGTGAACTCACAAAAAAACCTAAAAAGAAAAGTTTATCAGTACAAAAGATGCACTTCTTGAGATTGGCATAAAACTCTTCTTGTCGAAGGGTTTTAAGTACCATCTCAAGATGTGTGAGGTGTTCCCGTAGGGACTTGCTATAAACTAGTATATCATCAAAGTAAACTACTACAAACTTACTGATGTACGCCCTAAGAACTTGGTTCATAAGGCGCATCAAGGTGCTTGGGGCATTAGTAAAACCAAATGGCATGACTGTCCACTCGTAGAGCCCTTACTTTGTCTTCAAAGCAGTCTTCCACTCATCACCTTCCTTCATCCTTACCTGGTGGTATCCAATTTTGAGGTCTATCTTGGAGAAGACCGTGGCCCCACTCAGCTCATCTAGCATGTCATCCAGCCATGGTATTGGATGCCAGTACTTGACAGTGATGTTGTTGATTGCTCGGCAGTCCACGCACATTCGCCAAGTCCCATCTTTCTTGGGCACTAGTAGCACTGGTACGGCACATGGACTGAGGCTCTCTCAAACATACCCTTTCTCCAGGAGCTCCTTGACTTGCTTTTCAAGCTCCTTGGACTCCTCTGGACTCATCCGGTAGGCTGGTCGGTTGGGTAGGGCTGCTCCGGGCACTAGATCGATCTGGTGTTCTATGCCACGTAAGGGAGGCAAGCCTGCTGGTATCTCCTCTGGATACACATCCTGGAACTTGTTGAGGAGATTTGCTACTTCAGGGGGTAGCTCTACCTGTTCCTGTTCTATACTCAAAATTTCTTTGAAGACCATTAGTAACATTAAATCCTTCGAGGCTAAAGCTCTCCGGACATGGCTTGGTTGAATAAGAAAATTAGACTTGATAAGTTTCTTTTCCTTACTCATTTGGAGTTGTAGCTCGTGTACCTGGGCAGGTGTAAGAGGAGCCAAGCTGACCTTTCTTTTGTCATGCACAAAAGTGTAGAGATTGGTTCGGCCATCATGCCTGGTCTATTTGTCAAACTGCCATGGCCTTCCTAGCAGAAGATGGCCAGCTTGCATGGACACCACGTCGCACACGACTTGGTCTTGGTACTTGCCCACACTGAATGGCACAATGACTTGCTCATGGATCTTGGCTCCACTTTGTCATCCAGCCATCTCAGTCTATATGGTCGAGGATGCCTTGTCTTCTCTAGACCTAGCTTATCAACCATATACTAGCAACGTTAGTGCAAGAACCACCATCTATGATGAGGTTACATACCTTGCCCTTGACGGTGCAACGGCTGTGGAAGATGTTCTCCCTTTGGATGGTCTCTGAAGGATCCACCATTGCACTGAGGATGCGTCTAGTGACCAGCACTTCCCCCACATCAGGGTACTCAATGTCACCATATTCCTCTTCTGGTTCAGTACTCTTCATCTTGGGACTCATATTCTCCAGCCTCCGTAATCAACATGACCCGGTTGTTTGGGCACTCCCTTGAGATGTGTCCACGATCCCTACACTTGAAACAAGTGATGTCACGTGATCTTTGAGGGTTAGAAGACTTACCAGGCTCTCTCTGGTCACAGGTGGGTTCAGGAGGCTTGCTCTTGAACCTTGACTCGATCTCTATGCTCTTGCCTTTGTCTACGGGCTTGGGCATGTTGCTTGGTGCCCAAGGTGTCTTAGGCTTGATGTGGATGTCTTGGCTCTTACGTTTGATGTGCTGCTCAGCCTGGACAGATAGGTGGAACAAGTCTTTGAAGTCATTGTAGATTTGCCTTTCCACCTTGCGGCTGATTCTTTCTTGGAGTTCATCCAAGAATTGTGCCATCAATGCTTCTTCATCATCATTGAGCTCCAATCTGTTCCTTAGCTTCTCGAACTCTTCATAGTACTCTTCTACTGATCTGGTACCCTGCTTAAGAATACGAAAACGACGTTGCAAGTCCCTATGAAAGTAAGGTGGAACAAACCTTTGTCGCATGACATCCTTCATGTCGACCCATGAATCTATAGGCCTCATTCTTTTCTTCCTTCTGTCAGATACCTCACGATCCCACCAGATGAGGGCATTGTCCGTGAGTTGTGCTGCTGCCATTGAGACTCTCCTAGGTCCTGGTTGGTTGTAATGATCAAAGATATGATCCATTCTTCTCTCCCAATCTTGGTAAGCCTCAGGGTCTACTTTTCCTGCAAAACTTGGAGGAGTTAGCTTAACATCAGGATGAGTTACCCGGTTATAGGCATGTTCATCTCCATCCTCATGATGTCTAGGAGGCATTCTTGGTCTCTGGTGAAGACCATATGGCTCTCAAAGCCATCATCTTCTGCCTCTGGTTGCTGTGGAGGTCCTCTCGGCCTATGGTGATAGTTATGAGGTTGTGTGTCCTCATCTCCATCTGGCTGGGGTTCCTCCTGTTCGTGCCGTGTCCTAAGGTGCTCAGGACCCTCAGGGCGGTCTTGCTCAGCTCTCACGTGCCTTATGGCCTAAAATCTCACAGGCCTCTCCACGCGCTCCAATCTCTCGCCTATGGATGCTAGTTGTGTTTGGAGTGTGGTGAACATGGCCATCATGGCCTCAGCTGCATCTCTATTTTCTTCTTCCATTGCGTACTACAAGAAAGAAAACAAGTTATGCTACTCCTAAATTGTTAGGAGGGTTTTCTTTTTATAAGGGGTTCGAAAAAATGCAAAAAGGAAAATTCTAAGGAATGGAAAATTTGAATATAAGGATATTTGAATAAAAGGAAATTTTCTTGACAACTATTGCTAGGTGTCCAATTCGAAATCTTTTGGTATTTTTCCAATTTTCTTTTCTTTTTAATTTAATTTAAAAATAATGGAAATATGAATTAAACAAAAAGGAAAACGTGAATGACAATGCAAAAGTGAATCTAAACCCTAGTGATACACGTAGAAGGCTAGATGCACTCGGTTTGGAGTTTGATGTTATTTTTTTTATTTTTCTTGAATGCGACTTAAACTAATGCAAGAACTAAAAACAAAACAAGCTAAAGGATAGAAACAACCTGGTTTAGGAGCTTTAAGCTCTGATACCAAAATGATACAAGCCTTGATTCAAGGATGTATGCACATGGGCTGTTTAGAGAAGTTTAGGTGAGAAACTCGACCTTAGACTTCTTGGATAGGGGTTTTTGGGTTGGTATTCGATGAAAAGGTGAAGTGAACCACACGGGGGTAATGAACCTCGTGATAAATCACAAACTTAGAGCTAGGAGGGCTGGTCTCAACTAGATTCTAAGCGCACAAGATTCTTGAGAGGAAACTTGTTGGGGAAAAAAGTTCTATCTTTATTAATATCAAAAAAGGTTGTCGAACTACAATGCTGGAAGGAGCCTTATTAATATGCTCGACAGCTTGACCTTCTAGGGTCGACTCAAATAAAGAAAAGGAAAGTTTACAAAAGTGCACAAATGGAAAAGATACAAAAGTGTATAACCGAAAAAGGACCTATTCCTAAAAGGTTCTTGACTCAAAAATATAAAGAATCTAGATCCTACCCTGCAAAACAGAAAGAGGCATATATTCGAATTGAAACTTACCTTAACTTACCTCACGGCCAAGAAATGGAAGGTCGCCATCCTTGTGGCATGCACGCGCCTTGTTCCTAGTCTTCGACTTGGAGTAGGGTTAAGAATCTTTGGGCCCTCACCTCTCTTGCCACTAAAGCCCAAGTCTCTGATGTCTCTTGTGTTGTTGAGAAGCCTTTGGACTCTTCCTTGCACTTCTGGCCCATTGTCCTTAGTCGATCTTCTTCTAGGAGCTTGTCGACCCATAAGCTGAATTTGTGCAAGAGTGCCTTTGATCTGCTTCTTGTCATTGCTCCTTGAGGTACCACTGGTGTAGAGACTTCCTCTAGGTGCATGTCCTGGAGCTGGTAGCTCATCTGGTCCGAGTCTTCTTGTGTAGAAGTGGAAATACGCGTGTACTCGGCTGGATCGGCTGTACCGGCTGGACTGTACGAGGTACTGGCCGAAATGCCTTCAGGACCGGCCAAGTTGATCCCGGAGTTGGTGGCATCACCAAGGGGACCGGCGGTGTCATCCACTTTGTCACCTAGTATGCCGGAAGCTTGGGCCTCTCCGCCGGCAATGCTGGTCCTATTGGTCGAAGGCCCGGCGGTACTGCTTGGTCCGGCAGACGTGCCAAATGGCCCGGCTGTCTCAGGCAAGCTTCCTGGTTGGCCAGTCTGGTCTCCTGGCTGGATGTACGACCTGATGTCCTCATCATGCCCCCTACAAAAAATATGCTCGTAGCAGTGAACAGTTTCTCAAGAAGGATGGAGTTTCTCTCAAGCTGCAAAGGCCCACGTGCAAGACAACAGCCCCTACTACCGCAGCATGTGATGCACTTGTTGACACAGCTACAACGCTATTCACTCTCTCTGATATTATTCGTCAACTCCAACAAGCCCTCCAAGGATAGTCCCTAGTACCTAATTTTCCTTGTTTTGGGCCTAATGCTCTCTGTTTTTTACTTATATGCTCACAAACAGGGGGAGAACATGATCCTGGGACTGATTCCGAATCATTTTAGGGATGTGCACGTGAGTTTTGTGATCAAGTTTTTGCTTGTTGTCTTGTTGGTTTGGATCAAGTTTCTGTTCTTTTCCAGTTCTAACAACTAAGGCTAGAATCGTGGGGGGTGAGAATTGTTTTTTTTTTTGTAATGGCTAGAATCATGGGGGAGAATTTTTTTTGTAACCAACTCATATCATTTTTCGAACAATAATTCAGGTATCATCAAACAATTAAGATCTTTGAGGTCAAATCGATTTGTGGCTGTTGTTTGTATGCTTTTCGTATGTGACGTGAAATTCTCTGTTCAGGTGCTTGTAACACACAGAAGTTAAAAAAGGGAGAGATTGAAGATGCAGCTGTTTGCAACTTACCCTTGAACTATTTGAGAAGTAGCACAAGGAAGTAAATTAAGACCTTATGCAGAATTATCGAGTGACGAAGAGAGAAAGCAAGAATCTGGACCACGTTACAGCCCATTGAGAAGGACCCAACAGGCTTGGATTATATGGAGAAGAGTGCAAAAAGGCAGTAAAGTGAGGGCTAAGGAAGTTCCGTATTCTTGTAAAAGAATAAGAAAACCTTACAATGATAGGAGATATGGAAATTACATGGAAAAAGGAATTCGTATCTAGGGCTTTGCACGAAACCGCAAGGATACATAAGGAGACAATATTGTGACAGCCCAACACTCACGAGAGAAAGAGCTTTTATTCAAGGGTTTTGGGTTTTTAAAAGAGAAGGCAAAACTAAAGGGGTAAAAGGGTTTTGGTGTGGCATTCCAAGATTGTGTAATCTTCTGAATGTGTGAGGCTAGTGTAACAAGTCAAGGGCGTCTTGAGCTTGTTCAAGGTCATTTTAGATGAGACTTGAGAGTGCATCTAAAAGATCTTCTAGTAGATACACATATTATTTTAATTTCTGTATCACTGCTTGCCGTAGTTATCTATTTCTAATAGTTTTTGCATTTTCAATTTTTACCGGTTTACTAAGAATTGTCAAGTTTTCTTCCAAATCGTCTGGTGGTTGCTGCATAATGAGTTGGGGTTCCTTGACAACTTTTCTCATAACTGATACGTGAAACACATAATGAAACGCTACTAACTCCTTTAGTAATTCCAATCTATATGCAACTATGACAATCCTTTCAGTAATTGGATAAGGTCCCATAAGACGTGGCTTGAGTTTTCCCATCTTCTTATGCTTATATGCTTCTCTGAATACCCTCGTTTTCAAATACCCCTCGTCTCCCACTCTAAACTCTAATTTCCTTCTCCTTTTATCAGCGTAACTCTTCTGACGATCGTGAGCCTCCTTTAGTCTAACACGAAGAGTTTCCACTTGATCCACTGTCTCTTGAACCAACTCTGGTTCCAAGTCTCTACGCTCTCCCACTTATATCCAGCAAAGTGGTGTCCAACAAGGTCGCCCATACAAGGCCTCATATGGTGACATCTTTATCCTACTATGATAACTATTGTGATACGCAAACCCTGGTAGCAGTAAATGTTTCTCCCAACGACCTCCCCAATCCAATATAATCGCTAGCAACATATCTTCAAGGGTTTAAATTCTTTCTGCATGTCCATCTATTTGTGGGTGATATGCGGTACTCAGATGCACTTTTGTCCCAATTGTCTTTTGGAATGCCTGCAAAAATATTAAAGTAAATTTCGGGTCTCTGTTCAAAACAATAAAACAATGCTCATTGGGACCTCCTGCAGCCTAACAATCACTTCCAAATATAATATTGGTAAGTGGTCCACATTTTCTGTCTTTTTAATCACCAAGAAATGAGCTGAATTCGTAAGTCGATCAACAATTACCCAAACCGTATCAAATTTACTAATTTTCCTTGGGAGCCATGTCACCAAATCCGTAGTGATCATATCCCATTTACATTCAGGCTACGGTAGAATTTGCAATAACCCACTAGGTACTCTACGTTCTGCCTTTACTAGTTGGCACGTAGAACATTTTGTTACCCATTCTACACTATCCCGTTTTATACCGTTCAAATGGTAATAATATTTTAGATCTTGATAAAGCTTTATCGCCCCCGGATGGATTGCAAAACATGACTGGTGTGCTTGCACTAAGATCTCATCCTTTAGTTCCTTAACATTGAGAACACATATCCGATTCCTATACAAGTAGGTCCCGTTGTCTGCGGTATGGTATCCTTCCACATTATTATCCACAATTTTTCTTAGTGCATCATCTACCTTTTGAGCCTCAAATATTCTCCATAGTAAGTCTGCATGGTTTATGGCTTCGAATCCTATGGCATCTTTGTTCACCGTAGTAGCACACAAACTTAATTTTCCCAAGAAAGCTATTAGCTCCTCCACTTTTCGTTCTCTTGATATGTTATTTCTCCTTTCACTTAATGCATATGCTACCATGTTCACCTTACTAGGATGGTATGCGATTTCCAAGTCATAATGTGCAATTAGCTCCATCCATCTCTTCTGCCTCAAATTAAGATCTGGTTGTGTAAATATATATTTTAAACTCTTGTGATCAGTAAAACTTGGACTTTTTCCCCGTACAAATATGCACGCCAAATCTTTAAAGCAAAAAAATTGATGCTAATTCTAAATCATCGGTGGGATAATTTATCTCATGTTTTCTCAACTGTATAGACGCATAGTGATACAAGCCTTGAATCAAGGCCGTAACACACGTAGACTGGTTGGAGAAGATTAGGCGAGAAACTCAGCCTTAGGCTTTTGGATAGGGGTTTTTTGGTGGGTATTGGATGGAGAGGTGAAGTGAACCACACGAGGGGTTATAAACCTCGTGATAAATCACAACTTAGAAGCTAGGAGGGCTGGTCTCAATTAGTGTTCTAAGCGATAGAGTTTTAGGAAAAAACCTCATAGGAAAATTTTTTTATCTTTATTAATATCAAAAAGTTTTTGAACTACAATGCTAAAAGAGCCTTATTAATATGCTCGACAGCCTTGATCTTCTAGGGTCGACCCAAAATAAAAAAAATGGAAGTTACAAAAATGCATAAGGAAAATTACAAAAGAGGAAATAACCGAAAAAAGACAACTACCTAAATTGTTCTTAACTCAAAAATGGAAAACTACTCATTCCTATCCTGCAAAACAGAAAATGCAATTATATAATTGAAAACTTATCTTTCTTATCTTTCGGCCAAGAAATGGAAGGTGGCCGACCTTGTGGCATGCACGCGCTTAGCTCCTACTCTTCAACTTGGATTAGGGTTACGAATTGTTTGGCCTTGACCTCTTTTGCCACAAGAGCACAAGTGTCTGGAGTCGTTTGCAATGTTGAGAAGCCTTTGGATCCTTCCTTGTACTTTTGGCCTAATGTTCCTTGTCAATGGTCTTCTAGGAGCTTGCCTACCCAAAAGCTAAACTTGTGGAAAAGTGCCCTTGTTCTGCTCCTTGTCATGGCTCCTGATGGCACCACTGGTGTAGAGACTTCATCCAGGTTCATGCCTTGAAACTGGTAGCTTAGCTGATCCGAGTTTCCATGTGTAGATGTGGAAATGGTGGTGCAATCGGCTCAATCGGCTGGACTGTGCGAGGAACAGGCCGAGTTGTCATCGGAGCCGGCCATATTGATTTCTGAGCCGGCGGCGTCACCAGTTGAGCTGGCGGTGTTGTTCACGTCGCCGCCAGTTGGGCCGGAGGATTGGGCCTCTTCACCGGAAAAGTTGGCCGGCCCGGCCTGGCTGATCATAGGGCCTGTGGTACCGCTTGGGCCGGCAGATGCGCCAAATGGCCCGGCTTTCTCAGGCAAGCATTCTGGTCAGCCATTCTGGTCTTCTGGCCGAACAGACGATCTGATGCCCTCATCATCCCCTCCCTCTTCAGTAGGTTTTGACCTCAAAACTGGCTCATATGCAAGGAAAGGAGCTAAATCAGTTACATTGAATGTGTTAGACACATTAAAATCACCTGGAAGCTCAATCTGGTAGGCGTTGTTGTTGATCCTCTCCAGCACTCTGAATGGTCCAACTCCTCTTGGGGCCAGCTTGGAACTCCTTAGGTTGGGGAACCCCTCTTGCCGTAGTTGTAGCCACATCTAATGACCTGGTTGAAAAATCATCTCTCTTCTCCCCTTGTTGGCGTGAGTCACGTACTGTGCGGTCCTCTTCTCTAGGTTCTCTGCTACCTTCTGGTGTTTCTTCTTGATGAATTCTGCCTTGTATGCTCCATTGAGGTTGGTCATTTCTACTGGAGCCAGTGGTGTTTGCTCCAGGGCGTTTGAGGGTTGAAACCGTAGACCACTTCAAAAGGGGTCTTTTTTATGGCTGAATGCACTGCTCGGTTGTACGCAAACTCTACGAATGGCAGGCACTCCACCCATGTCTTGAGGTTCTTCCCTATTGTGGTCCTGAGAAGAGTCGACAGTGTCCGGTTGACTACTTCAGTTTGGCCATCGGTTTGAGGATGGCTGGTGGTAAGAAGAGCAGCTTCGGGTCTAGCTTCCTCCAGAGGGTCTTCCAGAAGTGGCTAAGAAATTTGGTGTCTCTGTCTGACACGATGGTCCTTGGCACTCCATGAAGCCGTACTATCTCCTCGAAGAACAGCTCGGCTGTTTGCGGGGCATCATTAACATTGGCACATGGGATGAAATAAGTCATCTTGGAGAATCGGTCCACCACTACAAAGATGGCATCTTTGTGGTTGATCTTGGACAGTCCTAGAATGAAGTCCATGGAGATGTCGATCCATGGGTGAGTAGGTATGGGCAGAGGGAGATACAACCCGTGAGGGTGAACTCGGGACTTCGTCTTCTTGCAAGTGATGCACCTTGCACAATGGGCTTCTATTGACCTTTTGATGTGTGGCCAGTAGAAGGGCTCTTGACCACTACTAGTGTTTTGTCAACATCAAAGTTGCCCATAAGACCTCCTCCAAGAGCTTCTCGGGTGATAAGCTCTCGTAAAGATCCTTGTGGTATGCACAACCTTTTTTCTCGGAACAAGAACCCATCATAGATGTAGAACTTCCCATGACTCCCTGTGCCACACTCCTTGTAGCTCTCAGCAAAGTTAGGATCATCCTTATGCAGGTCCTTGATGTGCTCGAATCCTAAGACCTTTGCTTCCATGGTAGATATCAAAGCAAATTGTCTTGATAGTGCATCGGCTACCACATTATCCTTGCCCTTCTTGTATTTGATGACGTAAGGGAAGCTTTTTATAAACTCCATCAACCTGGCATGTCTCCTCTTGAGATTGGTTTGCCCTCTGAGGTGTTTGAGAGTCTCGTGATCAGTGTGGGTCACAAACTCCTTGGAAAACAAGTAATGTTGCCAAGTCTCCAAGGCTTGGACTAGGGCATAGAGCTCCTTGTCGTAGGTCGGGTAATTTAGTGAGGCCCCAACTAACTTCTCGCTGAAGTATGCCACTGGCTTCTCGCCTTGGGTTCGTACTGCTCCTATGCCTATTCCAGAGGCATCACACTCCACTTCAAATGTCATGCTGAAGTCGGACAGGACTAGCACTGGTGCATGCGTGAGGCTATCCTTCAAGGCGTGTAATGCCTTCTCTTGAGCTTCTCCCCAGCTAAACCCCACGTTCTTCTTCACTACTGCTGTCAGTGGTTAGGCAATGCTGCTGAAGTTGGACACGAACCTTCTCTAGAAGCTGGCCTGTCAGTGAAAACTTCTCACTTGGCTGATGTTGCTCGGTGTTGGCCACTCTTGTATGGCTTGAATCTTTTCCTCATCAACTTGTAAGCCATGGGAACTTACAACAAAGCCTAAGAAAACAAGCTTATCATTATAAAAGGTGCACTTCTTGAGATTGGCATAAAGCTCTTCTTGTCAAAGGGTTTTAAGTACCATCTCAAGATGCGTGAGGTTTTCACATAGGCACTTACTGTAAACTAGTATATAATCAAAATAAGCCACTACGAACTTACTGATGTACGCCCTAAGAACTTGGTCCATAAGGCGCATGAGGGTTCTTGGGGCATTGGTCAAGCCAAATGGCATGACTGTCCACTCGTAGAGACCTTGCTTTGTCTTGAAAGTAGTGTTCCACTCTGATGAGGACATCAGGTCGTACATCCAGCCAGGAGACCAGACTGGCCGACCAGGAAGCTTGCCCGAGACAGCAGGACCATCTGGCGCGCCTGCCGGACCAGACAGTACCGCCGGACCCTCGACCTATAGGACCAGACCGGTCAACATCGCCGTCGGAGAGGCCCAAGCTTCCGGCACACTTGGTGGGGACGTGAATGACACCGCCGGTCCCCCTGATGACACCGCCGACTCCGGGATCAACTTGGCTGGTCCTGAAGTCATTCCGGCCAGTACCGCGCACAATTCAGCCGGTACAGGCCATCCAGCCGAGTACACGCACACTTCCACTTCTACACAAGAGGACTCGGACCAAATGAGCTACCAGCTCCAGGACATGCACTTACAGGAAGTCTCAACACCAGTGGTACCTCAAGGAGCAATGACAAGAAGCAGATCAAGGGCGCTCTTCAACAAATTCAGCCTATGGGTCAACAAGCTACTAGAGGAAGATCGACTAAGGACAATGGGCCAAAAATACAAGGAAGAGTCCAATAGCTTCTCAACACCACAAGGGACATCAGAGACTTGGGCTTTAGTGGCAAGAGAGGTCAAGGCCCCAAAGATTCTTAACCCTACTCCAAGTCGAAGACTAGGAGCAAGCGTGCATGCCACAAGGACGGCCACCTTCCATTTCTTGGCCATGAGGTAAGTTAAGGTAAGTTTCAATTGAATATATGCCTCTTTCTGTTTTGCAGGGTAGGATCTAGAATATTTACATTTTTGAGTCAAAGACATTTTAGGAATAGGTCCTTTTTCGGTTATACACTTTTGTATCTTTTCCATTTGTGCACTTTTGTAAGTTTTCCTTTTCTTATTTGAGTCGACCCTAGAAGGTCAAGCTGTCGAGCATATTAATAAGGCTCCTTCCAGCATTGTAGTTCGACAACCTTTTGATATTAATAAAGAACTTTTTTACAAGTTTTCTCTCAAGAATCTTGTGCGCTTAGAACCTAGTTGAGACCAGCCCTCCTAGCTCTAAGTTTGTGATTTATCACGAGGTTCATCACCCTCGTGTGGTTCACTTCACCCTTCCATCGAATACCAACCCAAAACCCCTATCCAGAAGTCTAAGGTCGAGTTTCTCACCTAACTTCTCCAAACAGCCCACGCATACATCCTTGAATCAAGGCTTGTATCATTTTGGTATCAGAGCTTAAAGCTCCTAAACCAGGTTGTTTCTATCCTTTAGCTTGTTTTGTTTTTAGTTCTTGCATTAGTTTAAGTCGCATTCAAGAAAAATAAAAAATAACATCAAACTCAAACCGAGTGCATCTAGCCTTCTCGTGTATCACTAGGGTTTAGATTCACTTTTGCATTGCCATTCACGTTTTCCTTTTTTAAATCATATTTCCTTTATTTTTAAGTTAAATTAAAAGAAAAGAAAAGAAAATAGGAAAAATACCAAAAGAATTCGAATTGGACAGCTAGCACAAGTTGTCAAGAAAGTTTCCTTTTTCCAATTTCCAATTCTCAGATTTTTCCTTTTGCATTTTTTGAATCCTTATAAAAAACCCTCCTAATAATTTAGGAGCATCCTAACTTGTCTTCTTTCTTTGTAGCACAATGGCAGAAGAAAATAGAGAGCAAGAAGCCATGATGGCCATGTTCACCACCTCCAAACACAACTCGCATCCATAGGCGAGAGGTTGGAGCGTGGAAGACCGGTGAGATTCAGGCCATAAGGCACGTGAGAGCTGAGCAAGACCGTCCTGAGGGTCCTGAGCACCTTAGGACACGGCACGAACAGGAGGAACCCCAGCCAGATGGAGATGAGGACACACAACCTCATAACTATCACCATAGGCCGAGAGGACCTCCACGGCAACCAGAGGCAGAAGATGATGGCTTTGAGCCATATGGTCTTCACCAGAGACCAAGAATGCCTCCTAGACATCATGAGGATGGAGATGAACACGCCTACAACCGGGTAACTCATCCTGATGTTAAGCTAACTCCTCCAAGTTTTGCAGGAAAAGTAGACCCCGAGGCTTACCTAGATTGGGAGAGAAGAATGGATCATATCTTTGATCATTACAACCAACCAGGCCTAGGAGAGTCTCAATGGCAGTAGCACAACTCACGGACAATGCCCTCATCTGGTGGGATCGTGAGGTATCTGACAAGGAGGAAGAGAATGAGGCCCATAGACTCATGGGTCGACATGAAAGACCTCATCGACAAAGGTTTGTTCCACCTTACTTTCATAGAGATTTGCAACGTCGTTTTCGTACTCTTAAGCAGGGTACCAGATCAGTAGAGGAGTACTATGAAGAGTTGAGAAGCTAAGGAACAGATTGGAGCTCAATGATGATGAAGAAGCATTGATGGCACAATTCTTGGATGGACTCAAGAAAGAATCAGCGCAAGGTGGAAAGGCAAATCTACAATGACTTCAAGACTTGTTCCACCTATCTGTCCAGGCTGAGCAGCACATCAAACGTAAGAGCCAAGACATCCGCAGCAAGCCTAAGACACCTTGGGCACCAAGCAACATGCCCAAGCCCGTAGACAAAGGCAAGAGCATAGAGATCGAGTCAAGGTTCAAGAGCAAGCCTCCTGAACCCACCCGTGACCAGAGAGAGCCTGGTAAGTCTTCTAACCCTCAAAGATCACGTGACATCACTTGTTTCAAGTGTAGGGGTCGTGGACACATCTCAAGGAGTGCCCAAACAACCGGTCATGCTGATTACGGAGGCTGGAGAATATGAGTCCCAAGATGAAGAGGACTATGAACCAGAAGGAGAATATGGTGACATTGAGTACCCTGATGTGGGGAAGTGCTGGTCACTAGGCATCCTCAGTGCAATGGTGGATCCTTCAGAGACCATCCAAAGGAGAACATCTTCCACAGCCGTTGCACCATCAAGGGCAAGGTATGTAACCTCATCATAGATGGTGGTTCTTGCACTAACGTTGCTAGTGCATATATGGTTGATAAGCTAGGTCTAGAGAAGACAAGGCATCCTCGACCATATAGACTGAGATGGCTCGATGACAAAGTGGAGCTCAAGATCCATGAGCAAGTCACTGTGCCATTCAGTGTGGGCAAGTACCAAGACCAAGTCGTGCGACGTGGTGCCCATGCAAGCTGGCCATCTTCTGCTAGGAAGACCATGGCAGTTTGACAAAGAGACCAGGCATGATGGCGAACCAATCTCTACACTTTGTGCATGACAAAGAAAGGTCAGCCTAGCTCCTCTTACACCTGCCCAGGTACATGAGCTACAACTCCAAATGAGTAAGGAAAAGAAACTTATCAAGTCTAATTTTCTTATTCAACCAAGTCATGTCCGGAGAGCTTTAGCCTCGAAGGATTTAATGTTACTAATGGTTTTCAAAGAAGTGTTGAATGTAGAGAAAGAACAGGTAGAGCTACCTCCTGAAGTAGCAACTCTCCTCAACAAGTTCCAGGATGTTTCCAGAGGAGATACCAGCAGGCTTGCCTCCTTTACGTGGCATAGAACACCAGATTGATCTAGTGCCGGAGCAGCCCTGCCCAACCGGCCAGCCTACGGATGAGTCCAGAGGAGTCCAAGGAGCTTGAGAAGCAAGTCAAGGAGCTCCTGGAGAAAGGCTATGTTAGAGAGCCTCAGTCCATGTGCGTACCAGTGCTACTAGTGCCCAAGAAGGATGGGACTTGGCGAATGTGCGTGGACTGCCGAGCAATCAACAACATCACAGTCAAGTACCGGCATCCAATACCACGGCTGGATGACATGCTAGATGAGCTGAGTGGAGCCACGGTCTTCTCCAAGATAGACCTCAAGAGTGGATACCACCAGGTCAGGATGAAGGAAGGTGATGAATGGAAGACTGCTTTCAAGACAAAGCAAGGGCTCTCTGAGTGGACAGTCATGCCATTTGGCTTGACTAATGCCCCAAGCACCTTCATGCGCCTTATGAACCAAGTTCTTAGGGCGTACATCAGTAAGTTTGTAGTAGTTTACTTTGATGACATACTAGTTTATAGTAAGTGCCTAGGAACACCTCACACATCTTGAGATGGTACTTAAAACCCTTCGACAAGAAGAGCTTTATGCCAATCTCAAGAAGTGCATCTTTTGTACTGATAAACTTGTCTTTTAGGTTTTGTTGTAAGTTCACAGGGCCTACAGGTTGATGAAGAGAAGATTCGAGCCATACAAGAATGGCCAACACCAGCAACATCAGCCAAGTAAGGAGCTTCCACGGACTGGCCAGCTTCTATAGGAGATTCGTGCCCAACTTCAGCAGTATTGCCTCACCATTGACGGCAGTAGTGAAGAAGAACGTGGGATTCAGCTGGGGAGAAGCTCAGGAGAAGGCATTCCAGGCCTTGAAGGACAGCCTTACACATGCACCAGTGCTAGTCCTGCCCGACTTCAACAAGACGTTTGAAGTGGAGTGTGATGCCTCTGGAATAGGCATAGGAGCAGTGCTAACCAAGGAGGGAGACCAGTGGCATACTTCAGTGAGAAGCTAGGTGGTGCCTCACTGAACTACCCCACTTATGACAAGGAGCTTTATGCCCTTGTCCGAGCATTGGAGACTTGGCAGCATTACTTGCTGTCCAAGGAGTTTGTGATCCACACTGATCATGAGACTCTCAAACACCTCAGAGGGCAAACCAATCTCAAGAGGAGACATGCCAGGTGGATGGAGTTCATAGAGACCTTTACGTCATCAAGTACAAGAAGGGCAAAGACAATGTGGTAGCCGATGCACTATCAAGGAGGTTTGCCTTGATATCCACCATGGAGGCAAAGGTCCTAGGATTCGAGCACATCAAGGACCTATACAAGGATGATCCTGACTTTGCTGAGAGCTACAAGGAGTGTGGCACAGAGTCATGGCAAGTTTACATCCATGAGGGATTCTTGTTCGAGAAGAAGGCTGTGCATACCACAAGGATCATTAAGGGAGCTTATCATCCGAGAAGCTCATGGAGGAGGACTCATGGGCCACTTTGGTGTCGACAAGACTCTAGCAGTGGTCAAGGAGCACTTCTACTGGCCACACATCAAGAGGACAGTAGAAGCTCATTGTGCAAGATGCATCACTTGCAAGAAGGCAAAGTCCAGTGCAACCTCACGGGTTGTATCTCCCACTGCCCATACCTACACATCCATTGGTGGACATCTCAATGGACTTCGTTCTAGGTCTGCCCACGATCAACCACAAAGATGCTATCTTTGTAGTGGTGGACAGATTCTCCAAAATGGCACATTTCATCCCATGTGCCAATGTCAATGAGGCCACGCAAACAACCGAGCTGTTCTTCAGGGAGATAGTACGGCTTCAGAGAGTGCCAAGGACCATCGTGTCAGACAGGGACACCAAATTCCTCAGCCACTTCTGGAGGACCCTCTGGAGGAAGATAGGCATGAAGCTGCTCTTCTGGACCACCTGCCATCCTCAAACCAATGGCAAACTGAAGTAGTCAACCGGACATTGTCGACTCTTCTCAGGACTACACTTGGGAAGAACCTCAAGACTTGGGTGGAGTGCCTGCCATTCATTAGAGTTCGCTTACAACCGAGCCGTGCACTCAGCAACCAAGAAGACACCATTTGAAGTAGTATACGGCTTCAACCCTCTCACCCCATTGGAGCAAACACCACTCCACCAGAGATGACCAACCTCAACGGAGCATCCAAGGCAGAGTTCATAAGGAAGTTACACCAGAAGGTAGCAGAAAACTTGGAGAAGAGGACCGGCAGTACGTGACTCATGCCAACAAGGGAAGAAAGGAGGTGATCTTTCAACCAGGCGATTGGGTGTGGCTACACCTACGGCAGGAGAGGTTCCCAAACCTAAGGAGTTCCAAGCTAGCACCAAGAGGAGATGGACCATTCAGAGTGCTGAGAGGATCAACAACAACGCCTACGGATCGAGCTCCAGGTGAGTTTAATGTGTCCAACAATGTTACTGACTTAGCCCCTTTCCATGCAGATGAACCAGTTTGAGGACAAAACCTACTGAAGAGGGAGGGATGATGAGGACATCAGGTCGTATCCAGCCAGGAGACCAGACTGGCCGACCAGGAAGCTTGCCCGAGACAGCCAGGACCATTTGGCACGCCTGCGGCCCAAGCAGTACCGCGGACCCTCGACCAATAGGACCAGACCGATCAGCATTGCCGGCGGAGAGGCCCAAGCTTCCGGCACACTTGGTGGCGACGTGGATGACACCGCCGGTCCCTTGGTGAAACTGGGATCAACTTGGCGGTCCTGAAGGCATTCCGGCCAGTACCAGTCCAGTACAATCCAGCCGAGTATTTCAACTTCTACACAAGAGACTCGGACCAGAGCTACCAGCTTCAGGACATGCATCTAGAGGAAGTCTCTACACCAGTGCCACAGGAGCAATGACAAGAAGCAGATCAAGAGCACTCTTCCACAAATTCAGCTTATGGGTCGACAAGCTCCTAGAGGAAGATCGACTAAGGACAATGGGCCAGAAGTGCAAAGAAGAGTCCAAAGGCTTCTCAACAACACAAGGGACATCAGAGACTTGGGCTTTAGTGGCAAGAGAGGTCAGGGCCCAAAGATTTTAACCCTACTCCAAGTCGAAGACTAGAGAAAGCGTGCATGCCACAAGGGGCCACCTTCCATTTCTTGGCCGTGAGTAAGGTAAGTTTCAATTGAATATATGCCTCTTTCTGTTTTGCAGGGTAGGATCTAGATTATTTACATTTTTGAGTCAAAGACATTTTAGGAATAGGTCCTTTTTAGGTTATGCACTTTTGTATCTTTTCCATTTGTGCACTTTTGTAAACTTTCCTTTTCTTATTTGAGTCGACCCTAGAAGGTCAAGCTGTCGAGCATATTAATAAGGCTCCTTCCAGCATTGTAGTTCGACAACCTTTTGATATTAATAAAGATAGAACTTTTTCCCAACAAGTTTTCTCTCAAGAATCTTGTGCGCTTAGAACCTAGTTGAGACCAGCCCTCCTAGCTCTAAGTTTGTGATTTATCACGAGGTTCATCACCCTCGTGTGGTTCACTTCACCCTTCCATCGAATACCCCCAGAATCTAACCTTATTGACATAGAAAATCAAATAAGACCTATCTTGACCTACAAGGCAAGTGTGAGCACGAAAATTCAGTTTGAATAACAAGGAAAGAAAAGGAGGGTTATTATTAACCACATGGTTGAAATGGTTAAATAGCTACCTTGGGAGAAGAATCAAGGTGAAAAATGTGCTGCACACAGTCACACCAAACAGTCATAACAGCTTGGTAACACACCATGCCCATGCAGTCTCTCTCTTCTCATTGGTTGTTGACAGCTCCTCTATTCAAACTCATCCACAAGTTTGAATTCGTTTTTTTGTGTTCACATTGTAAATCCTCTATAAAAGGGCTGTAAAGACTCAATGTATAATAACTCTTAGGAGATTCTTCTCCATAAGTCTAAGACATTTCTCATCTTCTCATACTTCTCTTTGAGTTTCAGATTCAATTCTTCACATTTCTCCTCTATAATCTCAATATTCTTTCATGGTATCAGAGCATAAGATCATTCTCTTATCTTTTCTACTCAAATCTCTCAGTTTCTAATCTAAAATTCTGAAAAATCTCTCAGCTTTAAGACTAAAACTCACGGTTTTCATTCAACCATAAAAGCTGCTTCCTTTGAGCTCTTCAAAGCCTAACAATGGAGGATACAGTTCAAATTAGTTCAGCCTGAAACCTACGGTGATAGCAGTAGTTCTCAAAGGCTTGAACTACACATTATGGTCAAGAACCATCAAGACAGCCATTTGTGGCAAAGGACTTTGGAATCACATCTTGGAGGATAATACTCCATCTATAGATGATCCAAAGGAGAAGAAGGATGAGGCAACAAGAAAAGAAGAAGCTAGGTGGTTCCAAGAAGATCAATCAGTCCTTGGATTCCTCCAAAATTCATTGGACCCATCCATTCTTGAAGCTTATTCACATTGTGAAACGCCAAGTCTCTTTGGGACACTCTCAAGAGGGTGTATGGATGTTTCAAACCTCAGCCGTGTATGAGGTTAAGAAGGCTCTCAATGATCTACACCAAGAGGATATGGAGTTCACAAAATTCCTAGGCAAGTTCCATCAACATGGTCCGAGCTTGACATGTTGAGACCAAGTTCTATGGATCCAAAGGTGCTTAATGAAAGGAAGGAACAAGACAAGATATTTGGGCTCCTTCTCAACCTAAATCCAGCCTTTAAGGATGTGATTAAGTCCATCCAGAGAGCCAAAACTCCCTGATTTCAAGAGGTGTGCTCACGGATTCAAAGGAGCAAGGCAACATTGGTTTGTTTGGTGGAAAGGAGAACTAGTCATGGCCAACAAAAGCGTGTTTAAGCAAGAGGATAGGAAGAGTGTGATGTGAACATTGTAAGAGGAATGGCCACATCAAGGACAAGTGCTGGATACTTCATCCTCATCTCAAGCCAAGGATTCAAAGGCTAACATCTCTCAAAGGTTGTGACTGAACCGCAAGTTCATCCAACCAAGGAGGATAGCTATGAATGTATCCATGGAGTATGCTAAGAAGAGTGACTTGGAGGATCTCATCAAGGCCTATGCCTCAAAACTCTCGTATCACACTCTACTCCCATAAATTGCTTGATAAACCAGATCATAAGTTGGTAGTGGATTCGGTGCTTCTCACCATATGATTAGCAATGCTAGGTTGTTAAAGAACATTGAACCATGTCTAGGACAAGTAACTATAGCTGATGGTAAGGGTATTCCAATTGAAGGAACCGGAAAATTAAGACTATTTGACAAAGAAAGTACTGCATTCTTTGTACCTAAATTTAAGTCTAACTAGTTTGGTCAAAAGGCTACTAAAGACCTGAATTGCAATGTTACTTTTGGGCCTAACAATGTTTACTTTCAGGATATTAAGAGTGGTAAGATACTTGGATGTAACTCAAGATGAGCTCTATGTTCTTGAGGACCTCCAAGCAATTTGGATTCCTTAGCTTTCAAATCCTTTTTGCTAATAAAGATGTCTTATGGCATGCTAGATTAGGACATCCTCATGCTCGTGCTTTAAGCTTAATAATTCCTAATGTGCTTATGATCACTCAGTTTGTGAGGCTTGTATCCTTGGCAAACATTGTCGTGTTGTTTTCCTAAATCGTACAATTTATGAGCATTGCTTTGATTTAGTACATTCCTTGGACCTCACATGTCTAGAGATAGGAATAAATACTTTGTGACCTTTATAGATGAGAAATCGAAATATACATGGGTTACATTACTTCCATCTAAAGATAGGGTTTATGAGGCATTTATAAACTTTCATAATTATGTTACTAATCAATTCAATGCCAAGATCAAAGTGTTAAGATCAGATAATGGAGGGAATACACAAGTCAAAGATTCAAAGCTCATCTAAACAAACATGGAATACTACATCAAACTAGCTGCCACACACCACAACAAAATGGAGTTGCTGAAAGGAAGAACCGACACTTAATGGAAGTAGCAAGATCCATGATGTTTCATACCAATGTTCCTAAAAGTTTTTGGGAGATGCAGTCTTGGTTGCTTGCTACCTCATCAATCGGATTCAACCAAAGTCTTGCAAGACATATCCCCATTTGAGGTACTCAATAAAACTAAACCTCCATTGATCATTTACGTGTATTTGTGTGTTTGTGTATGTTCCAGGTGATCTAAGAAACAAGTTGGAGGCAAAGAGCATCAAGTGTATGTTCCTTGGATATTCGACAACACAAAAGGGTTATAAGTGCTATGATCCGAGCAACAACAGGACATATGTGTCTAGAGATGTCAAGTTCATAGAAGAACAAAGCTATTATGATCAGAAAGATTGGGAAGGATTGAAGGATCTCTCAAGGTCACCTTCTGATTTGGCTACGAGTTTGAGGTTTCTCTTGAATCATTTGGGAAATGATGCCAAAGGATTCAAGACGAAGAACAAGAACCTCAAGTAGTTCACAAGATACCCAAGAGAATGAACAAGTGGTAACTCAAGAACCAACTCCAATCCAAGAAGAAGCTATGGCCCAAAATCAAGAACAAGACGACTTGGAAGTGGGTATAGAGGAACCTATTCACCAAATGGAAGAGGAACGGTTGTAGAGGAGGCTGCACCACCTGTTCAGCAACTAAGGAGGAGTACTAGACTTAGGAACACTAGGGTCTTCTACAACAACCAGGCCGTGGCTCATCCCATACAAGCTGTTTGTTCCCTTGACCTCTTGCCATCTAGTCATCAAGCATTCCTTGGAAAGATTGAACAAAGTCAGATTCAAGGACTTATGAAGAAGCTGAGAGCAAGAAAGAATGGTTAGATGCAGTAAGAGATGAGAAGGGAGCTATGGAAAGGAATCATACATGGATATACAAGAACTTCCCAAAGGCAAGAAGGCTGTGAGTTCCAAGTGGGTGTTCACCATCAAGTATAAGAGCAATGGGGACATAGAAAGGTACAAGGCACGTCTAGTTGCAAGAGGTTTCACTCAGACATATGGAGAGGACTATACTGATACATTTGCACGTCACTGTAAGGGTTGTTCTTTCACTAGCTACGAATCTGACTTGGGACTTATGGCAAATGGATGTCAAGAACGCATTCCTACAAGGAGAACTTGAAGAGGAAGTGTATATGACTCCACCACCAGGCCTTGAAGATCTTTGCAAAGAGGGACAGTTCTAAGACTTAGGAAGGCAATATATGGGTTGAAGCAGTCACCAAGGGCCTGGTATCACAAATTAAGACACTTACTGATAATGGGTTTAGGAAATCCCATTCAGATCATACTTTGTTCACTCGTCAAAACCAAAGGAATCTTGGTTTATGTGGATGACCTTATCATCACAGGAGATGATAAGGAAGGAATTCAGTCCACAAAGGCCTTCTTAAACAGATCATTTGACATCAAGGATCTTGGAGAGTTGAAGTACTTCTTGGGTATTGAAGTGTGTCGGTCTCGAAGGGCTCTTTCTATCCCAAAGAAAGTATGCTCTTGATCTGTTGACAGAGGAAAGCTTGGGGCTAAACCAAAACTCCTCTTGAAGATGGCTACAAGGTCAACGGAAAGGGAGAAAGCTGATGAGTTATTTAAGGATGTTTCTCAGTATAGGAGACTAGTTGGGAAGCTGATCTACCTCACTCACACCAGACTTGTGTTTTGCTGTGAATCAAGTAAGTCAACATATGCAAAAGCCTACTGTATATCATTGGAGCATGGTAGAAAGGATCCTTAGATACATCAAAGGATCTCCTGGTCATATGGATGGGCAAGAATGGGAACACTGAGATTGTCATTGTGATGCTAGGAAATCAACCACTGGGTATTGCAGAACTTAGTCACTTGGAACTTCTAGTGCTGAAGCAGAATATAGGGCTATGAGGAAGCTGACAAATGAAGTAACTTGGCTCAAAGCACTCTTGAAAGAACAACCAGGGCCAATTACCTTCCATTGTGATAATCAGGCAGCCATTCACATGCTTCAAACTCAGTGTTTCACGAGAGGAAGCACATAGAGATCGATTGCCATAAGGTTAGGGAGAAAGTTCAAGATGGAACCATTCTGCCATGTTATACAAGTGAAGACCAACTAGCTGACATCTTCACAAAGGCAGCAAGTCTCAAAGTTTGCAAGAACATCTTTAGCAAACTTGGGCTTGTTGATTTATCACATCCATGATCAAGGTCCTAATCCAAGAGCAACACACTTTTTCCCTTATTAAGGTTTTGTCCCAAGTGGTTTTCCTTAATAAGGTTTTTAATGATGCTTAAGACTTTAGGGTGATTCCAAAGTCTTTAGCTTGAAGTATTGACATAGGAAAATCAAATAAGACCTATCTTGACCTACAAGGCAAGTGTGAGCACGAAAATTCAGTTTGAATAACAAGGAAATGAAAAGGATGGGTTATTATTAACCACATGGTTAAAATGGTTAAATAGCTACCTTGGGAGAAGAATCAAGGTGAAAAGGACATGTCCATGCTGCACACAGTCTTAACACCAAACAGTCTCATGCTGTCTCATTGGTTGACACTCCTCTATTCAAACTCATCCACAAGTTTGAATTCGCTTTTGTGTTCACATTGTAAATCCTCTATAAAAGGGCTGTAAAGACTCAATGTATAATATACTTAGGAGATTCTTCCATAAGTCTAAGACATTTCTCATTTTCTGCTTTCTTTGAGTTTTGGATTCAATTCTTCACATTTCTCTCTAATCTCAATATTCTTCATGGTATCAGAGCATAAGATCATTTTCTTATATTTTCTACTCAAATCTCTCAGTTTCTAATCTAAAATCAAAAATCTTCAGCTTTAAACTAAAACTCACAGTTTTATTCAACCATAAAAGCTGCCTCCTTGAGTTCAAAGCCTAACAATGGAGGATACAGTTCAAATCAGTTCAGCCTGAAACCTACGGTGATAGTTCTCAAAGGCTTGAACTACACATTATGGTCAAGAACCATCAAAACAGCCATTTGGAATTACATCTGAGGATCTATAGATGATCCAAAGGAGAAGAAAGGATGAGGCAACAAGAAAGGTGGTTCCAAGAAGATCAATCAGTCCTTGATTCCTCCAAAATTCATTGGGCTTATTCATTGTGAAAGCCAAAGTCTCTTTGGGACACTCTCAAGAGGGTAGTGTTTCAAACCTCAGCTGTGTGTAAGGAGGTTAAGAAGGCCTCAATGATCTACACCAAGAGGATATGGAGTTCACAAAGAAGTTCAATCAACATCCAGCTGTCCAAGTTCTATGGATCCAAAGGTGAATGAAAGGAAGGAACAAGACAAGATATCAACCACCAGCCTTGGTCCATCCAGAGAGCCAAAATGATTTCAAGAGGTGTGCTCACGATTCAGAAGGAGCAAGGCAACATTGTTGTTTGGTGGAAAGGAGAACTAGTCATGGGAGAAGTTTATGTGAAATTGTAAGAGGAAGACATCAAGGACAAGTTGGATACTTCATCCTCATCTCAACAAACCGTTCAAGGATTCAAAGGATCTTCTTGGACCAACCAAGGAGGGTAGTGAATGTATCCATGGAGTATGTTAAGAGTGACTTGAGGATCTCATAAGGATGGAAAGGTGAAGTGAACCACACGAGGGTGATGAACCTCGTGATAAATCACAAACTTAGAGCTAAGAGGGCTGGTCTCAACTAGAGGCTGGTCTCAACTAGGTTCTAAGCTCTTCTTGAGAGAAAAGTTCTACTTTATTAATATCAAAAGGTTGTCGAACTACAATGCTGGAAGGAGCCTTATTAATATGCTCGACAGCTTGACCTTCTAGGGTCGACCAAATAAGAAAAGGAAAGTTTACAAAAGTGCACAAAAGGAAAAGATACAAAAGTGCATAACGAAAAAGGACCTATTCCTAAAATGTTTTGACTCAAAAATGTAAAGCAACTAGATCCTACCCTGCAAAACAGAAAGAGGCATATATTCGAATGTAAACTTACCTTAACTCACCTCACGGCCAAGAAATGGAAGGTGGCCGTCCTTGTGGCATGCACGCCTTGCTCCTAGTCTTCGACTTGGAGTAGGGTTAAAATCTTTGGGCCTTGACCTCTCTTGCCACTAAAGCCCAAGTCTCTGATGTTCCTTGTGTTGTTGAGAAGCCTTTGGACTCTAATTTGCTTTCTGGCCCATTGTCCTTAGCTGCTCTTCCTCTAGAAGCTTGTCGACCCATAAGCTGAATTTGTGGAAGAGTGCTCTTGATCTGCTTCTTGTCATTGCTCCTGGAGGTACCACTGGTGTAGATACTTCCTCTAAGTGCATGTCCTGGAGCTGGTAGCTCATTTGGTCCGAGTCCTCTTGTGTAGAAGTGGAAGTGTGCGTGTACTCGGCTGGATGGCCTGTACCGGCTGGATTGTGCGGTACTGGCCGGAATGTCTTCAGGACCGGCCAAGTTGATCCCGGAGTTGGCGGCACCACCAGAGGGACCGGCGGTGTCATCCACGTCACCACCAAGTGTGCCGAAGCTTGGGCCTCTCCGCCGGCAATGCTGTTTGCTCTGGTCCTTGTGGTCGAGGGTCCGGCGGTACTGCTTGGGCCGGCAGGCGTGCCAGATGGTCCGGCTGTCTCGGGCAAGCTTCCTGGTCGGCCAGTCTGGTCTCCTGGCTGGATGTACGACCTGATGTCCTCATCATTCCTCCCTCTTCAGTAGGTTTTGTCCTCAAAACTGGTTCATCAGCATGGAAAGGGGCTAAGTCAGTAACATTGAACGTATTGGACACATTAAACTCACCTGGGAGCTCGATCCGGTAGGCATTGTTGTTGATCCTCTCGAGCACTCTGAATGGTCCATCTCCTCTTGGTTCTAGCTTGGAACTCCTTAGGTTTGGGAACCTCTCTTGCCGTAGGTGTAGCCACACCCAATCGCCTGGTTGAAAGATCACCTCCTTTCTTCCCTTGTTGGCATGAGTCACGTACTGTCCGGTCCTCTTCTCCAAGATTTCTGCTACCTTCTGGTGTAATCTCCTTATGAACTCTGCTTTGGATGCTCCGTGAGGTTGGTCATCTCAGCTGGTGGCAGTGGTGTTTGCTCCAATGGGGTGAGAGGGTTGAAACCGTATACCACTTCAAATGGTGTCTTCTTGGTTGCTGAGTGCACGGCTCGGTTGTAGGCGAACTCAATGAATGGCAGGCACTCCACCCAAGTCTTTAGGTTCTTCCCTAGTGTAGTTCTGAGAAGAGTTGATAGTGTCCTGTTGACAACTTCAGTTTGGCCATCGGTTTGAGGATGGCAAGTGGTTGAGAAGAGTAGCTTCGTGCCTAGCTTTCTCCAAAGGGTCCTCCAGAAATGGCTGAGGAACTTGGTGTCCCTGTCTGATACGATGGTCCTTGGCACTCCATGAAGCCGTACTATCTCCCTGAAGAACAGCTCAGCTGTTTGTGGCATCATTGACATTGGCACATGGGATGAAGTGTGCCATCTTGGAGAATCTGTCCACCACTACAAAGATTGCATCTTTGTGGTTGATCTTGGGCAGACCTAGAACAAAATCCATCGAGATGTCCACCCATGGATGTGTTGGTATGGGCAGTGGGAGATACAACCCGTGAGGTTGCACTCGGACTTTGCCTTCTTGCAAGTAATGCATCTTGCACAATGTGCTTCTACTGTCCTCTTGATGTGTGGCCAGTAGAAGTGCTCCTTGACCACTGCTAGAGTCTTGTCGACACCAAAGTGGCCCATGAGTCCTCCTCCATGAGCTTCTCGGATGATAAGCTTCCTTAGTGATCCTTGTGGTATGCACAGCCTTCTTTCTCGGAACAAGAATCCTCATGGATGTAGGATTTGCCATGACTCCCTGTGCTACACTCCTTGTAGCTCTCAGCAAGGTCAGGATCATCCTTGTATAGATCCTTGATGTGCTCGAATCCTAGGACCTTTGCCTCCATGGTTGATATCAAGGCAAACCTCCTTGATAGTGCATCGGCTACCACATTGTCTTTGCCCTTCTTGTACTTGATGATGGGAAGGTCTCTATGAACTCCATCCACCTGGCATGTCTCCTCTTGAGATTGGTTTGCCCTCTGAGGTGTTTGAGAGTCTCGTGATCAGTGTGGATCACAAACTCCTTGGACAGCAAGTAATGCTGCCAAGTCTCCAATGCTCGGACAAGGGCATAAAGCTCCTTGTCATAAGTGGGGTAGTTCAGTGAGGCACCACCTAGCTTCTCACTGAAGTATGCCACTGGTCTCCCTCCTTGGGTTAGCACTGCTCCTATGCCTATTCCAGAGGCATCACACTCCACTTCAAACGTCTTGTTGAAGTCGGGAAGGACTAGCACTGGTGCGTGTGTAAGGCTGTCCTTCAAGGCCTGGAATGCCTTCTCCTGAGCTTCTCCCCAGCTGAATCCCACGTTCTTCTTCACTACTGCCGTCAATGGTGAGGCAATACTGCTGAAGTTGGGCACGAATCTCCTATAGAAGCTGGCCAGTCCGTGGAAGCTCCTTACTTGGCTGATGTTTCCTGGTGTTGGCCATTCTTGTATGGCTCGAATCTTCTCTTCATCAACCTGTAGGCCCTGTGAACTTACAACAAAACCTAAAAAGACAAGCTTATCAGTACAAAAGATGCACTTCTTGAGATTGGCATAAAGCTCTTCTTGTCGAAGGGTTTTAAGTACCATCTCAAGATGTGTGAGGTGTTCCCGTAGGCACTTACTATAAACCAAATGTCATCAAAGTAAACTACTACAACTTACTGATGTACGCCCTAAGAACTTGGTTCATAAGGCGCATGAAGGTGCTTGGGGCATTAGTCAAGCCAAATGGCATGACTGTCCACTCGTAGAGCCCTTGCTTTGTCTTGAAAGCAGTCTTCCACTCATCACCTTCCTTCATTCTTACCTGGTGGTATCCACTTTTGAGGTCTATCTTGGAGAAGACCGTGGCTCCACTCAGCTCATCTAGCATGTCATCCAGTCGTGGTATTGGATGCCTATACTTGACTGTGATGTTGTTGATTGCTCGGCAGTCCACGCACATGCGCCAAGTCCCATCCTTCTTGGGCACTAGTAGCACTGGTACAGCACATGGACTGAGGCTCTCTCGAACATATCCTTCTCCAGGAGCTCCTTGACTTGCTTCTCAAGCTCCTTGGACTCCTCTGGACTCATCCGGTAGGCTGGCCGGTTGGGCAGGGCTGCTCGGGCACTAGATCAATCTGGTGTTCTATGCCACGTAAAGGAGGCAAGCCTGCTGGTATCTCCTCTGGAAATACATCCTGGAATTTGTTGAGGAGAGTTGCTACTTCAGGAGGTAGCTCTACCTGTCCCTGTTCTATACTCAACACTTCCTTGAAAACCATTAGTAACATTAAGTCCTTGAGGCTAAAGCTCTCCGGACATGACTAGGTTGAATAAGAAAGTTAGACTTGACAAGTTTCTTTTCCTTACTCATTTGGAGTTGTAGCTCATGTACTTGGGCAGGTGTAAGAGGAGCTAGGCTGACCTTTCTCTTGTCATGCACGAAGGTGTAGAGATTGGTTCTGCCATCATGCCTGGTCTCTTTGTCAAACTGCCATGGTCTTCCTAGTAGAAGATGGCCAGCTTGCATGGGCACCACGTCGCACGACTTGGTCTTGGTACTTGCCCACACTGAATGGCACAGTGACTTGCTCATGAATCTTGAGCTCCACTTTGTCATCGAGCCATCTCAGTCTATATGGTCGAGGATGCCGTGTCCTCTCTAGACCTAGCTTATCAACCATATACGCACTAGCAACGTTAGTGCAAGAACCACCATCTATGATGAGGTTACATACCTTTCCTTGATGGTGCAACGGCTGTGGAAGATGTTCTCCCTTTGGATGGTCTCTGAAGGATCCACCATTGCACTGAGGATACGTCTAGTGACCAGCACTTCCCCCACATCAGGGTACTCAATGTCACCATACTCTTCCTCTGGTTCATAGTCCTCTTCATCTTGGGACTCATACTCTCCTGCCTCCGTAATCAGCATGGCTCGGTTGTTTGGGCACTCCCTTGAGATGTGTCCACGTCCCCTGCACTTGAAACAAGTGATGTCACGTGATCTTTGAGGGTTAGAAGACTTACCAGGCGCTCTCTGGTCACGGGTGGGTTCAGGAGGCTTGCTCTTGAACCTTGACTCGATCTCCATGCTCTTGCCTTTGTCCACGGTCTTGGGCATGTTGCTTGGTGCCCAAGGTGTCTTAGGCTTGCTGCGGATGTCTTGGCTCTTACGCTTGATGTGCTGCTCAGCTTGCACAGATAGGTGGAACAAGTCTTTGAAGTCGTTGTAGATTTGCCTTTCCACCTTGCAGCTGATCCTTTCTTGGAGTCCATCCAAGAATTGTGCCATCAATGCTTCTTTATCATCATTGAGCTCCAATCTGTTCCTTAACTTCTCGAACTCTTCATAGTATTCTTCTACTGATCTGGTACCCTGCTTAAGAGTACGAAAACGACGTTGCAAATCCCTATGAAAGTAAGGTGGAACAAACCTTTGTCGCATGAGGTCCTTCATGTTGACCCATGAGTCTACGGGTCTCATTCTCTTCCTCCTTCTGTCAGATACCTCACGATCCCACCAGATGAGGGCATTGTCCGTGAGTTGTGCTACTGCCATTGAGACTCTCCTAGGTCCTGGTTGGTTGTAGTGATCAAAGATATGATCCATTCGCTTCTCCCAATCTAGGTACGCTTTGGAGTCTACTTTTCCTGCAAAACTAGGAGGAGTTAGCTTAACATCAGGATGAGTTACCCGGTTGTAGGCGTGTTCATCTCCATCCTTATGATGTCTAGGAGGCATTCTTGGTCTCTGGTGAAGACCATATGGCTCAAAGCCATCATCTTCTGCCTCTGGTTGCCGTGGAGGTCCTCTCGGCCTATGGTGATAGTTATGAGGTTGTGTGTCCTCATCTCCATCTGGCTGGGGTTCCTCCTGTTCGTGCCGTGTCCTAAGGTGCTCAGGACCCTCAGGACGGTCTTGCTCAGCTCTCACGTGCCTTATGGCCTGGAATCTCACCGGTCTTTCCACGCGCTCCAACCTCTCGCCTATGGATGCGAGTTGTGTTTGGAGTGTGGTGAACATGGCCATCATGGCTTCGGCTGCGTTCTCTATTCTCTTCTCCCATGGTGTGCTACAAAGAAAGAAGACAAGTTAGGATGCTCCTAAATTATTAGGAGAGTTTTCTTTTTATATGGATTTGAAAAAAATGCAAAAAGGAAAAATTTTAAAGAAAGGAAATTCGACTACAAGAAAAAGGAAACTTCCTAGACAACTTGTGCTAGCTGTCCAATTCGAAATATCTTGGGTATTTTCCTATTCTCTTTTCTTTCCTTTCTCTTTTCTTTTCTTTTTATTTTTAATTTAACTTAAAATTAATGGAAATATGAATTAAACAAAAGGAAAACGTGAATGCAATGCAAAAAGTGAATCTAAACCCTAGTGATACACGTAGGAGGCTAGATGCACTCGGTTTGGAGTTTGAGGTTATTTTTTGATTTTTCTTGAATGCGACTTAAACTAACGCAAGAACACAAAACAAAACAAGCAAAAGGATAGAAACAACCTGGTTTAGGAGCTTTAAGCTCTGATACCAAAATGATACAAGCCTTGATTCAAGGATGTATGCGCGTGGGCTGTTTGTAGAAGATTAGGTGAGAAACTCAACCTTAGGCTTCTGGATAGGGGTTTTCTGGTTGGTAAACGATGGAAGGGTGAAGTGAACCACACTAGGGGTGATGAACCTCGTGATAAATCACAAACTTAGAGCTAGGAGGGCTGGTCTCAACTAGGTTCTAAGCGCACAAGTCTCTTTGAGAGAAAGCTTGTAGGGAAAAAGTTCTACTTTATTAATAATCAAAAAGGTTGTCAAACTACAATGCTGGAAGGAGCCTTATTAATATGCTCGACAGCTTGACCTTCTAGGGTCGACACAAATAAAGAAAAAGGAAAGTTTACAAAAGTGCACAAAAGGAAAAGATACAAAAGTGCATAACCGAAAAAGGACCTATTCCTAAAATGTTCTTGACTCAAAAATGTAAAGCAACTAGATCCTACCCTGCAAAACAGAAAGAGGCATATATTCGAATGTAAACTTACCTTAACTCACCTCACGGCCAAGAAATGGAAGGTGGCCGTCCTTGTGGCATGCACGCGCCTTGCTCCTAGTCTTCGACTTGGAGTAGGGTTACAAATCTCTGGGCCTTGACCTCTCTTGCCACTAAAGCCCAAGTCTCTGATGTCCCTTGTGTTGTTGAGAAGCTATTGGACTCTTCCTTGTATTTTGGCCCATTGTCCTTAGTCGATCTTCCTCTAGTAGCTTGTTGACCCATAGGCTGAATTTGTGGAAGAGCGCCCTTGATCTGCTTCTTGTCATTGCTCCTTGAGGTACCACTGGTGTTGAGACTTCCTCTAAGTGCATGTCCTGGAGCTGGTAGCTCATTTGGTCCGAGTCCTCTTGTGTAGAAGTGGAAGTGCGCGTGTACTCGGCTGGATGGCCTGTACCGGCTGGATTGTGCGTGGTACTGGCCGGAATGACTTCAGGACCGGCCAAGTTGATCCCGGAGTCGGCGGTGTCATCAGGGGGACCGGCGGTGTCATTCACGTCCCCACCAAGTGTGCCGGAAGCTTGGGCCTCTCCGCCGGCGATGTTGACCGGTCTGGTCCTATAGGTCGAGGGTCCGGCGGTACTGTCTGGTCCGGCAGGCGCGCCAGATGGTCCTGCTGTCTCGGGCAAGCTTCCTGGTCGGCCAGTCTGGTCTCCTGGCTGGATGTACGACCTGATGTCCTCATCAATTCCTATCAATTTTCAGATCGTTTGGATTGGTTATGCTTAGTCGTTTCTCCGTTCTACCATAACTGGTGTAATCTACCTTCTAGTTTCTTCTCAATTGCTAAGGTGGCTTTTCCTTTGAGGTGGCTGATTGACGGCTGCTCCTATGACACTCCGACAGAGAATGATCCTCATAATCCTCTTGCTTTTACTATTTCGTGGCTTTGTTTTATATAGAACAGAAGAGGAATCCTAGGTTTATTTAAAGAAAGACCGTTGTGTCCTTAATAAACAACTTGGTTTTCAACATTGAGTTTCACTTCTCTTTTCTCTTATACCATGAAAATAAGCCTAAAATATTTTGTGATCCCTTAAATAAGCCTAAAATAAGCCTAAGATATTTCTTAGTTCTCATGTGGGTATTTCCCCGTTCCAAGACGTTGATTCATATGCAAGTTAAATTTTTAAAAGATACAAAATTCAGGATCTTACAAGAATAGTAAAAAAAAAAAAATAGTTGGAGTTGCAAAAGAAAAACTTAGTTCGCTACCAGCATTCTTATGAAGTAAAAAATAGAACATGAAATCTTAATGAAACAAGGATGTTCCAATTACTTATCCGACAAAACTTACTCATACCACGATTGGATCGAAATCCACTATCAAATAACGTACTCATACCACGATTGAATCCACTATCAAATAACGTACTCATACCACGATTGGATCGAAATCCACTATCAAATAACGTACACCCATTTACGATATTAACGCTAATAAACCGCACCACTTACACTTTCCACATGCTTGACGTGATGATTTACACGTTCAATTAAACTCCAAGGTGGACAACTAAGAGAGAAAAATTCTGAATACATTGAATTTATACAAACTGATACTGAGTACTACTGACAGAATGTACTGAATTGTGCAACGAATATATATACTTTTATGGGTAAATTGCAAAAAGAGTTAATTAGTTGTATATACACAAAATTTTTTAAAAAATAGCAAAATAGACATGAGATTCAAACAACTAACTTCACTGTAGTGCAGGAGACGTAAATTACCAATACTCTCCTCCGTAATTGTCAACTCAACAGCGACAGTCTCTGATGTGAACAGTACCTCTCTGACATTTAGGTTATTGTTCATAATACGTGATATCTAACAAAATATCATAGCCGAAGAAGCTATGTATGTATGTGTTATACCTACGTAAATGAAGGATTTCAAATAGATTTAGTAAATATATATAATATCGATGTACGTATGTGTTATACCTGAAGTTAACCAAGTATATATTGCTTTATCACCTGTAAAACACTCACCATTTATATATCAACTGAAAGCAAAGTAACTTTTTTGGGTTAGAAAACATCGACGATACCAAACACTATTTTACATTTCAAATCGGGCAGATGTTTTGCAATAAATTGCAAGTCTTCCAAGTAACATTTATCAAAAATAATTCGAATAATAGTTGAAGATTCTTTATGGTCCACATAAATGGTGTCATTTAAGCCCGAGAGAACTATGTTTCGTAGTAGTGCTTTTCACCAATCTTTTTGTCATGTAGTATTATATTTTTTAAAAACCTTCTAAATATGGTTTTAAAGCGTTATATGCATATTCAAAGCTAAGTTTCTGGGTATCTTTGCATGTTATTCGTATTGGTGATGTGCGTGATATTTTTATAACAGTTGGTAATGGTGTAATAATTTTTTTAAAAGTGTTAAAATGAGATTTAGTGATGGTTCATCTTGTACTATCATACGTGATTTTTGGGAGAGAGGTGAGAGTGGAGGTTGGGTTTTCAGAAGTGAAGCAGGAGCCATGAATTACGGGATAAAGCTTCAAGAAAATCAAACATATATATCTTTTGTGGTGTTAGTGAGAAGCCAATATGAAATCGATAACCATAAACCTATCGGTTTAACATACAATCTCCAGAATGATAACTGGTGGCAAATGGTACACAAGCTCCTCCAATCGAAATAACAAGTGACGAGGATGTGAAAATTTTCATGACTGTACGAGTTCAGGCTGAAGAACCGACGTTGTGCGTTACCGTGAGATTGTATCAAGTTGAGAGATACAAGTTTTATAAAAAGCGTAATTTCACAAGTGACGTGAATTCAAATGAAATACATGAATTGCAAAAGGTTTTAGACGATCAAACCAAAAGTTACCGGGGTACTAGTTTTGTTAGACGTTAAAATAAAAAGTATCTTATTTTTTCATGATTTCTAAAATAAGTTGGTTTGCATTTAGATTTGATGGCAAGTGTTGTTATACATACAAGTCACAGACTCTTGGAGGAAATATATTCAGCTGAAGAAATGGCTATCATAAACAAAGTCCATCTTCTATTAAGTGGAATTGTATCTACAAACAATATCATAGATCCCGTAACGGATACTCGATCTTCGTCTGGTTCATTCAGTGAGTTATGTGTTATGGATTAGGTAGCCACCGGTCATGACGATGATACCATTTGGTTAGATGAAGATGATAGCAACACGCCACAAGCAATATAATTCAGAGATGCAAGTCATGTGGATCAAGATGATATAACAACGATATAACATTATACATGCAATACAGTCGGTAATGTCCACATATTTTTGAATAACATGAAATTTTCAGCTATACAAACTATTTTTGATTTAATTTTCTTACTGTTCATATTCTTAAAGATGCTTGTGATATCGGTAATTACTCAACCACAAATGCACAAGAAATTATTCTAGCAAGTATAATCGATAAGGAAAAAGGAAAGGTAGTTGATGACTATTTCAATTTGGAAATAGGTCAACCGAGTCATCATAACAATTTCCCGCTTCAATACACTAACCCGTTTGATGATTCAAGAAGATATCTGCTACATATAAATAAGTTATTAACCATGTATTAATGTTTTTAGGAATTTAATAAAATCGTGTTTTCAATTGAATACCCGATAATTAACTGGTTACCCGGCTAAAAATATTTGTATTCGCCGCATGCGTCTGTGTTATTCAAATGAGTCACTGATATAATAATTGTTACGGTTATAATAATTGTTAGTAGTAAAATAATTCTTCATATGAGAATATGGTAATGTTTTTGTTATCGTTTCACTTAAATTGTTATAAGCTAATTATTTTAGTACCATGCCTAGGTGATTGTTTTAATAACAATAGGAGTGACGTCTACGTTGGAATGATATTCCATGACAAAGATGCCTTTAAACTACATATGGCTTTGTATGCTCTCAACCAAAAAATTCATTATTGTACAATACGATCTAATCCACAAGGAGTAACACTGAAATGTAATGGATGTGGACGTCCATGGCACGTCTATGCCGTAAAGGTAGCGGGTTGTGGTTGTTTCCAGGTTAGGAAATCAAGACTTGACTATTTGTGTACAGTGGATTATAGAGGTGGGTTCGAATGATTACACATCCGTAATTGGTGGAATGATGAGAAAAAGGTTTAATGGTTGGGGAGCAGGGCCACAACCAAATGAGGTTCAAATATGATGTGTAAAGAACATGAAGTGCCAATATCATACTGGAAAGTATGGTGGTCAAGGGAAGTTGAATATGGATTTTCGAAATGATCAAGCATAAACTCTTACCGTTTACTTCCATATTACCTTCTAAAGTTGGTGCACGCAAATCCAGGTTCTATAGTCAGCCTAGAGACATCATATGATGAGGGTATTGGTCAGCGATTTAAGTATCTTTTTTCGCTTTCGGAGCAAGTGTGGTAGGCTATACATACATGCGTAAAGTAATAATAATCGACGACACACATCTAAAGAGAAAATATGCTAGTTGTTTACTAACCGCTAGTGCCCAGGATGGTAATTAACAAATCTATCCATTGACTTTTGGTATTGTCGATGGGGAGAACAATAAGTCATGGGACTGGTTTTTTTAGAAATTGTTGGCAGTGGTTCCTGATGAAGTGGATACAATTTTCGTATCACATCACCACAACTTCATCTACTCAGGGTTTCACAAAGTAATATTTTGGTTATAATAGTTGTTATGTTGGTAACTGAAAGATTAAAGGGTTATTTCATGAGGTAACTGGTACAAGATTATGTTGTAGAAAGTATATTTACTTCTTGGAGATAGATGCACTTCTAGTATATTATAATGCTATTTTAGATGTCTTAGTGTATTTTTAATTGTTTAGTGTTACATAAATACTGCATACGCTAATAATTATTTCTCCTAAATGGACATGTATATAAAAACAGCAAGCATTGCACTTGCGTCTTACATCTGCACCACATACAGGTAATATTTAAGAAGAAACACTTAGGATACCTTGTATCCAAGACAGTAAGAGCGTACAGTTTGCTGGAATTTTATTCGATTTCAATGAAATAAAGGAAATTGATATTGTGTGTGCAGGCCTCATTCCAAGGGCTTGCGATGTAATATAATGACAAGCTACGTAGAGGAATCATTGAATTCAGTTCTGAGTGAAGCTACGTAGAGGAATCATTGAATTCAGTTCTGAGTGAAGCTCGTGGTTTTTTATTATACCTCTAATCGAGTATATAAAATCAACACTTACTGGTTGGTTCAGTAAAAGACAAGAGACATCGATTTCCATTAGCAGTCCACTTACACCAAAAGTTGAAGAAATCATTGCCAACAATTTTGAGATGTCAACCGGTTTTGAAGTACGTCGTATCAATAAAAATGAGTTTGAGATATGTACAAAGCTTGGGGGTTCTTACCACGTGGATCTTTTGGAAAAAACTTTTTCTTGTTGTGAGTTTCAGATTCTAAGAATTATTTGTCCTCATGCAGTTGTTGCTGCGGTACATACAAAGTTAAAAGTTGATACACTTTCATGCACCGAGTTCACATCAGGTTTTTGGAGGATGACATATAACAACAGTGTTTGTCCAGTACCTAGAATGATTAATACGCCTAGGGTGAATAACCCACTAATAGAAATCAATTTTCTTCCCCCACAATTAACGTCAAGGAATCGAAATGGCACCCACAATCACAACTTAACAAGGAATTACACACTAACCACTATGGTAATTGCTAAGTTATATTGTACCAGAATAATTACATAAGTACCAGATATACAAAATGTGAATGATATCCAAATAGTTTACTTCGATATTACCTTCTAAAGTTGGTGCACGCAAATCTAGGTTCTATAGTCAGCCTAGAGACATCATATGATGAGGGTATTGGTCAGCGATTTAAGTATCTTTTCTTCGCTTTTGGAGCAAGTGTGGTAGGCTATACATAAACTCTTACCGTTTACTTCCATATTACCTTCTAAAGTTGGTGCACGCAAATCCAGGATCTATAGTCGGCCTAGAGACATTATATGATGAGGGTACTGGTCAGCGATTTAAGTATCTTTTCTTCGCTTCCGAAGCAAGTGTGGTAGGCTATACATACATCCGTAAAGTAATAATAATCGACGACACACATCTAAAGAGAAAATATGCTAGTTGTTTACTAACCGCTAGTGCCCAGGACGGTAATTAACAAATCTATCCATTGACTTTTCGTATTGTAGATGGGGAGAACAATAAGTCATGGGACTGGTTTTTTTAGAAATTGTTGGCAGTGGTTACTGATGAAGTGGATACAATTTTCGTGTCGCATCACCACAACTTCATCTACTCAGGGCTTCACAAAGTAATATTTTGGTTATAATAGTTGTTATGTTGGTAATTGAAATATTAAAGGGTTATTTCATGAGGTAACTGGTACAAGATTATGTTGTAGAAAATATACTTACTTCTTGGAGATAGATGCACTTCAAGAGCTATTTAACCATTTCAACCATGTGGTTAATAATAACCCATCCTTTTTCATTTCCCTTGTTATTCAAACTGAATTTTCGTGCTCACACTTGCCTTGTAGGTCAAGATAGGTCTTATTTGATTTTCCTATGTCAATACTCCCCCTCAAGCTAAAGACTTTGGAATCACCCTAAAGTCTTAAGCTTGGGAACCCAAGGCAACACCTCATTAAAAACCTTATTAAGGAAAACCACTTGGGACAAAACCTTAATAAGGGAAAAAGAGTGTGTTGCTCTTGGATTAGGAGACCTTTGATCATGGGTGTGATAAATCAACAAGCCCAAGTTTGCTAAAGATGTTCTTGCAAACTTTGAGACTTGCTGCCTTTGTGAAGATGTCAGCTAGTTGGTCTTCACTCCTTGTATAACATGGCAGAATGGTTCCATCTTGAACTTTCTCCCTAACCTTATGGCAGTCGATCTCTATGTGTTTGGTCCTCTCGTGAAACACTGAGTTTGAAGCTATGTGAATGGCTGCCTGATTATCACAATGGAAGGAAATTGGCCCTGGTTGTGCAATACCGAAATCTTTCAAGAGTGCTTTGAGCCAAGTTACTTCATTTGTCAGCTTCCTCATAGCCCTATATTCTGCTTCAGCACTAGAACATGATACCACCTTCTGCTTCTTAGTCTTCCAAGTGACTAAGTTCCCACCAATGAAGGTGCAATACCCAGTGGTTGATTTCCTATCCACCCTATCACCAGCCCAATCCGCATCACAATACCCGACAATCTCAGTGTTCCCATTCTTGCCCATCCATATACCTTGACCAGGAGATCCTTTGATGTATCTAAGGATCCTTTCTACCATGCTCCAATGATATACAGTAGGCTTTTGCATATGTTGACTTACTTGATTCACAGCAAAACACAAGTCTGGTCGTGTGAGGGTGAGGTAGATCAGCTTCCCAACTAGTCTCCTATACTGAGAAACATCCTTAAATAACTCATCAGCTTTCTCCCCCTTTCCGTTGACCTTGTAGCCATCTTCAAGAGGAGTTTTGGCCGGTTTAGCCCCAAGCTTTCCCGTGTCTGTCAACAGATCAAGAGCATACTTTCTTTGGGATAGAAAGAGCCCTTCTTGAGACCGACACACTTCAATACCCAAGAAGTACTTCAACTCTCCAAGATCCTTGATGTCAAATGATCTGTTTAAGAAGGCCTTTGTGGACTGAATTCCTTCCTTATCATCTCCTGTGATGATAAGGTCATCCACATAAACCAAGACCGCCACGATTCCTTTGGAGTTTTGACGAGTGAACAAAGTATGATCTGAATGGGATTTCCTAAACCCATTATCAGTAAGTGTGGAGCTTAATTTGTGATACCAGGCCCTTGGTGACTGCTTCAACCCATATATTGCCTTCCTAAGTCTTAGAACCTGTCCCTCTTTGCAAAAGTCTTCAAGGCCTGGTGGTGGAGTCATATACACTTCCTCTTCAAGTTCTCCTTGTAGGAATGCGTTCTTGACATCCATTTGCCATAAGTCCAAAGTCAGATTCGTAGCTAGTGAAAGAACAACCCTTACAGTGTGTAGCTTAGCCACCGGTGCAAATGTATCAGTATAGTCCTCTCCATATGTCTGAGTGAAACCTCTTGCAACTAGACGTGCCTTGTACCTTTCTATGTCCCCATTGCTCTTATACTTGATGGTGAACACCCACTTGGAACTCATAGCCTTCTTGCCTTTGGGAAGTTCTTGTATATCCCATGTATGATTCCTTTCCATAGCTCCCTTCTCATCTCTTACTGCATCTAACCATTCTTTCTTGCTCTCAGCTTCTTCATAAGTCCTTGGAATCTGACTTTGTTCAATCTTTCCAAGGAATGCTTGATGACTAGATGGCAAGAGGTCAAGGGAACAAACAGCTTGTATGGGATGAGCCACGGCCTGGTTGTTGTAGAATACCCTAGTGTTCCTAAGTCTAGTACTCCTCCTTAAATGCTGAACAGGTGGTGCAGCCTCCTCTACAACCGTTTCCTCTTCCATTTGGTGAATAGGTTCCTCTATACCCACTTCCAAGTCGTCTTGTTCTTGATTTTGGGCCATAGCTTCTTCTTGGATTGGAGTTGGTTCTTGAGTTACCACCCCTTGTTCATTCTCTTGGGTATCTTGTGAACTACTTAAGGTTCTTGTTTCTTCGTGTCTTGAATCCTTTGGCAGATCATTTCCCAAATGATTCAAGAGAAACCTCAAACTCGTAGCCAAATCAGAAGGTGACCTTGAGAGATCTTTCAATCCTTCCCAATCTTTCTGATCATAATAGCTTTGTTCTTCTATGAACTTGACATCTCTAGACACATATGTCCTGTTGTTGCTCGGATCATAGCACTTATAACCCTTTTGTGTTGTCGAATATCCAAGGAACATACACTTGATGCTCTTTGCCTCCAACTTGTTTCTTAGATCACCTGGAACATACACAAAGCACACACACCCAAATACACGTAAATGATCAATGGAAGGTTTAGTTTTATTGAGTACCTCAAATGGGGATATATCTTGCAAGACTTTGGTTGGAATCCGATTGATGAGGTAGCAAGCAACCAAGACTGCATCTCCCCAAAAACTTTTTGGAACATTGGTATGAAACATCATGGATCTTGCTACTTCCATTAAGTGTCGGTTCTTCCTTTCAGCAACTCCATTTTGTTGTGGTGTGTGTGGACAGCTAGTTTGATGTAGTATTCCATGTTTGTTTAGATGAGCTTTGAATCTTTGACTTGTGTATTCCCTCCATTATCTGATCTTAACACTTTGATCTTGGCATTGAATTGATTAGTAACATAATTATGAAAGTTTATAAATGCCTCATAAACCCTATCTTTAGATGGAAGTAATGTAACCCATGTATATTTCGATTTCTCATCTATAAAGGTCACAAAGTATTTATTCCTATCTCTAGACATGTAAGGTGAGGTCCAAACATCGGAATGTACTAAGTCAAAGCAATGCTCATAAATTGTAGACGATTTAGGGAAAACAACACGACAATGTTTGCCAAGGATACAAGCCTCACAAACTGAGTGATCATAAGCGACATTAGGAATTATTAAGCTTAAAGCACGAGCATGAGGATGTCCTAATCTAGCATGCCATAAGACATCTTTATTAGCAAAAACACAGGATTTGAAAGCTAAGGAATCCAAATTGCTTGGAGGGTCTTCAAGAACATAGAGCTCATCTTGAGTTACACCACCTCCAAGTATCTTACCACTCTTAATATCCTGAAAGTAAACATTGTTAGGCCCAAATGTAACATTGCAATTGAGGTCTTTAGTAGCCTTTTGACAGAAACTAGATTAGACTTAAATTTAGGTACAAAGAATGCATTAGTTTCTTTGTCAAATAGTCTTAATTTTCCGGTTCCTTCAATTGGAATACCCTTACCATCAGCTATAGTTACTTGTCCTAGACATGGTTCAATGTTCTTTAACAACCTAGCATTGCTAATCATATGGTGAGAAGCACCTGAATCCACTACCAACTTATGATCTGGTTTATCAAGCGATTTATGGGAGTAGAGTGTGATACCGGAGAGTTTTGAGGCATAGGCCTTGATGAGATCCTCCAAGTCACTCTTCTTAACATACTCCATGGATACATTCATAGCTAGCTCTCCTCCTTGGTTGGATGAACTTGCCGGTTCAGTCGCAACCATTTGAGAGATGTTAGCCTTTGAATCCTTGAACCGGTTTGGCTTGAGATGAGGATGAAGTATCCAGCACTTGTCCTTGATGTGGCCATTCCTCTTACAATGCTCACACATCACACTCTTTCTATCCTCTTGCTTAAACACGCTTTTGTTGGCCATGACTAGTTCTCCTTTACCACCAAACAAACCAATGTTGCCTTGCTCCCTTTGAATCCGTGAGCACACCTCTTCGAAATCAGGGAGTTTTGGCTCTCTCAGGATGGACTTAATCACATCCTTAAAGGCTGGATTTAGGTTGAGAAGGAGCCCAAATATCTTGTCTTGTTCCTTCCTTTCATTAAGCACCTTTGGATCCATAGAACTTGGTCTCAACATGTCAAGCTCGGACCATGTTGACTGGAACTTGCCCAGGAATTTTGTGAACTCCATATCCTCTTGGTGTAGATCATTGAGAGCCTTCTTAACCTCATACACACGGCTGAGGTTTGAAACATCCCCATACACCCTCTTGAGAGTGTCCCAAAGAGACTTGCAGTTTCACAATGTGAATAAGCTTCAAGAATGGATGGGTCCAATGAATTTTGGAGGAATCCAAGGACTGATTGATCTTCTTGGAACCACCTAGCTTCTTCTTTTCTTGTTGCCTCATCCTTCTTCTCCTTTGGATCATCTATAGATGGAGTATTATCCTCCAAGATGTGATTCCAAAGTCCTTTACCACAAATGGCTGTCTTGATGGTTCTTGACCATAATGTGTAGTTCAAGCCTTTGAGAACTACTGCTATCACCGTAGGTTTCAGGCTGGAACTAATTTGAACTGTATCCTCCATTGTTAGGCTTTGAAGAGCTCAAAGGAAGCAGCTTTTATGGTTGAATGAAACCGTGAGTTTTTAGTCTAAAGACTGAGAGATTTTGACAGAATTTTAGATTAGAAACTGAGAGATTTGAGTAGAAAAGATAAGAGAATGATCTTATGCTCTGATACCATGTAAGAATATTGAGATTATAGAGAAGTATGAGAAAATGAGAAATGACTTAGACTTATGGAGAAGAATCTCCTAAGAGTATGTTATACATTGAGTCTTTACAGCCCTTTTATAGAGGATTTACAATGTGAACACAAAAGAAAACGAATTCAAACTTGTGGATGAGTTTGAATAGAGGAGGAGTCTGTCAACAACCAATGAGAAGAGAGGAGACAGCATGGGCATGACTGTTTGGTGTGGTTGCCAAGACTGTGTGCAGCATGGGCATGACTGTTTGGTGTGGTTGCCAAGACTGTGTGCAGCATGGGCATGACTTTTTCACCTTGATTCTTCTCCCAAGGTAGCTATTTAACCATTTCAACCATGTGGTTAATAATAACCCATCCTTTTTCATTTCCCTTGTTATTCAAACTGAATTTTTGTGCTCACACTTGCCTTGTAGGTCAAGATAGGTCTTATTTGATTTTCCTATGTCAATAGTAATATAATGACAAGCTACGTGGAGGAATCATTGAATTCAGTTCTGAGTGAAGCTCGTAGTTTTTTATTATACCTCTAATCGAGTATATGAATCAACACTTACTGGTTGGTTCAGTAAAAGACAAGAGACGTCGACTTCCATTAGCAGTCCACTTATGCCAAAAGTTGAAGAAATCATTGCCAACAATTTTGAGATGTCAACCGGTTTTGAAATACGTCGTATCAATAAAAATGAGTTTGAAATATGTACAAAGATTGGGGGTTCATACCACCGGGATCTTTTGGAAAAAAACTTTTTCTTGTTGTGAGTTTCAGATTCTAAGAATTATTTGTCCTCATGCAGTTGTTGCTGCGGTACATACAAAGTTAAAAGTTGATACACTTTCATGCACCGAGTTCACATCAGGTTTTTGGAGGATGACATATAACAATAGTGTTTATCCAATACCTAGAATGATTAATACGCCTAGGGTGAATAACCCACTAATGGAAATCAATTTTCTTCCCCCACAATTAATGTCAAGGAATCGAAATGGCACCCACAATCACAACTTAACAAGGAATTACACAAGAATCACTGTGGTAATTGCTAAGTTATATTGTACCGGAATAATTACATAAGTACCAGATATACAAAATGTGAATGATATCCAAATAGTTTTACACACACAAAAGTTCAAACAAGTTAAATAGTCACGAAATGTAAAGATAAAAGTAAAGGACGAGTTCAATTCATGGAATCTCAATGGCATCCACAAAATCTCAGAAAAACGTTATCGCAATCTTTTGATCTTGAGATGTTATGGAGTTGGATTTGCATCCATCAAGCCCGCTAATCGAATGAGCCTGCATTAGAAGCAAAGACGTAACTGATGAATCAACATATATACCATTCTGAGGTATGCCTCTATGCCTCACGACGGAATATGCCTTAGTTTGGGACACCATGTTTTTGTAAGGAGTTTTCTTCAAAAGATACGATATCATGTGAGCTATCGGGCTAAGGTCTTTCTTCACAGAACTATCAGAACGGAAAACAATGTTGCAATCAAGGACGTATACAATCATCACTGAAGTGTCCATGCAAACACCAACCCAATGTTGTTTATCCAGATTAAAAGGAAAATAAAACCGGGATGGAGCAGTTGGATTGGTCTCCAATCTAAAATAGACGAATATATCATCTTCAAACTTGAAACGGGTCATGTCTTTACCTGCAACCCTCAAAAATTTGCTGTGGTGTTTCATTAGAAGGGACACAAATGTGGTGTCCAAGAATAACACATTTTTCCCTAGACCTTGTTCTCTATTATACATTAACTATGTCAAGTGCATAAGAGCATCAAACATCTGGAAAACTGACAAAACGTGTTAGATGGACTTTTGAAAACAAAAGCAATTGTATTTGTTCGTTGGATTATTACTTACTCTTGGTGACAACAGTTTCATTCTCAAAGAAATGTCAGCTACATCTGTGTGGTTAATGGTAATGCCTTTAGGCAAATAAATTGTGGTACAAAATACAATAACAATTAACAATGGTAAGTTACTGATACACAAAATATTACCGGCAATAATAGTGTATTAGTGTTAACTTCCTATAAACCTAACAAAATATTAGCGTCTAACAACAAATTTGTGTAGATAAACTTACAGGTTCTTCTTGAATAGTGTGTGTAACTTGACAAATTTTGATGCGTAATCAAGTTCAGGATCAAATCCATGGAAAATCGGTTGTGGATCTTGGGGCACTGTGATCAACCTTTTGTCAGATTAGAAATCCTTGGCCAGATTTGGTGATGTCCTCTGCCTTTTGCTCTTACGACATCATCGTATTCAAGATCATCTTCAATTTCATCCTCGTTGTCTGCAACGTTATTAGCGGCATATGTTTCTAGGTTCATCCATGGTACCAATCCCATCTCCTTTACTCATGTTGTCCTACGGCAGACCAAGGAAGAATGAAAGTATGTCCGATAGAAAAGCCAAATCATTGATCGGTATGGGTTCAGTCCTCTATTTGACATTAGCGATATACAACTATAATTATCAGTTACATATCAAGAATATAAAAACTTGCGTATTACCAGGAAAACATAACATTTCTATTTTATCTCCCTAAGCATCGATCTCGGCCTCGCCTTCGAACTTTGTTTGACGTTTGGTTCATTGGGGGGGGGGGGTGTTGTAACCATTCATGTCACCAACATCATTAACAGGAACCGGACCGAATAAAAAATGTAACTAGTTTTTAAGCACGAAATGGTGTTTGTTTGCGGAGTAAAATATAGTTCAGAAGAATGTACCTTGTCTTCTATGGTCTGATTAAGTGACCCAAGAACAACATTTATTGCATCATACACATCCGATTCAGCTCCCGTTACATTAATAGGTGGGTCCTTGGCATTCGAACCTTTAGACGTCCGGCGAACATTGCTCGTCCCAACATTATCAACACGGCTTTCTGGAGTATAATGTTGTTATTCAGGCACATTGAACGATGTCAACTTCTTCAAAAACTCAAGAATAAACTTCACAACAACATCCTGCATCTTAGCGACCTTCTCCTGAATGAATTTCTTCACCGATGCCTGTAATTTGGTAAATGAATCTTCTATCATCTTTAAATGCACCATCGATTTAACAATCTTCATGGTAATCGAACTAAAGTGATCCTTGAGTTTAAAAGCAACCAAATCAGCAACAAATTACAGATCGTTTATTACTTGGTGCTAGTACCCTATCACTAGTCGACGGATGACCGGATTCTAATACATTGTCTTTATCCTTTCGCTTATCCTTCATCTCTTTCTTCTCCATCTCTTTACTCCTCAGCTTACTCAACTCAGCCTCCGTTATTCCTCTAGAGAACGTCGTTTTCTCGAATTCAAAATTCTCAGATATCAATTTCATCATATTGTTCACCTTCTCATCATCCTCGTCATCAGACTAGACCAATTCATCCTCGTATATTATCGTAATGCCATCTTCCAAAATAATGCACTTCACAGTGACCTATGGAGAACAATATAGATAATCAGTTTGGTTAGCGGGGTAAAAAAAGGTATACTGGGGTGATGTTAAAAAGAGTAGTTCTAACTTGGTTCAATCTGATCTAAAAATGTAATTACCATGCTAACAAAATAGATATCAAGGAAAACGACAAATACACATAACGACAAACATTCTATATACGTAAATAATTGTAGCTTCGTATGTTTTCGGATAATAATTTAGTTATCACCCATTGACAATGAATGTAAATAATAAAACTGTGATAACAAACTTTTTACCATGCTAAAATAATAGATATCCAATATAAAATATCTATAGCATAACGTAAATGAGCACAATGACTACCTATGCAAATTGCCAAAAATGCTCAGCAAATATATGGAAAAAATATCTGGCATTATTCATCAAGAACTCTTGCATGTTCCGGAGTAAGACCAATTTTCCTTTTCTTCGAAGACAATGAATTATCACACATTTTATCTATTTTTTTCTTTGGTGTCACCCTCGGAATCGGAAGACGAAGAAGAATCGTTCAGTTGTTCAAAATCTAGTAATGATGGTATGACTTCAACCATAAGAAGTTGGATTGAATGAACAAAACCCTACACACCAATCGAGCTTTGGGATAAAGCAAGAACATCTCTTTTTGACACTTGAAACAACCACGTCAAAAGCAAGCCTTCCCCGTGGATTTTGAAAAAATGCATCGATATCCTGTATGAGTTCCACATGAGTTTTGGCTATCTTGGAAATATGGGACCTTGGCACCAAGACAGATGCCATGATAGCAAGAAATGCATACTTGATACTTTACTCTTTATCGGCTACAATTTTCTTTTTGAGCATCAAGATGAATTGTACATGTTTGGAGATTACCAAAAGAGTGTTGGCCAATTTGCTTACCGCTGATGACACGAACGCTCGTCCGAAGAGGGATCGAGTCAGTTCAAACAGAAGAAGTCAAGTCCACCTATCTGTGGCAGACTTTAAGTCAACTGAGTGGACTGGCCCGGTCATCTCTTTAATCGGATGCTTTTTCTTGCCCTTGCTATGACTCAGAAACTTCTCGCATGGAAGACCGGTTATGATAGCAAACTCCCTTAGCGAGAATCTAACAATCTTACCAGAAAAAAAGAAGCCATAACTCATGAGGTTAAGAGGTTTTAAGGTGTTGGATAATCATAAAACGGCCAAAAATTCCGGAGTACGATGGTTTCTCGGTTGTGGAAATGATTTTGCCGAAAGTCGAATTTTGGAAGAGCTCAACATCTTCTTATTCCAGAGCATTCATAATAGCGTTGATCCTTTTGGTCTTGTGGTATGAATTGACTTTCTCGCCGGAAGGTTCTTCACCAGTGGCAAACATCCTTCTGGGTAGTTCTAGGTGAGAATCGTAAACATGGAATTACAAGAGATTGGGTTACATGCATAAATCCTCACTTCACTTTGTAATAAAATAAATAAAAATTCAAAGTAACACTTACTATTTCGGAATCATCCATATCTTTTTCTTCATTGTGTTTTTTTCACTATTCATGTGAATAGTGAATTGGTTACTCTAACTTGATTTTTATCCTCCAAAATTGTTGGTTACAACATCAGAAGGTGCAAGTTTCACGTAAGAAGTGCGACGGTTTGATTACTAAGGGAAATGGTGATTATTTGGTTGTTTGACTATGGGTAGATATTGTTCAAATGAATAGTGAACAATACCGAGAACAGAACTTTTTAAAAGAAAAAATGGTGGTTTTGGAGAAGGGAGTGTGATAGTTGGTGAATCACTGGGAAGAAGACGAGAAATGAATGGATTTTGGGAAAATTCTAGGAGAACATGGGAGCTGGATAAAAAGAAGAAGAGAGATGCACTCCATCTGAAAACCTGCGAAATTACCTCTCTGATGATTAAAGGAAAACGTATTCTCTAACACGATCTGCATGATATATTTTTCCTACTAACGCTATTCGTGTAGGATAATAGGGGCAAAACCGAGTTAAAGAAAATTGAACAGTGCCAATTATAATGAATGGATATTTGCCTAATTTCTACATTGTTTTGGCTTATAGGGTGCAAATATTAAAAATCAAAATCAAAATTTAAATGAAAATACAAATGTAAAATGTTTAAATATCATTTTACAAAAATAAATTTATCTTTTTATAATCTTAGCAATTTTTGTATTTAAAAATTTTCCATTATCATATATTTTTCTTATTATTAAATAAAATACAGAAACAATTCTTTCAACTCTTTATGAAAATGTCATATTTTTCATTACTCTAACCAACATTGTCAACCTTTTTTCAGATGTAAATGATTCATTCAACCATAAAATAAGAAATTTCACATGAATTAAGAATTTTTTATAAATGGGGTGCACAATTCAATATATATTTTTAAGGGTAACTTGCAAAAATATTCAAAATTTAAGTCCAAAAATAAATTTAACCTTTTTAAAGTTACAAAAATAATATTTTATCTCTTTTATATTTTTAAAAATTTTATATTTGCAAATTTTCCATTATAAAATATTTTTGTTATTATTAAATCAAATACAAAAGAAAAATAAATACAAATATTTCAACTCTTTATCAAAATGCTATATTTTTTATTGCTCCAACCAACATTGTCAACCTTTTTTAGATGTAAATGATTCATTCAACCACCTTTGAGTTTTAAATGATTATTCCAACCACATTTGAACTTTGGGTGAGTTGCAAAAATAATTTAAAATTTGAGTGCAAATAAAACTAACACCCTTAAATTTTATTTTGCAAATAACCTTTCTCTCTTTTGTCTCCCTAACATAGATAGTTTTGCCATTATTATATATTTTATTTTTTATTTAATACAAAAACATAACTAAATACATACGTTACCAAATATTTACGAAAGTATATTTTCTCATTACTCCAACCAACATTGTCAACTACTATTGAGCTCTAAGTGCATCATTCAACTATATTTTATTCCTTGTTGATGAGGAAGAAGTTTTAATTTGAATTTTTTTTGAGCCATTGTTGGGCCTCTTGAAATTTCAAAAACTTAATATAATGATCATACTTTAGCCTTGCTTGACAATGGACTTGTCAGCGCACCATAAAATTGATTTCGAATGTGTTAGGTGTGTGGCATTTATTAGGTCTTGGTATTTGGCTTGAAGGTCTTCTAAGTCTTAATTTGAAGTTGTAGGGTCCTGATCTTGAAGCTTTTCCTTATGTCGTGCTCTAGCTTCTTGATCTATGTCCTTATGCGTTATTTTGGACCATTCTTTCCCAATATGGCCATCTTGAAGCTTTTAGCAGTCTTGTCCTACCAAATATGTTAAGATACTAGAAACGTGTGTATAGATAGAAGACTTACATTGATCTAGATGTTCAGTTCCGTGGCTTATGACCATTTTGTTGAAGCTTTGACCATTTCCCTGTAAGGTGTGGTCGGAGGGCCATCTAGACCGGTGGTACCGGTGATGGCAAGTTCCGGCAAGCTTTGACCATGATATCTCCTCTAGTCCTAAGCTTTTGAGGTAGTTCTCCGTGGTCAGATTGAACCTCTTCCGAAGCTGCTTGTTTCTGCACCATGTCATAGGAGCCTCTTGTACAACGTGCAATACGATTGGGTCTTTCTGAGTTCCTCATCATTTGCTCCTTCTTCTGACGATTTTTTTCCTAAAAACAAAATAGGGAGATAATTCAGCTAGATGGAAAGTGTGGGAAATTTTTACCTCCTTGAGAGGTTTAAGGCGGTAGGCATTGTCATTGACATTTTGCAAGATCTTAATATCAATATATTTCATTTTCTCTCCAAGTGTTTCCAAATTTCTCTCATCATATCATGTTTTAAAGATTAGAAGTTTGGAAAAAAAATCATCACTTTTTTCATAAACAAGCTTTTGGAAGTAGATACTGGTCATCCTTGAATCTAAATGCACTCATTCAGCTGAAAAATCAAGTTACAAATTTTTTTTTGCTATGGTTTTCTCGTTATACATTGTAGACTTCGTGAGTAAAATAAAATACAAATCATATTTTATGAGAATTCTGCTTTTAATATAGAGTTTCGAAGCAGACGTCTTCTTTGCATTTCTTTTTTTACAAAACATACTTTTCAAGAAATTGTATTTTTTTACAAAGTAGAATTTTTGAAAAATGTGTTTTGTATTTACAGATTGAAATCATACCTATTGGGAAGTCTGGTTTTAGAAAAGATTAGTTTTACAAATGATAAAAATTCAAATTTTGAAAACAAACTTCTCGAGAACTTTGTTTCGCATTTACTTTTTTTTTATTAAATTTTCGAGAAATCTATTTTGAAAAAATGTGAGTTTTGTAGTTGATCAAATTTTGTATTTTTATATTAGACTTCTAGAGAAGTCTGATTAACATTTACATTTTTAATAATAATTCTCGTGAAATATGATTTGAAAAGAAAAATATTAGTTTCGAAATTGAATGAAGTTCAACTTTGTAAAGCAAATTTCTCGAAAAATATGATTTGTATATACATTTTCATGCATCTTTGTGAGAAGTGTTTTTCAAAATAGAAATGTTAATTTTTCAATTGACTAAAATTGCATTTTCAAAACAAACTTTTTAAGAAATCTGTTTTGTATTTCCATTTTCATTCAAATTTCTCGAGAATTCTTATTTGAAAATAGAAAGCTTAGTGTTGCAATCGACCAAAATTTACATTTTTAAAGAAAGCTTCTTAAGAAGTCCTCATTGTAAATGTAAATGCGAAAAACACTTCTCGAAAAATATGTTTTGCAAATACAAACTTTGGTCAATACTAAACTAACATTTTTGTTTTCAAAACAGATTTTTTGAAAAGTCTGAATAAAAATGTAAATACGAAACCAAATTCTCGGAAAATCTGACTTAAAAATGCAATTTTTGGTAAATTGCAAAACAAAACTTTCTGTTTTGAAACATACTTCTCAAAAACTCTACACAAAAATGTAAATACATCTGCTTTGCAAATGCAAACTTTGGTAATTTGTAAAACTAACTTTTCTATTTACAAACCAAAATTTTCGAGAACTCTATATAAAAATGTAAATATGAAGCAAATTTCTTGAAAAGTTTCCTTTGTAAATGCAAACTTTAGTTAATTGCAAAACTAATATTTTTGTTTTTAAATTAATGTCCATAAATATGTATAAATGTAAATATGAAGCAGACTTAGAAGTCTATTTTGAAAATGCAAACTTTGGTCAATTTCAATACTAACATTTTTTTCAAAATAAATATCTCAAAAAGTCCTCATAAAAATATAAATACAAATAAGACTGCTCGAAAAATATGATTTGAAAATGCAAAATTTATTTGATTGCAAACCTAACTTGTTTTTTCCAGAAACAAACCTCTTGAGTATACTTTTTTAAGACTGTAAATACAAGTCAAACTTGTCGAGAAATATTACTTCTAAAATGCAAAATTTTAGAAATATACATTGCACACTTCTTAATAAGTTTGGTATGTAAAATGTATGTTTATATAGCTATTTGCATATCATAGTTCAAATATATGTCATCTGGAGAATAGAAGGTGACAGAGACATAAATCTTGAAGTGGATAATAAAAAAGATGCGAAGTATTTGTTGTGGATGATGATTACAAAAATCAAGTTATTGTTGATTATAAGTTGGATTAGAAATTTTATTTTCTGGATTTAACTTATCATCTACCAATAGCGTTACGACAGCAAATGTCTTGCAATACTCTTCTAATGTGTAAAATGATAGATAAGTTTGTAATTTAATCGAGTTATACAAAATTCATGTTATACATCTTTGCATCTTGAGAAGAGTGGAGTTGGATGTTGAGAATGCTGATGTTGATGACTATGATGATGGCTACGATGAAAAATATTTAATGATGATGATGATGAGAATGTAGCTTACTTCCGTACTGAGGATTTGAGTGTTTACGGAAAACTTAAAGATGATGATAGTGATGAAGATAATAACCAATAAAATTTTGACGTTGTAGATTTGAATAAAGGATGTTACGAACAAGAAAAAAGCTCTACTTTGCGTTATATTGAAAATTTATATGTCAACCAAATTTTTTCTTACAGAGACTGGCTTGGTGTCACAATTGCGTAGGATGTCGGTTATGCAACAATTCGGGTTCAAGTGTATAAGTCATCGAGACATTTTGATGTGGTTATATATCATGTAAAAGGTTCCCAATGGAAGGTTCAAGTTTCAGTAAATACAACTAAATCTAAAACATTCTGAGTGATTAAAATATGTGAATGTTCTTACATGTTCAATGACAGACAGGCTGAATCGCCATAGACAAAGTACTATAAAATACATTATTAAGTTGTTTTATGGAGTGCATATGAATAATTGAAGAAATTATTTTTGAATCAATGAAGGCAATGTTTGGTATTTCGATTGATTATTCCATGTCATATACGTCGCTAATATATGTTCATGAATTGGTAAAGGGAACAACAGAACATGGATATGACAAACTGCTTTCATATTTACACTCCTTTCAAAAACCAATTCGGAGTATTATTACTCTAACTTGATGAGCATAACGAATTTAAATATATGTTCATTGCATATAAAGCTTCGCTTGATGGGTTTGACTATCTTAGACGAGTTATTGTGGTGGATTGGTCTCATCTAACTAAAAAGTACAAAAGTGTTTTGCTTGCAGTAATTTTACAATATGGGAATTTCCAGATATATCCACTTTTTTAAGATTGTTGACTCTAAATGATGATGTTTGAGAATGATTTTTCACCAAATTGCTTTGTTGTATATCGGACAAATATCAATTAGTGATAGTTTTTGACAAGCACCAATCCATTATGAAGGCATACACACATGTTTTCCCATGATTCCACCAAGTAATATGTTATTATCATATACAAAATAACATAATCATGAAGTTTAAGAATTTTTTTTTAATGTATTTGGGGAAATGTACTGCGTACGCATTTACGATAACAGAATTTAACTTATACATGCCTACATACGATGGGTAAACAACAACCTTGCAAACTATTTAGAGAAAGTCTCTGTCACGCATACAGCAGTGCTAGTCCTGCCCGACTTCAACAATACGTTTGAAGTGGAGTGTGATGCCTCTGGAATAGGCATAGGAGCAGTGCTAACCCAAGGAGGAAGACCAGTGGCATACTTCAGTGAGAAGTTAGGTGGGGCCTCAATGAATTACCCCACCTATGACAAGGAGATCTATGCCCTAGTCTGAGCTTTGGAGATTTGGCAATATTATTTGTCGTCTAAGGAGTTTGTGACCCACACTGATCACGAGACTCTCAAACACCTTAGAGGGCAAACCAACCTCAAGAGAAGACATGCTAGGTGGATGGAGTTCATAGAAACCTTCCCTTACGTCATCAAGTACAAGAAGGGAAAGGATAATGTGGTAGCTGATGCACTATCAAGGAGTTTTTCTTTGATATCTACAATGGAAGCAAAGGTCTTAAGATTTTAGCACATCAAGGACATGTATAAGAATGATCCTGACTTTGCTGAGAGCTACAAGGAATGTTGCAGAGGGAGTCATGGCAAGTTCTACATCAATGATGGGTTCTTGTTCTGGGAAAGAAGGTTGTGCATACCACAAGGATCTCTACGAGAGCTTATCACCCCCGAAGCTCATGGAGGAGGTCTTATGGGCCACTTTGGTGTTTACAAGACACTAGCCGTGGTCAAGGAGCACTTCTAAATGCCACACATCAAGAGGTCAGTAGAAGCCCATTGTGCAAGGTGCATCACTTTCAAGAAGGCAAAGTCCCGAGTGAACCCTCACGGGTTATATCTAAGGTCGAGTTTCTCACCTAACCTTCTCCGAATAGCCCACACGCATATAAGCCTTGAATCGAGGCTTGTATCAGAGATGAACACGCCTACAACCGGGTAACTCATCCTGATGTCAAATTAACACCTCCTTGTTTTGCAGGGAAAGTAGACCCCGAAGCCTATCTAGATTGGGAGAGGAGGATGGATCACATCTTCGATCATTACAACCAACCAGGACCTAGGAGAGTCTCCATGGCAGTAGAACAACTCACGGACAATGCCCTCATCTGGTGGGATCGTGAGGTTTCTGACCGAAGGAGGAAAAGATTAAGGCCCATAGACTCATGGGTCGACATGAAAGATCTCATGAGACAAAGGTTTGTTCCACCTTATTTTCATAGAGATTTGCAACGACGTTTTCATACTCTTAAGCAGGGCACCAGATCAGTAGAGGAGTACTATGAAGAGTTTGAGAGGCTAAGGAACAGGCTGGAGCTCAATGGCGATGAGGAGGCTTTGATGGCACAATTCTTGGATGGACTGCAAAAAAAATCAACCGCAAGGTGGAAAGGCAAATCTACAATGACTTTAAAGACTTGTTCCACCTATCTGTCCAGGCTGAGCAGCACATCAGGCGTAAGAGCCAAGACATGCGCAGCAAGCCTAAGACGCCTTGGGCACCAAGCAATAGCACCAAGCAATAGCCCCAAGCCCATAGATAAAGGCAAGAGCATAGAGATCGAGTCACGGTTCAAGAGCAAGCCTCCTGAGCCAACCCGCGACCAGAGAGAACCTAGTAAGTCCTCTAACCCTCAAAGATCACGTGACATCACTTGTTTTAAGTGTAGGGGTCGCGGACACATCTCAAGGGAGTGCCCAAACAATCGGGTTATGCTGATTACGGAAGTTGGAGAGTATGAATCCCAAGATGAAGAGGACTATGAACCAGAAGGAGAATACGGTGACATTGAGTACCCTGATGTGGGGGAAGTGCTGGTCACTAGACGCATTCTCAGTGCAATGGTAGATCCCTCAGAGACCATTCAAAGGGAGAACATCTTCCACAGCCGGTGCACCATCAAGGGCAAGGTATGTAACCTCATCATAGATGGTGGTTCTTGCACTAACGTTGCTAGTGCATATATGGTGGATAAGCTAGGTCTAGAGAAGACAAGGCACCCTCGACCATATAGACTGAGATGGCTCGATGACAAGGTGGAGCTCAATATCCATGAGCAAGTAACCGTGCCATTCAGTGTGGGCAAATATCAAGACCAGGTAGTTTGCAATATAGTACAATGCAAGCTGGCCACCTTCTGCTAGGAAAACCATGGCAGTTTGACAAGGAGACCAGGCATGATTGCCGAACCAATCTCTACACCTTTGTGCACGACAAGAGAAAGGTCAACCTAGCTCCTCTCACACCTGCTCAGGTACATGAGCTACAGCAACAAATGAGTAAGGAAAAGAAACTTGTTAAATCAAAATTTCTTATTCAACCAAATCATGTCCGGAAAGCTTTGGCCTCGAAGGATTTAATATTGCTAATGGTCTTTAAGGAAATTTTGAGTGTAGAAAAGGCATAGGTAGAGCTACCTCCTGAAGTAGCAGCTCTCCTCAACAAGTTCAAGGATGTATTTGTAGAGGAGATACCAGCAGGCTTGCCTCCCCTACGTGGCATAGAGCACCAGATTGACCTCGTGCCCGGAGCAGCCCTGCCGAACCGGCCAGCCTACCGGAAGAGTACAGAGGAATCTAAGGAACTTGAGAAGCAAGTCAAGGATCTCCTGGAGAAAGGCTATGTTCGAGAGAGCCTCAGTCCATGTGTCGTACCAGTGCTGCTAGTGCCCAAGAAGGATGGGACTTGGCGAATGTGCGTGGACTGCCGAGCAATCAACAACATCACAGTCAAGTACCGGCATCCGATACCACGGCTGTATTGACATAGGAAAATCAAATAAGACCTATCTTGACCTACAAGGCAAGTGTGAGCACGAAAATTCAGTTTGAATAACAAGGGAAATGAAAAAGGATGGGTTATTATTAACCACATGGTTGAAATGGTTAAATAGCTACCTTGGGAGAAGAATCAAGGTGGAAAAGTCATGCCCATGCTGCAGACAGTCTTGGCAACCACACCAAACAGTCATGCCCATGCTGCACACAGTCTTGGCAACCACACCAAACAGTCATGCCCATGCTGTCTCCTCTCTTCTCATTGGTTGTTGACAGGCTCCTCTATTCAAACTCATCCACAAGTTTGAATTCGTTTTCTTTTGTGTTCACATTGTAAATCCTCTATAAAAGGGCTGTAAAGACTCAATGTATAATATACTCTTAGGAGATTCTTCTCCATAAGTCTAAGTCATTTCTCATACTTCTCTTTGAGTTTTCAGATTTAATTCTTCACATTTCTCCTCTATAATCTCAATATTCTTACATGGTATCAGAGCATAAGATCATTCTCTTATCTTTTCTACTCAAATCTCTCAGTTTCTAATCTAAAATTCTGTCAAAATCTCTCAGTCTTTAGACTAAAAACTCACGGTTTCATTCAACCATAAAAGCTGCTTCCTTTGAGCTCTTCAAAGCCTAACAATGGAGGATACAGTTCAAATTAGTTTCAGCCTGAAACCTACGGTGATAGCAGTAGTTCTCAAAGGCTTGAACTACACATTATGGTCAAGAACCATCAAGACAGCCATTTGTGGCAAAGGACTTTGGAATCACATCTTGGAGGATAATACTCCATCTATAGATGATCCAAAGGAGAAGAAGGATGAGGCAACAAGGAAAGAAGAAGCTAGGTGGTTCCAAGAAGATCAATCAGTCCTTGGATTCCTCCAAAATTCATTGGACCCATCCATTCTTGAAGCTTATTCACATTGTGAAACTGCCAAGTCTCTTTGGGACACTCTCAAGGGGGTGTATGGGGATGTTTCAAACCTCAGCCGTGTGTATGAGGTTAAGAAGGCTCTCAATGATCTACACCAAGAGGATATGGAGTTCACAAAATTCCTGGGCAAGTTCCAGTCAACATGGTCCGAGCTTGACATGTTGAGACCAAGTTCTATGGATCCAAAGGTGCTTAACGAAAGGAAGGAACAAGACAAGATATTTGGGCTCCTTCTCAACCTCAATCCAGCCTTTAAGGATGTGATTAAGTCCATCCTGAGAGAGCCAAAACTCCCTGATTTCGAAGAGGTGTGCTCACGGATTCAAAGGGAGCAAGGCAACATTGGTTTGTTTGGTGGTAAAGGAGAACTAGTCATGGCCAACAAAAGCGTGTTTAAGCAAGAGGATAGGAAGAGTGTGATGTGTGAGCATTGTAAGAGGAATGGCCACATCAAGGACAAGTGCTGGATACTTCATCCTCATCTCAAGCCAAAACGGTTCAAGGATTCAAAGGCTAACATCTCTCAAATGGTTGCGACTGAACCGGCAAGTTCATCCAACCAAGGAGGGGAGCTAGCTATGAATGTATCCATGGAGTATGTTAAGAAGAGTGACTTGGAGGATCTCATCAAGGCCTATGCCTCAAAACTCTCCGGTATCACACTCTACTCCCATAAATCGCATGATAAACCAGATCATAAGTTGGTAGTGGATTCAGGTGCTTCTCACCATATGATTAGCAATGCTAGGTTGTTAAAGAACATTGAACCATGTCTAGGACAAGTAACTATAGCTGATGGTAAGGGTATTCCAATTGAAGGAACCGGAAAATTAAGACTATTTGACAAAGAAACTAATGCATTCTTTGTACCTAAATTTAAGTCTAATCTAGTTTCTGTCAAAAGGCTACTAAAGACCTCAATTGCAATGTTACATTTGGGCCTAACAATGTTTACTTTCAGGATATTAAGAGTGGTAAGATACTTGGAGGTGGTGTAACTCAAGATGAGCTCTATGTTCTTGAAGACCCTCCAAGCAATTTGGATTCCTTAGCTTTCAAATCCTGTGTTTTGCTAATAAAGATGTCTTATGGCATGCTAGATTAGGACATCCTCATGCTCGTGCTTTAAGCTTAATAATTCCTAATGTCGCTTATGATCACTCAGTTTGTGAGGCTTGTATCCTTGGCAAACATTGTCGTGTTGTTTTCCCTACATCGTCTACAATTTATGAGCATTGCTTTGATTTAGTACATTCCGATGTTTGGACCTCACCTTACATGTCTAGAGATAGGAATAAATACTTTGTGACCTTTATAGATGAAATCGAAATATACATGGGTTACATTACTTCCATCTAAAGATAGGGTTTATGAGGCATTTATAAACTTTCATAATTATGTTACTAATCAATTCAATGCCAAGATCAAAGTGTTAAGATCAGATAATGGAGGAGAATACACAAGTCAAAGATTCAAAGCTCATCTAAACAAACATGGAATACTACATCAAACTAGCTGTCCACACACACCACAACAAAATGGAGTTGCTGAAAGGAAGAACCGACACTTAATGGAAGTAGCAAGATCCATGATGTTTCATACCAATGTTCCTAAAAGTTTTGGGGAGATGCAGTCTTGGTTGCTTGCTACCTCATCAATCGGATTCCAACCAAAGTCTTGCAAGATATATCCCCATTTGAGGTACTCAATAAAACTAAACCTTCCATTGATCATTTACGTGTATTTGGGTGTGTGTGCTTTGTGTATGTTCAAGGTGATCTAAGAAACAAGTTGGAGGCAAAGAGCATCAAGTGTATGTTCCTTGGATATTCGACAACACAAAAGGGTTATAAGTGCTATGATCCGAGAAACAACAGGACATATGTGTCTAGAGATGTCAAGTTCATAGAAGAACAAAGCTATTATGATCAGAAAGATTGGGAAGGATTGAAGGATCTCTCAAGGTCACCTTCTGATTTGGCTACGAGTTTGAGGTTTCTCTTGCATCATTTGGGAAATGATCTGCCAAAGGATTCAAGACACGAAGAAACAAGAACCTTAAGTAGTTCACAAGATACCCAAGAGAATGAACAAGGGGTGGTAACTCAAGAACCAACTCCAATCCAAGAAGAAGCTATGGCCCAAAATCAAGAACAAAACGACTTGGAAGTGGGTATAGAGGAACCTATTCACCAAATGGAAGAGGAAACGGTTGTAGAGGAGGCTGCACCACCTGTTCAGCATTTAAGGAGGAGTACTAGACTTAGGAACACTAGGGTATTCTACAACAACCAGGGCGTGGCTCATCCCATACAAGCTGTTTGTTCCCTTGACCTCTTGCCATCTAGTCATCAAGCATTCCTTGGAAAGATTGAACAAAGTCAGATTCAAAGGACTTATGAAGAAGCTGAGAGCAAGAAAGAATGGTTAGATGCAGTAAGAGATGAGAAGGGAGCTATGGAAAGGAATCATACATGGGATATACAAGAACTTCCCAAAGGCAAGAAGGCTGTGAGTTCCAAGTGGGTGTTCACCATCAAGTATAAAAGCAATGGGGACATAGAAAGGTACAAGGCACGTCTAGTTGCAAGAGGTTTTACTCAGACATATGGAAAGGACTATACTGATACATTTGCACCGGTGGCTAAGCTACCCACTGTAAGGGTTGTTCTTTCACTAGCTACGAATCTGACTTGGGACTTATGGCAAATGGATGTCAAGAACGCATTCCTACAAGGAGAACTTGAAGAGGAAGTGTATATGACTCCACCAGCAGGCCTTGAAGATTTTTGCAAAGAGGGACAGGTTCTAAGACTTAGGAAGGCAATATATGGGTTGAAGCAGTCACCAAGGGCCTGGTATCAAAAATTAAGCTCCACACTTACTGATAATGGGTTTAGGAAATCCCATTCAGATCATACTTTGTTCACTCGTCAAAACTCCAAAGGAATCGTGGCGGTCTTGGTTTATGTGGATGACCTTATCATCACAGGAGATGATAAGGAAGAAATTCAGTCCACAAAGGCCTTCTTAAACAGATCATTTGACATCAAGGATCATGGAGAGTTGAAGTACTTCTTGGGTATTGAAGTGTGTCGGTCTCAAGAAGGGCTCTTTCTATCCCAAAGAAAGTATGCTCTTGATCTGTTGACAGACACGGGAAAGCTTGGGGCTAAACCGGCCAAAACTCCTCTTGAAGATGGCTACAAGGTCAGCGGAAAGGGGGAGAAAGCTGATGAGTTATTTAAGGATGTTTCTCAGTATAGGAGACTAGTTGGGAAGCTGATCTACCTCACCCTCACACGACCAGACTTGTGTTTTGCTGTGAATCAAGTAAGTCAACATATGCAAAAGCCTACTGTATATCATTGGAGCATGGTAGAAAGGATCCTTAGATACATCAAAGGATCTCCTGGTCAAGGAATATGGATGGGCAAGAATGGGAACACTGAGATTGTCGGGTATTGTGATGCGGATTGGGCTGGTGATAGGGTGGATAGGAAATCAACCACTGTGTATTGCACCTTCGTTGGTGGGAACTTAGTCACTTGGAAGACTAAGAAGCAGAAGGTGGTATCATGTTCTAGTGCTGAAGCAGAATATAGGGCTATGAGAAAGCTGACAAATGAAGTAACTTGGCTCAAAGCACTCTTGAAAGATTTCGGTATTGCACAACCAGGGCCAATTACCTTCCATTGTGATAATCACGCAGCCATTCACATAGCTTCAAACTCAGTGTTTCACGAGAGGACCAAGCACATAGAGATCGACTGCCATAAGGTTAGGGAGAAAGTTCAAGATGGAACCATTCTGCCATGTTATACAAGGAGTGAAGACCAACTATCTGACATCTTCACAAAGGCAGCAAGTCTCAAAGTTTGCAAGAACATCTTTAGCAAACTTGGGCTTGTTGATTTATCACACCCATGATCAAAGGTCTCCTAATCCAAGAGCAGCACACTCTTTTTCCCTTATTAAGGTTTTGTCACAAGTGGTTTTCCTTAATAAGGTTTTTAATGAGGTGTTGCCTTGGGTTCCCAAGCTTAAGACTTTAGGGTGATTACAAAGTCTTTAGCTTGAGGGGGAGTATTGACATAGGAAAATCAAATAAGACCTATCTTGACCTACAAGGCAAGTGTGAGCACGAAAATTCAGTTTGAATAACAAGGAAATGAAAAAGGATGGGTTATTATTAACCACATGGTTGAAATGGTTAAATAGCTACCTTGGGAGAAGAATCAAGGTGAAAAAGTCATGCCCATGCTGCACACAGTCTTGGCAACCACACCAAACAGTCATGCCCATGCTGCACATAGTCTTGGCAACCACACCAAACAGTCATGCCCATGCTGTCTCCTCTCTTCTCATTGGTTGTTGATAGGCTCCTCCTCTATTCAAACTCATCCACAAGTTTGAATTTGTTTTCTTTTGTGTTCACATTGTAAATCCTCTATAAAAGGGCTGTAAAGACTCAATGTATAATATACTCTTAGGAGATTCTTCTCCATAAGTCTAAGTCATTTCTCATTTTCTCATACTTCTCTTTGAGTTTTCAGATTCAATTCTTCACATTTCTCCTCTATAATCTCAATATTCTTACAATGGATGACATGCTAGATGAGCTGAGTGGAGCCACGGTCTTCTCCAAGATAGACCTCAAGAGTGGATACCACCAGGTCAGGATGAAAGAAGGTGATGAGTGGAAGACTGCTTTCAAGACAAAGCAAGGGCTCTACGAGTGGACAGTCATGCCATTCGGCTTGACTAATGCACCAAGCACCTTCATGCGCCTTATGAACCAAGTTCTTAGGGCGTACATCACTAAGTTCGTTGTAGTTTACTTTGATGACATTTGAGTTTACAGCAAGTGCTTAAGGGATCACCTCACACATCTTGAGTTGGTACTTAAAACCCTTCGACAAGAAGAGCTTTGTGCCAAACTCAAAAAGTGCATATTTTGTATTGATAAACTTGTTTTCTTAGGTTTTGTTGTAAGTTCACAGGACTTACAGGTTGATGAAGTGAAGATTCGAGCCATACAAGAGTGGCCAACACCGAGCAACATCAGCCAAGTGAGGAGTTTCCACGTTCTGGCCAGCTTCTACAGACGATTCGTGCCCAACTTCAATAGTATTGCCTCACCATTTACGGCAATAGTGAAGAAGAACGTGGGATTCAGCTGGGGAGAAGCTCAGGAGAATGCGTTACAGGCCTTGAAGGACAACGTCACACATGCACCGGTGCTAGTCTTGCCTGACTTCAACAAGACATTTGAAGTGGAGTGCGATGCCTCTGGAATAGGCATAGGTGCGGTGCTGACTCAAGGAGGAATGCCAGTGGCATACTTCAGTGAGAAGCTAGGTGGTGCCGCACTGAACTACCCCACTTACGACAAAGAGCTTTATGCCCTAGTCCGAGCCTTGGAGACTTGGCAGCATTACTTGCTGTCCAAGGAGTTTGTGATCCACATTGATCACGAGACTTTCAAACACCTCAGAGGGCAAACCAATCTCAAGAGAAGTCATGCCAGATGGATGGAGTTCATAGAGGCCTTCCCATACATCATCAAGTACAAGAAGGGCAAGGAAAATGTGATAGGCGATGCACTATCAAAGAGGTTTGCCTTGATATCCACCATAGAAGGCAAAGGTCTTTGGATTCGAGCACATCAAGGATCTATATAAGGATGATCCTGACTTTGCTGAGAGCTACAAGGAGTGTGGCATAGGAAGTCATAGCAAGTTCTACATCCATGAGGGGTTCTTGTTCCGAGAGAGAAGTCTGTGCATACCACAAGGACCGTTACGAGAGCTTATCATCCGAGAATCTCATGGACGAGGGCTCATGGGCCACTTTGGTGTCGACAAGACACTAGCAGTGGTCAAGGAGCACTTCTACTGGCCACACATCAAAAGGTCAGTAGAAGCCCATTGTGAAAGGTGCATCACTTGCAAAAAGGCGAAGTCCCGAGTGCACCCTCACGGGTTGTATCTCCTTCTGCCCATACCTACACATCCATGGGTGGACATCTCAATGGACTTTGTTCTAGGTCTGCCCAAAATCAACCACAAAGATGCTATCTTTGTAGTGGTGGACATACCTTCGACCAGCCGGGCCGGACCGACCAACATTTCCGGCGGAGAGGCGTAAACCTCCGGCCCAACTGGCGGCGACGTGGATGACACCGCTGGCCCCATTGGTGATGCTGCCGGCTCCAGGATCAAATTGGCCGGCTCGGATGACATTTCGGCCAGTACCTCGCACACTCCAGCCGGTACAGCCGATCCAGCCGATTGCACCACCAGTTCAACATCTACACAAAGAGACTCTAGACATGCATCACCACTTCAAGAAATGCATCTAGAGGAAGTTTCTACACCAGTGGTGCCACTAGCAGCAATGACAAAGAGCAGATCAAGGGCGCTCTTCCACAAGTTCAGCTTGTGGGTCGACAAGCTCCTAGAGGATGATCGACAAAGAACATTGGGCCAAGAGTGCAAAGAAGAGTCCAAAGGCTTCTCAACAATGCAAGGGACTTCAGAGACTTGGGCTTTAGTGGCAAGAGAGGTCAGGGCCCAAAGATTCCTAACCCTACTCCAAGTCGAAGATTAGGAACAAGGCGTGTGCATGCCACAAGGTTGACCACCTTCCATTTCTTGGCTGATAGGTAAGAATGGTAAGTTTTCATTTTATATACTTGCCTTTTTCTGTTTTGTAGGGTAGGATTTAGAATGTTTACATTTTGAGTCAAAGACAATTTAGGTAGAAGTCATTTTTCGGTTATTCACTTTTGTAATTTTTCCATTTGTGCACTTTTGTAAGTTTTCCATTTTTCTTTGAGTCGACCCTAGAAGGTCAAGCTGTCGAGCATATTAATAAGGCTCCTTCCAGCATTGTAGTTCGACAACCTTTTTCATAATTAATAAAGATTGAATTTTCTTTCTACAAGTTATTCTCTCAAGAGACTTGTACGCTTAGAACCTTGTTGAGACCAGCCCTCCTAGCTCTAAGTTTGTGATTTATCATGAGGTTCATCACCCCTCGTGTGCTTCACTTCACCCTTCCATCCATTACCAAACAGAAAACCCCTATCCCGAAGCTTAAGCTTGATTTTCTCACATAAACTTCTCCACACATCCCACGCGCGTACATCATTGAATCGAGGCTTGTATCAGTCGGCCACCTTCCATTTCTTGGCCGACAGGTAAGAAGGTAAGTTTTTAATTATACACTTGCCTTTTCTGTTTTGCAGGGTAGGAATTAGTATTTTTCCACTTACTGAGTCAAGAACAATTTAGATAGTTGTCATTTTTCGGTTATTTCCTTTTTGTAATTTTTCTTATGCACTTTTGTATCTTTTCTATTTTTATTTTGGATCGACCCTAGAAGGTCAAAGCTGCCGAGTATATTAATAAGGCTCCTTCAGCATTTTATTTTTACAACTTTTTGATTACTAATAAAGCGAGCACTTTTTCCCTACGAGTTTTGCTCCTAAAAAACTCTATCCCTTAGAACCCTATTTGACACCAGCCTTCCTAGTTTCTAAGTTGTGATTTATCATGAGGTTCATCACCCCTCGTGTGGTTTACTTCACCCCACCACCTAATATCCACTAGAAAATCCCATTCAAGAAGTCTAAGGCCGAGTTTCTCGCCTAATCTTCTCTCACCGGTTCAAGTGTGTTATGGCCTTGATTCAATGCTTGTATCATAACCGGTCGCATACAACTTGGCCAGCACATGCCAAGACCTGCCAACTCCCTTCCCAGCTTGGCCGATCCCAAGCCAACTCAAACAAAATCCAGGCCCATCACCAGATCGGCCTAATGGTCGGTCTCACCATGGCTGATCGCCCCTGCTCATCACTAGATCAGCCTAATGGGCGGTCTCACCATAGATTATCTCCCAGGCCCATCACCATATCGGCCTAATGGCCGGTCTCACCATGGCCAATCTCACATGGCCGATCTCGGGCCAACCCGAGTCCAAATCATTTTAAACCTATTTTTACTTACCCGATTTGTCGTGGGATTAAACCTAATTGTTAGGGTTACTATATAAATCCTTTTTAAACATTTTTAACTCAAGTTTTATTGAATTTTCTTTTAGTTTGTTGCTCTAGACGTTTTTAGAGAGAGGAGAGATTAGTTTCAACCTTTGTTCTTGCACTCTTGGTTTCTAGTGAAGGATTTCTCTACCCTATCTCTTATCTTATGTTTCTTTGCTTCTACTTCTTTATGTTTACTATTTTATTGAATATGTTTGAGTAGTTTTCTGTATGAATTGTGGGTAAGGTAGATTAGGGGGATCTGATATTCACATAGGGTTGTTTAGGTATATTAGATGACAAATCCCTGATGTTTAGGGTGTGCTTAATACTAGGGATTGAAGTAGCTAATCAATGCTTAGATCCATGATGTTCTGCTCCTGAGAAGTGTAGACAGAACATGTAGGTAGGCCTAAACATCCTTATTCCATCTTATCCAATGAGAGTTAATTTCAAAGGCGATAGTGGACAGGATTAGACTCAAACCCAATGATCACTAGGCGATAGATTGCTGTGCAAAAGACTTGTAGTCTATAGGCTGGTGAAGGGGTTGTTACCACGAGAGTGGATCAGTCTACTAAATAGTGTTCTAAATATTAGGGATTTATCTAATCCAACCTATAGAATTGTTAGTGAAAGGAAGATTGCCCAGAATCGAATGCCTTGCCCACTGTCCATATTTCTTGTTTATTGAATTAACTTGCTATATCATGCATTCACCTCAGAAGATAAGGCTCACAAGTGGGAAAAGAATGCCACATCATGCCATCACCTCATGGGATCAATGTAAGAAGTTTTTTCTGGCCAATTTCTTCTCAGCCTCAAGGACAGTAAGGTTAAGGAACGAGATCTCCAGCTTTGCGCTGCAAGGTACTGAGAGCTTCTATAAAGTATGAGAAAGCTTCAAGGGCTATACAGCACAGTGCCCCCATCATGGCTTCTAAACTGAGTCACTCCTCATTACCCTATCCAGAGGAGTGCTCCCTAGAATCCCTATGCTCCTAGACACATCGAGCAATGGAAACTTCCTTGGACAGGCAACTAAAAGTGGAATGACATTGGTGGAGAATCTTGCTCAACGTGATGAAAACTATGGAGAGGACTATGACAGAGCCTCACGTGGGAGCAGAGGCTATGATGATGAGCATAGAAGAGAGATTAAGGCATGAATGAGAAGCTGGACAGAGTGCTGCAAATTTCTCAACGAGCAATGAACTTTAGAAGAGTTTGATGGGTACCAAGGGTATCAAGAAGAAGGGAACGATGTCCAGGAGTATCATGAGGAGATGAACTAAATTGGCGAGGGCCTCAGGGTATCAGAAAGGTTTCAACCAGAACTACCGAATCAACCCCAATCTCATACAGAAACACCAACGTGGAGAACCCACAAGACTTAACGTTTCATCCATACAAGCCGCAAGACCAAAGCTACCAGCCTTACAAACCTCCACCTCAAGGTTTCCAGCAAGGATACATGCCAAGACCCAAGTATCAGCCTCCTGGATTTCAACCCAAGATGGGATACAATCAGCAGAAGCAGCCCCATTCACTCAATGCACCACCGCACCTAAGACAGTCCAAGAAGATTGACACGAAGACACTATTGCAAAAGATCTTGGAAGGTCAGGGAAAGGGAGCAATAGAGATGAACAAAAAGATGGCTGAGATTAAAAACAAGGTAGATAATATCTTTCGGGAGCTCACCGCCAACTATGAGCACCTCTCGTCTCATCTTAAGGTGCTAGACAGCCAGGTTGCACAGATAGCTTTTTCTTCTTCTACATCTTCTTCTTCTACACCGAATGGTAAACTCTCTTGTAAACCTGAAGCAAACCCAAGGGAGTACTGTCAAGCTATCACACTGAGAAGTGGGAAAAAGCTCCCACCTATAGGGAGAACTGATAAGCTTGAAGAGGACGACTACAATGAAGTAATCCAAGCCCCTTATGCTAGTGATCCAGAAACGTCTGAAGAGAAAGACAAAGTGGATGAGGAGGAATCTCCCAAGACTAGTGAAGGTACTGGTGGAGAGGAACAGCGTTCATACCACCCCCTTACAAGCCCAAGATTTCTTTTCCAGGAAGGTTCAAGAAGCAGTTTCTGGATAAGCAATACGAGAAGTACAAGAACTTGATACGCTCGATTCCAGTAAATTTGCCTTTCATGAACTAGGTGTTGCATTGTCCGATAGTGAACAAGCTAATCAAGGACGTGGTGGCTAAAAGAAGAGTCCTTGAGGAAAGGTCAGTGATGGTTAATCATGAATGTAGTGCCACAATTCAGAGTTCTATGCCAAAGAAATTGCAGAATCCAGGGAGCTTCACTTTGTCGTGCACCCTAGTGGTCCTATTCTTCGGAAAGTGTCTGGTTGATCTTGGAGCAAGTGTGAATTTGATGCCGCTGATAGTTTCCAAACATCTTGGTCGTTCAAACTTCAAGAAGATGCGTATCTAACTGGTGCTTGTGGACAGATCTATAAGATACCCAATAAAAGTTCTAGAAGACTTGCCATTGAAGGTCGGAAATGTAGTAATCCCAATACATTTTGTCGCGTTGAAGATGGATAAGGAGCAACCTGATCCCATGATCCTTGGGAGACCTTTCTTTGCCACTACTGGAACTATCATTGATGTCATGAAGGAGATCATAAACCATAACTTAGGTCCAGCAAGTCTGAAGTTCAACATCATAGATGCGCTGAAAACCGACCATAGAAGGAAATGTATTCTCTGTTGAAACTTTTATAGATTGGGAGGAGTACCACCTAGAAGAGATGGCTGTGGAAGAGTCCCTGGAGATATCACTCACAAGAGGGAGAGGAGGCTGTGTGATCATGAACGAGAACTCCCTGGAATACGAGAAGATGTTGGATTCACACCACGCCGAAAAGGGAGGAAGCTGTTTGCCGGTGATGCTTGAGGAAGGAGCGGTTATAGAATCAAGTGAAGCTAGCAATGGTAATTCTTGCAATGAAGAGGACTGGAGTGAGGTCAAGGCACCAAAGTTGGAGCTGAAACCAGTACCAAAAGGGCTAAGGTATGAATTTCTTGGTCCTAATCATATGTACCCTGTGATAGTGAATGCTGACTTGAACATTGATAAAACTTTCATGCCTTTGAATGAATTGAAGAAGTATAGGAAAGCCATATGTTATTCACTAGATGACGTTAAGGGTATAGCTCCTTCTTTGTGCATGCATAGTATTTATCTAGAAGATGAATCCAAGTCGTCTGTAGAACACCAATGTAGGCTGAACCCAAACCTTAAGGAAGTAGTCAAGAAAGAGATTTTGAAATTCCACTATCATGGAGCTGAATACGGAGGGCACTTTGCTACATACAAGACAGTGGTGAAGGTCTTTAAAGCAGGGTTTTGGTGGCCGACTATATACCAACAAGTTCATCGCTAGGTATGATCCTTGTCAGAGAAAAGGAAGCATTGGCAAAAGGAATGAGATGCCACATAACCCTATCTTTGAAGTTGAGTTATTCGACGTTTGGGGTATTGACTTCATGGGACTATTCTCCTCTTCTTATAGGAATCAATACATTCTTGTGGCAGTCGAATACGTGTCCAAATGGGTAGAAGCCATTGCCAGTCCAACGAATGATGCAAAGGTGGTTCTTAAACTGCTCAAAACAATCATCTTTCCAAGGTTTGGGGCTACCAGGGTAGTGATAAGCGATTGAGGCATCAATTCGTCAACAAGGTCTTTGAGAAAATCTTTGGAAGAAGCATGGAGTTAACCACAAGGTAGCAACACCTTATCACTCTCAAACATCGGGTCAGGTGGAAACTTCAAATCGCCAGATCAAGGCCATACTGGAGAAGACAGTAGGAATGACTAAGAAGGATTGGGCAGAAAACCTGGAGGATGCTTTGTGGGCATACCGGACTGCATACAAGACGCCCATTGGAACAACCCCATTCAACATCCTGTATGGGAAATCCTGTCACCTTCCTGTGGAGCTTGAGTACAAGGCGCTTTGGGTAACCAAGTTTCTGAACTTTGATATCAAAGCATCCAATGAGAAACGTCTGATACAGCTGGAGGAACTCGAGGAGATCAGACAAGACGCATATGAAAGCTCTAGGATCAGACAAGACCAAGGCATTTCAAGACAAGAAGCTCATTAAGCGTACGTTTAAGGTTGGAGATCAAGTGCTACTGTTAATGTCATGGATGAAGCTGTTTCATGGGAAGCTCATATCGCGGTCATGCCCCTTTAAGATTAAGGATGTCCGTCCTTATTGAGCGATTGTATTGGTCAGTCATTTGGGAGAATTGGCACTGTAAAGCTAGATATGTAAAACAAGCGCGCTTGGGAGGCATTCACATGTTATCCTTGTACATAAAATTCATTTCGTATGTTTTCTTTCTTTTCTATTTTATGTTTTGAATGTGCTGGTGATATGTACTTTCAGGTGGAACAAGAGCGACTGCAAACAAATCGTAAACAGAGGGAAGCTACCAGACCGGCCAATCGGTTGATCTGGACTTGCCGATCGCAGATGGAAGTCATGAGACCACCCACTCGGCCGATCTGGACTTGCCGAACACAGGGAGGCTACTGGCCAATCAGGGAGACTCGACTGGCTGATCAGAGTAGCTGGACTGGCCGATCGGGTTAGCTGGACTGGCGATCGGGTAGACTGGTCCTGCCGATCACGCATGGCCCAGAGCATCATAAGAATACATGATTATCCACACGGCCGATCTCGGCTAGGCCGATCTCGGCTAGGCCGATTGCAGTAGGAGCGTATGAGATCGGCCACTCGGCTGATCTAGGCAGACCGATCGCATGCCAAACTGGAGCCTCACGGAACTCTCCTGGATCGACCACTCGGCCGATCGCATGTTGACCGATCGGACAAGATGAGTATGCGATCGGACAAGATGAGTATGCGATCGGACAAGATGAGTATGCGATCGGACACTTGGCCAATCTCGGCTTGGCCGATCGTGTGAGCATCGTGGGCAGGTAACTATTTCCCCTTTTCCCTACCTATTTATGTTCTTCTTCCTCATTTTCCTCTCCTCCACCACCCCATTTGCGATTTCACCATTGAAAAAAGAGAGAGAGAGAGAGAGAGAGAGAGAGAGAGAGAGAGAGAGAGAGAGAGAGAGAGAGAGAGAGAGAGATTCTCCCCTTGGAAAACAACCTCCAATTCACCCTCCAAACTCAAGTAAGCATCTCCATCCTTACCTATTCATCATTTCACCATCAAATCCAAGGTATGGACACTATTCACCATTTTTTAGATTTTTGGATTCAAGGAACAAATTGCTTGTGGAAATGATGTATTTGGTGTTGAGATTATTCTCTTACACTTGGGTTCATTGAACTTGTGGTTAATTGCATGTTTCCTAAGAGAATTGGATATTTGGAAAATCTAGGGTTCTTTAGGATTTTTGGAAATTTCGAAATTTGGGATTATTGATTAATGAAGTTTGGAAAGGGTAATTGGACTAGGGAATGGAAAAATTGTGAAGTTAGATTCCTCATAAGATTAAAATTACTGGCATAAATTTAATAAATGAGCGTAATTAGCTTACTTGGGAATTATGGGAGAAATTACTTGGGAAAGGCTAATTGCTTGAATTTATGAAATTTTTTGGAAATTGGCAATTTGAGTATAACTTAAAATTTGGCTCAGGGAAGTACTCCGGATTATTCCTCATCACGTTGCTTTAACTTTGTAGGAATATGACTTTGAATATTCCGGCGAGCAAAAGCGCTTTGAGTTTTAAGGCTAAAGGCAAGAAGCCTATGTCGATTCCCCTTATTCCCGAAAGTCACACAAAATTTCTTGGCGGCGGTGCAATTCCATTACTTGCATCCAAGCAGGAGCAATGCCAGCAAGGGGTACTTGATGTTAAAAGTGGAGGAGAACAAGTACATTATCTTGATCTTCGATCTCTCCGACGCCTACAAATTTTTGAAGACATAAAAGGTGCATGTCCTGAGCATTGCGAATGCCTAGGAATTTGGGGAAATGATCGCGCACGGTACATACCACGGCAGAGCATCAAAGATGACAAAAGTAAAAAATCCGGTCCTAAGGGTTGTCTTGAAACTTTTAACCAACACGCTCTTCGCAAGGAAGAGCGCTAGAGCAGTTAAGATGGTTGAGTTATGTCTCCTCTTCCAAGGCCTGAAATATACTCTCATAAACAATGAGGGAGAGCTTAAAGAAGATCCCTTACGAGATGATGTGAACATTGGCTGCATATTTGCAAGGGAGTTGCCGCTGTTTCGATTGTGGGCACGCACATCCACCAAGCCTCATCTCTACATTGGTAGCATACTCACGCCGATATTCCAGAAGGCCGGCGTACCACTGGAGTACCATTACCAAGAGCCAATGAGGGACTTGGTCGATTTTAGGTACTTGGTAAAATGCAAATTCATAAGCGATGCTGAAGCTGATTGATACAAGCCTCGATTCAAGGCTTGGATGCGCATGGGCTGTTTGGAGAAGGTTAGGTGAGAAACTCGACCTTAAGCTTCTGGATAGGGGTTTTCTGGTTCGTATGAGATGGAAGGGTGAAGTGAACCACACGAGGGGTGATGAACCTCGTGATAAATCACAAACTTAGAGCTAGGAGGGCTGGTCTCAACTAGGTTCTAAGCGCACAAGTCTTTTTTGAGAGAAAGCTTGTAGGAAGAAAGTTCTACTTTATTAATATCAAAAAGGTTATCAAACTACAATGCTGGAAGGAGCCTTATTAATATGCTCGATAGCTTGATCTTCTAGGGTCGAAGCAAAGAAAGAAACGGAAAGTTTACAAAAGTGCACAAATGGAAAATGTACAAAACTGCATAACCGAAAAAGGACCTATTCCTAAAATGTCTTTGACTCAAAAATGTAAACAATCTAGATCCTACCCTGCAAAACAGAAAGAGGCATATATTCGAATTGAAAACTTACCTTTCTTACCTCACGGCCAAGAAATGAAAGGTGGCTGTCCTTGTGGCATGCACGCGCCTTGCTCCTAGTCTTCGACTTAGAGTAGGGTTAGGAATCTTTGGGCCCTGACCTCTCTTTCCACTAAAGCCCAAGTCTCTGAAGTCTCTTGCATTGTTGAGAAGCCTTTGGACTCTTCTTTGCACTTCTGGCCCACTGTCCTTAGTCGATCTTCCTCTAGGAGCTTGTCGACCCATAAGCTGAACTTGTGGAAGAGTGCTCTTGATCTGCTCCTTGTCATTGCTCCTGGTGGCACCACTGGTGTAGAGACTTCCTCTAGATGCATGTCCTGAAGCTGGTAGCTTATCTAGTCTGTGTCTCCTTCTGTAGATGCTGAAATGCCCGTGTACTTGGCTGGATCGGCTGTACCGGCTGGACTGTGCGAGGTGCTGGCCAGAATGCCTTCTGGACCAGCCAAGTTGATCCCGGAGTTGGCGGCGTCACCAAGGGGACCGGCGGTGTCATCCACGTTGCCACCAATTGTGCCGGAGGTTTGGGCCTCTCCGCCGGGAATGCTGATCAGTCCGGTCTTGTTGGTCGAGGGTCCTGCGGTACTGCTTGGGCCGGCAGACGTGCCAAATGGCCCGGTTGTCTCAGGCAAGCTCCCTGGTCGGCCAGTCTGGTCTCCTGGCTGGCCATACGACCTGATTTCTCCATCATCCCCTCCCTCTTCAGTACGTTTTGACCTCAAAACTGGTTCATATGCATGGAAAGGGGCTAAGTCAGTTACGTTGAACGTGTTGGACACATTGAAATCATCTGGGAGCTCGATCCGGTAGGCGTTGTTGTTGATCCTCTCCAGCACTCTGAATGGTCCATCTCTTCTTGGTGCTAGCTTGGAACTCCTTAGGTTGGGGAACCTCTCCTGCCGTAGGTGTAGCCACACCCAATCGCCTGGTTGAAAAATCACCTCCTTTCTTCCCTTGTTAGCATGAGTCACGTACTGCCCGGTCCTCTTCTCCAAGTTCTCTGCTACCTTCTGGTCTAACTTCCTTATGAATTCTGCCTTGGATGCTCCGTTGAGGTTGGTCATTTCTGCTGGTTGCAGTGGCGTTTGCTCCAATGGGGTGAGAGGGTTGAAGCCGTATACTACTTCAAAGGGTGTCTTCTTGGTTGCTGAGTTCACGGCTCGGTTGTAAGCGAACTCTATGAATGGTAGGCACTCCATCCAAGTCTTGAGGTTCTTCCCTAGTGTAGTCCTGAGAAGAGTTGACAGTGTCCGGTTGACAACTTCAATTTGGCCATCGGATTGAGGATGGCAGGTGGTAGAGAAGAGTAGCTTCGTGCCTAGCTTTCTCCAAAGGGTCCTCCAGAAATGGCTGAGGAACTTGGTCTCCCTATCTGACACGATGGTCCTTGGCACTCCATGAAGCCGTACTATCTCCCTGAAAAACAGCTCTGCTGTTTGCGTGTCATCATTGACATTGGCACACGGAATGAAGTGTGCAATCCTGGAGAATCTGTCCACCACCACAAAGATTGCGTCCGTGTGGTTGATCTTGGGCAGACCTAGAACAAAGTCCATTGAGATGTCCACCCATGGATGTGTAGGTATGGGCAGTGGGAGATACAACCCGTGAGGATGCACTCGAGACTTCGCCTTTTTGCAAGTGATGCACCTTGCACAATGGGATTCTACTGACCTTTTGATGTGTGGCCAGTAGAATTGCTCCTTGACCACTGCTAGAGTCTTGTCGACACCAAAGTTGCCCATGAGTCCTCCTCCATGAGCTTCTTGGATGAGAAGCTCTCGTAGTGATCCTTGTGGTATGCACAGCCTTCTCTCTCGGAACAAGAATCCCTCATGGATGTAAAATTTGCCATGACTCCGTGTGCCACACTCCTTGTAGCTCTCAGAAAAGTCAGGATCATCCTTGTATAGGTCCTTGATGTGCTCCAATCCTAGGACCTTTGCCTCCATGGTGGATATCAAGGCAAACCTCCTTGATAGTGCATCGGCTACCACATTGTCTTTGCCCTTCTTGTACTTGATGACGTACGGGAAGGTCTCTATGAACTCCATCCACCTGGCATGTCTCCTCTTGAGATTGGTTTGCCCTCAGAGGTGTTTGAGAGTCTCGTGATCAGTGTGGATCACAAACTCCTTGGACAGCAGGTAATGCTGCCAAGTCTCCAATGCTCAGACAAGGGCATAAAGCTCCTTGTCGTAAGTGGGGTAGTTCAGTGAGGCACCAACTAGCTTCTCACTGAAGTATGCCACTGGCCTCCCTCCTTGTGTTAGCACTGCTCCTATGCCTATTCCAGAGGCATCACACTCCACTTCAAACGTCTTGTTGAAGTCGGGCAGGACTAGCACTGGTGCATGTGTAAGGCTGTCCTTCAAGGCCTGGAATGCCTTCTCCTGAGCTTCTCCCCAGCTGAATCCCACGTTCTTCTTCACTACTGCTGTCAATGGTGAGGCAATACTGCTGAAGTTGGGCACGAATCTCCTGTAGAAGCTGGCCAGTCCGTGGAAGCTCCTCACTTGGCTGATGTTGCTTGGTGTTGGCCATTCTTCTATGGCTCGAATCTTCTCTTCATCAACCTGTAGGTCCTGTGAACTTACAACAAAACCTAAGAAGACAAGTTTATCAGTACAAAAGATGCACTTCTTGAGATTGGCATAAAGCTCTTCTTGTCGAAGGGTTTTAAGCACCAACTCAAGACGTGTGAGGTGATCCCTTAAGCATTTACTATAAACCAATATGTCATCAAAATAAACTACAACGAACTTATTTTTGTATGCCCTAAGAACTTGGGTCATAAGGCGCATGAAGGTGCTTGGGGGATTGGTCAAGCCGAATGGCATGACTGTCCACTCGTAGAGCCCTTGCTTTGTCTTGAAAGCAGTCTTCCATTCATCACCTTCCTTCATCCTGACCTGGTGGTATCCACTCTTGAGGTCTATCTTGGAGAAGACCATGGCTCCACTCAGCTCATCCAGCATGTCATCCAGCCGTGGTATCGGATGCCGGTACTTGACTCTGATGTTGTTGATTGCTCGGCAGTCCACACACATTCGCCAAGTCCCATCCTTCTTGGGCACTAGTAGCACTGGTACGGCACATGGACTGAGGCTCTCTCGAACATAGCCTTTCCCCAGTAGCTCCTTGAGTCTCTTCTCAAGCTACTTGGACTCCTCTGGACTCATCCGGTAGGCTGGCCGGTTGGGCAGGGCTGCTCCGGGCACGAGGTTGATCTGGTGCTCTATGCCTCGTAGGGGAGGTAAGCCTGGTGGTATGTCTTCCGGGAACACATCCTGGAACTTGTTGAGGAGAGCTGCTACTTCAGGAGGTAGCTCTACCTGTTCTTTCTCTACATTCAACACTTCTTTGAAAACCATTAGTAGCATTAGATCCTTCGAGGCTAAAGCTCTCCGGACATGACTTGGTTGAATAAGAAAATTAGATTTAATGAGCTTTTTTTCCTTACTCATTTGCTGTTGAAGCTCATGTACCTGGGTATGTATGAGAGGAGCTAGGCTGACCTTTCTTTTGTCATGCACAAAAGTGTAGAGATTTGTTCGGCCATCATATCTGGTCTCTTTGTCAAACTGCCATGGCCTTCCTAGCAGAAGATGGCCAGCTTGCATGGGCACCACGTCGCACACGACTTGGTCTTGGTACTTGCCCACACTGAATGGCACAGTGACTTGCTCATGGATCTTGAGCTCCACTTTTTCATCGAGCTATCTCAGTCTATATGGTCGAGGATGCCTTGTCTTCTCTAGACCTAGCTTATCAACCATGTATGCACTAGCAACATTAGTGCAAGAACCACCATCTATGATGAGGTTACATACCTTGCCCTTGATGGTGCAACGGCTGTGGAAGATGTTCTCCCTTTGGATGGTCTCTGAAGGACCCACCATTGCACTGAGGATGCGTCTAGTGACCAGCACTTCTCCCACATCAGGGTACTCAATGTCACCGTATTTTTCTTCTGGTTCATAGTCCTCTTCATCTTGGGACTCATACTCTCCAGCCTCCGTAATCAGCATGACCCGGTTGTTTGGGCACTCCCTTGAGATGTGTCCACGACCCCTACACTTGAAACAAGTGATGTCACGTGATCTTTGAGGGTTAGAGGACTTACTAGGCTCTCTCTGGTCACGGGTTGGCTCAGGAGGCTTGCTCTTGAACCTTGACTCGATCTCTATGCTTTTGCCTTTGTCTACGGGCTTGGGAATGTTGCTTGGTGCCCAAGGCGTCGTAGGCTTGCTGTTGATGTTTTGGCTCTTACGTTTGATGTGCTGCTCAGCCTGGACAGATTGGTGGAACAAGTCTTTGAAGTCATTGTAGATTTGCCTTTCCACCTTGCGGCTGATTCTTTCTTGGAGTCCATCCAAGAATTGTGCCACCAAAGCTTCCTCATCGTCATTGAGTTCCAGCCTGTTCCTTAGTCTCTCAAACTCTTCATAGTACTCCTCTAGTGATCTCGTACCCTGCTTAAGAGTATGAAAACGTCGTTGCAAATCTCTATGAAAATAGGGTGGAAGAAACCTTTGGTCAGAAACCTCACGATCCTACCAGATGAGGGCATTTTCCGTGAGTTGTGCTACTGCCATGGAGACTCTCCTAGGGCCTGGTTGGTTGTAGTGATCAAGGATGTGATCCATCCTTCTCTCCCAATCTAGGTAGGCCTCAGGGTCTACTTTTCCTGCAAAACTCGGAGGTATTAGTTTAACATCAGGATGAATTACCTGGTTGTAGGCGTGTTCATCTCCATCCTCATGATGTCTAGGAGGCATCCTTGGTCTCTGGTGATGTCCATATGGCTCGAAGCCATCACCTTCTGCCTCTGGTTGCCGTGGAGGTCCTCTTGGCCTATGGTGATAGTTATGAGGTTGTGCGTCCTCATCTCCATCTGGCTGGGGCTCCTCCTGTTCGTGTCGTGGCCTAAGGTGCTCAGGACCCTCAGCACGGTCTTGCTCAGCTCTCACGTGCCTTATGACCTGGAATCTCACAGGCCTCTCCACGCGCTCCAACCTCTCGCCTATTGATGCGAGTTGCGTTTGGAGGGTGGTGAACATGGCCATCATGGCCTCAGTTGCGTCTCTATTCTCTTCTGCCATTGTGCTACAAGAAAGAAACACAAGTTATTTTGCTCCTAAGTGGATTAGGAGGGTTTTCTTTTATAGGGGAATTCGAATTTGCAAAAAGGAAAAAATTGAGAAAAAGGAAAAACCTGAAAAAATGAAAGTTTAGAAAAATGGAAACTTCCTACAACTTGTGCTAGCTGTCCAATTCGAATTCTTTTGGTATTTTTCCTATTTTCTTTTTCTTTTCTTTTTAATTTAACTTAAAAATAATGGAAATATGATTTGAACAAAAAGGAAAACGTGAATGGCAATGCAAAAGTGAATCTAAGCCCTAGTGATACACGTAGAAGCTAGATGCACTCGGTTTGGAGTTTAGTGTTATTTTTTTTTATTTTTCTTGAATGCGACTTAAACTAATGCAAGAACAAGAAACAAAACTAACTAAAGGATAGAAACAACCTGGTTTAGGAGCTTTAAGCTCTGATACCAAAATGATACAAGCCTCGATTCAAGGCTTGGATGCGCGTGGGCTGTTTGGAGAAGGTTAGGTGAGAAACTCGATCTTAAGCTTCTGGATAGGGGTTTTCTGGTTGGTATGAGATGGAAGGGTGAAGTGAACAACACGAGGGGTGATGAACCTCATGATAAATCACAAACTTAGAGCTATGAGAGCTAGTCTCAACTAGGTTCTAAGCGCACAAGTCTCTTTTGAGAGAAAGCTTGTAGGAAGAAAGTTCTACTTTATTAATATCAAAAAGGTTGTCGAACTACAATGCTGGAAGGAGCCTTATTAATATGCTCGACAGCTTGACCTTTTAGGGTCGACTCAAAGAAAGAAAAGGAAAGATTACAAAAGTGCACAAATGGAAAATGTACAAAAGTGCATAACCGAAAAAGGACCTATTCCTAAAATGTCTTTGACTCAAAATGTAAACAATCTAGATCCTACCCTGCAAAACAGAAAGAGGCATATATTCGAATTGAAAACTTACCTTTCTTACCTCATGGCCAAGAAATGGAAGGTGGCCGTCCTTGTGGCATGCACGCGCCTTGCTCCTAGTCTTCGACTTGGAGTAGGGTTAGGAATCTTTGGGCCCTGACCTCTCTTGCCACTAAAGCCCAAGTCTCTGAAGTCCCTTGCATTGTTGAGAAGCCTTTGAACTCTTCTTTGCACTTCTGGCCCACTGTCCTTAGTCGATCTTCCTCTAGGAGCTAGTCGACCCATAAGCTGAACTTGTGGAAGAGTGCTCTTGATCTGCTCCTTGTCATTGCTCCTGGTGGCACCACTGGTGTAGAGACTTCCTCTAGATGCATGTCCTGAAGCTGGTAGCTTATCTGGTCCGAGTCTCCTTGTGTAGGTGCTGAAATGCCAGTGTACTCGGCTGGATCGGCTGTACCGGCTGGACTGTGCAAGGTGCTGGCCGGAATGCCTTCTGGACCGGCCAAGTTGATCCCAGAGTCGGCGGCGTCACCAAGGGAACTGGCGGTGTCATCCACGTCACCACCAATTGTGCCGGAGGTTTGGGCCTCTCCGCCGGCAATGCTGATCGGTCCGGTCCTGTTAGTCGAGGGTCCGGCGGTACCACTTGGGCCGGCAGATGTGCCAAATGGCCCGGCTGTCTCCGGCAAGCTCCATGGTCGGCCAGTCTGGTCTCCTGGCCGGCCATACGACCTGATGTCCCCATCACTGATGCAGAGATCTATCCCTTCATTTATTAGGAAGAGACAGGTGGCAAACCAGTCTTTTATTTGCCAAACCCGGAGATGAAGAATGTGTGCACATTGGAGAACAATCCAGTTCCATTATGGAGGACAACCATTAATCCCACCTCACCAATCAAAAAGCAGGAGAAGTACCGTTCTGCACGCCAATGCAGCAACAATTACGGGATGATTCAGCGTGTCGTTCGAACGCCCATCTTACCAGAACTACCGTTCAAGCCCAGAACGACCAGAGAGAGGATCTTGTAAAAGGTTTACAAGATGCAACAAAAAATCAACAAATGGACATAACAAGTTTTGGAAAAGCTCCAATTGAAACTGAGAAGAACGCCGGGATATATATCTTCTGATGAAGAACAAAGAGACAAAAATGCAGAAGAAGCGGAGCCACATACGGCAGCAGAAACCGAAGGCTAGGAAGAGAGGCGCCACAAGAGGAAAATGCCAGCGACAATCCTGAAGGCGAGGCAGGAGAGGCGCCACAAAAGGAAAGGCCGACGATGCTTTGGACAACGTGAGGACAAGAAATGTAACTTATGAATTGCTGAAAGTGTATATGCGCCAAGCCAAAAGGATGAAGCAAGGAGAAGCAAGTTTCTCTCGCCACTAGCAGGTACCATTCATGCCACTTGTACATACATTATTTTTATTATTTTATTTTATTTTATTTTTTTTGTTCACTCACCCTCTTCCTTAGATTTATTTTCTCACCGAGATGATGAGAAATAAGTCTAGGGCAAGGGAACATTGATGCTCACATTTGCATCATTTTGCTTTTTACATATATTTATGCATTAGGAAAACACAAAAAAATGAAAAAACTCGAAAAACCAAAAAAAAATAATTCTCATTTACACTACATGTGTTAGGATTGAGTCTACAAGCATATACAATTTCGTTGAATTTGCATATGGACCATGGTTAGACTGCCTCAACTAAGTTGCACTTAGGACTGAGATTGGAACCCTTGATAGGAGTACTATGATGCTTTCACCATTTCGAAACTTGGAAATCTTGTATTGTGCCGCAACCTATTAGGTAGATCATTCTCGGGGATTAAAATGTATCTGATTTGATCCTAACTCCATAAATTAGAACTTTAACCTGAACTGAAATTATCTTACGTGCATCTTTCCTAAGACTTGTTCATGGATACTCATATTCACATTTGGGTTTTCTTTCACCTTTATACCACTCTCTGTCAACCCGAATGGCCGAATCTCACTCCTTGGGAATGGCTACGCCACTCCCCAACCCAATCCTTTCTTTGAAGCCAACATTACTCTTGTTTGAACCTTGTGTAAGGCCGTTTTACTAGAATGCTTACTTTACAAAACATGTTGAGTTTTGAGAATGACAAAGATAGGACTTTCATGTAGATACTAGCTTAACACTATAAGCTGAGCATAGGTTAGGACTTGGGTAGGCTTGCTAGGGTATTTGAGTATGAGATGAAAAGAAAAAGAAAGAAAATAAAATGAGAGAAAACGAAAAAGGGAGCGTGTGGGGATTGTGTATAAGAAAAAGGGGCATGAGAATCGATTAATAAGTGTAAAAGATAGCTATAAGTTCAAAGTGAAAAATTCCTCTAAAAAAGTAAAGAAGGCACAATACTAGATCAATTATCAAGAGTAGAGGAGAAAAATAAGAAAAGAGCTAGAAAAGAAGAGTGATTCCAATAAGCCCAACTAATCACTATCCCCTAGTACCAAAAAGAGAATTTCAAAGTGAGAAGAGAGAAGAAGATAGGCAAAAAAGTTTCGGAAGGGTAGATAACTTATGATGGGTTTGACTTGAGTTTGAGATAGAGAGTTTTGTACTAGAACATGGGTAGAAGAAAGTCTTGCCTTGTATGCATCATTGTTTTGACTCTGAGTGTTTTGCAAAAGTTTCATTTCTTTTCGACAGAACCCATGTGATTAGTCTAACCTCCTTACCTCGCTTTAGAAAGCATTTCTCCCTAGCCAAATGAACTTTTCTGGGTTGATGCATGAAAAAATTTACTTATGCTTTTAATTGAATGTTAAGGAATTAGTAGATTTGATCGCGCATAGCAAGAGTAGGGATTGACATCGTGGCACATACAAAAATTACTAGGAAGTAGGCTCGATTCAAACATTATAATACTCTTGGATAAGGATTTTTGGATTAGCTTTTCATGTGTGCTTTCGGTTAAGGGGTCCAGTCTTCAATCCTCTTCTTCGGTTTGTTTTTGCTTGTTTCACCATGCATTTCACCATTATTTTTTGTATCTTCATTAGCATTTTAGGCAATTTATGCATCCATTTACGTTCATTGGCATTTAGCATTGTATTCAATAGGTTAGTGCATATATTTCTGCATCTTGCATACCTTTTTGTTCATTTCAGTTACATCGAGAAGTTAGACGGGAAAAAGAGCAAAAATTGGCCAAGGACTGTTCCGGAGGGCACGAGATCGGCTGGCCGATCTCAGCCGGACCACACGATCTTCCATCCAGCCAAACGCAGCTGGCCGATCGCACACCGACATGGCGAGCCATCCAGCCGATCTCACCTGGCTGATCGTGTACTACCCGGCTAGCCCACCATCCGATCGGCCAGATATGCCGAACACCCAGCCCAATCCTGCCGATGCCAGCCTGAGCCTGCTGAGACTTGCCTAACCTGACCATGTGATCGACCATCCAGACGATAACACAACACTGATCGAGAACCAACCCACGCGATCTGCCATCAGGCCGATAGTATCTGACCGGTCTCGTACAACCCGACCAGCACATGCCGAGACCTGCCAACTCAATTTCCAACCTTGCCAATCCCAAGTCAACTCAAAAAAAAATCCAGGCCCATCACCAGATCGGCCTAATGGCCAGTCTTACCATGGCCGATCGCCCCTACACATCATAAGCTCGACTTAATGGCCGGTCTCACCATGGCAGATTGCCCAGGCCCATCACCAGTTCAGCCTAATGGCAAGTCTCACCATGGCCGATCTTGGATCAGCCCCAAAATCCCCATCAAGAGATCGGCCATATGGCCGATCTTGTATGGCCAATCTCAGGCCAACCCGAGTCCAATTTACTTTAAACCTATTTTTACTTGCCTGGTTTGTCCCGGGATTAAACCTAATTGTTAGGGATACTATATAAACCTTTTTGAAACACTTTTAACTTAATTTTTATTACACTTTCGTTTAGTTTATTAGTCTGGACATTTTAAGAGAGAGGAGAGATTAGTTTCAACCTTTGTTCTTGTACTCTTGATTTCTAGTGAAGGATTTCTCTACCCTATTTCTTATCTTATGTTTATTTGCTTCTACTTCTTTATGCTTACTGTTTTATTGAATATGTTTGAGTAGTTTTCTGTATGGATTGTGGGTAAGGTAGATTAGGGGAATCTGATATTCACTCAGGGTTGTTTAGGTAGATTAGATGACAAATCCCTAATATTTAGGTTGTGCTTAATGCTACGGATTGAAGTAGCTAATCAATGTTTATATTGATGATGTTTTGCTCCTAAAAAGTGTAGACAGAACGTGTACGTAGGCTTAAACATCCTTATTGTATCTTAACCAACGAGAATTGATGTCTAAGGCGATAGGTGGACAGAATTAGACTCGAACCCAATGATCACTAGGCAAAAGATTGCTTTGCAAAAGACTTGAAATCTATAGACTGATGAATGGGCAGATCAGTCTACTAGATAGTGTTTTAAGTCTTAAGGATTTATCTAATCGAACCTGTAGAATCGTTAGTTAAAGA